>CM059190.1:58858128-59575922 GCA_030323885.1 Branchipolynoe longqiensis | reverse complement strand
ACGAAATCTTCATAAGCCTTCCGCTGTTATGTGCAAGATTGCGATCGCCACAAATAGCATGACCCAGTTTCTTCAATTTAGAAACTTCTATTGGTTGGTTGTTGGACTTTTACGTTCTGGCAACATTTAATGTCATATCAGGGTGGGTACCGAAATATGACAGTGCGCACTCATGGCAACTTTTATAGTGCTGCCCCACTGGGAAATCAGGCCCAAGGTCAATGAACTGATATTTGGGTGCATCATAATGTTTAGATACAAGATTCACCCCATACTGCTGCAGTAGGGGTGCAAACCAACCCTATGTAAAAGCTGTCGAAAAAACGGGTCAATGAATTGAGAGCCTAATTTCACAATCTAAGAAGGAACATTTATTCTTTACGTATATCTTATTGATAGCCCGCTACCTTTGAGTTGAAAAATATAATATAATATCTAGTTTAATGCAATTTAAAAGTGAAATCAATGGCGTTCTGTGGCCGCCATCTTGTCTTTTTGCATTCTCTCCCATTTCACCAACTCTGTGCCTATATGGGTAGCCATTTGATACTGGAGCCACAGTTTCTAGGTCATGTTCCATACTAAAGCTATTTTCCCCCGTATTTAGACTACGTTGTCATTCACCTGTGTACTACAAGTACCGGGTGAATCTTTTATCTACATAATGTTGAGCATAGATTAAGTGCATTATGGCAAATTCGACATATTTCATTATACCTATCTTCCGTGGGCGATAATAGATCATTAACTAGCAAATTACAGCTAAGTTGAACAATACTGCTAAACCGTTTTGCAATGTTCTGTACCATCATTTAGTCTTTCACCCTTTTTTGTGTGTGGATATTTCTGTTGGTGTTTTTTTTCTGAGAGGTGCATATGAACACCTAAAGCACGCATTCCTTACATGCGGTATGCGGCATGTGGCATGCGGTATGCGAATGGCATGATTCCTTACATGCAGCATGTGGCATGCAGCACACGACTGGCTATATTTAAAAAATAAAAATAAACAAGTATACTCAATACTGCAGTGTATATGACCTAATATGGCATTTATATATATGTACCTCTTGGTACGTCACATGGGGGTTCCTACCTTAATAATTACCAAATTATAGAAAAGTAGTCATATTTTTGTGGCTATGGTAGCATTTTTACCAACCCGAACCCCACCACCACCACTACCATATGTTTCCCCTCTGCACCCTTGTGTGTGACCGTTCCGTAATGCTCAGTCGCCTCTCCTCATCTAAAACTAATGGACAAGTGCGACTGATGTTTCTATTTGCACACCACGTGGCGCATGCCACACCAATCGCTACAGGGACCAATCAAGTTTGCATTCGCATACCGCATGTAAGGAATGTAGTCCATTGACTTCAAGGCATTTCGATTTTTTGTTGCATTCACATACTGCATGCCGCATGTAAGGAATGCATGCTTAAGAGTAGTAAAACATTGACCTGATACCAAGTGTGCATTCCCCCAACATACACACTGATATTTAGTTGAGTGCACGCTCCATTGATTGTGTAACCCCCGCGCATAAATCTACCTACATAGTGGCGCCCCGTCTGTTGTCGCCACCAGGTGGCGTCACCCGACTCGCAGTCAACTGTCTGACCCACATCGATTCTTCGCAGTGGAAGAGATCATAAGACTGATGTACTACTTATTATTGCCCGAAACCAATTAACTCCAACGCATTCACCACATGAGGGTTATTGGCTGAATCACAAACTCAAACTGGACAAGAACCGTAGACATCATTACGGCAGCATCCATTTCTAGGTTTGTGCATGTTCAAAACTTGAAGGAACACAAACCGGACTTTGTTCGGTTTCTGTCCGTTTCCCCCAATCCGGTGATGTGTGACAGCCGCTTTACCTATTTTATATCCCATTGTTTTAGCTGAACGCGGTATGCGAATAGAAACGTCAGTGACACTTGTCCATTAGTTTTAGATGAGGAGAGGCGACTGAGCATTACGGAACGGTCACACACAGGGGTGCTGAGGGGACACACAGGCATAGAGGGGTGCCGTGTACATAGTGATTAGTGTGTGCGGATGGGAAACATATGGTGGTAGTAGTAGTAGTAGTAATAGTAGTGGTGGTGGTGGTGGTGGTGGTGCCGTGTACATAGTGATTAGTAGCACATGGGGGTTCCTACCTTTATAATTGCCAAAGCATAGATAACTACACCTATTTCTGTGGATAAAGGTAGGAACCCCCGTAAGAGACCTCGCCGCATGCTGCATACTGCATACCGCATACCATGTAGAAGGAATCATGCCATTCGCATACCGCATACCGCATGTCGCATACCGTATACCGCGTAGAAGGAATCTTAGCTTTACTCATTTTGAACCGGGCTACGGCCGTCTGGTGGTCTTATTCAACAGAAAATAACTCCTCCAGGTGGTGGTAGTGGTAAACAGGTTGGAGAACTTACCGGGTTCGAGTTATACTGCGTATAATTTATGCCGTATAACATCTTGTTTGAACCCGTTGTCCTCTACCAAGGCCGAATTTTATTTATGAATAATTTGCAGCCTCACAAATTTGCTTGTGGTGCAGTGTGTTGTTGTGTTTTCCTAACGGAGTTCTACTGGTAGGCTAATGCTAGGACACACCTACCGTATATGATTCGCGCACTAAAACTCGCGACCCGACCCGATCCGCTTAAAACTGAAAACAGGACGGTTCATTTTTCGAATCGCGAATCGCAATCGTAAGGAAGCAGTTTTAGCAGTAAAAGTGAGTTTTAAGTAGTGAATCGCAATCGGTAGGTGTGCTAGGGGAGTGCACACCTCACGACTTTTGGGGAGTTTTTGATCATATATGGTAGGTGGGTGCGGAAAAACGGTAGGTGTGTACCTAGCATTAGGTTGTCAAGACAGACCAAGTGCAGTCAATATATATCTGGAGATAAATATATGAATACCATTTCTATTTAAATTCACATAATACATACCATTTTATATATATTATACATATATTATACAATTATTATTATACTTATATACAGTAAAACCTCTCTTACCGACCACCTCCACAGATCGACCATTAACTATATCGCTGCCAGCACAATGACCTACACTCACTCCCCTATCTTGATCGCTTTATTTGGGTCCAAAATGAGTGCCCATATAATACCATTGTAACAATTTAAAAACCTCCCTAAACCCACCATCTCCCTAAATGGACCATTTAAAGTCGGTCCCATAGGCAGTCGATTTAGAAGGGTTTTACAATACAGTAAAACCTCTCTATACCGATCCCTCCACAGATCGACCTGTCCCCTATATCGATCGCTTTATTTGGGTCCCAACATTACCATTGTAAGGATATTCTAACTCTCTAAACCGACCACCTCCCTAAATGGACCACTTAAAGTCGGTCTCATGGTCGGTCGATTTAGAAAGGTTTTACTGTATGTATATATATATATATATATATATATATATATACTGCCAGTTGAAAGAACGCTGAGTGTATCTTGTCCACATTTATATATCACGGTATAATTAGTGACCACAATCAAGCTCTGTACTGTGGTTCTCGAACAGGCCAATGCATATCATGATTGGTTCCTGCCCAATGATTGGAATGTAGTAGTGCAACAGGTCTACCAATAGGCTCATAGACGCTTGTTGTGCGGGGGAGGGAGGAGAGTTCTTTGTGTGATCGGTGGGTTATCTATTTACAGCCAGGAAACCGCCTACAACAAACGAGAGGCCATGACAACAGCCCAACAATTGGCCCTCCTTTCCCCGACGTTGCTCAACAATTTCCTGCCAATTGGTGGTTACCGGTGTGGGCTTGCGATGTAAATAATATATGCATGGCGAGGGAGAGAACACTATCATAACACGGCAGTGGGGGTTGTGTAATGCCGCAAAATTGAACCTACTCGTACATGTATTGGTAGGCCTATATGCTGATCATGGTGTGGCGTTTGAAGCACATACTAGGTGGTTTGTTTGTTGTGAGTTTTACGCCCTGGCAACATCTAAGGTCATATCAGGACACACATACTATAGTAGTACTAGTATACGCTTATAGTGTTGTAGCGTCTGCACGATCTATTAGTATATGCTGATGGTGCTGCGGCGACTTTAGCATGTATTACTATACGCTGATGATGCTCCGGTGACTTTAGCACATATTAGTATACGCTGATGGTGCTGCAGCATTTGAAGGACATACATAGTAGTATACACTGCATACTGCCGCACCCTGCTGCATTCTTCCCCACCCTACTGCATACTGCCCCACCCTACTGAATACTGCCCCACCCTACTGCATACTTGATCACCCTACTACAAATAAAAAGACCTATGCAGCAATTATTATTTTTTAAATGAGAGAAGTGTTTTGAACTTAAAGGTAGTGTTTTGAACTTAAGGATAGTGTTTTGAGTGTGACCACAGTAGTCTTTTGAACCTACCTTCAACTAGGTTGAAACCACTACCATAGTATTTTGAACCTAGGTTGCAAACACTACCGTAGTGGTTTTGTGGGGTAGTGTTTTGAACTTACTACACCGGTGTGCCCCCCCCCCTCCTCCTCCACCACCCCGCCCCTTTCCACCGCCCCTTTCCCCCGCCCCCCCCCTCCAAGCCTCCCCCCTCCCCAGCCCCTTCCCCCGCCCTTGCAATTAGTACCCAAGGCCGGGCAAACCTCGTTACCGATCCCGCAGGGTGGGTCAGGGGTGGGGACTGAGTGGGGGTGGGGGTGGGGGTCTGTGTTGGGCGGGGATGGGGGTGGAGGTGGCTGTGAGGGTGGAAGGAGAATGGTGGCATCCCGGGAGCCAAGTATCGCCGGGGAGGGCAATTGTTTGCAACAGGATTGCGGGTGTGTGTGGGTAGGTGTGTGTGGGTGTGTCGGGGGAGGGCTTGGCTAGATTGTTGCTGCTTGTGGGTTTTGGGGGCGGGGAGTGCGGGGGGGGGGGGTTGCCCACCAGCAACACCCGAGGGATGGATAGGTGGATGTTGGAGTTTTATATCCTGGAAACATCTAAGGTCATATTAGGATGGGTACCGATTTGTGATATTGCGCATTCATGGCGACTTTATAGTGCGGCACCACTGGGAAATCAGAGCACCAGCACCATCACCCGATAGCTTACTCAGTCACATTATCCTGACCCTGAGCTAATCAATCTGTGTCCTATCCTATTAGTATTAATACCAAGCACCAAGCTAGGGAGCGACAAATATAAATGTAGTAAGTCATTGGTTTGACTAGACCGGGGATTGAACTCCCGATCTCCCGCAGAGGAGGCCTTCGCTCTACCGATTCGGCCACGGCGCCCGGTACATCCGAGGGTTGTTGTTGCTTTTGGGGAGGTTTCAGTCGCATTGGTGCACTGAAGGCTGCAAATCTGCAGCGCTGTATTGGCACTGCTGAAAGCGGTCCCATGTGGTCGGGAGTTGGCTTCCTATAGGTAGTGGTCAGAGAAATTGGAAATCCTGGAGAGGATAGCCAGAGTGGCCCTATTGTCACTGAGTTGGCGGTCAGAGTACTCAATGAAGTCTCTGATGGCAGATCTGTCGACAGTGCCACATGAGGTGAGTATGTGGGCCACATTGAAGATCTTAGTGCCACAGATACAGCGCTGGAGGTTCGGGACATCAAGCCAATGACAGTAGCCAGTCCTGAAGCGGTTGACGGTGACTCAGGTAGAAGCAGGAAGGTTGACTGGATGGGGGGATGTTAGTTCTAACCAGGGTGTACCAGAGCCAGCTTATTGAATAAGGGTTCTGTACTTGTTCCTTCTGTGTGGTGTCTTCCTAGAGTTGGTGGTGGCTCGCGAAGCAGCTGGAGTCAGTTTAGTGATGGAGGGAGGGATGGCTGTCTCCACGTCTGCTCGGTTGGCACAGTCGGCCTGGTCATTACCATAGAGTCCTATATGGGAGGGGACCCATAGGAGGACTGTGTTGAGGTGTGCCTGATATCTGGTCGAGATTATAATCTGGATCACGTCGGCAAGGGAGTGTCGGGTATTTGGGTGGGCGATCTCTTTGATGGCATTCAGAGAGTCAGTAATGATGATGGCACTTGAGTTGTGGAGGTCTTCGAGGGCCAAGTGATTGGTGGCAAGCTCAGTATCGAGAGTGGAAGCAAAGTTTGACTCCCTGGTGGTATTCTTTGATTTGGAGAAGGGGATGAAGATTCCGGCTCTGGCTCTACCTGATGTTGGGTCTGAGGGTGTGATGAGGGGAGACGGAGCAGTCCATGGAGAGCAAGAATTTGTGGAGACGGATTGAGGAGGACCTATTTGTATTGTTGCTGCTTGTCTGTTGGGTTTTTACATCCCAGCAACATCTGAGGTTATTCAACACTAGAACGGGTTGTGAGATTCCAGCACTCTAATACCCCCATCACACCAAACTAGTTCTAACTATGTACTTGAAAATGTTACTGAATGGGTTCAAACTGTGTGCGAACGGAATGGACGGGCTAGAACGGAATGGTGCTCCAGAACTTTGAGCGTCCCCAAAATTGTGTTGCAGGCACGTTCTACCCCGACCACAGCCCGTGTTAGAATGGGGTTGAACGGTTTGAGAACTAGTGTGGTGTGATAGGGGTGTTAGTGACTGAATAGTACTGCCCGACATCGATATCTACTGGGTCTGGGCACCATGACTCTGAGTTGCATTATCCTGACACATTGCCAATCAGTTCTTTGCCTATCCTATAAATGTTGTAGACTAGCTACGATAGCGAGATGTATCAATTGTTTGAGGCCTTGGTTTGACTCGGACGGGAATTAATCTCATGACCTGCTCAATAGGGGGTGAGTGCTCGACCTAGTCAGCAAGCCCACCCAGTCTTCACTTCCTTCGATGAATTGGGGGCGCAGGTTGTAGTGGGCTTACTTGCACGTTAGCTCCCTGTCAAAAGCACTGAAGAAGGCGCTTACACTAAGGCGCCTTTGCCTGTGCAGGAAAGACCCAGCTTTTTCCGCATTTCTGCATTTTCTGCATTTATGCCTGTTTCTGCATTCATGCCATTTTCTCCATTTATCATATTTCTGCACATATGACTGCATTTATGACATTTTCTGCATTTATGACATTTTTTATATATATGCCATATATCAAGGGTCCTGTATATATGCGAGTTTTTCTATTAAGCCATTTTCCGCAGTTATGGCATATATGTTTGTATGCCATGTTCTGCATTTATGGCGTTTATGTTTTTATGCTATGTTCATGCCATTTTCTGCACATATGCCGCTTCACCAGAATGATATGAATTTTACAAGGAATTATACACTGTCTTTTTTAATGTAATGAATGATTATAATATGTAAATATGAAGCCAACGTTGAATAAAAGAGGCCAGCACACATTCAGTAAATGCATAAAACGGAGAAAAAGATTACCTGCATTGTAACCTTATACATTGTCCTAATACCCCCATCACACAAAGTAAACTAAGTAAGGAGTAAACTACCCTAAATGGAAATAATGGGAGTAACAGGAAAATGGCTAGCAAGCTATCAAGAAAATCTAAAGCAATGCACCACAGTAAATGGATCCATATCCAATGAGGAAAATATAACTTGTGGAGTTCCCCAAGGGTCAGTTTGGGGGGCCACTTCTCTTCCTCATATATATTAATGATCTTAATAACTGGCTAGAAAGTGAAAACATCCAACTATATGCAGTTGATATGGTGGTATATGCCACAGGCAAAACAACTGAAGAAATAGAAATGAAACTGAATATAACACTAATAAAGTTAACCGAGTGGTGCCAACTAAATAGGATAACCATAAACAACAGCAAATCAAAAACAGTACTATTTGGTACCAAGCTAACGAGTAACGAAACATTAAAGTGTCTTCTGGGAACCACCAAACTAGAACAGGTAGGCAACTACAAATACCTGGTAGTGGATCTAGACAGACACCTAAATTATGACCACTGCATAACAAATACTTTCAAAAAAGTAAACCACAAAATATGGCTACTGGCAAAACTGAGATACTACATGACTGAAAACATGGCAATTAAAATATATAAAGGCATGATCCTCCCCTACTTTGACTATGGCGATGTACTATACATGGGAGGTAATACAAAACTATTAAACAAACTACAGGCGCTGCAAAACAGAGCCCTCAAAATATGCCTTCAGGTGCACAAAAGATATCCCACAATAGAATTACACAAAAAATGCAATGCAACACTATTAACCAGTAGAAGGGAAACACACCTCAAAATACTAGCACAACATTACACCACAAAACCAGGCTACACAGTAACCCCCCGTAGCATGGCAGGCCCCGTGCTACTGACAGCAATAAGCAACACAATTATTTATGAGAGAAGTGAACTGCCCATGGCAGCACATGCCTGGAATAATCAACACACCTAACAACAGGCAATCGAAAGCCTGGACCACTATAACAAATTCTTAAAGAAAACAAGGCAGTACACAACCACCTACTGAAGCAACAATATCTCACCTGACCATGGGCGCAGTCACTGCTTGCTGTGTTCTGGCACAAAAAGGAAAAGACAGGCCGTTAGAGCCGGTGAGTTTGTGACAGCTGGCCTCTCTACACACCAGCCTTCATGCATTCCTGGATTCCTGTATTATCACGGCTTACACCAAGCAGTCTCATTAGGTCTCGGTGCCCGCCGGGATCACGCAGCGAAGAAGCAAGAGGAGCCCGGCAAGAACAAACAAAACCTATTGATCCGAGGAAATTGGGTCCGAATTATCTAGCTTCATCCCACCACCAACAGACGGCGTCAATCCGCTCCGACCAATATACCCCCGCCCCCCCCCCCCCCGGCCCCCAAGCAGCGAATCCCCAAGAGAAACAAAATCCCCCACAAAAACAAGCTGGTTGGAATCTCTCCTTTTTCGGTGATATACTTGATTTGCCATAATACACCAGGCAGCGCCTCACATACTTACTTATAGGAGAGACCGGAAGTTAGAATACTGTTCAGTTTTGGGGGATTTTTGTGATTTTGTTGGTGGGAGGGCTGACTGACTCATTCAGCATTCATGTCTACGCAGACTGTGAACTCGCCACTTTATGTATGCATATAATAAGATTTGGCTAAACTAGATGAAGGATGAATCGGTAGAGAGCAGGCTTCCCATGCGGAAGGTCGGGTGTTTGACTCCCGGTCGAGTGAAACGAATGACTTACAAAATTGATAATTGATACTCGTTGTGAAAGTACGACGTCTGAACACTTCGAGTTCTGGATACTGAATGGTTTATTCACGGCCTAGGGCACGCTTGACCCGCCGGCAACTTTCCATGACATCATCTCATTTGCATACCTCTTTGACTCAACCTCTGCATCTCGTTAACATATATTAACCACACACCTGTACGTCTATTACGCATATATCACACTCATTGCCTGATGCTCAGCATTATGTGAAAATGTTGATGCCACATACCTCAGCCTTAGCAGGCCCTATTACATTGATTTAGTAGCATCAAATACTTAAGAAGTGAACCAGTTGATTATGTAGGATCAAGTATTTTAGTTTAGTAAATATGATAATTTCATCAGATTTTACGCATTTAAGAATATGTAGTAGGCTGTACTGACGACACGTGTAAGGCATCACATGAACATTTTGTTAACTAGCGGTATTTTACATGCTGCAATCTTTATAGAACCCTAATTTCTGTGTGTGGAGGCTGGAAATCGCTAATGTATGATATTACTCAAGCAATGATCCGCTTACTATATCTGCTTACTATATCTGCTTACTATGTCAGTTCCAAGAAATAGTAACCCAACAGAAATTAAGTGTGGCAAAATCTAGTATGGAGGGGTGACTGGCTGAACTCCTCCAGTCAGTGGTGGGGGGAGATAGGGTGGGAGTGGGTGGACACCCCACCACTCCCACCAGCCCCATCCCCCAATGCTGAGTAAGGTGGATACCCCAAGTCAGATACATATTTTTCCATCAAGTTCACCAATCACAGTTATATGAGAGTATCAACCCTATTTATCTTTACATAACACCAGTGGTCACCAGTCCCTTAGATTGGGACAACTCCAAAATAGTAGGAGATTTTACATGCCTTACTTTGAGAATTACATATTGCACCATCTTTAGTTCAGCAAACTTCCACCAGGTGGGGCAGGGAGGGCTCACCACACACACACACACACACACACACAACTCTCCACCTCCCACCTCCAGCCTGACACCTGGATTTGGCAGGTCCTGTAAACACAGCCACAGCCCCCATGCATTGTCACCTGTGTGCTAACACTCCTTCAGATACTGGCATCTGTAAATCATATCATAACAGGCACACATAACTCAGTTTCTTAAGTTAATTAGTGTACCCATTCTGTGGCATTCTTCACAGACTATTTGTCTGGGTGAAGAAACCACAATCTGCAGCAACTCTATATGCTGTCCTTAGTTTCAGCATTTACCTCTCTTTATACAATATATAATACCAACAGACATCAATTCAGTAAAAATGTAAATATACCAATACAGTAATAATTTGCCAGAGTTCTTATCTCCAGTGGTTATACTTGATGTAGAACCTTAGAACAATCTGATATTCATTGCAGCAATGGCACACAGGACGAAGAGACATAAGTTGGGATAACATGGCTTTATTCCAGGCAGCCCCCAGGGGCTTTACATTTATGGTTTATGGACAGCTGGCGATCTGAGTGCTGCAAGGAACAATGTCATGTGGTGATCAGAGTCAGGGAGATGGGAGTGGTGTGAGTGAAGTGCGATATGTGAGCAAGGTGAGGTGAGGTGAAGACAGAGCAAGTAGCGGGTAGCAGTAGTTGGTTAATTATGAGTAATACATTTCAATTATGAATAATACATTAATGATAAATTAATTAATAAATTGTTATTTAAGGTAATTAAATTAATTTATGAGTGATATACTATGGTTTAAAATTTGGTATTGTGGGTGTGTGGCTAACAGGAGAGTAGTGGTCAGTCCAGATGGGTGATGTGGAGTGCCCATGGGTATGGGAGTGCTGGGGCTTGTGAGCTCTTAGTGGGCTGTGATTGGCTGATGAGCAAGGTGTGATGGTGGCAGGGAGTAAGTGAGGAGGGAGGGGCGGCCAGTGTGAGTGATTGGAAGGTTGTGTGTGTTCCCCCCGCGGGGGGAGGGGGGGGGGGGGGGGGGGGGCAGCCCCGCAGTCTTGCATGCCCTGCAATGACCCTGAATGAGCACATGCTCATTCATAACAATTATCACTTCATTTAATATACATAATCTACCATGGTTTCACAACTTGGTTTGAATGTTATGCATATGTAGTTACCAGCATGATAGAATGAAATAGGTATTATTAGAGAGGTTTTATAGGGCTACTTATATAATTGGAATATTATTATAAAGACTTTATAGAAATAACTGGATCATTTAAATATGATTAAAACAGTGTTCTTAATGCTTCACATATGAGTTTCATGTAAAGGAGATATTTCAGAATTTATTTAAACTATTATTTGTTTATAAACCTGACCTAAAAAGTCGGAATATTTTATAATTTAATCATGGGTCGATGGAACATAGACATGCAAATGGTTAGGGTGCTCGCCGCGGAATGGCAGCAATGTTGGTTCAAGCTTTCTCTATTTATGGACCATATTCCCTTTGTTAGTAACACTACAACTACTACAGGCCACACCTCTATGAATTCAGTATTTGCCAGGTTCTCGAGAATCGGGTCTATTGAGCCTTTCTTAAGGCCCTGTCACATTATGATGCATCTCGCAAGTGCACGGCCAACGTGTAAAATCACTTTTTTACGTCGAGAAGCATCCAACTTTTCGGTGTGGTGGGCAAAGTTGGACATACTGTATACATAGCGTATGGCCAACATATGGCCAACATATGGCTAACATGCTTCCGGGAGAAAAACACTCAAATTACGCTCACAGTACATTCACCAAACACTGGTGAACTTTATGTACATTATTCGATCACCATAACTATGCCTCATACGTTACATAAGTCAAGACATGCTGGAGAAATCCTAAACGTACGTTATCCATACGTTGTCAGTATGCGGACTGTACGTTCCCACTGCCTTTAACGTAGGTCAATGTAGTGCAATGTAGTGAACAATGTTTGTCTAACATACATCTAACATACATCAAGGTACGCCTAACGTATACATAACATATGGCCAATGTAAAATTCACACATTGTCAAACGTTGTCGTACGTCGAAAATTGTATGCATGCACAAAACTTTGCCGACCCCCTGACACGTGACACCGTATCTCAACGAACGTTGATGTACATTGATATATACCAATGAGCGCCTAACACACGTATGTTGGCATTCGTTGGTGTGATGCGTCGTAATGTGACAGCCCATTTAGCAAAATCTCAGGAACTCACATGAAGCCAACTAACGAGTTGGTCACATAGCTATCGCATTGATTATACTGTACACATTGTGATGATGTCTTCAGTCCAACCCTTCACTTAGCGTCTGTGTGGTTATATTTTTTCGGGTTTTATATCCTAGCAACATTTACGGTAATATCTGGACGAAAGCAAACGTTAAATAAAAGACTAGCGCTATACTACTCAAAAGAAAAAGTATGTACATATCAGCAAGGTATGCGGGTTTAAGAGAGGTAGCTAGTTAGCTTGTTGGGGTTTTATGTCCTAGCAACATGTGAGGTCATATCAGGACGGATACCGATTTGTGGCAATGCGCACTCATGGCGACATCATAGTGCTGCCCCACCGGGAGAGCAAACCACTCGCACCATGACCCGATTTCCCACTCTGTCACATACCATGATACTGTGCTAACCAGTCATTGTACTATCCTATTAATGCCAATATTAATCTTGCATGTTTGCACTTCAGATGTCTCCAAGGTTAGCCATTTATAAGAAAAGTTACTTCAAACAACGGGAACGTGGATTATAACTCTCAACCTGATCGGTTTATCTGAAGAAAATATAGATAATTTATGCAGTCATACTATGCAACTTTAAATCAACACTGACATATGACTCTACCCAATGACTCTACCCAGTGTGAAGCCTAACCAACTGATAGTATCATGGTAGTACTCTACTGTATAAGTTCAGGAATGTTAAATTTAGAATGTATTTAATAAAATCAACTTATGTAGGGCGTAGATAGAGTAATTGCATCAGGAAGCCTCGGTAGTGTAATGTTTAACACACTAGCCCCGGAATTGCAAGAACAATAGGTTCAAATCTTCCTCTCAGCACAGTTTTCCTATTTTGCTATCTTCATCTCGCACGACATTATTAAAGTTAGCATAGAGCCTGATGTGCTTTGAACCTTTGATTAGTGACGGGACTACACAGTGACGGCCTAATGCCTTGTCAGCAACAAACACCATATTAATTTCGAGTAAAGGTACAAAACCAATGCAATTATGTAGTCTATCACTACACAACTTAGCCAGATCACACTGTGACTGGGCCATGAACTACCAGGTACATGGACGCCCCAGTCCTAAAGGAAGTCATAAGCAACACAAACATCCATGAAAGGAATCCATTTGCTATGGCCGCCCAAGCCTGGAACAAACAACTCCCGATAGCAAGATCGATAAAAGATCTTAATATATACAAAAGATTTCTAAAAGAATAAACGATAATAGACATGCAGAATTAGCATAGAAACTAAAGCCGTGTTCACACGGCCAAAATGTGAGGCGAGTCAGGCAAATCGAATCAGGTGAGGCAAATTAGCAGCCCGTTCACACGGGCAGTACTTTGGCCGGAAATCGAATGCTGCGCATGAGCAAGTCCAGACTAACCAGTGCCAGTTTGGGTTTGTCGACGTCGGCCGAGAGAGTGTGGGTTC
Source organism: Branchipolynoe longqiensis (assembly GCA_030323885.1). NCBI lineage: Eukaryota > Metazoa > Annelida > Polychaeta > Phyllodocida > Polynoidae > Branchipolynoe > Branchipolynoe longqiensis. The sequence continues at coordinate 59,562,070 of CM059190.1, read as the reverse complement.
GACCTAGATATGTATGGATTGAATCGTATTGGTTTGGAATGGTCAAAACTTCTGCTGGGCAGTGAAACCCTAAAAATAAATGATGAAAAAAATATCTTTGCATAGATAGCGGTTTCATTAATTAAATTATATAACATGCACTTTTGATCGACCGGAAAGTCAACAAACTAAGGTCTCGACTGCGCATGCCTGTGAGGTGCTTAATCCACCTCAGTGCGTCCACATTGGCAAAATTATCCACATCACAGAAATCGCCTCACGTAAACTACCTCGCGAGGTGGTTTACAGGATCCCCATCACGTGAATCGAATCAGCCCTAATCCGCCTCAGATGTGTGTTCACACGAGAAATGTGAGGCGAACTAGGCAAGTCGCTTTCTACATTGCCCGTGTGAACACGGCTTAACATAAAAAAAATACAAATATATGTATCAAGCCAGCTTCATAGCATCCAGTGACGTAAACAAGCACCCTCAAAGGAGCTAAATCGCTATGGTCAGAATAAATACTGTATCAATAAAAAGAAAAGTATCAATAAAACATAACCTTTCGACGCAATTCTATTCAGTCCATTGTAAGGTGGCAGCAGGGGAAATGTATGGGGCTAGCCCTGCTAAATGGCTATAATGAGGTGTTGTCACACGCACAGCAGAGTGCATTGAAAGACATTAGGGGTGAAATAAATTACGGAATAGAAATTACAGTGAGAACACTGACATCATGTCCAACGGTCAATTTGTACTCTTGGATTGACTTCTACTCTCTGGTCTCTACTAGCGTGAATGTAGCTAGTCTATGGCTCCATTTACTTTGTGAGTTAAAATAGACGACAACCAACACGCGATCCTTGTTCACATGCAATGTTTTCTAGCCACTATTTGTCTGTACGTCACTGAAGTACGTCGGGGAAAAATGTCACAACAGATACTTAACATGGTTGACACCTAAATACTAGCCGCAGACAAAAAGTAATATCCATGGTCGATGGAATAGCATAATCAGGAAAAATGCGAACACAGCAAATATAGTTATGGCATTTTAATTAAGGAAAGTTAAATGTCAGGTTATACAAATGTCAGCTCACAAATGCTTAAGAAACGAGGCTAGACATGCTATGGCCCTACTTTCCACTTTCACATGTAGGGTGGGTGGGAGGCCAATTTAAGGCTGGTTATTGTCTCCTGGCTCCTCCGGTCGTAATGACCAAACCCCGGCGCTGCGCCGCCTTATATAGCAAAAGTCTACCCGAAAAGGGGCGCATCGGCAGTTCGAGTATACTGCATAATACGTCATCAAGTCCTGTTTACCCGATTGGCGACCAGGTTAGAAAAGAACCGCCAGTCGGCGTTCGAGTTGTTTCTTAGTTATAGAGAATTCCGCTAGTCGGCGACACAATAGACGTCCTTAGTACCGGCACGCCTTGGTCTGTATTCGCGATCCTGATTACCCGCAATGCCAAAGCATTACGAAACAATCAGGAAAAATGCGAACACAGCAAATATAGTTATGGCATTTTAATTAAGGAAAGTTAAATGTCAGGTTATACAAATGTCAGCTCACAAATGCTTAAGAAACGAGGCTAGAGATGATATGGCCAAAAAGAAATGTTGATAGCATCTTGAAGCCGAGACCGTAGGTTTGCGGGGACATAGGCGTGCACCGCAGATGACTCCCAATGTCTGAGGTCTCCGATGTCCTGGAGGGAGGCTCCAAGGCGAGCACAGGCCTGTGCGCCACCTCTGCGAAGGTTGTGAGGTGTCATGGCTCCAGGCGCTCTATGGCTCCTGGCGGAGAAAGCATATGTAGATCCTTGGTAGCCCTCCATGGTGTGATGGGCGTCCCATGAGCATCCAGGAAGGCAGGACCTTATGGGTGCGGTGTGGCGCAGGGCAGAGAGAGCATATGTAGAACCTTGGTAGCCCTCCTTGGTGTGATGGGCGTCCCATGGGCATCCAGAAAGGCAGGGCCTTCTGGGTGCTGTGTTGCTAGGTTGCGGTAGTTACTCCAGGCTTGCACGGGACAGTACCTTGAATCAGGTATGGCAGGGGCATGAATGTCCATGTATTCCAGGTCAGCGCTTTGACAATTTTGATTAGCATATGATGATGTCTCTTGGTGTAACCTGTGGCAAAGAAGGCAAGTATTAATTTTTGCCACAGATTACATGCATGATGAGATAGGGTCGCCATGGCTGACATATGTCGGAGCAATTAGTGGCTTGATAACATCTCCTGGCGTGCATGTCGCCGGCTCCTTGCTTCGTCAATCGCTGGAGAATTTTGCTGCTAGAGTGATTCCCATGCCTAAAGCTTGATAACGTCTCCTGGCTCCTCCGGTCGGACCTGTTACAGAGAAATTAGTGTTTTCCTGGTCTACGGCATCTGCCAGAGTGATTCCCATGCTTAAGGCTTGATAACGTCTCCTGGCGCGCGTGTCACTGGCTCCTTGCTTCGTCGATCGCCGGAGAATTTTAACGTTGTGCCGGCAAACCGGTGCATGTGTTGCCGGCTCCCTGCTATGTCGATCGCCGGAGAATTAATACTGTCCCGGTGGGCTGGCGCGGGTATTGCCGGCTCCTTGCTTTGTCGATCACCGGAGAAATTTAACGTCATGCGGGCGGGCGTGTTGCCAGCTCCCGGCTTTGTCAATCGTCGGAGAAATAAGTGTGTTCCTGGTCGACAGCATCTGCTACAGTGATTCCCATGCTTAATGCTTGATAACATCTCCTGGCGCGCGTGTCGCCGGCTCCTTGGTTTGTCGATCACCGGAGAAATTTAAACGTTGTGCCGGCGAGCGTATTGCCAGCTTCCGGCCTGTCAATCGTCGGAGAAATTAGTCCGTCATGCCGGCGAACCGGCATGCATGTTGCCGGCTCATTGCTTCGTCGATCACCGGAGAATTTAGTGTTGTCCCGGTGGGCCGGCACGCGTATTGCCGGCTCCTTGCCTCGTCAATCGCCGTAGAAATTACTACAATGATTCCCATGCTCAGCGTCTGTGGCAATAGTCAGAGAATCTAACGTCGTGCCGGCCAACCAGCGCGCGTGTTGCGGGTCCTTGCTTTCGTCAATCGTCAGTGAATCTAACGTTATGCCGGCGAACCGGCACGCGTGTTGCGGGTCCTTGCTTTATTGATCGCTGGAGAATTAATATTACACGGGCGACCTGGCTCCCATGTTATCAGCTCCTTGCTCGTGCTAGTGATTCCCATGCTTAAGGCTTGATAACGTCTCCTGGCGCGCGTGTCGCTGGCTCCTTGCTTCGTCGATCGCCGGAGAATTTTAACGTTGTGCCGGCAAACCAGTGCGTGTGTTGCCGGCTCCCTGCTACGTCGATCGCCGGAGAATTAATATTGTCCCGGCGGGCTGGCGCGCGTATAATCGCTGGAGAAATAGCGGCTTGATAACGTCTCCTGGCGCGCGTGTCGCCGGTTCCTTGCTTCATCGATCGCCGGAGAATTTTAACGTCATGCCAGCAAACCGGCGTGTGTGTTGCCGGCTCCCTGCTACGTCAATCGCCGGAGAATTTAGTATTGTCCCGGCGGCCCGGCGCACATATCGCCGGCTCCTTGCCTCATCGATCACCGGAGAAATTTAACGTCCTGCCGGCGAGCGTGTTGGTGGCTGCCGGCTTTGTCAATCGTCGGAGAAATTAGTGGCTTGATAACGTCTCTTGGCGCGCGTGTTGCCGGCTCCTTGCTTTGTGGATCACCGGAGAATTTTAACCTCGTGCCGGCGCGTGTGCTATGTCGATCGCCGAAGAATTTAGTATAGTCCCGGCGGGCTGGCGCGCATATCGCCGGCTCCTTGCTTCGTTGATCACCGGAGAAGTTTAACGTCGTGTCGGCGAACATGTTGACGGCTCCCGGCTTCGTCAATCATCGGAGAAATTAGTGGCTTGATAATGACAGTGATTCCCATGCCTAAAGCTTGATAACGTCTCCTGGCGCGCATTTCGCCGGCTCCTTGCTTCGTCGATCGCCGGAGAATTTTAACGTCGTGTTGTCCCGGTGGACTGGCGCGCGTGTCGCCGGCTCCTTGCTTCGTCAATTATCGTGCCGTCGACCCGGCGCGCGTGTCGCCGGATCGTCTGCTCCTTGCTTCATCAATTGCGCACCGGCTCCTTGGTTCGTCGATCGCCGGAGAATTTTAACGTCGTGCCAGCGAACCGGCGCGTGTGTTGCCGGCTCCCTGCTACGTCGATCGCCGGAGAAGTTAGTGTTGTCCCGGCGGGCCGGCGCGCATATCGCCGGGCGGGAATAGTCAGAGAATCTAACGTCGTGCCGGCTAATACCCCAGTCACACGAGAGCCAGCATCCGCCTCCGACCTCCTTACGCCCAAAAGGACGCCAACCTCCCAGCGTCCCATTTGATACATTGATTCAAATACGTTTTAGGCGCCATGTCGACGCCATGTCGGCGCCATATCGGCGCCATGTCGGCGCCGACCACATGGTGACTGCAGCATCGCATGTGTTACTACCAACCCAAGGCGGCGCCAGGGCGGCGCCAGGGCGGCGCCAGGGCGGCGCCAGGGCGGCGCCAGGGCGGCGCCAGGGCGGCGCCAGGGCGGCGCCAGGGCGGCGCCAGGGCGGCGCCAGGGCGGCGCCAGGGCGGCGCCAGGGCGGCACCAGGGCGCCAACCATTTTAAATGGCGCCGCCGGAACAGGGCGTAAGGAGGTTGCACGTGCAGCAACAGCAACCTCCTTGCGTCCAAAATTCCCGAAATGGACGCCGGGAGGTTGGCGTCCTCGCGTCGACAGCACTCAATCAGGGCGCAGGGAGGACGCAAGGAGGAAGTTTTGACGTCGCGAATCGATCGTTAGCGAACGCATGCCTCGTGTGACTGTGTTGCGGCGCGTGTGTTGCGGGTCCTTGCTTTTGTCAATCGTCAGTGAATCTAACGTCGTGCCGGCTAACCGGCACGCGTGTTGCGGGTCCTTGCTTTATCGATCGCTGGAGAATTAATATTACACGGGCGACCTGGCTCCCATATTATCGGCTCCTTGCTCGTGCTAGTGATTCCCATGCTTAAGGCTTGATAACGTCTCCTGGTGCGCGTGTCGCCGACTCCTTGCTTCGTCAATCGTCGGAGAATCCAACGTCATGCCGGCGAATCGGCGCGCGTGTTGCCGGCTCCTTACTTCATCAATCGCCGGGAAATTTAGTGTTGTCCCGGCGGGCTGGCGCGCGTGTCGCCGGTTCCTTGCTTAGTCAATCGTCGGAGAATCCAACGTCGTGCCGGCGAACCGGCGCGGGTTTTGCCGGCTCCTTGTTTCGCCGATCGCCGGGGAATTTTAACGTCGTGCCGGCGAGCGTGTTGCTGGCTCCCTGCTACGTCAATCGTCGGAGATTCCCATGCTTAAGGCTTGATAACGTCTCCTGGCTCCTCCACGAACTGGCGCGTGTGTTGCCGGCTCCCTACTACGTCGATCGCCGGAGAATTTAGCGTTGTCCCGGCGGGCTGGCGCGCGTGTTGCCGGCTCCTTGCTTCGTCGATCGCCGGAGAAATTTAACGTCGTGCCGGCGAGCATATATTTAGTGTTGTCCTGGTGGACTGGCGCGCATGTCGCCGGCTCCTTGCTTCGTCAATCGTCATGCCGTTGACCCGGCGCGCGTGTTGCCGGCTCCTTGCTTCGTCGATCGCCGGAGAATTTTAACGTCGTGCCGGTGACTCGGCGCGCGTGTTGCCGGCTCCCGGCTTCGTCAATCGTCGGAGAAATTAGTGTTGTCCCGGCGGACTGGCGCGCGTGTCGCCGGCTCCTGCCCTCGTCGATCGCCGGAGAATGTTAGTGTTGTCCCGGCGAGCCGTACCCGGCCCGCCGCCTCCCGGCTCCGCTGTGTGAACCAATTTAAGGCTGGTTATTGTCTCCTGGCTCCTCCGGTCGTAATGACCAAACCCCGGTGCTGCGACGCCTTATATAGCAAAAGTCTACCCGAAAAGGGGCGCATCGGCAGTTCGAGTATACTGCATAATACGTCATCAAGTCCTGCTTACCCGATTGGCGACCAGGTTAGAAAAGAACCGCCAGTCGGCGTTCGAGTTGTTTCTTAGTTATAGAGAATTGCCCTAGTCGGCGACACAATAGACGTCCTTAGTACTGGCACGCCTTGGTCTGTATTCGCGATCCTGATTACCCGCAATGCCAAAGCATTACGAAACAATTGTAACGACCCAAACTGCATGAAGTATAGTCCACAAGTGACGCGGCCCGGGTGAGCTCTGCGTATTCCGCACCTGCGAGCAGAAAGAGGGGGTCGGAGCAGGGGGGCAATGCGCATCATCACGCAGTACGCCCCGACCGGGCAGAAGCGGAGATCCGGTGCCGGGGCCAGCACCAGATTGCGGGATTGGTTGTTCGCCTGCATGTTCTTGGCCCACTTCTGGTCGATGCATAGGGCCCCATCCCGCTCCCAGACGTCGCCCTTGGTGCTCTTCCGCGTCCGGTCGAAGGTGGCCGCCGATCTCGGTGCGACCTTGGACTGCCTCGCCCCCGTGAAGAACATCACCAACAGCACAAAGGCCACTACCGTCCCAGGCGGGTCGGCTCTCAGGTCGACGACCGCCCACCGGATGACATGCATGGGTGCGTGCTGGGGCGCCCTGGGCCTGTGGGCCTTGGATCTCCGCAGTGCGTCCACGCCAGTTTAGGGATGTGGTGGGGATGTAGGTGTGTGGTGGGGTTTAGGGATGTGGTGGGGGTGTAGGTGTGTGGTGGGGCTTTAGGGAGTTGGTGGGGATGTAGGTGTGTGGTAGGGGTTTAGGGATGTGGTGGGAGTGTAGCTGTCTGGTGGGGATTTAGGGATGTGGTTAGGGTGTAGGTGTGTGGTGGGGGTGTGGGTGTGTGGTGGGAGTTTAGGGATGTGGTGGGGGTGTAGGTGTGTGGTGGGGGTTTAGGGATGTGGTGGGGGTGTAGGTGTGGTGTGTGTATGGTGGGGGGTTAGGTGTGTGGTGTGGGTTTAGGGATGTGGTGGGGGTGTAGGTGTCTGGTGGGGGTTTACGGGTGTGGTGGAGGTGTAGGTGTGTGGTGGGGGTTTAGGGATGTGGTGGGGGTGTAGGTGTGTGGTGTGTAAGGGTGTGTGGTGGGGGTGTAGGTGTGTGGTGGTGTAGGTGTGTGGTGGGGTGTTGGTGTGTTGTGTGGGTTTAGGGGTGTGGTGGGGGTGTAGGTGTGTGGTGGGGTGTAGGTGTGTGGTGGGGGTTTAGCGATGTGGTGGGGGTGTAGGTGTGTGGTGGGGTTTAGGGATGTGGTGGGAGTGTAGGTGTGTGGTGGGGGTTTAGGGATTTGGTGGGGGTGTAGGTGTGTGGTGCGGGTTTAGGGATGTGGTGGGAGTGTAGGTGGCTGGTGGGGGTTCAGGGATGTGGTGGGAGTGTAGGTGTGTGATGGGGGTTTAGGGATGTGGTGGGGGTGTAGGTGTGTGGTGGGGGTTTAGGGGTGTGGTGGGGGTGTAGAGGGGTGGTGGAGGTTTAGGGATGTCACATGCAGTGTAGGAGGCTCCGTAAAATAGTGTGGATTACTAATGAAAACACAGTGCTAATTACAAGCAAAGTGCACAAAGGCATAGCCCTAAGTCTGATGTAACGATGCAAACTGCATGAAGTATAGTCCACAAGTGACGCGGCCCGGGTGAGTACCGCGTATTCCGCGCCCGCGAGCAGAAAGAGGGGGTCGGAGGTGGGGGCAATGCGCATCATCGCGCGGTACGCCCCGACCGGGCAGAAGCGAGGATCCGGGGCTGGGGCCAGCACCAGAATGCGGGACTGGTTGTTCGCCTGCATGTTCTTGGCCGACTTCTGGTCGATGGATAGGGCCTCGTCCCGCTCCCAGACGTCGCCCCTGGTGGTGTACTGCGTCCGGTCAAAGGTGGCCGCCGATCTCGGTGCGACCTCGGACTGCCTCGCCCCCCGTGAAGAACATCACCAACAGCGCGAAGGCCACCACCGTCCCAGGCGGGTCGGCTTTCAGGTCGATGACCGCCCACTGGATGACATGCATGGGTGCGTGCTGGGGCACCCTGGGCCTGTGGGCCTTGGATCTCCGAAGTGCGTCCATCACCAGTCACACTGTTATGTGGTCGATGGGGCGGGTGGAGACCTCCCAGGGCCCGTAGAACAGTCTGAGGAGCGACACCGAGTTCGCCACAGACGATGGGCACAGTCGGGCCGCACGCTCTTCGATCCAGCAACTGACCTGGAGGGGTGTGGGGGACAGCGGCTGCACCGCGTAGAGGCTGCAGTGCCGTTGGTGATGGTGGTGTTTTAGTTGGCCCACGACCCTGGAGCCCTGGCCTCCATCTGCCTCGCCATCACGCGGCCCGAATGAGCTCCGCGTATACCGCGCCTGCGAGCAGAAAGAGGTTGCACGGGAGCATAATGGAGAAGAGCTGGTGCTACAGGGGTTAAGCAATTGTTCACGCAAATGTTTATGGCAGTAGCCCGGTGTTTCTGGCTTATGTGAGCCCTGCTGTATGACATTCAGGTGGCCCGGTATGTGTTGCGGACATTCCGGTTGGCCTGGAATATCCAGGTGGCCCTAGCAATAGCGAGTAGGTGGGGTCCTGGCCCCTGCCAGTAGAGAGCACCTGGACGGCTGCGGCATTGTCACACCATATGGCCATGTGGCCATCCGCATCGACGGGGCGGGCCAGTGTGTGGAGGGCGACTAATAGGTTGAGGGCCTCTATCTGCATAATGCTGTCGTCCCCCCTGCAATACCCCTCCCGCAGGGGCATGGACTAGGCATGTCTCTTGTCTGCCCCCAAGGCAGGCGTCGACAGCTATGTACCTGCCTGGGTCGTTAGGCGGGATGATGGCAGTGCCGTTCCATCCCCCGGCAAATGCGGGGAACCAGGCTAGGTCTGCCCGCATCTCGTCGTCAATGTGGGCGCTGGTCCCAGAAATTCCCCTGAGCTCCCCGAGCAGGCGGTCAACGAAAAGCCTGGCGGGGCGGACGCACTTAGATAGGTGGAGGAGCTTGCCGAGCAGGGACTGGAGCTGCTTCCTGGTTATGTGGGTCCTGGCGGCGGTGGTGTGGACCATTCGCATGGTGCTTGTGACCTTGTCAGCCGGCATGATGAGGGTCATAGTGGGGGCATCTATGAGGATGCCCAGCCAGCGGACTGAGGCTGCAGGGGGCTGCGTCTTCTCGGTAGCCTCGGGGAGGCCGAGCTCATCGAAGATGACTCGGGCTGTGCGGAAGTGGGCCTCGGCAGTCAGGCGGTCCGGGGCGACCACTATGAGGTTGTCGAGATACATGGTGGCGGCTATGCCGAGTCCCCGGAGTATACATACAACTGCTTCTGCCACCCTTTGTATGTGGCAGCTGGATCCGCGTGCACCAAAGGGAACTGAGGTGTCGAGGTAGTATCCGCCTCGCCAGCGGGCCCCGAGTAGTGGCCAGTCGAGGGGGCAGGGCCTAAAGTTCTTATAAGCCCTGCTTATGTCCATGGTTAACATGTCCATGGTTAACATGAAACTCTGGGGGCCGCTGGCTCGGAGCTCGCGTGTGAATCCATCGATCGTGGGGAGGCAGTGGTCGCGGGTGTGGCCCAGCGCCGTGATGGACGCACTTCGGAGATCCAAGGCCCACAGGCCCAGGGTGTCCCAGCACGCACCCATGCATGTCATCCAGTGGGCGGTCATGCGTTCACTGACGTTTTGTGGGGGAAGGATAGGTCTGTGATTATCCTCCATTTGCTGGGGTCGGCCTTCTCCCTGGTCATCATAGGGGATGCATGGAACCAGGGGTGGAAGGGTGGTTCACGGCAGGGCCCGTGGAGTGCCCCGCATTCAGTCTCTTTGCGGATGGAGTCGCCCACGGGCTCTGGGTGCTTGGTGGCACTGGGGTGGTTGTTGACCCGGCCGGTCCCGGATGTCAGGCCAAGGTAGCCTAGGGAGAAGCCAAACCAGAGGAAGTCGACCAGCTGGCGGTGGTCGCGGGAACCGGATAGCAGGGCGCTCCATCTGTTGACCCTAATTCCACTTGGGACCGGGATTCGGGCCTCCACCATGTTGAGCAACCCTGTGGCGTGGTCGGCACTGTATATCCTTGCTATGCTGCCGTCGACCGCCGAGGTGGGCCACGGCCAGTTGTCACGGCGGTGTCGCATTAATGCCCCTGGGCTCGGGTCGATGCGGCTTCCCTGGAGCCGGGGGCCGGATGCGGCCAAAGTCCAGCTGGCCCCCCCCCCACCCCCCCGCCACCAGGGGCGGGGACGGGGGCGGCGCCGTGGCGTGGTCGGCACTGTATATCCTTGCTATGCTGCCGTCGACCGCCGAGGTGGGCCACGGCCAGTTGTCACGGCGGTGTCGCATTAATGCCCCTGGGCTCGGGTCGATGCGGCTTACCTGGAGCCGGGGGCCGGCAGCGGCCAAAGTCCAGCTGGCCCCCCCCCCACCCCCCCGCCACCAGGGGCGGGGACGGGGGCGGCGCTGTGACTCGGAGCCCCGCTGGTGGTTCGGCCGACGTCGGGTTGGGGCTCCCCACCACCAGGGGCTGTGGCGGCGCTGCCGGCAGGAGCCACGCAGTGGGCGTTCTGCCGGTGCCCGCACACGTCACCCCGCCTGCATTTCTGCACTGTTGCCTGCACATTCCGGGTCGCATGCATTTCCGACATCGCCCGCATTTGTCCCGTCGACCGCATTCTGCGGGGCGGGAAGGGGGGGCCCCGCCGGGGCGCGCGGTGCATGTGCTCGATAGGGGTCGCTTGTGATGCCACCATCGGCGGTTGTGATGCCCCTCCACTGCGCCCGAGGAATGCCGTGCGGGCGGGGGTGGGGGGGAGGCGCCGGGTCAACCGCCGCGGCGCGCCGCATGTCAGAGGGTGCGGTGCACCAGAGGTCAGCAGGTGCCTGGGCGCTGGCCCGGGGTGCATGGTGGCCGACCCCACCCGCTAGGGTATGAGCGTGGGTGATTGCGGGGGTCATTGGGCGTGCCGCGGTGGTCTGGGGGGGGGTGGGCAGGTCCGTTGGCTGCCACCCCCTCCCTCAGTTTTTTGCTGTGTCGCGTGCCTTACGACGGCACTGCTGCTCTGAGTGATCGAAACATGTCTGGGTGACCTTAAAACAGTGGGCGCAGGCATGGACCACGTCGTCTGGCCCATCCTGGTGATACTGGGGGAGGTTGCAGCGACGCGTCGAGTTGTAGGCACAGCAGGGGCGCTCATGGGCCTCCACCTCGAGCCGGGTGCGCCCCGGTTTGTTGTTGTTTTCCCTTGGCGCACGTGCGTCCGTGCGGTCGGGGGTGGGCGTGGCAGTATAGTAGGTTAGGCGCTCGTGGAGCATGGTGTTCCTGTCCACCCAGGTGATCTTATTCTTCCCAATTTTATCGAATATGCGTTGCGACCACTTTCGCACCATGGGCCAGGGCTTGGTCATGCACTCCTCGGTGATGCACCTGTAGTGGTCGATCATATCTCAGTAGTCGCGGGGGTCATAGACCGGCTGATCATCGAGCAGGACCATAAATGCACACAGGGACTCCCTCTCTGTCATAGTACCGCTCACAGCGAGTTTTTGGGCCGGGGACTGGCACTCGTTACGCTGGAGGTACATGTAGGGCTTTGCTATGGGGTTTGCGACAACGATGTCATGCATTATTGTGCACCTACCTTCAAGTCTGTGGTACCTCGTGCGGTCACGATCCATCTTGTCATCGAGGATCTCCATCTGGTCGGCGCGGGCCTGCCGTCGCGCGAGTCCATCCCACACGGGTGTGGCCTGCGCTTGATCCTGGAGTGGGTCGGGCGCTAGTCCCTGCATGAGCCGGAGGGGCAGGGCCGGGCGGGCCCCCGCCCCCCGAGCCGGGGCCTGGGGGCGGCGGGTGCGGGCGGGGCAGGCGCTGGGGGCAGTTGTTGTCGGTCCCTCGGGGCCACCCTGGCCGCAACGGGGGCGCGCACATCCGAAACCGCCAGCTGGGGGGGCGGCGCACATTCCCGCGCCGATGCTGCCTCGGCTATCCGTAGTATGCTGTCCTGTAAGGCGCCCATCCTGTCATCAAACCTCACCTCCATCTCGGCAAGTCAGCACTTGACGCGACCCTCCACATCCTGGGGCCCGGGCACACGCATTCCCACAGGACCTGGGGTCGGGCGCCCCATCTGGTGATCCCCCACAACTCGCGGGGAGGACTGCCCCGGCGGGACGTAGGAGTTGTCGCTGTCCACGGCCGACCCCTCGGCCACCACTGGCGATGCGAGGGTGTCGGGGCTCTCTCCGAGCGGGAGGGTCAGCCCGGGTTCCCCTAGTCCAGCTGGGGTGCGTATCCTGGCCGGGCGCCCCTGCTTCCTGTTTTTTCCGGTGGATCCATGTCTGGGCATGGTGATTCCGTGCGGGTGCCAAAAATTGAGCAGTTGTCAGTCCCGATGGGTGAAGCGGAGTGACCAGCGTAGAGGCGTGGGTAGCGGTTATGAGGTAGGCTGTGATTGGCCAGATGAGCCAGGAGTGAGTTGGGGGGGGGGGCCGAGGGAGTGGGGATGGAGAGCCGTTAGGGGCGGGCAGCAGTGTGTGTGTCTGTGCCTCCCACCCAGCCCCAACCGGCGACGGTGGGTGAGGGGGGGGGGGGTTGTTCCACCTCGCCACCCGGCGTGCCACGCAATGACCCCACTATTGTTACCTGCGCCAGCCACGCCGGTCGCCGTTCCACCCCGGTGACTCCGTGTCAAGTGTACATACATATATATAACATCTCCATTTTCAATGATAATAAAGGGGTACCAATGAATTGATTGAATTTACCTTGTCGTCCTGTTGTACAATTGTCACCATCGTATTCATTGGTCTATCTGTGATTCCTCCTCGTCAGAATCTTCCAGTAGCTGATCGGATTCCTCCATCTGTACATCATGGACTGGGGTTTGACGGCTTCGACATACTTTTGTGAAGTGTCCCACCTTCTGGCATGTGATGCATGTCTTCCCTTGAGCCGGGCATAGACCTCTCCTATGCATGTAGCTGCAGTTGCCGCACGTGGTGCGACTGTTGTTGTTGTTTTGGTTGGGGCGCGGTCTCCATGATGGCTTCCAAGATGGCGCCGGTGGGCGTGGTACTGGTGGGCGTGGCACTGGTGGGTGTGGTGGCCGTGCGCCAGCTCCTTTGACTATGTTGTCTACTTTGCTTGCTTCCTCTCCTGTTGCTCTACCTTCCAGCTCTGCTGCTTCAAATTCGCTCAGTTCACATATCTCTATGGTCTTCTGCAATGTAAAGCCCCAGTCACATGAGGCCTGCATTCGCTTACAATCGATCTGCGAGGATTTTGCAATTAAATTACGACCATCTTACGACCACCTTACGAATAATCGCCGAGTGTTCTGCGAGCGATCACTGACTGATCGCCGACCATTTCAGACCTTTTTGGTCGCAAGAGGGTTGTCGCTGCAGCACCAACAATCTCCTTGCGACCTCTGGCGTCTCCACCGATCGCCGACTGGTCGGGGCCGATCGCCGACCGATCGGCGACCATAGTAGCTGTACTCAAGCATCACACGAGGCCTGAGTTCATTTACGATCGATTCGCAAACATTTTGCAGTTAAATTACGACAATCTTACGACCACCTTACGACTAATTGCCGAGCGATTGCCGACCGATGCGATGTCGTGCATGTATGATGACATCACAATGTCGCCTGGTCAAGATGGTGACGTATTAAATAGTTTGTAACAAATTGTTTCAATTTCGTCGCAAGGAGATCGCAGACTTTTGGTCGTGGATCGATCGTAAGTGAACGCAGGCCATCGTGTGACTGAGGCTTTAGGTCTGTTGTTCACAGCAGCTTGCTGCGGAGTTGCAAGTTTTTCACTCCTGCCACAATCCTGTCCCGTAGCAGGGAGTCTTCGGCCTCACCGTAATCACAATCTTTTACCTTATCCATCAGTGATATTAGATATGTTGCCATACTTCAGGGCCTATATGTATGAGCCCGGGGTTAGCGGTCCTAACCCACGAGTCGTGCGGATTTCCCGGGTTAGCGGCCAAAGTGTGAATGTATGTGCCTGGGTTAAGCAAACTCCTCGAGGGTTAACGTCGCCTTCACTAACCCCAAGCGAAAGAAGGGTTAAAGGTGGCGTTAGGCAACGATTATGCCCAAATCTATTCAATGCGATCATATTTAACAAAGTTACATAGTCAAATAGTGAAATTTTATAAAATTAACCCTAAAATCGAACCGTTATTAAGGCTACCGCCGCATTGGCGGTGATATTAATAGTGTAGAATCGACGAATGTAAAGTATACAAATCGCCGCCGCCGCAGCGACGCCGATATCCATACTGTCCAACGTCAACTAAACATGGCCGCCGCCATCGCCGCCAAATCAAAGGCAATATATTATGCCCAAATCTATTCAATGCGACCATATTTAACAGAATTAGATACGCAATAAGTGAACTTTTATCAATTTAACCCTAAATTCGAAGCGTTATTAAGGCTGCCGCGCATTGGCGGAGATATTAATAGTGTCGAATCGACGAATGTCAAAGGGATTTCCCAAATCTATAAATAGCGCATCGGTTAGCTAACCAAGCTGTGCTTTGGTCACATACATCCCCCCTGACACATTTGGAACCCCGGGGTTAGATAACCCGGGACCCGCCCTTAACCCTGGTACGGTTAAAAATTGGCTCATACATATGGGCCCAGGACCCCTTATTGTGGGTATTGAACTTACATCGTGTTATTATGATGTTAGTTTTCCCAGTGCAGTATCGTCTGAATGCTTCTACAAGCGGCACTATCTTGTCTTCGTTTTCCGGGTCAAATGTCATGTTTGCGTGCACACGTCGCGCCTCCATTCCTGCTACCTGCAGGAATGTGTTGCATTGTACTTTCTCCATTCTTGTACTTATGCTGGCTGCTATTGTGTAAATGTTGAATGCTCTGTACAATTTCTTCCAGTTTGTCGACATGTTCTTATTTAGAACCAGACGTCCTGGCGGCTTTAGGCCAGGGAGCAGGCTGACACCGTGTAATAGAACGACCCAAACTGCATGAAGTATAGTCCACAAGTGATGTTTATTGTTACCTGCGCCAGCCATGCTGGTCAAAGTTCCACCCCAGTGACTCCGTGTCATAGATAGATACAATGATATATATAACACTAAGCGCTAAGACCAACAGGAATACTGCAAATGATGCATTACTAGGATAATAAGGAGGAAATCCGAACAAAAGACATAACGAGTGGGGGGTGTAAATATATCACGGAAATGCTGCTTTGGACTATTTAAACTCACCTTTGTGACTCGTGATGGGGCAAACTGACAACACTGACCATAAATATTGCATTATTGGAAAACATCAACTTATAGAAACTGTGCAAATCCAGTATATTCTGTCGAGTTTTGCAGTTCAGTAGTAGTAGTTCCCTATTATCACTCACTGCACTGACAAACTGGTTTCCCAGCCAATATATGCAACAGACAGGTATCTATTGGAAGACAGTGTCAGCAGTGTGTGCTCAATGTGAATAAGTCGGCTAGTCTCTAATAGTGAATTTGAGATTCAAGATGGCAAAGCGAGTGGACATGGTATAAACTTGACTCCTGACTGCAACAATAGATTACAAGTTGACAACGCAGTGTAGGAGGCTCCGTAAATAGTGTGGATTACTAATGAAATCACAGTGCTAACTACAAGGAAAGTGAACCAAGGCGTAGCCCTAAGCATGTAGAACAAGAGAAATACTGCAAATAATGCATTGCTAGGATAATACGGAAGAAAAACAAGAAAACAACAAAATGACAGCGTACAAGGTACGGTCGACCATTAAAAATGGCGGAAACCGCTATAGGAGACGATCAGTCGATCAAACATTCGATCAATCCAAATGACAAAATAACGAATTCCCAAAACAGAAACGACTTAGAAGGAAATATCATAGCCACGATATTAGGAGAAAATGTTGCAAAAATAATCAAGTGATGGATTAAAAAAGAGGTAAACCAGGTATGTGAGTATTGCAGTACCTCTGATACCTTAGGTGTTAAATACCTCAGGGAGTTTGATGCCCCTGCCCTGCAAAGTTGTAAACCACTGCCTTGTGGTACAGGTGCTTGACAGAACCAAAGACTAAGGGAGCAAACCCTAACAGAAAACAATGCTTCCGTGGCAGCATTAAGGGTGGTGATGAATGGAACTCCCAACATCTCCCGACCAGCCACTGCAGAGACAAATAGATTACGCCTGTCTTGACATGTTCTTCCTAAAAAAAAGCTAAATGAACTACAAACAGCATACAATAGCCTAACACTAGAATGTGGTTGGTGCAGCGACGATCGAATGCAAAACGGAAAAAGAGAAACCAAAAAAGATAGCGACAAAACAACGAAAGAAGCTGACACAACCGACAGTGGATAACAACATTTTTTCCATAATCATGCAAGGCATCCCAGAAAAGAACAGAAAATGAGGAACCAAATAAACAAAATGACAGACCAGGAGAAATGACTGGGGAAGAGCATGAAGGAAATCCCAACGACAACGCAAAAGAGCCCACAAAAGAGCCCAGACCAAGAGGAATAAAAATCCACTTGGAAAAATAAAGCCAAAAAAGGGAACTGTTCAAGAACAAACAAAAATTGAACAATGAAAAAGACTACCAGAATGCCACACTCAGACCAGACAGGACTGAGAAGGAAATGTTGGATGAAAAAACAGTCCAGTAGATATGTAGACACTGGCTAAAGAAAAAAAAAAGAAAAAGAAAATCCACAGCCAAAATGAGAGGAAAAAACTTTGAGATTGAAGGGAAACTATACAAACCAACGGAATTCAGAAACATAACTGTTGAAGGAATAAATCCGGAGGCTGTGGCGATGAGAGAGCACAGCTGGGGAATCTCCTTTCAGGGGCACAACGCCCCCCTACAGCAATTTGGATAAATGAAAAATCCAGGGAAGAGATGGAAAACCCTATAACTCGGCAGAATAATACTACTGCTCGGTTATGGCTAAATACCGCACTAAGTTTGACATCATGCGGCTCATCGAAGCAATGGACAACCCATACACCATCAAGGCTCTAGGAAAAAAAGTATGGCAATCACCTGAATGGGTAAAAACAAACTAAAAAGTGATGGACAACATTGTAATGGCCAAATTCACTCAAAATGATGAGCTAAAAGCAAAACTCCTAAACACACCCGGGAAAGCCTTCAGGGAATGCACGAGATGCCCCTACTGGGGCACAGGACTGTTCCTCCAAAATGCAGATGCAGGAAAAATACTCAAACAAGATGGGAGAAATCCGTAAAAAAACAAGGGACAACATCCGTGCAAACTGCTAAGGATTAAGGTGAGTAACAGGGCTGATAGGGAGATACAAAAGAACAAATACTATAAAAATAAAAAACAATATAAATATAGTATAAATATAAAAAAAACATAAAAATAGAATACACTAGGCTTACGAAGCGAAGGTGAACGCAAGCAGGAAAGCCACCTCGCGACACACCCACATATTGCAATGCACACGCTATGCATTGAAGCCAATGCACACACGATGATTGAAGCCTAGGAAATGAAAGTAAACAAAAGCAGGGAAACCATCTCGCAACACACCAATGTGTTGCAATGCATGCACAGTGCATTTTTAACTCACTTCCACCCAAACAAACAAACCAAGCATGCAAACAATGCACAGCAACCAAACCAAGAAAATGGAATCAAAGATCCTGCTCTGTGGAGACTCCAGGATAAGAGCCATCGCACCCAGGATAGTGGAGAAACTGAAGTGGAAAACGCAACAAAACTTCAGAGTGCATGCAGAAACCTATCCTGGTGTAGGGACCAGGAAAATAGTAGACCAAATTCTTCGAAAATACAATACAAAAAGGTTAAACCAGGTCTATGTAATGGCAGGAGTCTGTGATCTAACCATTAAAACAGGAAGCCGGGAGCTAACCCCGCATTTCCAAGACAAGGAGTCACTACTCATGTATATGAAGGAAAAATACCGACACGTGCAAGCATCGATCCTACAAATAACCGAAACACCAATAATGGGTGAACTTGTGGGGATGGACATAGCAGTGTACACAGAGAATAGGAGCCATACAGGCTACCAGGAACTAATAGACGGCTGCATAACTGAAATTAACGGATTCATACACAGATTGAACGAGGGTCTACTGAACGTCAACCCAAGAACCCCAAGATATGCGACGTACGTCCACAAATTGCAGAAAGGAAAACGGATGACTCACTATTCGTACAACCTGTACAATGGTGTCCAGTACTCAAAAACTTTTGCCAACAAAGTGGCAGACAAAATAACTGACTGCATCATTGCGAACTGGAAGTGAGGCAGATACAAAAATGCAAACGGATAAGCACCCCATTCACTTTTCACTTTTCTCCCTCACCCCTGTATTCTTCTCCTCCCGCCCTTCTCTTTCTCTTTACTATTCTCTCTTTTCCCCTCAACCACTAGCAGCAAGTGCACATGAGGGATAAATCAAAATAACAACTGACACAACTAAAAACTAACCTAAAAATTAAGACACCCATAGCTTGACATATATACAAGCGGTCAAGACACTTGAATGTTTTACATGTCTCAATTCCAGATGCGTGTCACCCTAAAGCACTAACTATATTACATGATCATATATAACATCCACCCAGAGCAACAAGATACCGACATAATATAGAGCTTAAGAAAAATACACTATGAATGATATGTTGGGAAATATATGCTCGCACCACCAAAATGCAATATTGCAATATCTCTAGAACTAGATTTAGCTAAATAAACTCTAAAAACAACCCCCCCACCCCCCGCCTCACATACAAAAGCTTGGTGGCCATCCTACAAATGCTACATAAGAACAACAACGTGTCCACTCACACTGGCGGTGCAAATGTTGCCAGCAGAACGAGTGGGATGACCATTAGACAAGCTGAAAATCAAAATAACAGTCGTTTAAACACTAACAAAAAATCCCTTCTCTAATCCACACTAGAAAAGAAAACCCTCTTCCAGCACCAAGTGGCTACCTATAACTAAATCACCGCACAAATATGGTGGAAGAGATTAACTGTAGACTAGGCAGAGGCTTACATTCTTTCCATCTAAACTGCCAAAGTGCCTACAGTAAACTTGACAGCATTAAGCTACACTTAGATATATGTAAATTTGATGTGTTGACAGTCAGAAACATGGTTTCATGAGCTGCATTGTGATCCACTGCTAGAAATGAGTGGTTACAGGCTTGTGAGAGAGGACAGAAAAACACTGACAAATGCGCAAACACAAAAAAAGGGTGGAGGTGTTGCAATATACACCAAAAAAAACCTAAACTCAGAACATAAAACACTACAAGAAGCAAATAGGTCAGATACAAACATTGAGTTAGTATGGACACTAATAAACAATGAAAAATAAGAGAACGTAGCTGTAGGGAATCTATATAGACCGCCAAATGGGAACATCAAAGAATTTACCACACAGCTAGAAACGTCCCTTGATAGTGTGTCAAATCTTGCAAAAGCTGAGATATTCCTACTCTGGGACTTCAATAAAAACTTCAAAACCAACAATAAAAACAAACACTCACTGGACAACCTAATCAAAGGACATGGACTAAAGCAACAAATTAGTGAACTAACTAGACTTGGAGAAAACAGCTCAATAATAGACCTAATAATAACAGACTCAAACCATACACATACCTCAGGAACTAGGAACTGGGGCATCAATGACCATGAACTGATATATATTACTAGAAAGAAAATAAAAAGACAAAAACAAAACCATGCCCCATATGGAGAGATCATACAAAAACTACAGAAAGGAAGCGGTAGCAGCCCACATGGAATTTCTTTTTTGATCTACCAATCCCAACCGACATAGATGTAAATGGCCAATGGGACACTATCATTGGGGAAGTGAGAAATCATCTCGACACTACCTGCCCAATAAAAAAACTCAAAATCCAAAATAATCAAGAGCCATGGGTAACACCAGAGTTAATCAGCACAATTATGGACAAATACAAAACAGGTAAAATAGCTAAAACAAGCGGGCGTCTACAACACATAGAAGACTACCATTAAGCACAAAATCGGAGCCAGAAATCAGTGGGGAAAGCCAAGAGAAAGTACATTGTCAAACAGGACCAGCAATGGGGAAAAAACTCACATACATTTTGGGACAATGTAATGATACTAATCCCAAACAACACAAACAAAGACTCGATTACCCTATACAACAATGAGGGAATTGAAATCAACAACAGTGATGCAGCAAACAAAATAAACAAACATTTCTTCAGAATAGGAAATAAGCTATCCAAAATATTTAACTGTGACTGGGCCACAAAAGCACCAACACTAAAGATAGCCATTGGGGACTGCCAAACCACAATAGAAGAAATAAACAATCTCATAAAAAGAATTCACTACAACAAACCGTCAGGCATCAAAAACATATCGAGTATAGTACTGAAGGATGCACTTGGATGCATCCCAGATGTCTTATGTAGCCTTTTCAATAAGTCATTCAGAGAAGGCACATATGAAGACTGCTGGAAGATAGCCAAAGTAACGCCACTCCACAAAGGGGGGGACAAACAAACCCTGGGTAACTATAGACCGATCTCTATACTACCACTACCTGGTAAACTAATGGAAAAAGCAATGCATAGACATGTTATGGATCACCTAAACAAACACAAAGTACTAAACAGCAAACAGGGCGGATTCAGAAAAAAATACTCAACAATGAAAGCAATTTCTAACTTAATAAACGATATCTCTAACAATATCAACAAAAAGAAACTAGTGGGTGCAGCATTCATCGACTTCAGCAAAGCCTTTGACATGGTGGAGCACACTATCCTAATTAGCAAGCTATCCCAAAGAGGAATAACAGGAGAAACAGGGAAATGGCTAACAAGCTACCTAGAAAATCGGAAATAATGCACCACAGTAAATCGGGCCATATCAAACGAGGAAAAGATAAACTGGGGGGTACCTCAGGGGTCAGTCCTAGGTCCATTTCTCTTCCTCATATACATAAATTATATAAACAACTGGCTGGACATTGATAACATCCAGTTATATGCAGATGATACTGTGGTATACACTGCAGGCAAATCAACTGAAGAAATAGAAACAAAACTGAACCAAACACTAACAAAACTGACTGAGTGGTGCAACCTAAACAAAATAACTATAAATAGCAGTAAATCAAAAAGAGTACTATTTGGTACAAGACTAACCAGTAATAATACTATAAAGTGTCTCCTGGGAAACAGCGAGCTAGAGCAGGTAGACAACTACAAATACCTGGGAGTGGACCTAGACAGACACATCAGTTATGACCTCTGCATAACAAACACTATAAAAAAAGCAAACCACAAAATATGGCTCCTGGCAAAATTAAGACCCTACATGACTGAAAACATGGCTATTAAAATACACAAGGGTATGATCCTCCCCTACTTCGACTACGGTGAAATACCAAACTTCTAAACAAACTACAGGTGCTACAAAACAAAGCCTTCAAAATATGTCTCCAGGTACACAAAAGATACCCTACGATGGAACTACACAAACAATGCAAAGCACCACCATTGACGAATAGAAGGGAAACACACCTTAAAATACTAGCACACCACTACACCACAACACCAGGCTACACAGTAAGCCCCCGCAGGGACACCAGACATATGGCGGCCACGATACTACTGACAGAAATGATTAACACCAAAATCTATGAGAGGAGTGTACTCGACCTGGCAGCACATGCCTGGAATAAGCAAAACACAAAACCACGGGCAATCCGTAACCTTGACCACTACAAAAAACTACTAAAGAAAGAAACTACTTCCCAACAGAACTAAAATCACACCTGCCCCATAGCACATTCACTGCTTGCTGTGCCATAGTGCAAAAAGCAAAAGACAGGCCAGAAAAATTGTAGATACAGAAAAAGTGGACACTTGCCCTCGTAAGTACTAAGGACATCAGAGAAACCATCACCACATGGCAGAATCCACCTGGGTATGTGTAATGGCACAAACCAACACAGAAATGGACAGGCCATGGTCATGCATCTGATCCACCCTGAAATGAAAAATGGCTAAGCAAACAACACAGCCATCCCACCTCGTCGCAGTCCTGAATAGTCTGGGTGTGTTCTGGTGCACCGGTGCACTATCTAAGGACAGGACTTGGGTTAAAGGGGGTCGCAACAAACCAATATGGGACAGGATTCTCTCCCGCAAGTCTACATGACACCCAAGTAGATCTACATAGTAGGCTAACGTA
Organism: Branchipolynoe longqiensis; assembly: GCA_030323885.1. Lineage (NCBI taxonomy): Eukaryota > Metazoa > Annelida > Polychaeta > Phyllodocida > Polynoidae > Branchipolynoe > Branchipolynoe longqiensis. Next base: position 59,539,807 of record CM059190.1, on the reverse strand, counting down.
TCATACTCAAACTAGACAACATTTCTGGAAAAAATACAAAAAAACTAACATAGATTATTACTAATACCCAACACCACAAGATACTGGTCTGAGCTGAAACAGGCAAACACCCCTGGGCAAAGGATCAGAACAAAAACATCACAGCTGTCCAGTGTTGAAAACAAGCGCCCTCACAGGGGCTTATATGTTATGGGAGGGTAAATAATACCCTGCAATAGTTCATGTGCTTCCGTACGTCCTTCTCTATCCTCCCGTAATTCTGTCCTGTCCCTTAAATCTGACAAACGCTCATCATTTTCCTCTTTAAGAATATCTAGCCTAAGTGCCATCAATTTAGACCATGCTTCTAATGCTCCCATATCAGCAGAATAGTTAGTTGCCCCGTGTACACTGACCTTGAAACCAAAGTTGAAATTCTTCATGCAATAGTTCCTCCTTTGTGTGTGTCACTGGCATCTTCAAGCTGCTGTTGTATGCGGTGGTAGAAAAGATTTAGCAGAATTGAATCCAAGTATAGTTATGTCTGTAAAGTAGAAGAAATACTAAAAAAACGATGTCGTCTATTCCTATGCTCACCCCTCCATGACAAGGTTAAAGAAAAGCCGAAAGTAGTCCTGTTAAAAAATATTTTGTTTGCGACACGAGGCCATACAGACATACCATCAATAAAGTCTAGCGGACCTTCTAAAATAGTAGTATTGTCGGAAATAATCATCGACAAACCCAATTCCGAATAAATTTCAAACCCCCACAGAGTCTGAAAATAGCAGAAAAAACATTACCTACACAACACACCAAACAAGTACCAGCCAACAAGTTCCTATTCTTTTAAATCAACACCGTGTCAATAACCAACATGGTCACCACCCATCATGTCAAATAACCGTCGTGGTCAAATAACCAATATATTACTAACCATATCGTGTCGATAACCATCATGGCCACCAATTTTGTAAAAAAAGACTAAGGCTCGAATCTGTGACTGTCTAAGCATGCTATAGTGAAATCAATACAGACAAAGAGAAAGGAAGAGTATAAAGTGTAAAGAAGAAGAGATAGTCAAGCCCTGTGGTTTATTATTTATATGGTTACATGGGTTCATTGTAGAGTATCACCCAACCCCTTTCCCGCAATGGAAAACAAGAATTCTTGGCCCTATCAATAGAGATCCAGCATTCCTGGTCCCCATGGATACTAGTGGTCTGCCCACCACCAACAAGCTGTATGGCCCCATGGGCACCACCAACCTTGACCTTTGAGTGTGGTGATAACTATCCCAGCGGAGGGGGTAGGCCCTGAGTGCACTCACACCCAGATCTGCCAGCACCACTATGTCTATTTACATCCCACTCAGGCACCACCAACCCATACATATATATATATATACATACATGCGCCTGGTCACGTACACCGATCAGTAATAGAACATTTGCATTCCCCTCTATGCCGTATATCAGAATATTTTACGCCTTGCCACACACAAAAAAAAAGAAAAAAAAAAAAGAAGAAGATTGTTATCATTGGCTATTGGATGTAAAATATATGGTCATTCTGACATATTCTTTGGAGGAAACCCACTACCACCACATAGGCTACTCTTTCCGATAAGCAGCAAGGGGTCTTTTATATACACTTTCCCACAGACAGGACATCACATTCCACAGCCTCTGATGAACCAGTTGTGGACCACTGGTTGGAATGTAAAATAGGCCAAGCTGCAAATGGGTTCACTGAGCATGATGGATTGGATGACCCACAGATTCACAGGTGGACACTCTACCGCCAGTCCTATGCCCCACTCCCCAATGCAGAACACACACACACACATATATGTGCTATATAATGTATTATATGAATATAAATTGTGAGTGTATGCATTGGTCATGTGCAGGCATATATATCGGGCCAGCTTGAGCTATGCTATTTTGGAACCGTTGGCGTGTTCCGTACCGGAACCTTGGCCTGCATTTCGGACGGCCAAGGTTCCGGTACGGAACAGGTCGTTCCGGAACCTTGGCCGGAACGACCAAGGTTCCGGCCAAGGTCGTTCCGGCCTTGGCCGGAACGACCAAGGTGGGCGTTTCCAGCCATTTCAAGGTGGGCATTTCCAGCCATTTCAAATGCACTGATCCAAGCATTCGTTGGTGAAATTAGACTTATTATGTAATGGTAGGGCATTTATAGTCTGGCCAAGGGCCGAAATAAACTTTGGTTCCCACCCACACCTCCGTTATGTTCCCTTTCTCCTAACTCCCTAAACGAGGAGTATTTACATATATATATATATATGTAGTAAAAATATTTATACGAATATTATTAGGATGGAACTCTCTTCCATTTGTATATAGCTTTTGGGTTTGAACCCGCAACCCCCATGCTTGCGTGCTGGACAGTGGGAGCGGGCAAGAACAGCGACCTCGTGGTCGCCGAGTCTACACTGAGGCAGGGAGTTAGCGCGCTTTTTCCAGTGATCTGGGGAGATGGTAGGTTAGCGAGGTTTTACTGTACATATATAGTCTACATAAAAGGCAAAACCAGAAGCATACAATCTGGCAAGTAATTACTGATTTTGACTAAGCACAACACATTAATCTGTGTAATCCTAGTGCTCTACTCCCTCGGACAAGCAGACCTGACAAGCCATGGTTCACATTGCCTGCCCTATGTTGCTTGCAAAAGAGGACAATTACTATGTGAGGTGCCTAGGTCAATCTCCTGCACTGTCATGCTAGTAGAATGGAATGGCATACGCGATGTCACTACAGCCTTTCAAGTGCCTCTCTTTAGCTCAGATTTCTACAGGAACATGCCAATCAAGCTTTAGACACGAGATAACAGGTTGTAAAATAGTAGTTAGCAATTTCAGTAACTATGAGCAGCAATATGCAAATTATAATATTAATCAGAACTAATGGTGGAAATATAACTAGTATATGAAGGGAGCACCCAGCAGTCAGGCTAGAAGGGAATACATGTAGATAATAGATGGGTGAAACAGACTGGGTGTTATTTGGCCACAGGCTGAGGGAGATAACTGGTTGTCAATTCATGATTCTAAAGGTACTAAAATGTCCTGCATGATGGTTATTGTATGAGTAGGTATTAATGGTATGACTTAGGTGTTATTCAGGGGTGCATTATCTGAAATAGGAAATGTCTGGAGGTATACTTAATATATGAAGAATACTGTCAATTCATGATTGTAAATGTCTTGTAAAAGGTCGCTCATTCGGTGTCATTGCTGGACACGGCGGACTCAGGGTCGAAGCCCTCTCCCCCCTGCCACTTCTGTGGTGAGGGGGTTGGGGGGGGGGGAGTGATGCGTGCCACTGTACTCCCCCCCCCCCCCCCCCCCCCCACCGTGGGGGGGGAAAGCCATCTCCCCCCTCCAGCCTATATAACAACTCCTGCCAACCATCAGGGCAAGGGACTATCCTGGTATCTTCCGGACCCACCGAAGCTGGTCAGTCTGCTCCAAACGCCCGCACTGACCACTTCCCACCTCCAGTTGATTGTGCCCACAACAATCAACAAAACCGAAAACCAATCAAGCATTTAAAGTAAAAAATAAAGAATACCATCTAATGAGCAACTGACACCCGCGCAGTTGACAGATCACACCTACTTAAATGTCAAATTTCTGACAATTTACCCTGTACTGTTATCTCATATGTTTATCATTAACTATTGCTATTCTACTTTAAGGTAATTGATTACTCGTTTGTTAAATCGTTCACATGACTCATATGCCCTCATCACATCTCATTTCCCCAATATATCGGGGCCTTCGCTCGTTCGCTTCCTGCCCGATGATACACAGTCAATGTACATGCCGTTGGGTGGGCAGCGCCCGAATAAAAGCCTTGATTAACCCACTCATGCCTCTGAGTCAGCTGTGTCCGTGAGCAATGGTAGTAAAATTTTACCTCGGTACTAAGCCTCAGCTACTCGAGGCCGAGGGAGAAGGAAGCAACATCCGGTACAGCAATTAGCATATTCCACTCGTGAGCGGTGGACGTTTGCGAGTAAGTACAGCGTCTTTTTCTACAATAACTCCAGAACTCGGGGTTAGTTTATGGACATTTTTTCAACGATTGTTTATAAAGAATAGAACAATATTCTCTATGAATATTAGAATATTGGCGGTTATATTAAAGAATTTATTGGCGAAAAACCGACATGTGTGCCGGTAAATTTTGTTGTTGACAGCGCCATGTTGTTTACTTCTGGTCGGATTTCCGACTCGATATTCGCTATTGTTTCGTAGCGGTTTTATGACTTTAAACCAAGAATAGTGGAGGAAACGTGTACAACAATATTCTCTACGAGTTTTAGAATAGTGGTGAATATATTAAAGAATTTATTGGCGAAAAACCGATTCGGATGCCGGTACGCTAGAGTTGATATCGCCGTGTTGGTTTACTTCTGGTCGGTTGCTCGACCTGATTATCGCTATTTGTTTTTTAGTGGTTATTCTTATGAGTTTAAACACAAGAATACAGGAGAATACGCATTGCCTGTGGAGAACAATATTCTATGAATATTAGAATATTGACGCATATATTAAAGAATTTATTGGAGTTAAACCGTTTCGAGAGCCGGTACGGTAGAGTTGACATCGCCGTGTTGCCAACACTGCTGGTTATTGCTGGTCGGTTGCTCGACCTGATTATCGCTATTGTTTTAGCGGTAATTCTTATGAGTTTACACCCAAGAATACAGGAGGATACGTATTTCTTGTGGAGAACAATATTCTCTATGAATTTTAGAGTATTGGCGAATATATTAACCAATTTATTGGCTTTAAACCGATTGGGGAGACTGTACGGTAGAGTTGACATCACCGTGTTTGTTTACTTATGGTCGGCTGCTCGACCTGATTTTCGCTATTGTGTTAGCGGTTATTCTGTTGAGTTTAAACCCAAGAATACAGGAGGATACGTATTTCTTGTGAAGATATGTTTGTTATATGAATATTAATCGAATTAATGGTGCATTTAGTGGTGTTTTTCGATTTTTATGGAATTAATTTATAATTAAAATTATGTATGTAGATGTTGGTGGTTGCCACATCACAGGTAAAGTTATTGGTTCAACAAGCCGCCGTTGCCGAACCGAGAGTGATGTTGGCTGGAGCCTCATCTCATTTGGATTTTTCCTCAGTTTCTTTTATGGATTCACGTTGGAAATTAATCCTGGGTTTCTTTTATGGATTCCCCACTTTTTTAAGGCATAGCTACCTCCGAGTTTTGTAGCATTTTCTCCAACTTGCTGGCGCAGTAGCCGCAGGAGGGAGAAGTGTACGGAACAGAGAGTGTGGGAAGGTACCGATATACTGGGGTCTACCCCTGGTTTGGTTTCGGCTTCCATACCGTTACCCTACGACATTACACATTAGCTTACACGCCTGTGTTGGAACGGTGTAAATACGTTCTCCAACACCAGTAATTGCCGCCCGTGACCGAACGGAGAGCGATGTTGGCGAAAGCCACATCACGTTAAGCCGCCCGTTGCCCAACGGTGAGTGGTGATGGTTGGAGCCGTATTACGGTTATGCCGTCCGTTGTGAAACGAAGTGCGATGTTGGCTGAAGCCTCATCATGGTAACCTGCCCGTGACCGAGCGGGAAGCGATGATGGTTGCGACCACATCAGGTTATGTAGCCCGTTAAAAACGGAGAGCGATGTTGGCTGAAGCCATATCCCATTTAGGCCGACTGTTACTAAACGGAGGGTGATGTTGGCTGAAGCCACATCCCATTTTGGCGTCTGCTACCAAATGGAGAGCGATGTTGGCTGAATCCACATCCCGATGTTGGCTGAAGCCTCATCATGGTAGCCCGCCCGTGACCGAGCGCAGAGCGATGATGGTTGCGACTACATCAGTTTATATAGCCCGTTAAGAACGGGGAGTGATCTGGGTTGAAGTTACATCCCGATTAGGCCACCCATTACCAAAAGGAGGGCGATGTTGGCTGATGCCACATCCCGGTTAGGCCGCCTGTTACCAAACGCAGAGCAATGTTGGCTGAAGCCACATCCCGTTTAGGCTGTCCATTACCAAACGGAGGGTGATGTTGGCTGTAGCCATGTCACGTTTAAGCCAAGCGGAGAGCGATGTTGGCTGAAGCCACATCACGTTATGCCGCTCGTTGACATATGGAGAGCATTGTTGGCTGAAGCCACTTTACGTTTAACCCGCCTGTGGCCGAGCGGAGACAGATGTTGGCTGAAGCCACATCATGTCCGTCCTGATATGAGCTTAGATGTTCTAGGATGTAAATAAAAACAATTAGTTGGTTGGCCACACTCAAACTTTCAGTTGATGGTTACAGGGTGTCTGGCCTGAGAGGTACTTTGGCCATTATTAGCTATGGGTGTACTGTTACAAACGGTACCTGTCTGGATATGATTACAGTTTTTCTAGGACGAAAAAAAACAAACAAATAGTTGGTTGAGCACTCTAATTTTCATTGATCGTTACAGATCTTGGATTTAAGGGTTAGTTGCCTATGAAGGGCAGTAAGACCGAGGCTCCCATTTCTGATGATAATTACTCGTCACCGGGGGTGAGGGTTTAAGCCTCCCTGGTACACACAGTGTTAGGGGAGGAAAGCAGGCCAGATTCCGGCTCTGCTGGGCTAGAAAAGTGGCTCATGAAGCTGGAGCAAATGCCCTCAGCTAAATCTCAGAAGAGAACAAGTAGAGGTTGCAATGCAAACTCAGATGGCCACGGAAACAGTTTTTTCCAGGAGGTAAAAATAACTGTATTGTTTCCATACATTGATGATTCATTCATTATGGCCCAGTCACAGTCGAGCTGCTCACAGGCAGTTACCAATCAATTTATGAAGCAGACCAAACATTTGTAAGGTTTATTTCGAATGAACAACTATATGAATTTACTTGTTTACCAAGTGGTTTAGCTTGTGCTTCTCCCTTCTTTACAAACTGTTGTTTTTTCGCTCATGAAGAGTGAGGGACAGGTATGTTCCCGGACAGTGATGATTCATGTTTTGGTGGGCAGACAAAAGTAGCTGGTCAAAATGTAGTAAATGGTTTAGGTACCACATTTACGAAGTTAGGAGTAAAATGGATAAGAAGTTAGCATACGACAGAACTAAAATGGATTTTGGAAGGCCGTTGGCTTGATGAAGAACTTAGATCATATTAAAGTTATAGAGTTGAGAAGCAGTGTATTTAGGGTTAGGTGTTTAGCCGGCTTGCCCTAATGCTATGTCAGGATGTTGACAGATAGTACTACAGTAATGGCTTTCATTCGCAACATGGGAGGGACAATGTCCAACTCATATAATAAGAGAGCGAAATTAAATTGGAATTGGGGAAGCCACATATAATTTGTTGGCATCATGAAATAATAACATTTTATAAAGTTGTTCATGGCATCCAGAGCAAAAATTTTGGCAAGTGGATGTTGTCTCTTTGATTTGGGGGGAAAATAAATTTTATTACATTTTCTTAAACATTCAGCCTAATCGGCAGAGTAGCAAGGAGGGCTTTGATAGTCCCTGATTGGGACATGCAGCCATGGTTGGAAGTATTAGCCCTAGCAGCTAAGGACTTTATATATATTCTTTTTTTTTTCCTACACGTAAAGGAAAGATTTTTAAGCATTAATGATTCGTGGGGATTCGTGGCATTCCTTTCGGAACACATATTCACGACACTTTGGTTTAGAGAAAGTTACTCAGCATGATTATTTGGACTGGTCATTAAATGATGATATTGGTTCAATAAATTGATTTGTTGGAATCAAGAAAGAATAACAAGTTACATAAATAAGTTTTATGCCATCCACAAAATAAGGCATTTTTTGTTTAAATACATAAAGTTAAGCCAATGGAACCATCCCTTGCCCAGGTAGTCCGCCTCTTACGAATGATGCGGGATGATGGATTGGGTTATAGAGCCATTAATGCAGCTCGATGAGCTCTTTCGGTCATCTTACCAAGGATTGACGGAGAATTAATTGGGAAACACAAAGTTCTTCAGTGTTTCAGGAGGTCATTATATGAAAGAAACCCTCCTAAACCATAGTATAATAGGTTTTGGGATGTCTCAGGGGTATTTAAGTTTTCTTGAAAATGGTCTAGTTATGGACATCTATCGATTAAACAGCTAGGCTAAAAATTAGCTGTATTGTTACTTTGGGTAACCGGTCATAGGGCCCAAGTAATTGTTGACCTTTTTACTTACTGGCCTAGACATTGATGACAAGGAGGCCACGTTTGATTTGGAAAATTTTAAAAATCAAACAGTACAGGAGATCCCCTCTCCTTGATTCATTTGTAATGGGTTCCCACATGACAGGAAACTGTGTGTAGTGTCAGCCATTAGGGCTTATATATCCAAGATAAAAGGAATACATAATTCCAGACAGCTTTTGGTAAGCTTCATAAAGCCACATAAGGCTTTATCCAGAGACACGATCGCCAGTTGGACGATTCATGTGCTCAAGTCAGCAGGCTTTGACATAGGACGCTATGCTTCGCACTTTACAAGAGGTGCTATGGTCTCGAAGACGAGACAATTGGGAATCTCAGTGAAGAGAATCCTAGCATATGCCAGCTGCAAGACGGTAAGGTCGTTGGCTAAATGTGGCAACAAATGACTAGAAAAGACGGGCGGGGTTGTAACCCGCCTACTCACCAACTAAGAAGATGTGTGAGAATTTACAAAATTGGAATTTACAACTGAAAAATTACAATGTTTATCAGATAATAGAGGATACAAATGAGGCTACATAAAGTCTCCCTCAGCCTCGAGTAGCCAAGGCTTAGTACCGAGGTAAAATAGTATAGTTAGACGAATCTTACCTTGGTACAGATGATGGATAACTCTTGTTTTCCCGAGGTACAAGCCTCGGATAGTCGTGGACTAGGGCCCGCCCACCACACCCTGCCACGACTATTATGTTTGCTTGTGCCAAAAAGAAAACATGAGGAGTTCCAATCATTAAGTTCATTTTTATCCTGAATAATTAGGTGAAGATTGCTGTACCGGATGTTGCTTCCTTCTCCCTAGTCCACGACTATCCAAGGCTTGTACCTCAGGAAAACAAGAGTTATCCATCATCTGTACCAAGGTAAGATTCGTCTAACTATACTATACATTGCATGCGTGTTATTGTATGACTATATGTTAATGTTATGACTTAGGTGTATTAATGATGTTAGAAAATGGTAATTGTGGGTGCTGATTGCTTCCCCCCACCCACCCCCTGTCAGCCCCTGTGAGTAAAAGAGGGGGGGGGAGCTTTCTCTCTGATTGTGGTGGTGAGTGGAGGTTGGCAGAGTTGGTTTGTGTTGGGGTTGACTGGAGTAGGTAACAGTAAAAGCTACTCTGTCCTGTCCTTCACTGTTGGTTGTGCGTTCCTTTCTCTACTGATACTATTGCGCTAGAAGAGAGTTCTGGAACTGAAGCTGGAGCTGACAACAATCAATCATCTACACAGATCCTATGGTCAACATCAACAGTTTGCAAGGTAATCATCATGCAAGAGGTTTTTCTTGTTGTTCCTGTTGTTGTTGCTTCCACATTAGTTGACTAACCTGCAGAACGTTCCATTGTAGACTATTGTTCAAAATAGCACACCTTAATGCTACAAGCTTAATCAACAAAATTGTCATGATCAAAGTTGATTTGCCATGGTCAGTTATAGATATGTTCATAGTTTCAAAAACTTGGCAATATACTCTAACCCAAAGAGTGATGTAGAGATGACACACTGGACGCATAAACGTATCTATCTCTACACTTGAAGCCCAGGGGGTTATAACTAGGCGAGACAATTGTAAGCACATCCTACTTGAGAATATATAGGATGCATTCAAATAACTAGGAAAAGCAACACATTGCTAGACCTAGCCTTCATGGACATTGAAAATTGCACTGCAACATGGGTAATTAACTGTAGTAGAAGTGACCATAAACCAATCTATGCTATCAGGAAAAAACATAGTATAGGGATGGTAGTGGCCTAATAGAGTTCCAGGATTGGACTTAAGTCAATACTCTACTGATTGGATTAGTGCTGCCCAGCGGTGAAAACAAGTATTAACACACTTACCAAATTAAAAGAAAGATGGGAAAATAGATCAGGAACTGTGCAGGATGAAATCCCCACCCTCAAAACTGATATAATAGAAGTACAAAATTTTATAAATGACATGGACATGAATAAACCAAGTGGAATAGATGAAATCCCAACCAAAATACTGAAGAAGGCACTCCAAGCCATCCCGGCCACTATGGTAGACCTATTCAACATCACCTTTGAATAGGGGTGTTTTATCTCAGCCTGGAAAATGGCAACCATCACCCCATTCACAAAAACGGAGACAAACAAAACATGGGAAACTACAGGGCAATATCAATTCTCCAAACCACAGGCAAGGTCCTTGAAAATATGTTACATAGGTACATAACTGAACACCTGGAAAAAAACAAATATACTAAACGAAAGACAAGGGGGCTTCAGGAACCTGCACTCCACATCAAAAACAATAGCTAACCTAACAAGTGACATACTGGCATCAATGAACCAAAAACAATTAGTTGGAGCAGCCTTCATTGACTTCAGCAAAGCATTTGACACAGTAGGCCATAATATACTACTGGAAAAACTAAAAACCATGGGCATAACATCCAACACTATGTACTTGATAAAATGCTACCTGAGCAACAGGCAACAGAAAACAAAAATAAACAATACACTATCAGACAACCAACCTGTCACATGTGGTGTACCTCAAGGGTCAGTGTTAGGGCCACTGCTCTTTATAATCTACATAAATAACTTTGAGAAATGGCTGCAAACTGAATGCCTCCAACTATATGTGGATGACACAATCATATATGCAAAGGGCATACACAAAAGAACTAAAGTAAAATTACTAGAAAATAGGAGGATAGTTCATTTATAAACATTACCATATAGCTATAGTCAACACAATAAACTCCTAACAAAACTACAAAGGAATACTAGAACAAATAATGTGCCACTACTAAGGCAGACCAGAAGCCAAATAAAAGCTCATGAAAGAAGCATGCTGGAAATGGCAGCCAAGGTGTGTAACGCCCAAACGGTAAAGGAACAACAAATTACTGACCTAAAAACATACAAAAAATATCTGTGCAAAATAAGGCTAGGAAACCACCACTAAGCTGCGCTGCAAGGGGGCATGTGATATATCACAGCCCACAAGTGGGATGGCCAATGGAAGGTAACCATGCCAAAATTAGCCAGATAGCACACCACATAACTACGTACAAACCTATGATACATACAAGCCTATGATATGTAAATAGGAGTAGGCTAGTCTAGTAGTAAGAGTAGACAAAACTAATATATATCTATGCCAAGAAAATCCAAAGGAACTAACATAGACTACTAACCATATCAACCAACTACCTACCTGCTACTGTAATGCAGGCAATCAAACACCTTACTAGCAGCTACTGTCTGATAAGATAACACCAACAATACAGCTGGCCAACATTGAAAACAAGCCTGAGTATTTGGGCTTATCTGCTATGGACAGTATAAATACAGCCTCAATACAACAACAACATATATATATATATCCGTTATGAGCAGGGTAAATAAATTCATCACATTTAATATTAATTTATAAAACATAAACATGCAAAATATTGCATGTCTACGACCACCACCCTGACGGTAATTGAGAGGTGTCCGTCGGGCATTACTTAAAACAAGTTCCACTTGTCACGATTTGAGTTCTGCTATTTTATTAGACTGCCATCTTCACCTGTCCACCCAGCTTCACCCAATCTTCCCGTCAGCCCAAACCACACCCAACCTGCTGCCTGTTTCAGGTCGTCCTCACAGTTACTACTTTCCTCACTGTCACTGCCATGCTAAGTGTCACTGTCTTGGACTTGGTGGTGCTTACTGTTATGCTGCCTGTCACTGACATGCTGACTGTCACTACCATGTTAAGAGTCACCACGAACAAGCTGGTGGCACTAGTTTACTGATATGTTGACTGTCACTGACACACTGACTTCACTACCATAACCGCTGTCACTGCTTTGGTGACTGTCATTGCTAGCCATCACTGCCTTGGTGACTCTGTCCCTGCCATGCTGACTCTCACTGCCATGTTAAGAGTCACTGCTTTGGTGGCGCATACTGCTATGCTGACTGTCACTACCATGGTGCCTGCCACTGCCATAACCACTGTTACTGCCTTAGTGGCGCTTAGACCTACTGCTATGTTGACTGTCACAATCATGGCAGCTGTCACTGTTTTGGTGACTGTCATTGTTAGTCGTCACTGCCTTGGTCACTGATATTCTGACTGTCACTGCTATGACCGCTGTCACTAACTTGCTGACTGCGATTTTTAGCTGTCACTGCCTGGTGACTGTTCTTGCTATGTTGACTGTCACTACAATGCTGACTATCACTCCACTGGCTACAGTCACTGCCTTGGTGACTGTCATTGTAATTGTTATTGTGTTTATGTTCAACCCCTTCATTGCCAACATCTTGGAATATGTAATGCACTGCTTTGAAACTGGTGTGCTCCTGTCAATGCAGCCAGGATATTTTGAATGTGATTGTCCCAAAAAGAGAAGGTGAGACAATTGGTGAACTTCTTTATGGTGAAATGGCAGTATTCGTACTCAGTTGTCCATATCATTGAAATTTTTGTCATTCAAACTAACATTGTTGCTCTTACAGCTTACAAAGGGGACAAACCATATAAAATTTATAGGTGAACAGGATGTTGTGTAGAAAATCATATATTACTTTCCTATGACAGTATTGTGAGAACATAATCTATTGGGCCTACCTTTGGACTATCACATTCTACGCTTATCTAAATAGGGTATGCAATGACGTCACGCTAAAGGGGCTGTCACATTAGGGTTTTTTGCGGGAGCGTACGGCGGCGTAAGCGCATTACGTCATATACGTCGGTATACACCACCATATGCTACGCATACGCTACTGATACACCGTCATACGCCGTCATACACCGTCATGCACTGATCCTCCAACAAGCCTGTTTCCTTGCTCAAAATTTTCAGCGTATGGCAGCGTATGGATCATACGCTACTCATACGCTAGGCGTATGCTATGCATACGCCGGCATAGGTTATGCATAGGTTAGGGGTATGTCGGCATAGGCTGGGCATATGCTGGATTGACACCCGGCGGGTGTCTCTTGCGCACCCCCAATGTTCTGTAAAAGTGGTGTCACACTACGGCGTATGGCGTTAGCGTATGGATTTTCGACCCATACGCCATCATACGCCGTCATACGCTTCGCATACGCTACACATATGCCGGCATATGCCGTCATACACCGTCATATGCCGTCATACGCCGTCATATGCGCGTCCGTCCAAATTTCTTTTCAGCATGCTCAAAAATTGCCGGCGTATGGCGGCGTATGGCGGCGTATGGCGGCGTATGGCTCATACGCTGCTCATACGCTGCTCATACGCTCGACATACACTATGTGTACGCCGACATAGGTTACGCATCGGTTGGGCGTACGCTGAACTTGTCAATCACAACCGTCAAACCTCATCACAGTATGCTGCGCATAGGTCAGGATACACTTTGAATACGCCGCCATAGGCTAGGGGTAGGTTAGGCATAGGTTAGGCATAGGTTAGGCATAGGTTAGGCATACGCTGGGCATACGCTTCAGATGCCGCTGGGACCTCGTGCATAGCATATGACGGCATATGACGGCGTATGACGGTGTATGGGTCGAAAACCGCATACACCGGCATACGCTTACGCCATACGCCGTAATGTGACAGGGCCTTAAGGGGAAGTGCGGCCATTGGGGAGATACAACCACAATAACAAACCCAACCTGATCAATGCACTCAATGGCAGTGAGCAATCTTCATACAGAAAAAGTGAAATATCTCTAAAGCCACACGACCTAACACAAACGGCTTGGGATACATATAGAAAACATGTTTAACAACAAGATTATATTAAATTGATAGGGTTAGGGTTCTGGATTTCTATTAATTTTGACTAAAACTGACTTTTTTCGTTGCGCGTACCGGCAAACTCAATGCATTGTCAATGGCTGTGAGCAATCTTCATACAAAAAAAGTGAAATGTCTCTAATCGACCACACGACCTAGAAACAAATCGCTTGGTACACATATAGAAAACATGTTTAACAACAAGATGATATTAAATTTATAAGGTTAGGGTTCTGGATTTCTATTAATTTTGACTAAAACTGACATTTTTCATTGCACGTGAAATATACGTTTTGCACTGCGCGTACAAGCAAACTCTATGGGATGTTTACTGGTTGATATCGCCACAATGGCCGCGCATCCTGTTGATGACATCACGTGAATACCCTATATATGCTAAACTCTTGTGTGTTGTTAGGACCATTGCAACTTATGGCCGGTACACACCTACCATTTGTGCGCGCACACCTCCTGTTTACGATCGAAAACTGCCCGTTTCGCACACAAAAATCGCTAGGTGTACGCCCCCCGCGCACACCTAGCGATTGCGATTCGCGCATAAAACTAAGTTTTTAGTGCTAAAAGCGGCCGTTTACGATTGCGATTCGCGATTCGAAAAACGAATCGCCCCATTTTCAGTTTTAAGCGGGTCGGGTCGAGTCGCGGGTTTTAGTGCGCGAATCGTAAACGGTAGGTGTGTACCGGCCATTAGTTAGCTCATACAACTAAGGTGAGGGATGGGGAAGCCCAATTATTCTTCTCTTACATTGCCCCTTTCAGGGTTATTGCTAGGGCTACCTTAACTTGCGGGACAGTGGCAGCTGTCACTCTGTATAGTATTTATATTAAATGATTTAAGGGCATATCACAAGAGGTGCTTTGGCATATACCTTGCAGATGCAAGGTATATGGGTATGAACCGTAATTTGGCTTTGAGGAATACCTCTTGGAAGGATAATACTTAATACCTTTGCTAAGCACTACCATAAGACAATAGAAGATCCTGGTATTGCTCAGAGTTTGCTTTTTGTGTGTTTTTTTTTATACCTTTAGCAATGTGCTATGAACCTTACTAGTACAGTAACGGGAACCTTTCCTTCTGGAAATCTGTGAACTTGTCTCAAATATGGTTGGACAGAGGAATGAATTTTAATAGGAAAAGAAGAAATGAAAAGAAATATATTTATTAATTATTCAGATTGATAGAGATTTAGGGGGCAATAATGAACTAATTTAGCTACAAAGTCTCTCCCATCCTCGCTGGTTCCCGGTATTCATAATGTAGCATTCACACTACGACGACAAGGGAGGGATGACAGCCCGGCGGCTGGATTTCCGGTTGTCGTTGATTGTCGCACAGATGTCGCACAGATGTCGAGGAGGTGTCGCCGCGGCACCTCCGCGGCACCTCCGCGACACTCCACTTTTTCCACACTTTCTCGATGGTCGCCGGGTTGTCGTAGTTGTTTTGGACATGTTGAAAAACTTTGACGACAGCAGACGACATGTATGTGTCTCTGTGTGTCTCTGTGTCTGTGTCTATGTGTGTGTCTGTGTCTATGTGTGTCTCTGTGTGTGTCTGTGTGTGTGTCTGTGTCTCTGTGCGTGTGTCTGTGTCTGTGTGTGTTTGTGTCTCTGTGTGTCTGTGTATATGTGTGTGTCTGTGTGTCTATGTGTGTGTCTGTGTGTGTCTGTGTGTGTGTCTGTGTGTGTCTGTGTCTCTGTGTGTGTCTGTGTGTGTCTGTGTCTCTGTCTGTGTGTCTGTGTCTCTGTGTGTGCCTCACTCTCAGTCTGACTCTCAGTCTGACTCTGACTCTCAGTCTGACTCTCACTCTGACTCTCAGTCTGACTCTCACTCTGACTCTCAGTCTGACTCTCACTCTGACTCTCAGTCTGACTCTGACTCTGACTCTCAGTCTGACTCTCACTCTCAGTCTGACTCTCACTCTCAGTCTGACTCTCACTCTCACTCTCAGTCTGACTCTCACTCTCACTCTGACTCTCACTTTCAGTGTGACTCTCACTCTCACTCTGACTCTCACTCTCAGAGACACAGAGACACACAGAAACACAGAGACACACACAGAGACACACACAGAGACACACACACAGACACACATAAACAGAGTGAGAGTGAGAGTGAGAGTGGGAGTGAGAGTCAGACTGAGAGTGAGAGTGAGAGTCAGACTGAGAGTGAGAGTGAGGCACACACAGAGACACAGACACACACACACAGACACAGACACATACACAGACACAGACACACACAGACACACACAGACACAGACACACACACAGACACACACAGACACAGACACACAGACACACACACAGACACACACATAGACACACATAAACACACATAGACAGAGACACACAGAGACACACACACATAGAGACACACACAGACACAGAGTCACACACACAGACACAGACACACACACATACACACACACACACAGACACACACACATACACACACACACAGACACACACATAAAACACATAGACACAGACACACACATAGACACAGACACACAGAGACACAGACCCAGACACACACATAGAGACACACACAGAGACAGACACACAGACACAGTCACACAGACACTGTCATCCCGCTGTCGTCCCGTCTGTTGTCCCGATGTCATCCGGATGTCGTCCGATTGTCGTCCAACTTAGCCCGAATTTGCATAGGTCGTCGGGATTTCACAAAATCCCAGCCGCCGGGCTGTCGTCCTTCCCTTGTCGTCGTAGTGTGACTGCTACATAAGATGAGGCAAGAATATACAGTAATACTAGACGTATATAGTAAGTTGAAGTATTACTAAGATTCTTCCGAATCTTACGGATGCCGGAACCAGTGATATGGGGCCCTACCCTCCCACTACCTTGAACAAATTGCTGATCACTGGGTTGGTTCTCGCCTTGTATACCTTGTTAGATAAAATTTGGTGTGGAGGTGGGGTTTTAGAGATTTGTTAGTGGAGATTAGTTCATTATTCCTAATTATTCCTAAAGAATTGATCCGTACTAGCTGGCAGAGTCTATATATGTCTCTATAAAAGGTTAACATCTTAATTTATTATATATATTTTTTAGTTGGTATTCTATAGCCGTGTTCACACCCACAACTTTAGGCCGAACTAGATAAGGCAAACTAGATGAGGCGAACTAGGCGTGAAAGTGTATCGTGTCCACACTTGCAGTACTTGGGGTGGTTTAAGCCAGAAATCGATATCTGCGCATGAGCAAGTCCATACTAACCAGCGCCACTTTCAGTTAGTCGACGTCACCACGAGAGAGGGTGGGTTCGACCTAAATATGTCCAAGTCCCACACCATATCGACTACTCATCACGATGCGTCTTTCCTGTATGTTCAATCAGAAATATAAGGAGTATATTAATATTATACATATATAAAGTGCCGGAGTAAACGTGTAATAATAAATATATTCTCCGAGAGATTATATATATTTGGTAATATCTAATAATGTCCAATCGCTGGCCGGTGCCTGCGAGCCCAGTGTGGCAGTAAATCGCAAACCCCTGGAAATTGCACACCCTGGGGTTTGCGATTTACTAGGAAATCACAAACCCCCCCTGGAAATCGCAAACCCCCCTGTGTTTTGGGACCGATTCGGGCCAAATCTATTCAATGCGACCATATTTAACAGAATTATATACTCAAATCGTGAAATTTCATTAAATTAACCCTAAATTCGAAGCGTTATTAAGGCTACCGCCGCATAGATGCCTTTCAATGTTTGTAAACATTGTGTATGCGCGCGCAGCTCGGCTGCAGAACGAAGGCACACTGCCACTGAGTTTGCCCGTACGCGCAGTGTAAAACGTTTATTTTATTCAAAATTAATAGAAATGCAGAAGCCTAAACATATGAATCTAATATAATCTATTCATTAAAAATGTTTTCTATATGTGTACCAAGCGGTTTGTCTCTGGGTGGTGTCTTTTTAGAGATATTTCACTTTTTCTGTAAGAAGATTGCTCACGGCCATTGACAATGCACTGGCACTGACACTCAGAATATCCCAACTTTCACTATTATCTCTGTTTTTAATACTTTCAGCGTAAATTGCTCTTAGGTTACATTAAATACTTCAGATCTTCCTCTTCAATCGCGCATTAAGATATTTTTAATCGATCCAATGAAAGCTTTTAGATGTATTTTACAAAAATAAATGCTCCACATAGACATAGCATTGCCGTATTTTACCCTTCGCGAAGGGTAAACACTGCAGCAATGATATGCCTATGCAGAGCATTTATTTTTGTAAAATACATCTAAAAGCTTTCATTGGATCGATTAAAAATATCTTAATGCGCGATTGAAGAGGAAGATCTGAAGTATTTAATGTAACCTAAGAGCAATTTACGCTGAAAGTATTAAAAACAGACAGTGAAATTTGACCAATTTAACCCTAAATTCGACGAACGTAAAGTAAACAAATCGCCGCCGCCGCCGCCGCCGAATGGGGGGTTTGCGATCTCCAGGGGGGATATGCGATTTCCTAGGAAATCGCAAACCCCCCATGCCCATATATGGCATGGGGGTTTGCGATTTCCTAGGAAATCACAAGTGGGGGTTTGCGATTTACAGGGTTTGCGATTTCCTGCTACACCGGGACTAGTGGCGCCAGCACTGGTGTTGCAGTTTCCGCGGCGCACCAGTTTGCGAGGCACACTTCCATTCAAATGCATTGTTAATGGCCGTGAGCAAATCTTCATACAGAAGAAGTGAAATATCTCTACAAGTACACCACCTGGAAACAAATCCCTTGGTACACATATGGAAAACATGTGTACCAAAAAGATCATATTAAATTGATAAGGATAGGGTTCTGGATTTCTATTAATTTTGAATAAAACTAATGTTTTGCACTGCGCGTACCGTCAAACTCAAGGCATTGTCAATGGTCGTGAGCAATCTTTATACAGAAAATACAGCAAAAGTGAAATATCTCTAAAACTCTGCTCAGCAAACTTAGGATTTGACCGTTATGGTGTATTGCACGGCCTGTGGTGAACGACACGATCCGAAGGATCGCACCAGTTGTGCAGGTAATAGGTAGGACTCAAATATACAGACAGGCGTAACGATGCGGAGGGCCACTGCAGCAGCTAGAATGGCAAGGGAAGCCAAAGACACAGCAGGCGCAACTAGAGATCGTTAGGTTGGAGGAAGCGATATGCCTGGGGAGTCTCGCGGAGCGCATAGTGGAATTAAGGGAGCAACGGGAAGATCAAATTCAATGTACGAGATTGAGACAACATGGCGGCGGGGAGCCGTTGCCGATTCCCGCCAAAATCTGTGGTGTCTAGACATCCCAGAACTGTCAGTCGCAGATTACCGCACATTTATTGAACATTTGCACATAATCAGCAACCGGCCGCAGGACGACTACTATAAAGACTCAGCACATGTGGAATACACTCTAGGAGTAAGGAAGAATGCTGAGATGGCTGGGTTCACAGCGTTTGGGAAGAAGAATGTCGAGGAGAGCATTCTGGCATATGGGGCGCACAACTCCAGGGGAAAAAAATTGGTGACGAAGGAATTGGAATCGTCGGGAACGAGGAGATCGACTGGAAACCCAGCATTGCGAGCTTGCTATGCCTGGAATGACGAAGCAGGCTGTCTGCGGACTGAGGAGGAATGCCGCTTCACCCATATTTGTATGTTCAATCAGAAATATATGTTCATATTATATTCAGCATGAATATGTAACAACTTCCTCTCATGTCTGAATTCAATTAGAATCCAACAGTGATAAGTGACTCCAAGTATCCACATACCAACCGTGCAGTTATTTGCTAACACGCTGACATCTCCAACACTGCAGTGGTATTCTACGCGCACAAGTCCCACATGCTTCATCAATAGCAATCAACACCCCACAGGCCGAGCTTTCCTTGGTGGGTTTGAAGCCAGTCCATGAGGACCTCCTTTAAAGGCTTGGGCAGGGGGTGATTCCACTCTCTAGCGGTGCATCCGGGGGTGCGACTTGCATACCGGCCAAACGGCGACATCGCCAGTGTGTAATGCAAGTGCATACTATAATTGATTTCCGACGTCGATGACTTTTTTTCTTCTACTTTTTGTTCTTAGTGTAAAGCGCTTACTCAACAGCCCAAACTTCTCTTGTGCGCCCTTCCCCCTGTCCCGCCCCACCACGGACCCTGCCATGCCCCGCCCCGCCCCCTGCTGCGCCCTCTTCCCCCTGTCCCTCCCCGGACCCTGCCGTGCCACGCCCCCTGCGGCGCCCTCCCCTCCCCCCCCCTACCCGCCCGCCCCCCTACCGGGCCTCCCCCTGTAGCGCACCGTCCCCTCCCGCGCCCTCCCCCTGTCGCGCCCCGTCCCCTGCCGAGCCCCCACCCGCACGGCGCCGTCTCTGCCAACCCGGCGGACGACTGGGTCTCTGACGGCCGGGCGCCGCGTTGCTCGCCGCATTAACATCTCCCATTTCGCTCAGCCAGAATGCACACCACCTGGGGCGGGTGTACATGGTCGCGCCGACCTTACGGACTGCACCCCTCGACCACCCGCCAACAGAGATTCGGAGCTGGCACGGTGCTTCAGCCGTCCGCCCACTAATCGCTGTCCTTAGAATAGCGCCACCCACATTGCGCATTCCCAATGCGCATGCACATTGCCGAGCGCCTTACGGCTGGAGCCAGGGCGGCGTGGTGAGCACCTCAGGGTGCAGTCAGGTGGGCACATTTCCGTGAAAGGCAGGCAGGCTGGATGCAGGCAGGCCGGATACAGGAGACAGCCAGTGGAAGGCAGCTAGCCCTTATGGAGTGGAATCACTTGTGCACCTCTCGGAATCTACACATATGTGGCGAGGGTGACCGGCGTGAACCGGGTTGCCGTGGAATCTACTGGAGACCCATGTAGTCATGAGGATATTTGCTCTACAGGTTCATGTTCCAGACCTACTGAGATAACAGTCGATGGAGTACATGCTCAAAGCCGGATGGTTCACGAGGTGAGTACGTTAACATAGATGGACTCACTTTTCAACTCACTTAATAGCATTGATCTAAGCTGTAATGTCTGACAAATAATTATTACCGAATTATTTGGTTCAATTTGATTAATCATGTGTTGTGTAGGTCTATAGAATCTACCCCAGTCACACGAGAGCCAGCGTTCGCCGCCAACCTCCCTACGCCCAAAAGGACGCCAACCACCCAGCGTTCCATTAGATACACTGATTCAAATATGTTGTAGGCGCCGTGTCGGCGCCATGTCGGCGCCATGTCGGCGCCATGTCGGCGCCATGTCGGCGCCGATCACATAGTGACTGCAGCATCGTAAGGAGGTTGCACATACAGCAGCAGCAACCTCCTTGCGTCCAAAATTCCCGAAATGGACGCCGGGAGGTTGGCGTCCTCACGGCGACAGCACTCAATCAGGGCGTAAGGAAGGTGCAAGGAGCAGGTTTTGACGTCGCGAATCGATCGTTAGCGAACGCAGGCCCCGTGTGACTGGGTATATACATAAAGTTGTTTCCGGTACAAATTCTAGGGGACCACGCTAACACTGCAGCAACAAGAGGCTTGAAGAGCAGACTAGCCTATGTTGTCGACCTTCAATGAAACCAGATGTAGTAGTAGTTTCTTATTCAGACATACTCAAAGTTCTATTCATGTTTGGCACACATTAAAATGCTTGAAGTATCTTTGAAATTGAGTATACTTCCAACTCTATTTATATCATACCAAAACAGTAGTGTAACAAATGGGAGAATTACCATACAACTGTGTGCTCAATGAAGCACAATGGGGTCCGGGTCTCCTTTCTTCGCTGTTAACCCTTCTCATCCAAGTTGAGTGATTACATCACAACTAGATAGTGTATTCGATTCCATCGCCAGTTTTAACCGCTGTGTGACCCACACCATTGGATAGCCCCACATTGCACAGGGGGCGGCCCGTTGTCCCCTGTCTGAAGCCCTGACCACTTATTAGCTTCCAGCAGCCTGCAGGATTTGACGGCGGTTTGTCGCAACTGCGCAGAAACGGAGCGTACACTTCCGGCATGGGCGGGCCTGACTGGCAATGTCTACTAAACTAGTCATTCAAAGTTGCATAGTCCGGTGCTTTTGATTTTCTGTCATTTTCTAAAGATAAATATATCAAGTTGGTTGCTATAATATGTATATACCTTACTTTAGCTTGAAGTAACTTTTATTTTAATTGGCTAACTTTTGAGATATTTGAGATATTTGAAGTGCAAACATGTCAAATTAGTTTTGGGAAGCACGCCAAAGCTCTGACACCATAGGCTCCACCAGAATCAGATTCTATTAAATTGACCCAATATCCCCTTCTATGTGGCAACAAATGCTTAATATAAGTACATCAGTATCTAAGTTAGATATGTAGAATACAATTTAGGTGAGTGTTTTGGTTTTGAAAATTTGATGCTTTATCGGACTATGCAGCTTTGAAGGGGCAGTCCAACATTGCGCACTCACACCTACTGTTAACATCACGGACACTCATTTCCCCTGTGGCAAGTCATGGGGTAGAACACCAGTGGAGTGAAACCAATGCCAAATTAAAAAAAAACACAGAAAAAAAACAATTAAAAAAAACTTTTCGCTACCTAGTTTGATTCTTGCAATTATTAGGACAGGACAACGAACATTGTAATGGGGAAGACCATTTGAAATTGGTCCTGCTTAATCAGCGCATGCAACAAACAAATTCAATGTGTTGAGGAATCGATTGGATGAGCAAATCACCCGCTTTCTGTACGGGTGGTCGTGGGTTCAATCCCCAGCCGAGTCAAACCGAAAATCTATGTAATTGATACTTGCAACTAACATGTTTGGGGCATGACATTATTAGAACAGGGCAAATACTGGTTTGCTTAGTGTCCCGATACTGTGACTGAGTGGAATATCGAGTCATAGTTTATGAAGGCGCCATGGGTGCGCACTGTCACAAGGTGTTAGCTAATAGTAATATGATTAGATGTTGCTATGGCGTAAAATAACACAAACTGAAGGAAAACACATAAGCATATTCAGCGCTCTACGGAGCGACCCAACCAGCCACGGTGCGACCCAACCAGCCACGGTTGAACTCGTTTGAGCTCGTTTAAACTTGTTTCCGGTGTCGCAGTTTCAGCGCCCGGTCAGTTTCAGCGGCCCGTATAGACTCAAACTCAAGGCATTGTCAATGGTAGTGAGCAATCTTCATACAGAAAATACAGCAAAAGTGAAATATCTCTAAAACTACACCACCTATTATATTAACAAATCGCTTGGTACACATATAGAAAACATCTTTACCAAAAAGACTGTATTAAATTTATAAGGTTAGGGTTCTTGAGTTGTATTAATTTTGAATAAAACTAAGGTTTTGCACTGCGCGTACCGTCAAACTCAAGGCATTGTCAATGGTCGTGAGCAATGTTCATACAGAAAATACAGAAGAAGTCAAATATCTCTCAAATTACACCATCTAGAAACAAATCGTTTGGTACACATATAGAAAACATCTTTACCAAAAACATTATATTAAATTTATAAGGTCAGTGATGATGATGTTAGATTTTGACACATGCGCATGAAACTGACCGGGCGCTGAAACTGCGACACCGGTACAAAGGCTAGGGGACCAGGTTGGATACTGAGTGATAATAGATGAAAACTCCTCTGCCTGAGCAAATACACCATAACACGGTTTGGTGGCCATCTTGACCTAATTTGTGTTCTTAGGTAAACAAACGCACGTGGTATTGATTGTCAATGGCAGTGTCGCCAGTTAGCAATCTTCATACAGAAAAAGTTTAATATCTCTAAAACCACACCAGCTAGAAACAAGCTGATTTGAATACACATAGAAAACATGTTTAACAAAAAGATTATATTGAATTGATATGGTTAGGGTTCTGGATTTCTATTAAATTGAATAAATCTGACATTTTGCACTGCGCATACCAGCAAACTCAATGCCAAGAAGTGGGTACTGGGGTCGGGTCGTTTTGCACACGGCACATGTATTTCTCGGCTCCACTTGCGGTGTTCGATTTGAAATTCTGACGCCGGATTCGGGTGACCCGAATTGCCCGGGTCGTGTTAATCGATTACGGCCTATCTGTACGCCAAGCAGTGTTGAGCCCCCAACATAAACACACAGTGATATCAGCCATTCTTCACCAAATATGGCTACATTCTCGGAAAAAGTGGCACAAAGGATTACAAAATTAACCTCCCCGAAGCACAGATCACAACATCAGGATGTGATTGATGACGAGAATGATGGTTTTGACAAGTCGGAAATCGGCTCACCTGACTGGCGCAAATCTGACAAGGTCAAGGACACTGTGAGTGTGAAAATGCGCAAATCAAAAAACTCGACAACAACAGGCAAAACATCGGATAAAATTGACACGATACCACAGAAATTGGATAAACAAGTTAAAGGAGGTAAGGTAGATAAGTCTACTACTGCAGGTCTACACGTACCATTAGATGATAAATGGGCCTGTCATGAATGTAAAACTGAGGGGCATAAATTCCTAGCAGGCTGCAAGATATGTGAAAACTGGTTCTGTGGTAAATGTCAAAATCTAAAAATGGATGCAATGAAACTTCTGGCATCTTGTAAGACTGTTTACTGGTTCTGCACATCTTGTAATGAGTTGGGTGTTGATGCAATCAATAACGCCAAACTTGATCAGACGGTCCCTGCAGCACAACAGCAGAGGTTGGTGCTTGAAATCAACAAGGCTGTGACGTCACTTCAAGACACGGTGAAGATGGCAGAAGAAAAGATACAGTTGAGCTATGCCAATATGGTCAGGAGACTTGACAGCAACATACAAAAGATTGCTGAATCAAAACCGGGTCCGAGTGAAGATAGACCTACATCATTTGATCTGAGGGAGTTACAGGAACGCCAGGAGCGATCAAAGAATCTGGTAATCTATAGTATGCCAGAGAGTACTTCGGACAACCGAGAGAACAGAAAGACGCACGATCAAGCCATGTTCCAGTCTATATGTCAGGAGGGACTAAATATTGAGGCAGATGTTGTGGATACAGTACGTCTCGGAGAGAAGAAAACTGGAGTGGCCAGACCCCTGAGAGTCAAGCTCACCGAAGAAACTGATGCCAGACGCATACTAAGACAGGCAAAAAACTTAGTACGGTCGGAGGAGGAGGTGCTGAGGAAAACATTCATCCGCAAAGACATGACGCCAACCGAACGCAGAGAGGATTACCTACTCCAATTGGAGCTGAAGAAGAAGCGAGCAGAGTCCACAGACAAAGAAGACGGAAAGCGTTGGATAATCAGACGAGGGAACATCCTGGATGTCAGCAGACGTCTGAGTCAGAGCGAGGAGACCTAGCCACAGGTAGTTTGAACTGTAAATATGTAGATAAATTACATTGTTTTTACACAAATACAGACACCCTAATGAATAAGCGACTAGAACTAGCTGAGGTTATTTCGGAGTATAAACCTGATATCATCGCCTTAACAGAGATTTGAGATAAAAATCGAAGCATGGACCCAGAACATCATGAACTGGTAATTCAAGGCTACGATCACCACACTAACATTGATAGAAATCACAGAAGGGGAGTGATCCTATACACAAGATCTCACCTTAATATATGTGTAAAGGAAATTCCAGGACAAGACGCCTTTGAAGAGTCGCTATGGTGTGAACTGAACTTAAAGGGTACAGACAAACTCCTCCTGGGTGTTGTGTACAGATCGCCAAGCTGCTCAAAGGAGAACCATGACCACCTGCAGACCCTACTGAAGAATGCTATGGAGTTAGGGACAAGTCATATCCTTGTCGTAGGAGACTTTAACTACAGTGAGATCAACTGGAAAGTGGGGACGATGCCAACCGCAATAACAAATCCAGCTACAGCATTTGTTGAGACACTCAGGGACTTGTACTTACACCAGCATATAATGGATCCAACCCACTACCGGGCAAACCAACAGCCGAATATGCTAGACCTAGTGATCACCAATGAAGAAGGCATGGTGGACAATGTGGCCCTAAATGCACCTGTTGGCAAGAGTCATCATACATGTATCACATTTGATTTCATGTGCTACACAGAACGACCTGCAAAGATAACACCAAAGTTCCAGTACCACAAGGGAAACTACACAGCCATGAGAGAAGACGCTGCCAAAATGGACTGGAATCAGGAAGGTACAGATCTGGATGAAATGTGGCTCAGTTTCATGAACAATATTAAACTTTTGGCAGAGAACCACATTCCTAAGTCGAAACCGCATCAGATAAACAGACCTATATATATGACAGCCAAGGCCAGAGAAAAGGTAAAGACAAAGCACAAGACGTTTCGCACTTCTCCAAGATGAAGACAAGATCCGGAATTGCACACCTTACCAGAGAAGATGGCAGTCTCACCGCTACAGATAAGGACAAAGCAGAAGTGTTAAATAAATTCTTCTCTTCAGTTTTTACGAGAGAAGACATAACCAATATGCCAAACATCCCAGATACTAAAACAGATGTGATCTTGGAAGATACAGATTTTACCATAGATGAGGTAGCTAATAAGTTATCCAGATTGAATCCAAATAAAGCTGCAGGCCCGGATGGAGCATCCCCGAGAATCTTGAAAGAACTACACACTATAATAGCTGAACCACTGTACAATATATATAGAAAATCAATCGACCAAGGGAAACTACCTAGAGGCTGGAAGATCAGCTATGTGTCCCCGATCTTCAAGAAAGGCGACCGACATCAGGCTAAAAATTACTGACCCGTAAGTTTAACCTCAGTCATATGTAAAACACTGGAGTCTATAATACGTGATAAGATCATGCACCATCTCGTCCAGAACCAACTATTGACAAAGTTCCAGCATGGTTTTGTCAAGGGGAGATCTTGTGTAACCCAGATACTGGCAGTTCTAGACAGATGGATAGAAGCACTGGACAATGACAGCAACGTAGATTCAGTGTACTTAGATTTTGCCAAAGCGTTTGACAGTGTGCCCCACAAACGCCTACTCATGAAGATGAAGAGCTTCGGTATTACTGGAAAACTATGGACCTGGATCAAGGATTTCCTTCATGCAAGAATACAGCACGTAGTCATCAATGGTGTGAAATCCCTGGCAGCGTTAGTGTTGAGTGGTATTCCGCAAGGAAGTGTTCTGGGACCCCTACTGTTCATATGTTTCATTAACGACATGCCCGAGGTCATCCATGCATTCATCCAGATGTTTGCGGATGATACAAAGCTGTATATGGAGGTTAACAGCCCTGAAGATCAACAGGCGCTACAAAAAGACCTAACTGCACTTGAAGACTGGGCCAACCTGTGGCAACTACCTTTCAATGCACAGAAGTCCAAGGTCATGCACCTGGGTAACAGAAATGAAAATCTCAGTTACTACATGCACCAAGATGGAGAAGAAGTCCAGCTCCAAGTGACAGAACTAGAGAAAGATCTTGGCATATACATGGACATCGGACTCACCTTCTCATATCACAGTGAACAAAAGGTGAACAAAGCGAACAAGCTTCTAGGCATGATACGCCGCTCGTACACGTATCTAGACAATGACACGGTGAAGACACTGTACACGTCACTGATCCGGCCGCACCTTGAGTATGGCAACACGGCTTGGACACCAAAGTTCAAGAAGGACATGTCAATGATCGAGAGTGTACAGAGACGTGCTACAAAGTTATCACCAACCATAAGAGAACTACCATACGAAGAACGTCTCAGGATTCTCAACCTACCCAGCTTATACTACCGAAGGGCCAAGTGCAAAAGGCACAATGTAC
Source organism: Branchipolynoe longqiensis (assembly GCA_030323885.1). NCBI lineage: Eukaryota > Metazoa > Annelida > Polychaeta > Phyllodocida > Polynoidae > Branchipolynoe > Branchipolynoe longqiensis. The sequence goes on along the minus strand of CM059190.1, from coordinate 59,511,961 downwards.
TAGTAGAAGGATCTGGGTTTAAGTCCCCCCCCCCTACCCCCATCCCCGCCCCCTCCCAAGTCAATTCTGTAATCTAGGGGCTCCGAAATGCCTTTTCCAGCCACTTCCGGGAGGTTATTTACTGTGTTTTTTTTGGTTGGGGGCTGGGGGGAACTTCTCCCTTTCCCACCCCTGGTTAGCTATGGCCCTGGTATACAGTAACGACATTGTCGGCTTGCAGACCCATCATATAATGCAATTACCCGCACCAATGACAAAATCAACAAAGGGATGCCATTGCTACCAACTTGCCGTATATCTCCACATGTTAGCCTAGATTCACACACCAATATGGCGTCTGGTTCATTCAAGTCACGTAACTCACGTGACTTCAAAACTCTATCAGCCGATAGAGAGCCTTGATAGTGAGTTCATCATTGACGATTGTAGCATGGTTCTCGCCTTGTCAGCACTGAGAAAGAGTCACTCCTTTTGGCTCAAGAGGACTTCTGAGGCTACATATGCTCCTTGGAGATATCCGTAGACATAAAATTGTGTATACAATTTTAAGCGGGAGTATGTCAATGCTCAAAATTAAAATTTCATATCTGTAAAAACTATTTTTTGGAAAATACAATTTATTTTTCATTTATTTATTTTTGGAAAGTACATAATTTTATTTTCACTGGAACACCCAAATACAAACAGGAAATTCGACGTAGGCCAAACCTGCATATTTTGTGCACAATTTTAAACCAGAGAACGCTGATATGTAAAATTAAAATTTCGTCTGCCATAGAAATTTGAAAGTACACAATTATTTTAGGGAGGTAAATATATTTATTTTTCACTGGAGTACCCAATTTTAGCAAATTTGGGGAAGGTAGGTCTGCACAGCTGCATGCGGACTGATTGTGCAACATGGCAAACCTCAAACTACTCCCGCCCACTGTGTTTCTGCCCATATCTTTAACATGCAATTTCACTGCAAACTGTGGCTGACATGTATAGCATATAAATTATAAGTCGTTCTGTGAAACTGGGCACTAAAATGTGACATGGAAATCAAAAGTGAAAACCCTCCAAATAACAGCAGAAAACATTCCAAATAATAGCAGAATTCATGTTAATATGAAGGTTTACATGGTGTGCAAATGTCACGGTTGAAAACAAAGTTATTTTGCTTTTTTCATTTTTATAGTATACAAATTGTTCAATATGTTACAATCACTTGCATAAAATGTAAATTATCAAACACACATCAGTTTAACATACACAGTAAATTCAAACAAGATTGTATTGATTACAGTTAAGCAAACAAGATTGCATCTTACACTGAAAACAAGTTTAGGTGAATGTGTGGTATTGATGTGCAAATTTTCACATTTTCACTTTAGCACAAGTGGGATGAAAACATTAATAAACTTAAAGAAATTGAACCATCTGTGGGAAAGCCACCACAGACTCATGTGGGAGGTCGGCGGGACCAAGTGGTCCTTAGCCGCTGCCGTATTGGCCACTCGTGGCTTACACACGCTTTTCTGCTCAAGGGGGAACCTCCCCCTGAATGTATTGGGTGTCATTCCCCGCTGACACTAAAACACATTTGACTAAGTTGCGTTGATTTTTTGGCCCTGCGCCAACGGTTCTACATTGGACACAGTATGCATGACCTTTTTACTAAGGTAAAACAGGAAAACATTTTAGCCTTTTTGAGGGCAGCTGGACTGTACCACCTCATATAGTTTACTAAATAGATTCTATCAATTATTAATAAAACTTTTCTTTTTCTATGGGAATTTGTTTCCCTTGACCACAAATATATGATTGTGAGCTTTCTAATTTAATGAGTGTCTATTGGCACATAATTGATTGTCTGCTTTTACATGTAAAAGCGAGGGTTTGAACAAAAAAAAACATTTCTCGTCGTGAATATGGCCTATGCTGCCGACACGGCGTAAAGCAACCACCAATCAATCAATCAATCAATCTTTAGCACAAAAACATACAAGCATACTTTTGATACATTTTGTGGGATATCTTATGGCCCTGTCACACTACGACGTGACTACGTCAGCGTAACCACAACGTGAAAATAATGATATCACGTCGAAGTTATCGGCGTAATATGCAAATTGTGGACGTGAATGCCGCGTAGTTGACGTGAGCGTAACGTGAAAGTAACGTCGGTGTACGTCGTGACGTTAGCTGTAACGTGACAACGTTAGAGGGGAGGGGTAATTGGCGACGTGACCGGGCGTTAGTGTAACGTGAGCGTAACGTCGCCGTAACGGGTGTGACGTGAACATAACGTGACCGTAACGCGACCGTAATGTGACCGTAACGTGACCGTAACGTGACCGTAACGTGACCGTAATGTGACCATAACGTGACCGTAATGTGACCGTAACGTGACCGTAACGTGACCGTAACGTGACCGTAACGTGACCGTAACGTGACCGTAACGTGACCGTAACGTGACCGTAACGTGCAAAACGCTGCCCACACGTTGCTCCCACCCGGGCCGTCGGTCTGACGTGACATAACGTGACTCTAACGTCATTTACGCTGCTATAACGATCGCGGAACGTCTACCTAACGTCATTGTCACGTCATCCCGACGTAACGGCTTCACGTCGAGATACGTCGAAAGTTTTGAACAGGTTCAAAACCTCGACGCGCGCCGACGTAACACGACGTAACATGACGTAGCTCGACGTCACTCTAACGTCATTATGACGTCATCATAACGTAACCCAACGTACGGCAACGTAATGACGAAAAATCATCACGTTAGGCTCACGTTGGCTCGTTACGTCGTAGTGTGACAGGGGTATTAAATAGATTTACAATGGAACATACTTAACACACAATGGCAAGCATAATTATTGAACTTGCTACCAAACAAAGAAAGAATTAATTATCACAATCATAACATGGAAACCACAGATGTGGTGCCCCGTTTCAGAGAATGCAGCCAAGCCACATGAAACGGGTTCCCCGTATCCGATACGGACTTTGGTATTATTTTTAGTGATGTTGCCATACTCCATTTTGATATGCAACTTTAGGAAAATTCATTGAACTAAAAATGTTGAGCTGAGATGAAAAATCAGCGACACATGCAGCTGATGTTCAGCGAAGATGAATGTTGTACGTGAATGTAATGTAGTTTTTTGTATATAATGTTTGAGTAACACAATTATGTAATTGTATTCAAATGTTTTTATATGGTATGCGGGATATAGGGATATGAATTATTATGTGATGCACATTTATACAGATTTATACAGGATTTTAGCTGCAAAATACAGATTTCCATTAAACAAATGTGGGTGGTACATATTGAATTGGTTGCTGTCGGCTCTCAGATAGTTTCCAGTGGGGTAATTCACTTACAATTCTTCTAACTAGATTCACACACTGTGTCCCGCCGAGACATACACCTAAATAACGCGTTTAGTTTCATGTAGGTGTATGCCATGCCAAGTGGCATATGGGTGTGTCATGGGGGTGATGAAAAGGGGAAATATTGCGCCTAGAGCGGGACTCAAGCTCACATCTCTTTGCAGTCAGTATACTAACCATTACACCACCTAGGCTCCCTGATATCACCATGCTACCCACTCCTACCTGTCTGTGCGGCTCATTGCCTGAGAGATCAGTGCAGACCACTAAACTCGTCCTCCTGGAATTGTGAGTCTTTTAATGCTTACAATTACATACATACAGGCAAATGCACTTACATATATACACAGGGTAGGTTCAACAACTCTACAGCACATAGCTTGTACAGGATCATGGTCACGGCAACCACTGCCGTGGGGGTGATGAAAATGAGAAATATTGCACATAGAGCGGGACTCAAACCAACATCTCTTTGCATTCCAGGTCAGTGTGCTAACCATTACATCACCTAGGCTCCCTGATATCACCATGCTACTCACGCCTACCTGTCTATGCGGCTCCTTGCCTGACAGGTCAGTGCAGACCACTACACTCGTCCCCCTGGAATTCTGAATCTTTTAATGCTTATTTAACCGTTCGAGATTGTTTGATTCCATTATTATTCCAATGTTTCCATGCGCGTGCCACTGGCCGCCGCCGATTCTCCTTCCCGTCGCCGGTAGATTGCTTTTGTTGAATTAATTCTGGGCCAAGTACTGACAGCCTGAGTGCTACATGTCTACGGGCTAATAATATGGTAATTTAACCAGTCTTCTGGAATAGTTGACCAGAAGCTGCAGTGCTGCTTGGTAACTGGGTATGTGAGCTGGTGCGATAGGGACAGGTATGTTTATATTAACAGAGTAATTAACACAAACACAGAGAGTCTGCATGTGATTGCACATTTAGTGAAAATAACTGAAATTCTCTGAATGCATATTCCCATTAAATAACAACCCCCGCAAAAAACACCAAATTCCCCATCGGTCGTAATGCGAAGCATTATGTTTGATGCGAGGAAAGGGAGAGACCCTCCCCCGCCCCGGCTGTCGCGCTCCGCTGACACCTCACCCGACGCCGCCGCGCGCCGCTCCCTCCCCCGCCCCCCTGCCACGCAGCATTCGCGCCTCACCCGACGCCCGCTGCTCACCGCCTCTCGCCCTCCCCCGGGCCGGCAGCTTTCACACCTCACCTGCTGTCGCCCGTCCCCCTCCCCTTATAAGGCCGCCCGGCGGCCTCCCTCAGGCACTCGCCCTCCTGCCGCCTTCCAGCTCTCTCCCCTTTTCTCTTGTCTCTTGGGCCTACCTCCACCTCGGACTGCTGCTACACCATGCCACAAGGGAAAGGAAGAGGACGCAAGGGCTCCCGGCCAGCCGCCCGCGGCACCCCGGGGCCGGCTTCAACTCCGCGGCAGGACGAGTCCCGGGCCACCGCCCCGGCGTCGCCCTCGGACCGCACCTTGGGCGCCGAAGCCTCGGCCATACTGGAGACGCTCCAGCATCTCCAACTCCAGCAGCGCCAGACTGCCGCCGACATCCGCCAGAATGCCGCCGACATCCATGCCCGGATCGACGCCCTGGAGGCCGGAGGGGCTCGGCCCGTCCCCGAGGCGCCCTCCCTTGCACCCAGACGTCAGGCCGCCTACACTGCCGCCCCCGCCCGCGCACCTCGGGCGCGCCCTTCGGCCGGGGCCCGGCCCCCGCCACCGCCTCCGGCACCCCTGCCGGGGGCCGCTCACCCCCAGTATGAGCGCTACCATCACCTCGGGACCCAAGCCCGAGCTGCCCCGTCGCCGGCCTACCACAAGGAGCCGACGCACCACACCCCGGCGTCCGCGGCCGACGCCGTCCGGGACATCCTTGCCTCCGCCGAGGCGCGGCACTCGGTAAGGCGGCAAGGGATCCCGGTCGACTACATCTTTCCTTCGGACCTGGTAGAGAAGGGGCCTGAGAGGAAGTCGGTGAAGAGGGGCGAGGCAACCAAGGACGAGTATAGCCTCGCCCTTCTCACCCTGATTGACCACCCCGACTTCCCGGCCCACTCCTTCCAGGGTCTACACCACCATCACCTCACCGTGCTCAGAGACGTCCTCCTCTACCCCTGGCCAACCGTCCGCCGCTATTCCGAGACGGTGTTCACATGGATAGCGGATGGGAGGCTCCCCCAAGGGTGGCACGACCCGGTCGCCCTCGACCTCCTGAGGGTACAGACCCTTACCCTCCCCGCCCCTCAGGCCGCCCCGGCAGCAGCGGTCCCCCGAGGTGACGACCCTCCCCGAGGCACACACTTGCCCCGAGCCCAAGTCGACGCCCGCACCGCCTACGACAGGCACACCCACGGGGCCCCCTGCCCGGCCTGGAACCGCGACCCCGCCTCGTGCGATCGGGCCCCCGTCGGGGAGGCCCACGGCGAGGCGGGGGACAGGCGCCATCACGTCTGTGCCTACTGCGCAAACGTGCGGCGCATACTAACTATGCACTGCGAGGCCGGCTGCATGACCAAGCAAGCCCGTGAGCGCCAGACCCCCCCCCCCCCCCCCCCCCCCCCCACCTCGGCGGATTTTTGATCCGCTGGCCTCCCCCCGGCCGGCCCGGGGGGCCCTTCCCGGCGCCTCACCCTCACCACTGCCGACAGCCCCGCGACCTCCACCGAAACCTCCCAGCGACCACTGATCGCAGCGCCGCCCAGTCACAGCCGGGGATCATCACCTCGGGCCTCACGCCTCGGACCACAGCCCAGCCCAGCCTCACGAGGAACCCTCTGCCGACATCACAGCCGCCGACCCTCACGACACCGCCTTCAACAACCCGCCCGCCCAGACCCCGACCACCACCCCGCCCAGCCCTGAGGACTTCGCTGCCCCCCTCCTCGACCCTCGTCGGACCTCCTCACCGGATCTCGCCAAGGAGCGGGCCTCTTCCTTCTTTGGCCGCCCACTCCCTGTCGACTCATGCTCCGGACACTCCCCGCCCACAGAGGGAACCCGACCACAGAGGGCCCCCCCTCCCCAGTGTGGCCCAGGGCACCTGGTCCCCCGAGGCGGTCCACGCACACGTGCCCCGCCTCACCCCCTCGGGTGCGCCGCGAGCCCTCTCCGCCTATTTGGTGGAGGGCTCCTCGGCACCCACTCACTGACCACCCTCTGTATACTCTGTCGCTCCTTATGACCCCCTTTTTTACTTTATTCTTATTGCATTGCTCCTCATGAGCCTGTCTCTTCCTCTGTATACTCTGTTGCTCCTTATGAGCCCCTTTTGTACTTTATTCTCATTTGCTTGCTCCTCATGAGCCTTTCTTCCCCTCTGTATGCTCTGTTGAGGCGTCAATAAAAACGCCTTATTTCCACCCCCGCCTTGCTTTCTTCCTTTTCGCGCATCGGTCGTAATGCGAAGCATTACGTTTGATGCGAGGAAAGGGAGAGACCCTCCCCGCCCCGGCTGTCGCGCTCCGCTGACACCTCACCCGACGCCGCCGCGTGCCGCTCCCTCCCCCGCCCCCCTGCCGCGCAGCATTCGCGCCTCACCCGACGCCCGCTGCTCACCGCCTCTTGCCCTCCCCCGGGCCGGCAGCTTTCACACCTCACCTGCTGTCGCCCGTCCCCCTCCCCTTATAAGGCCGCCCGGCGGCCTCCCTCAGGCACTCGCCCTCCTGCCGCCTTCCAGCTCTCTCCCCTTTTCTCTCCACCCACCCACCCACCCAACTCTTTCTCTTATCTCTTCTCTTTCAGCGGTGGAGGGCTCCTCGGCACCCCCTCACTGACCACCCTCTGTATACTCTGTCGCTCCTTATGACCCCCTTTTTTACTTTATTCTCATTGCATTGCTCCTCATGAGCCTGTCTCTTCCTCTGTATACTCTGTTGCTCCTTATGAGCCCCTTTTGTACTTTATTCTCATTTGCTTGCTCCTCATGAGCCTTTCTTCCCCTCTGTATGCTCTGTTGAGGTGTCAATAAAAACGCCTTATTTCCACCCCCGCCTTGCTTTCTTCCTTTTCGCGCATCATACACACATGTAAGTTGGACGACTGGTGTGAGTCCAATAAAGTAACCATCAATGCAGATCAATCCAAAACAGTGCTCTTCTCACATAAATCAGTGCCAGAAAGGAACCTACAGTGCAAGCTAGGAAACCAAATATTAGAAAACATAAACCACTATAAATACCTAGGCCTAGAGCTAGACAACCAGCTAAACTACAACCTATGTATAACAAAATCATCCAAAAAATAAACCACAAACTATGGCTATTTGCAAAACTAAGAGACTATATGATGCAAGAAATGTCAATGAAAATCTTCAAAGGTATGATACTCCCCTACGTTGACTACGGGGATATAATTTACATGGGTGCTAAAAAAGAGCTACTAAAAACCCTCAAATACTGCAAAATAGAGCCCTAAAAATCTGTCTCAAAGTAGACAAACTACACCCCACCTATGACATACACATAGAACTAAAGTAAAGCTACTAGAAAACAGAAGAATAATCCACCTAAAAACACTAGCATATGGAGATAGTCGAGACAATAAACATCTAACCCAACCGCTAAGAAACACCAGAGCAAACAATGCGCCACTACTAAGGCAGACCAGAACCCAAATCAAAGCTCATGAAAGAAGGTAACTCGAATTGGCTGCCAAGGTATGGAATGCCCAAATGGTAAAGGAACAACAAATTCCTGACCTAAAAACATACAAAAAATATCTCTGCAACAGGGCGTAAGGAGGTTGCATGTGCAGCAGCAGCAACCTCCTTGCGTCCACAATTCCGGAAATGGACGCCGGGAGGTTGGCGTCCTCACGGCGGCAGCACTCAATCAGGGCGTAAAGGCTGCATTCCATATACGCGTAATGCGTAATGCGTTATGCGTTACGCGTTATGCGTTATGCGAATGCCAGCATTCCATATACGCGTAATGCGTATTGCGTTATGCGTTATGCAGTGAAGTATATAAAAAGTATATAAAAAGTGTGTGTGACTCTGTGTCTCTGTGTGTGTCTCTATGTGTGTGTCTGTGTCTCTGTGTGTGTCTCTGTGTGTGTTTCTGTGTGTGTCTGTGTGTGTGTGACTCTGTGTCTCTGTGTGTGTCTCTATGTGTGTCTCTGTGTCTCTGACAAAGAGACACACACAGACACATATACACACACAGACACACACAGAGACACACACAGACACAGATACACACAGACACAGATACACACACAGACACAACACAGAGACACACACACACAGACACACACACAGACACACACACAGACATAGAGACACACACACAGACACACACACCACCACACACACAGACACACACAGAGACACAGCGACACAACACAGAGACACACACACAGACACACACACATACACACACAGAGACATACACACAGACACAGAGACACACACACAGACACACAGACACACACACAGACACACACACATACACACACATACACACACAGACACACACACACACAGAGATACACACACAGACACACACAGCAACAGAGACACAAAGACACAGACACACACACAGACACAGAGACACAACACAGAGACACACACACACAGACACACACACAGAGACACACACAGACACAGATACACACAGACACACACACAGAGACAACACAGAGACACACACAGACATACACACACATACACACACAGAGACATACACACAGACACAGAGACACACACACAGACACACACACACATACACACACAGAAACACACAGACACACAGACACAGAGATACACACACAGACACACACAGCAACAGAGACACAAACACACAGAGACACACAGAGACACAGAGACACAACACAGAGACACACACACAGACACACACACAGAGACACACACAGAGACACACACAGAGACACACACAGACACAGATACACACACAGAGACACACACACACACACAGACACACAGACACACACAGACGCACACACAGACACACAGACACACACACAGACACAGAGACACACACACAGACACAGATACACACACAGAGACACCCACAGAGACACACACAGAGAATGGGACGGTCCAAACATGGCTCAGTTTAGCTTGATGGAGGGATGTTAGGACCGTCCCAAATATGAAGACTGCTTCCTAACAGGTCCGCCGCATAAACCTACATGTTTGCACCGTCTCCTTCTCCATACTGCTCCTTCTACTGCTTCCTAACAGGTCCGCGCTCCACCTTGTCCCGGCTGTCCGTAATTATCAGTCGCTTCCTCCAACCTTATATCAATGGACAAAGGTGACTGAGGACTTTCTATTCGCACCACCTTTACGCATTACGCATTACGCACCGATCGCTACATGGAGCGATCAGAATAATGGATTTCTTTCGCATTCGCATTCGCATTACGCATTATGCGTGTATGGAATGTAGTTCATAGGTTTCAAGGCGTTTCGATTTTTTGTCGCATTCGCATTCGCATTCGCATTACGCATTACGCGTATATGGAATGCGCCCTTAATGTGTATTGCGTTATGCGTTATGCAGTGAAGTATATAAAAAGTATATAAAAAGTGTGTGTGACTCTGTGTCTCTGTGTGTGTCTCTATGTGTGTGTCTGTGTCTCTGTGTGTGTCTCTGTGTGTGTCTCTGTGTGTGTCTGTGTGTGTGTGACTCTGTGTCTCTGTGTGTGTCTCTATGTGTGTCTCTGTGTCTCTGACAAAGAGACACACACAGACACATATACACACACAGACACACACAGAGACACACACAGACACAGATACACACAGACACAGATACACACACAGACACAGACACAACACAGAGACACACACACACAGACACACACACAGACACACACACAGACATAGAGACACACACACAGACACACCCACCACCACACACACAGACACACACAGAGACACAGCGACACAACACAGAGACACACACACAGACACACACACATACACACACAGAGACATACACACAGACACAGAGACACACACACAGACACACAGACACACACACAGACACACACACATACACACACATACACACACAGACACACACAGACACAGAGATACACACACAGACACACACAGCAACAGAGACACAAAGACACAGACACACACAGAGACACAGAGACACAACACAGAGACACACACACAGACACACACACAGAGACACACACAGACACAGATACACACAGACACACACACAGAGACAACACAGAGACACACACACAGACATACACACACATACACACACAGAGACATACACACAGACACAGAGACACACACACAGACACACACACACATACACACACAGAAACACACAGACACACAGACACAGAGATACACACACAGACACACACAGCAACAGAGACACAAACACACAGAGACACAGAGACACAACACAGAGACACACACACAGACACACACACAGAGACACACACAGAGACACACACAGAGACACACACAGACACAGATACACACACAGAGACACACACACACACAGACACACATACACACACAGACGCACACACAGACACAGAGACACACACACAGACACAGAGACACACACACAGACACAGATACACACACATGGTATGGTATGGGGTGTTCGTAACCTTACGACGGTTACCGGTTGCAGGACTGCAACATTTATAGAGAGGCTCCGATAAATCGGCCCAGTCTTTGGTTAAGACATGTCTTCTGCGGGGTGAAGTGGTCTCAGAGGAAGTGTTGTGAAGGCTGGGGACATCCTTCAAGACGTGGTGACGACGGGGCGCCGGGTGGCAGCGGATCTCTCCGTGCCGTCTGTTTGTAGTAATCTGTATGGTGTCTGTAGTGGAGCACTTGTATCCGGTCAGCAGGGGTCTGAGGAAGGCGGGCAAAGGTGGGAGCAGCGGTCGTTCCAGCAACAAGAACCAGTCAGAGAAATGGCAAAAAGGTCAAGAGCCCCCCCCAAGAACACAACAACCCTGGTTAGGGGAAGAAGTGAGCCTGGGAGAAATCGAATGGGCAGATCTAGGAAAGAGAAATGAGGAGAGTTGAGTCAAAGGCCCGTGCCTATCTGCCCTATGGTAACCAACCGGCGAGCCATAGACACGGACAGAGTAAGGGTAGAAAGTGAAAATGCCGGCAGGCACCCCCTCCTGGAACTCTTTTCAGACATATCAAGGAGGTGTCCGGCCGGCGGAGAGGTGATAGAGAGAGGTGTGGACGAGGTGCGGTCCGGATAGCAAGTGTACACACACATGGTATCAGAGACACCCACAGAGACACACACAGAGAATGGGACGGTCCAAACATGGCTCAGTTTAGCTTGATGGAGGGATGTTAGGACCGTCCCAAATATGAAGACTGCTTCCTAACAGGTCCGCCGCATAAACCTACATGTTTGCACCGTCTCCTTCTCCATACTGCTCCTTCTACTGCTTCCTAACAGGTCCGCGCTCCACCTTGTCCCGGCTGTCCGTAATTATCAGTCGCTTCCTCCAACCTTATATCAATGGACAAAGGTGACTGAGGACTTTCTATTCGCACCACCTTTACGCATTACGCATTACGCACCGATCGCTACATGGAGCGATCGGAATAATGGATTTCTTTCGCATTCGCATTCGCATTACGCATTATGCGTGTATGGAATGTAGTTCATAGGTTTCAAGGCGTTTCGATTTTTTGTCGCATTCGCATTCGCATTCGCATTACGCATTACGCGTATATGGAATGCGCCCTTAAGGAGGGTGCAAGGAGGAGGTTTTGACGTCACCAATCGATCGTTAGCGAACGCAGGCCCCGTGTGACTGGGGTATAAGTTATCAGAGGTACCGGAATACCGGCATACTGGCATACTGGCATACCCGCAAACGCCACTCACCACCCTGTCCGGGTTTTTAAAAAAGAAGTCAAATCATAGATATTTCACTGATTCAGTCCATTGCATTCACCATCACTCCTGCTGTAAGTTGGAAAGTGCTGCACATTATTTGTAACCCCAGCTCAATTGAAAGCTGCATAACACGTTGGTTTGGTATGTTTGCCGTATCTTTTCGAACAATATATTAGGTTGATCATTACGACTCCACTTAGGTTTGAGACCGGGCGCGCTGGCCGAATCAGTAGAGCGCGGGCCTCGCATGCGGAAGGTCGGGAGTTCGGTTTCCGGGCGAGTCAAACCAATGACTAATAAAATTGATACTTGTTGCCCCGTCCTGATATGACCTTAGATGTTGCTAGGACGTAAAATAACAACAAACAAACAAACGATACTTCTTGTTTCTTAGCCTGGCGCTCGCCATTAATAGGATAGGGCAAGGACTGGTTAGCTCAATATCAGTATAATGTGACTGAGTGGGATATCGAGTCATGGTGCCCACAGGCTGAATTTCCAGTGGGGCAGCACTATAAAGTCACCATGAGTGTGCACTGTCACAAGTCGGTACGTGTCCTGATATGACCTTAGATGTTGCCAGGAGGTAAAACTCCAAGGTTTGACGATATAGGGCCTGTCACACTACGATGTACGGCGTCAGCACGTGCCCACGTACGACAATTTGACAGTGCTTCGGTATTCGTCAAACTTTTCAAGGGCGGGGGATAACAATGGGCATGCACACAACATACACACAATGTACACACAACATACATCACATTTGCAGAACATATCTCTGACTTATTGCTAGCGTTCATGTGCCTCGCAAAACGCTCACGGTACCCTGACCAACGTTACGTACGTTACTTCATCGCTAGAAGTATGGCATATACATTAAGTGTGCTGGAGATATGGCAGGCATACGTTCAAAGAACGTTAGGAGTTTGTTATGCATCCATTGGCTGTATGCAGATGTTCCCAACAGGCTGAACGTACAGCTAACGTGTTCCAACCTATCCTGACCTACCACATACATGTGCATAACATACGCTGACATACACCGAGCGCATGAGAAACGCATGAGCCATTCGGCGACATACGTTGAAAGTTTTGAACATGTACAACATTTTTTGAGCGGCTCGACCTCTGCCGACCTATGAGGAACTATGACGCCGTATACCAGGCGTACTCGACGTATGCCCAACGTATACATAACGTATGCCACCATATGCCGACGTGTTGGTCGAAAATCGCATACGTCAGCAAATGCTAAGGCCATATGTCGTAGTGTAACAGCTCCTTAAAGTTGCATAGTCCGATGGTTTTGAGTTTCAGAAATTTTCTGCGATAAAACCATTAGGTTGATCGTTATAATGTACCTTACTTTAGATTGAAGCAACTTTTATTTGAAGTGGCTAACTTTTGAGATATTTGAAGTGCAACCATGCCAAATTAATTTAGGCAATCTTGCCTAAACTCTGACACCATAGCATTCTGCAGTAACATGATCTATTCAATTGCCTCACGATTACCTTCTGTGTGGTGACAAATACTTAATAAGTGCATCAGTATCTAAGCTAGATATGTAAAATCAAATTCCGATAATTGTTTTGGTTTTGAAAATTTGATGATTTCATCGGACTATGCAGCTTTAAGTTGCTAACTTTTCAATATAATTGAAGTGATAACATCCTAAAATAATTTGTGTGTTCACACCTGTTGACTTAATATTTCTGCCTATGTAGCAATATAAGCACCATTGCTAAGTAGGTCACGTCTCAATCCGTCAAACCCAGCGAGTTTTTGTGAGGAAAACTCATCTCTATCAACGCGACTGGTCAGAGCATGCGCGTCACGCACACGCGAGCAGACGAAGCACACGCACACGCACGCGCATGCACGATCAAGCGCAACGCACGCAATGACTTTTGCAAATGAAAAGTGAGTTTCTACGAGTTGCTAATGACAATGAATATATTCATAAGGAGAACTGATGCATATACACTTTTTTTCCAGTATATAAAATGTATTTTTCATAAACCTTCCGAAGAGGAAAACAACCCCAATGGAATAATTAATGAGTGCACCAATATCTCAGTTGGATATGTAGGATCAAATCTATATAGGCGCTTTTCCCGTTAAAAATATTATTATTGTTAACGTACATTATATTATGCTTTCAACCACTTATTCAACTGTAAAGCTGCCTAGTCTGACAAAAGCTTCACATTTCCAGATCCGAGACATTTATCTAGATTTAATCCTACATATCGAACTTAGATGCTGGTGCACTTATTAAGCATTTGTCACTGCATAGAAGGGAATACTAAGTAAATTTAATATAACCCATCACCGTTGAAACCTATGGCGTCAGCATTTGAAGTGCATGCCAAAATGAATTTTGCATGCGTTCACTTGAAATAGCTCCAAAGCTAGTCAGTTACAAGAAAGGTTACTTGAACTTGAAGCTAACGTACTTTTGATAATAACAATCAACCCAACATATTTATTCAAAGAAATGAGAGAAACTCAAAACCATCGGATAATGCAGCTTTAAAATCCTACTAAAGAAGCATGCACCTGATCCATTCACTCCTCACTCAGGAGGAGACACATTTGCCTGTCCACCCTTTTAATTTACTGCGTCCAATTAATCTGAATCCTTCACCTCCTGACAACTCATTCCGACCTTCTTGTGTCCGCTTTCGAAATAATGGACTGTCCTGTCATGTTTTTATTGCTCTTATGTAAAAAAACCCAGATTATTCTAGGATAGAGCAAACAATGTTGTTTTCATTGATTGACTGACGGCCTCTATTTTATTTCTTTTTTAAAATTTCTTTTTTTATTGATGCTGTATTTATACTGTCCATAGCATGTAAGCTCGGGTATCCAGGCTTGTTTTCAATGCTGACCAGCTGTAGTGTTGGTGTTGTCTTACCAAGCAGTAGCTGCTGATAAGTTATTTGATTGTCTGCATTTCAGTAGCAGATAGATTTGTTGGTACGTTTAGTAGCCTATGTTAGTTTTTTTTGGGCCCTCTTGGCATTGAATTTTTGTTAGTTGTTTTCTTAGGGTTCTATGTTAGTGTTTTGGGGTTTTCTTGGGAAGAGTTTTCTGCTTTTTTTCTACTTAATTCTATACTAGCCTATTTGATTGACATGTCCATAGGCCTGTACGTAATAGGTGGTTGAGTTATGTTTGATTTATATTGTTGTTGGATATGTTATCTGGCTTTTATATTTCCGGTTATCCCACCCTGGGCTGTCCAGTTGGTGGGCCGTGACATATCACCTGCCCCCTTGTGGTGCAGTTCAGTTGGGGTTCCCAGTTTTTATTTTGCACAGATATATTTTGCCTCTATTCATTCCCAAATTAGCAACTGCCTACACTTTTAATGCACAATGCTTGAAGTTGCACACACTGATGGTTTTGAGTTTCTGTAATGTTTTTAGATAAATATATTGAAGTTGCAGTAGCAAATTTTCAAAAAGCAAATCACTTATCTAGGTTTTTACCTACATATCTACCTTATGTACTGGTGCACTTATTAAAGCCACCGGATGTAGTCAACTGTGAATGACATCACAGGCGTGATTCCCTCATCACATGACCTAATATGGTTCCCCACATTACTAAATTTGGTTCCCCACAGACTGGGGAATATCCCTTTAGGTTTTACTGGCATAGTCATTGTGGCGCTTTCCCTCAGCATAATTATTCAGTTACACAAACTGAAAAGGTGTGCTTGAAGAGCATTTGTCGGATTACATTTCCCTATCAGTGTCCTGTACTGGATTCATTCAAGCAGTGTCAAGCTTATATTGCTTCATAGGCAGGCATATTAAATCAATTTAATATAACCTATTAGTGACTACTGAAACCTATAGAGACAAACCTTTGATAAGCATCCCGACATCAATTTTGCATGCTTAGACTTAACATATCTTCCAATTTGATGATTTTATATCAAAATTACTTCAAGCTAAAGTGAGGTAGATCATAACAATCAAACTAATGTGTTTAAACCAAAAGAATGACAGAAACTCAAAGCCATTGGACTATGCAAATCTAAGTTACTCACCTTACGTTTGTTTGAAGAACCTTTTATTTTAAATAGCTAACATATTTAAATTGGAAAATTAATTTGGGCATGCGCATCGAAATTCGGACACAATAGGCTTTAGTAGTAACACGCGCTTCCCACGTGATCATCAAATTCTCTCACAGGTGTCGACTGAATGATACGACTGCAAGAAGAAGTCTTTAGAATATAGTTCCATGGCAAATAACCAACTAGTGCCCTACACGCGCGATGTAAAGTTGTTACTTTACATATTGCGCGTGAAAAATACATGATTGTATATACCTGGATGTATCATAATAACCATCAACTGAAGTGGGCCTCAGCCTACGGCTTTGACTCATTTGAAATCATCCCACCCAGGCACTGAGTCTATTAATATTATGTATATCTGACTTGCCTGATCAAGTCTTAAAAATACCGACTTGTCACTATCTAGCCTGGTGATCAGCATTACTAAGACTAGGATAGGGCTAGAATTAGAAACAGTGGAATATGGAAGACTTATTCTCCGCGATTGAAATTTCCATTGCTAGTTGCATGGTCCGATGGCATTTGAATTCTTTTCTAATTTTTTTAGATAAATATATGAAATTGATCGTTACGAGCTACTAATCATTATTCCGGAGTGATCTTGATTAAAGATGGTTAGTTTTGAAGTAATTTGAGCTGAAAGAACCAAACATAATTTTGACAAGCTTGCCAAAAGTCCTGTGGCTATGACCCAGATGGTCATCTCACGGTGACCACGTGATGTGAGATGACATACTAATCCTGGAACCTGACAGACTGTAGGTGGGTATTTCTGTTTGCGATGGACTATTCTGTGAACGGATTAGTGCCATAGGCCCATGGCACTAGGGTTTTTAACAAAATATAATGTGTGTGCATTGTCTGCTTGTGTCTGTCTGTCTATGTATGTCTGTATGTGTCTGCGTGTGTCTGTCTGTGTCTGTCTGTGTGTGTCTATCTGTGTGTTTCTGCATATGTGTATGTGTGGGGATGTATGTGTGTATGTGTCTGTGTGTGTCTGTCTCTGTCTGTCTATGTTTCTGTGTCTGTGTGTTTCTGTGTATGTGTGTGTATGTCTGTGTATGTATGTATGGGTGTGTTTGTGTGTGTATGTCTGTGTATGTCTGTCTGTGTGTGTCTGTCTGTATGTATGTATGTGTGTGTATGTATGTGTGTGTCTGCCTCTGTCTGTGTGCGTCTGTCTATGTGTCTCTGTCTGTCTGTGTGTGTGTCTCTCTCTCTGCAAAGTCAGGTCAGGTGTATGTGTGTCTGTGTATATCAGGTGTGTGCATGTCTGTCTGTTTCTGTGTCTGTGTGTGCTGTATGTCAATCAATCAATCAATAGGATACAGCTATAATAGGCCTTGGACCTGTTAGCCACTCTTAATTAATAGAAATGGAGACATGGGTGCATGTATGTCTGTGTGTGTTTATCTATGTGTGTATGTCTGTATGTGTCTGTGTGTATGTCTGTGTGTATGTCTGTCTGTGTCTGTGTGTGTATGTCTGTGTGTATGTCTGTCTCTGTGTCTCTGTAAAGTCAGGTCAGGAAACACACAGACACATACACACACACAGACACATCCACCTCATTTCCCCTTCCCCTCTATGGCCCTGCACAGTAGGCCTACTTGGTTGGGGGGAGGCTAATGAGGTCACAAGATTTGCCTAGTTGGTTAATGGCCTCCCTACATAATGTGTGTTTCAAAGTGAGTGTCTAAAGGGGTGAGCTTATAAATTCACTGGTTATTCTGTATATGCTGTCCCAAATCATTAGCTAATACACCAGTATCTAAGTTGGATATATAGGATCAAATGTAAGTAGTTGTTATAATTTTGACAAAATTATATTTCATCGGACCATGCAACTTTAATCAACTAATGTACCCCCTCCCTCCCCACCACCCACTAAAATACGGACTTTTGTTTATATATGACAAAACCTTGTGGGTAAAGACACCACTCCCACCCGTCCTTTGAACGCAACTCTACAATGGTCGCCTGCTCAGATGACTAAGCCTCAACTGCCGGGTATTCACAGCTGAAGAACCCACCCTAGACAGTCGTCTTTACACGAGACCACCTGGAGCCAAGCACCATGGAATCACGAGCACCATCCGGGGACTCTCCTGTCTGCAAGCGGAAGCAGAGGCTACTCTCGGCATGGGGCGCCACCTAGTGTAATTCACTGGCATCAGAAGGATTCTGGGTTAATTATCTGCCGTCTGTCAATTGAAACCTGCTTCTTTCTTGCCCGAGGCTGGCGTACACCAGTTAAAGTTGCATAGTCCGATGCTTTTGAGTTTTTGATATTTTCTGAGATAATTATATTATACTAATAATTATAATCTACTTTACCTTAGTTTGAAGTAACTTTAATATTAAATGGCTAAGTTTGGAGATATTTGACTTATTATGCCCTTCTATGCAGCAATAAATGCTTAATACGTGACCCAGTGTCTAAAGCCGTGTTCACACAGGCGGTGTAAATCGATTCGTAGAAATCGACTTGTATAGTTCGGGTTACATTTCACGTGTGAACGCGCGGCTGAGTCGGATTAGGGCTGAATCGATTCGTGTGATCCGCATAGTGTAAACCACTTGTAGAGGTAGTGTATATGAATCGATTTCTGTGAACCGATTTATTTTGCCCGTGTGAATGCACTGAGGCGGATTAACGACGTCACACACATGTGCAGTCGAGACCTTAGTTTGTTGACTTTCCAGTCGATCAAAAGCGCATATTATATAATTTAGTCTATGAAACCGCTAGCTGGGCACAGATATTTTTTTCATCATTTATTTTAATGTTTTCACTGCCCAGCAGAAGTTTTGATCGTTCCAGACCAATACGATTCAGTCCATACATATCTAGGTCGAACCCACTCTCTCGTGGTGACGTCGCCTAACTGAAAACTGGCGCTGGTCAGACTGGACTTGCTCATGCACAGATATCGATTTCCGGCCCAAGTACTGCCCGTGTGAATGGGCCGCTAATTCGATTCCTAGTATTCGCCTTGTCTAAATCGATTTATAATTTTCCCGTGTGAACACGGCTTAAGTTGAATATATAGAATCAAATCTAGATAAGTGTTTTGGTTTTGAAAACCTGATGTTTTCATCGGACTATGCAACTTTAACATCGGCGATGGAACCCCCCACGTGTTTGTTTGTTGTTGTTTTATGTCCTAGCAACATCTAAGGTCATATCAGGACTGGTACTGACTTGTGACAGTGCGCACTCAGGGCGACTTTATAGTGTTGCCCACTGGGATACCAGGTCACCATTACCATGGCCTGATATCCCACTCAGTCACATTATCCTGACACTGAGCCAACCAGGCCTTGCCCTATCCTAATAATGCCGAGTGCCTGGCTAGGAAGCAACAAGTATACATTTTTAAGTCATTGGGTTTGACTCGACCAGGTTTCAACCCCATGATCCCATAGTCTACCAACATGGGAGACGGACACTCTAACTCATTCGGCCATCCAGTCTGGTGGTCGTTTATCTGGGATCGGGAACACATAGGTATCCTTGAAGATAAAATTGGTCATGTTACTAAGCAACATGGGTAATTCAGCCTCGGGACCGACTACTCTCCTGGCGCCTCCCAGTAACTAGGGAGGTTCGACGGTGGGGCCTGTGGAAGGTCGGGAGTTCGAATCCCAACTGAGTCAAACCAATGGCATATAAAATTGATACTTGTCACTACCTAGCCTGACAGTCAGCATTAATAGGAATTAGGATAGGACAAGGACTGGTTTGCACAGTATCAGGATAATGTGACTGTGTGTGATATCGGGTCATGGTGCTGGTGACCTGGTCTCCCAGTGGGGAAGCATTATAAAGTCACCATGAGTGTGCACTGTCACAAGTCAGTACCCATCCTGATATCACCCTAGATGTTGCTAGGATGTAAAACAACAAACAAACAAAACAAAACAAACAAAAAAACCTCGCTGAAATCCCTCTATGCTCTTGAGCATACACATGTTTTACACGACACATAAGCCATCTACTGGATTTCAGCTGAAGCAGACCCTGAACGTTGGTTTTGAACCCTGGGGGACTCACTTCACACAAACACTACACGTGCTGCGTGGAGCCTGTCCCGGTTTGTCTGTCCCACCCGCCCCAACAAAAGACACTCGTACGGTTGAGCGACCTGGAATCCTCACCGACTCCGAATCGAACCTCAACAGCTCAAACTGGGCGGGGCCCAAACCTCCTTTCTCTATGTGGCTTAATTCACATCTATTTGTTTGTTTGTTGTTTTACATCCTAGCAACATCTAAGTTCATAGCAGGACGGATACCGACTTGTGACAGTGCACACTCATGTCAACTTTATAGTGCTGCCCCTCTGGGAAATGAGGCTGTGGCACCATGACCCGATATCCCACTCAATCACATTATCCTGACACTGAGCCAGCCAGTCCTTGCCCTATCCTATTTATGCTGAGCACTAGGATAGGAAGCGACAATTAACAATCTTAAAGTCATTGGTTTGACCGGGGACCGAACTCCCGACCTTCCGCACGCGAGGCCCGCGCTCTACCGATATGACCATCGCGTCCGGTAAATAATAAACGTCTATTGTCATCCCGAGTTTTGAATTATAAGTGCAATTGCATGATACCCCCCCCCCCCCCCCCCCACACCCCCACACACACACACACCACACTCCCCTGTCTCCCCAGCCAATCGATCAATGGGCACTTAAAATAGAACCTTTAATGTGGCGTTCGAAAAGCCGCCATAGTCCACCAGGCATGACGCTGGAATAAAGACGTCACGTGACCTATGCCTTCAATCACCCCACCTACCTACCCCCCCCCCCCCCCCCCCCCCACCCTCTCCCGCCTCGCGCCCCACCTACACGGCATGTGGCCGACCCAGGATGTCATCCTCGTCTGACGGAGTGACGGGGAGAAAGGCTAGTTGATGCCGAGTTTTCCCCGGGAAGCCCGCCTGTCAAAGCGCCCTCTGCCTGTCACTTTATCAGTACTTCCAGTGCAAATGGGGTGGATGAAGCTGCGGGCCTCAGAGCACCAACACTCTGGGGCATTGTCATGGGATCAGGATTGTGACAGCAAGTGCGGTATTTAATCAAATGCATACATGGCAATGGTGGTGTAAAAACTACCCCTCTGAGACCGACTCAGATGCGCTATGAGTGCTATAGTAGCAGCCAAACCCCGATACCACACACGTCTTGGTTTTTCACTATGATCAGCTATAAATCTATCTATAGTACAATTACAAGAGAGACAAATAAGGTAGTGGGTTGAGTAATTTAATCGCTGGCAAGGGATTATATGCCCTTGCCGGTAAAAGAAAAAAAATCCTCCGGTGCAACTGACACTGGTCAACAACCGGGGGAGGCGAGGTTGGCGAGATGGCGCGACCGGTACAGTGTTGTATCTTACGGAGGATAGCAATGATAATAATAATAAGTAATATTACTTTGCAAATCTTTATATTCGCATAATACGTTATAATCACATAAATCTATCTACAGTACAATTACAAGAGAGACAAATAAGTTATTGGGTTGAGTAATTTAATCTCTGGCAATGGATTATATGTCAAAGATCCATGGGATCCCCCAACCCCAGCTTAGTAAATAGAGGCGGCGAGTCTCGTGGCCACGCGCATGTCATCCATAATCTGGATTGTCAGCGGAGTTTTCAGGTATGTAAAAACCGTGTTGGTAGCCTAGTCCCCCCTGGTGCGGAGTTCTTCAATGGTGGCTCCACACAGCGAGAGAAAAGTGCAGCCGCCCCTGCGGAGAGAGTGGGAGGAGACCGCGGATGGTTCCAGCCCCGCCTTTTCCGCGAACGTTTTCAGGGTTGTCTGATAGAACTTGTATGGCAGGGGGGGGGGGGGCGGACACACCTCCCCCCGTGGGGATCCGGAAGGCAGCCACATCCGAGGGGGATGGGGTTTGAGCGAAGTGCCGTTCGGTCCAGTATAGTGCGCATATGTCTGCGGTCTGGCACCTGGCTACTGGAATTTCCAGGACTCGTTCGTGAAATCGTATTGTTTTTGACTTCCTGATGGAGATCACCATCCCGCATGGGAAGAATTTGAAGTCACTCCTGAGGAGTGTCGAGTCAGAGTCAGTGACCTGATATTTTCTCAGGAGGGCGCAGAAGCTACATAAGATGGCCGCCCTCCAAGCAGTGTGCACAGGAGTGTCAGATAAGAAGGAGAACATGCTCCTAAGATTGTCCGGTAGGATCGGGGCAGCCTGCCTCACGGCAGTGGAGCGCTCCCTTCTGATCGCCCGCAGGGTGGAGGCTACCTCATAGCTGGTGTACTTCAGCGAGCGGGCCAGCCAGGTGGCATAGAGGGCTACTTGGGTGGACGGGCATGGAAGGGGAGAGTGAGTCTCGGAGAAGTCCTCAACAAACTCCAGGTACCTCCGGACCTGAACTCCTCTGGTTGAGACAGAGTTAGGTGCGTATGCACTTGACTGGTAGAGTATCTTCTCGCTCTGTAGATTGGCCACCCCTGGAAAGGAATCTCGGATTAGTCAAATATACTGTTACAACACATCGTACCTGCGTTCGACTCCCTGAGGCATCCCGCGCTATGAGGCGCATTGAGCCTGCTCAAGGCATCACAGATTACATTGTCTCTACTGCCTATGAAAACTGTTGAGAATTTAATCATATTATTAAATCGATTTAAAGAGATGATTAAAGATAATTTTACATATGTTTAAATGGTGTACCATTTAATGATATCATAAAATGCATTTGAAGAGATCATCAAATGCATTTGATAATATCTCTAAATGGTACACCATTTAAACATATGTAAAATTATATTTGATCATCTCGTTAAATCGATTTAATAATATGATTAAATAGACTGCATTTGAACATATGTGGAAATGGATTTGATCATATGATAAAATCGATTTAAACATATCATTAAATACTTCTGGGACTAACAAAAACTGATGCTCCCTATTACTGGAAATATTTGCATAGATAAGATGGAGAGAGGGTGGGGGAGGGAGAGGGGAGGGGGGAGAGGGTTAGAAGGATAGGGAGGGGGAAAAGGGATGGGGAGGTGAAGGGGAGGGAGAGGGAGATACGGGAGAGTGGGTGATACAGAAGAGTGGGGGATATGGGAGAGTGGGGAGAGGGGAGGGGGACAGGGGACGGGGCGGGGACGAGGGGGAGGAGGGGGACGGAGAAGGAGAGGTGGATAGGGACGGGGAGAAGAAAGGGGAGGGAGAGGGGGAGGGGAGAGAGGGAGGGGAGAGAGGGAGGGGAGAGAGAGGGACAGGGGGGTCGAGGAGAGAGGGGCAGAGGGGGATGCGGGGGTGCGAGGCATGCATAGAGAAGGAGAGAAGAGAAGGAGGGGAGAGGAGAGAAGAAAAGAAGGAGAGGAGAGGAGAGAAGGAGAGGAGAGAAGGGGATGGGAGAAGGGGATATGGCAGATAGGGCAGAGAGGGGATATGGCAGAGAGGGGGATACGGCAGAGGGGGGGATAGGGCAGAGAGGGGGATACATCAGATAGGGCAGAGAGGGGGATACGGTAGAGAGGGGGATACGGCAGAGAGGGGGAGACGGTAGAGAGGGGGATGCCGCAGAGAGGGGCTACGTCAGAGAGGGGGATACGGCAGAGAGGGGGATAGAGCAGAGAGGGGGATATGGCAGAGAGGGGGATACGGCAGATAGGGCAGAGAGGGGGATACGGTAGAGAGGGGATACGGCAGAGGGGGGATACGGGAGAGAGGGGGATACGGCAGAGAGGGGGATACGGCAGAGAGGGGGATACGGCAGAGAGGGGGATACGGCAGATACGGCAGAGAGGGGGATACGGCAGAGATGTGGATTGGGACGGGGAGAGGGGCAGGGCGACGGGGGAGGGGGACGGGGAGAGAGAAGGGGAGGGGGACGGGGAGAGGGATGGGGACGGGGGGAAGGAGAGGAAGGGGGACGGAGAGGGGAGAGAGGAAGAGGGAGAGGGGAAAGGTGGAGAGGGGGACGGTGAGAGGGAGAAGGAGGGGGACGGTGAAAGGGAGGGGGATGGAGAGAGGGAGGGGACGGGAAGAGGGAGGGGGAGGGAGAGAGGGAGGGGGAGAAGGATGGGGAGGGGGACTGGGAGATAGAGGGGCGGGGAGAGGGACGAGGAGAGGGGGGGGAAGGGGAGAGGGGGGGGACGGAGAGAGGGAGAGGGAGGGGGACGGGGAGGAGGAGAGGGAGAAAGGGAGGGGAGAGGGGGGATTAAAAATAGAACATTTAGACATATATGTTCAAATGTATTTAGACAGATCATCAAATCGATTTAATGATATGATTAATTATGTGTGTATTTTAGCATATCATCAAATCGATTTCATGATCTGTCTAAATACATTAAAAAGTATGTCTAAATGTACTATATTTAATCATATCATGAAATTGATTTAATGATATGATCAAATACATTTAGTCATATGTTCAAATGGATTTGATCATATGATTAAATAGAATAAAAAGTACCCTGATTTAAACATATGTTAAAATACATTTCATGATATGCTCAAATCGAATTAATGATATCATTAAATATTTAATGATATGTCTAATTGAAATGAATGATATCATTAAATATTTAATGAGGTCATTAAATATTTAATGAGATCATTACATATTTTATCATCTCATTAATTCATTTTAGACATATCATTAAACATTTAATGATATGTCTAAATACTGAATAAACAAGAAATGGCATTCCATAATATATATATATATATATATATGTATATATATATATATCAGCTATATATATGTATATGATCGTATATATATATATATATATATATATATATATATATATATATGAATGATATATATATAGCTGATCATAGAGAAAAACCAAGAATTGTGCATAATCGGGGGTTGGGTGTTACTATAGCGCTCATAGCGCATCTCAGTAGGTCTCAGAGGGGTGGTTTTTATAGCACATATATATAACAAACTCAGATTTGTTGGAATACAACAAAAATACCAAGAATGAAACATTACACCATGCAAACCCAACAGATTTTGTCCATTGTCATCATATTTGCGCAGACAAGCCAGACACGTGAAGGCGGATGCCTACTCAGGGCACAGAGGGAGGAGTGTGGAAAACACTTAATAGTTCTGAATATATATATATAATTATTTCCTACAAGAAAGAAGGAAAGACAAACAAGGTAGTCGGATGGAAAACTGTATTCTCTGGCAAGAGGTAAGTGCCCTCTGCCAATAAGCAAAAAGATTTTAAGCAAGTGGTACAGGCGAGAGGCCGAGGTTTGACAGCTGAATAGGCCAGGTGGCAGCACCAGGCAAGGAGGGGAGCCTGCCCAGTCCGCTTGAGTTGTTAAGTGTTAGTAGTTGAGAAGTGTCAGAACATGGTGCAATCAGGGGGACACTTAGAGGATAATCAGTTTACGGATAATTATACTCGTATAATGCTTATACAGCATATATATAAATATAAATATATATATATATATATATACAGCTCTGAATATATATATATTTGAATCAGCAGTGGACCCAGGACAGGGGTATTAAGCACTTTCAAACCTCCTCCTTACGTGCCCTGAGTCGGAGTCCGCTCCCACCTCTCCAGCCTGTCTGCGCAAATCGGATAACAGTAGACAAAATCTGATGGGTTTCCATAGTGTAATGGTTCATTATCTATATATATAGTTGTTTATTCTAACAAATCTGACTTTGTAAGCACACCAAGATCGTCTTTTATAAATAGATAGGTAAATAGACCTACCGAACTGAAATTGATCATAATTATTAATAGATGGAAGCTGAATCCGGATTATATATATATGTATAAATGCCTAACTAAAGTTGATCATAATTAGCAATAGTGGACTAAGGCTTTTTCTGTGAATCACCTTCTCGTGATAATCAAGGACCTGACGTTCACAAGACCACAGATAGCGTATCGATCTCAGCCTCGTTTCGGTTAATCCATATACTAAATGGACTTGGCATCAATGGTGCAGTTGGTCACAAGCTTGGTTCAGAGCCCAAATTTTATCCAGAGGCCCACAAATTAGGATTGAATGCAAGGACTGATAGGTGCCACACTATGTGGCGTTCTCTGTGGCGGAGTGGTTAGAGTGTCTGACTTTTTTCTAGGTCAGACTCCTAATCTGAGGGTCGGCGGTTCGATTCCCTGTGCCCCCAGCTCTGCCAATTTGGATTTCCACCGCTGTGTATAACTTACAGCATCATCAAAGGCCGGTTGCTCTCATACCATGTCTATGTGGTGTGGGAGGTTAAAAATCCCTTGGGTCGGTACAAGTGTGGACTAAGGCTTTTTCTGTGAATCAGCTTCTCATGATAATCAAGGACCTGACGTTCACAAGACCACAGATAGCGTATCGATCTCAGCCTCGCTTCGGTTAATCCATATACTAAATGGACTTGGCATCAATGGTGCAGTTAGTCACAAGCTTGGTTCAGAGCCCAAATTTGATCCAGAGGCCCAATAATTAGGATTGAATGCAAGGACTGATAGGCGCCACACTATGTAATATACGCATATTTGACATCACGTGGTTACGCCATTACACAGCCCACCGCCTGCCTCCTAACCGGGTTTGATGACCGAGGTAGAGGGAGACGAGAAGTGCGTGTCTCATCACCCTCCCCAAATTAGGCAGATGGATTTGCCTAGCTAAAAATAATTGATTTTCTCTCAGTGAGAAATGGAGGTTCCTTCGTTAAAGCATATACAAATAAAACCAACAAAAAAGTCACAAAACAAAACAACCAATCAACAACAACAATGACAACTTGAAGTCGCTATTGCTTTGTTTGAGAATATCCTAAGGATAAGAACAGTGAAGAGGATGAATTTTCAAATAGGCAGAGATTTGGATGGGAGTGCCTATTAATCACACCCTCCCTCAGTACCACTCTACTGCCTCAGTGTGCCTAAGTCACATCCAATACTCCTGGTTTGCTCATGGGGATCTAGGGCAATACGTTCCAGCAATTAATGCAGTAGGGACATCATTAATCACGTGGGCAGAATTGTGATTTACTAACTACAATTGAGTAATTCCGCATGAATGGAGATGATTAATTTGCCTTACGTTATCAGGTGACTAATTAATGGATTACTACTTTAATGGGTGGTGTTCTCTGTAGCGGAGTGGTTAAGGCCCGGTCACATACACGTTTGTGGACGTAGTTGAACGTAGTGGAGGCTAACATAGTTGAACGCAGTTGAACGTAGTTGAACATAGTTTAATGTACCGGCATCCATACTTCTCCATCATGCTAACTTGGTAATAAATTGGGGGGGCCTGAGTTCTGATTTAATCTTTTGACATGTTCAAAAGAGTGCTACGTGATGGGGATGTCACACTACGATGCTTCTCTCCAACGGGCGTCGACGTGTGTCATTCTTTGACGAAACGTTGGGAAATGTTAGGGGGACGTTATGCGAACGTCGGTACACGTCGGTACACTATCCTGGACGTTGACAGTCGCCGGAGGACGTTGGCGAGCGTAGGAGGTCGCTAGATGTTTTTAGCATGTCAAAAAAAAACAACGACCGGCACCGCGCGCAAATTTATGGGTAAGGACGTTAGGAGGACGTTAGGCGGATGTCGACACATGTTACAAGCGCGTTGGAGGGACGTTGCTCGCACGTTGCTGTGTGTGTGTCTCTGTGTGTGTCTCTGTGTGTGTCTCTCTGTCTCTATGTGTGTGTCTGTGTCTCTGTGTGTGTCTCTGTGTCTGCGTGTGTATGTCTCTGTGTATCTGTGTCCTCTGGGTGTGTCTCTGTGTCTCTGTGTGTGTGTCTCTGTCTGTGTCTCTGTCTGTGTCTATGTCTGTGTCACTGTCTGTGGCTCTGTCTGTGTCTCTGTGTCTGTGTCTCTGTCTGTGTCTCTGTCTGTGTCTATGTCTGTGTTTCTGTATGTGTCTCTGTCTGTGTCTCTGTGTATGTGTCTGTGTCTGTGTCTGTGTCTGTGTCTCTGTCTATGTATGTGTCTGTGTCTATGTCTGTGTCTCTGTCTGTGTCTCTCTCGGTCTCTGTGTCTGTGTCTGTGTGTGTGTCTCTGTGTGTGTGTCTCTGTGTGTGTCTCTGTGTGTGTCTCTGTCTGTGTCTCTGTCTGTGTCTTTGTCTATGTATGTGTCTCTGTATCTGTCTCTGTCTGTGTCTCTGTCTGTGTCTCTGTTTGTGTCTCTGTCTGTGTATCTGTCTGTGTCTCTGTCTGTGTCTCTGTCTGTGTCTCTGTGTCTGTGTCTCTGTCAGAGACACAGACAGATACACAGACAGAGACAGAGACAGAGACAGAGACACTGACATAGACACAGCCAGAGACACAGACATAGACACAGACAGAGACACAGACAGAGACACAGACAGAGACACAGCCACAGAGACACAGACAGAGACACAGACAGAGACACAGAGACTAAGAAGTGATTGGAACGTTCCTTGCATTCTTTACTATTCTCCAGTGTTCTTGTGGATTAACTGCTATGGTCAAACTTGATATTCGATTGCTTTGTATGTAATTAAGGGCATTATGCCTAATAGGCCTTATGCAGCTAATAAACCCATCTGCGGGAAGATTATGACAGACATATTAATGGAATTAACGTAGTGTTCTTTTGGCTGAAAATGCGACAGTAACCTGATTAACAGTGACAGTGGCAGCAACACTAGCGTGTCTGCTTATACCCCTCTCACACTACGACGTTTCTCTCCAATGCGCGGTGACGTGTGTCCTTTTTTGGCGAAACGTCGGGAAACATCGGGAAACGTTAGGGGAGCATTATCCGAACGTCGGTACACGTCGGTGCACTATCCTGGACGTTGACAGTCGCCGCAGGACGTCAGCTAGATGTTTTTAGCATGTAAAAAAAAGCCACCGACCGGCAGCGCATGCAAATTTATGGGTAAGGACGTTAGGAGGACGTTAGGCGGACGACAACACACGTTACAAGCGCATTGGAGGGACGTTGCTCGCACGTTGTTGTGTGTGTGTCTCTGTGTGTGTCTCTGTGTCTCTATGTGTGTGTCTGTGTCTCTGTGTGTGTCTCTGTGTCTGTGTGTGTATGTCTCTGTGTATCTGTGTCTGTGTGTGTGTCTCTCTGTGTCTGTGTGTGTCTCTGTCGTTGTCTATGTCCGTGTCTCTGTGTCTCTGTGTCTCTGTGTCTGTAATATAAACACATTAATATACACTGAAAGGCGGGGAGGACAGCCAGTTAGTTGAAATAACCAAGTAATTGCTTTAGGCCGATAAATGCGAGAAGGGCAAAATCCTGTATTTAGACGATACTCTGGCTGGTCGCCCTTAGCCCGGGAATGACAACGACAGCGACGGACTACCTGCAGATGGGACGAGAGGCAGCAGCGGCCTGCGGCAGGCCCAGGAATTTCACATGGAAATAATTCATGACACAAGACGGAGCTATATTATGGAACTTTATTGGAGTTCGAGTATATAGTAGTGCATAGTTAGTACAATGTCATAGGTAATCAATCAATAGTATGCAGTGAATAATCAGAACAGTTGTGAATAATAGTCAATGTGCATCGGTCGAATCATTAGATAATCAATAATAAATCAGTGTCGGTAATCGGTAATCAAGAATAGTTATGCAGTGAGAGATCAGAACAGCAGTGAAGATATAGTCAATAGGTAATGTCGGATCATGTAGATCATGAATAGCAATCAATGGATCATAGGTACATATAATGATCAGGTAGCAGTACAGTGAGGATCAGAACAATGAGAATAATAGGTGAGTGCATCAGGTATGCAGACAGGTAGGTGGTATCTCGTTAGGTTGGTATGCATAGGGGTGTGGGAGGTGGTATAGGAGGTGGTGTGAGGGAAGTGGGTCTGGGAGGTGTAGGAAAGGGGGGAGGGGGGAAGTAAGGAAGGCAGGGTCAATAGGGGAGGGTCTGAGGTGGTGTGTTTTAGGTTGCGCACGTGTAGAGCCCGCGTGTCATCAGAGCCGGGGGAGGATGGGTGGTTTGAAGTTGGGGTGGTGCGGGTGGTTGTGGGTTTGCGGGGGCAGGGTGAGGCTGTAGCGTGTGTCGGTGAGCGAGGGGTGGGGTGGAGGCGCGTGGGTGGGTGGCTGTTGGCTGGGCATCCGTGTGTTGTCGGGTGGTTGTGAGGGTGTGTGTGTGGGTTGTGGGGTGGGGAGGGTGGGGGTGGGGGCTGGCTTGGTGGTCGGAGGTGAATGTGGCTTGGGCGGCAAGTGTGCTGTGGTGGTGTGGGATGGTGAGGTGGGGGAGGGGGAGGGTGGGGGCAGACGGCAGTCCGGCTGGCCAACCGTCGCAGGTCGATATGTGTTCTGTCTCGGACGTTAGTTTTTGGTTCTCGTCATGGCCCTTAGGTGTGCCCGGGGTTTGTGCCTTGTGAGAGGTGGTGGTAGTGTCTGGGGCAGTGTTTGATGGCCGTTCCGCCTGGCGGCCGCCTATCCCATTAGCGCAGCAGGGGTCTTGTAAAGGGCGGTCAGGCATGTGGAGCCTGGCACAAGTTCGGCATGTGATGGGATTAATAGCATCTGTCTCGTGTTAGTCTGAGCTGCTCGCCGCGTCGGTTGAGGCCACGTGGTGTGCTAGGGGGGTTCTAGCGCCCGTGCCATGGGTGGGTGCTTGGTCTGCTAGTGTCCCATGTGGCGTTTTGGTGGGAGTCTGATGAGCGTTGTCTGCGTTCCCACGCTTGGCTTTGGCGGGAGCCACGTCTGCGGCGGCTTTCGTGTCTTGGTCGTGGTCGCGGGTGGCGTTTCGGTCGGCACGTGCCCAGCCGTTCAGCGAAAATTCGCTTTCTGTTGGTCGTCGGCCTCAGTCGCCGCCACTTTCCTCTCCTACTGCCATTTTTTGTTATTACAATCTTGTTCACGGTGCGGGTTCGATTTTCTGTACTTGTTCGCGCACCATGCGCACACGTGCACATACTTTTCACTGCCCGTGTCATGCGTGGCCGTGAACCCGCAGTCGTTGCCCCAATTCCACCTGTGGCAGGGGCAGCCATCCGTGTCTGGTACAAATTCGGGCCTCTTATACGGTGTGTTTGGTGCTGTCTGTTTCGTCTTGCCTGTGTTGGGTTTGGTGCGGTGCCTCTGATCTCGCCATTCTCCTCTGCTCCTCCCTCCGTATGCCCACAAGGCACGCTCCTCTCTGGAGATCTTTTATTGCTTGCTCATCGCGCCAATCTCTAGGGAGGCGGCCATCGTCTATAATGGCGAAAGTCTTTTCCGACCATGCCAAGCACGTCTCTCATTGCCACTCAGTGGCCATGCCACAGATCTCGTCCTGGTGGTCTATGATGGATTTGATCCAGTGGTGGGGAAGTTTTGGATCTTTTCTCATCCGAGCAAGGGCTGACATGTATTCATGCCAGTTGCTCTCCCCCAGGCCTACCTTTCCTTTCTTTTCTTTGCGGATCACGTAGGTGTGGGGGAGAAACTGCCTCCTACCTCTGTTGTTGGGTCATCCGTCGTCGTTCGTCTCCATTATTGCGTCTACAAACTCTTTGTGTCGGTGGTTGTCCTCACTGGACTAATCCGAGTACGTGCGGCGTGCCGTTCTGCTCCTGCGAGTTGCTGTGCGTTTGTCGTGTTCGTCCCGGCCGTGTCGTCCTTTGTGTTTCCTCCTGCTGCTCCTGCTGCTCCGGCTTGAGTCATTGGATGTCTGGTGCCACCTGTGACCATGTGGTGAGGGGGGGTGCGTGGCGACTCTGTATCATGGCGTCTCCTCCGTTTCCTGGTGCGGGTCTCGTCTGGTGACCTGCTCTGCGTGCGGGACGCCCGTTTGGTGGTCTCTAGGGCTCTGACTCACTCAGCCATGTCTTAGCGTGTGACGCCTGCTGCTGTATCGAGTCTGCCACAGACTGTCGTAGCAGAGCGATCTAATGCGCTGTCGTGCCATCTTCAGACTCAGTGTCTTTCTGTGTCGTTGGATTTTTCGTCACTAGCGACCGGGGTCTGCTGCGGAGGCGAGGTGTCCTGACCATTTCTGTGTCGGCCATGGCGTCGGTGGTCTGGGCCTGGGCCGTTGCGGTGGCTTGCCGTGCTGTCTTGTGTGGTGGTATGGTGAGTTGCTCGTGTTGCTCGGAGATCAGCCTGTCGGCGTGTAGCATGCGGTGTGTGGCGGGATTTGCTGGGGGTTCTTGTCAGTGCGCTGTCTGGTGAGAAGTGGGCTGAGCGGGAGGCGCAGGGCAGTGTAGGGGCAGGGGAGGAAGTGATGTCAGAGTGACGCTGGTTCCCGGTTGTGAGGCGGTAGTGGCACCCTCTGCAGTGTAGTGAGGGAAGTAGGGGAGGCAGGGGCGGTGGTGTCGCCGCCTGTAGGGAGGCGGGTCAGGTATATGCTAGGACATAGGAGGTGGCGGGAGGGAAGGGCCAGCTCCGACTCGGTCTCAAATTACCCATATTACCGGAGTAATATGCACAATTATATAAATTAACATGGAGGCTCGCCTTAAGCGGGGGTGGAATAGCCCGATGGTTAAAAATATATACATATATATAGATTAGTTAGACGAATCTTACCTGGGTATAGATGATGGATAACTGTTGTTTTCCCGAGGTATAAGCCTCGGATAGACGTGGGTGAGGGAGAAGGAAGCACATCCGGCTCCAGCAATCTTTACCTACTTATTCAGGATAAAATATGATCTATAATAATAATAATGGAACTGTAATGTTTTCTTGGTACAAGCAAACGTAATAGACGTGGTAGGGTGTGGTGGGTGGGCCCTCACGCACTCTATCCGAGGCTTATACCTAGGGAAAACAACAGTTATCCATCCTCTATACCCAGGTAAGATTCGTCTAACTAATCTATTTTACCTCGGTATAAAGCCTCAGGCTAGCCACAGGCTAGGGAGAACTTTACGTAATATCATTTTTATTCTGTGTATTGTATTCTTTATTACATTTGTTACCTCTTTAAACATTTTTAAAAAACATTTCATGTTACGTTTAGACGGTATTAATGAGATTTAAATATTTCGTTTCTCACCTATGTACTTTAGTCTTTGAGTAATCGTCTGGCGATTCCGCTTGACTTTTCTAGTCGTTTGTCGTAATGTTTTGCAAACGATCTAGCGGTCTTCCAGCCTGCATGTACTAGGATTCATTTTACGGAAATCCCTAGCAATCGCGCTTTCGAGACCATGGCGCCTCGCGTTGAATGAGACGCATATCGTACCGTATTGACTCCTGCCAATTTTAATACTGTAATTGTCCATCGTGTGAGAGTATCTCGCGAAATGCCCTTGTGTGGCTTAATAAAGCTCACCAAAAGCTGTCTTGAATTTCTTAATTCACTGGTCTTGGATATATACACCCATATGGCTGAAACTACACATAGTGTTGGATCCTCTGTGAAACGTGTTACGTTCACTGTAGACAGAGGGTCTCCTCTGCGGTTAGATTTCAATAACTGTGTTAAATCAAACATAGCTTCTTTTCTATCCATCTCCAGGCCATCTAGTGATAAAGCGACTACAGTCTGTCCTCTTTGGCCTGTCACTAATAAAAGTAGCATGGCTACTTTGAAACCTAACTTTTTAACATCTAAATGTCTGTTATGCTGCCATTGTTTGAAAAGTTTAAATACGACCGATACATCCCAAAACCGATTATATTTAGGTTTGGGGGGGTTACGTTCATAGATTGACCTTAGGATCCAGTGGATAACTTGATGTTTTCCCACTGTTTGGCCATCTATTCGAGGCAGAATAATGGACAATGCACATCTGGCTGCATTAATAGCCCCAAATCCTAGGCCTTTATCTTCTAACATGCATAAGAACCTTGCTACCTGAGATATAGAGGGATTCATAGGTTTAACCTTCTTTATCAGGCAATGAACCCCCCAGTTCTGTAAGTAAGTTCTGTACATTTTTACTGTGCCTTTCCTCCAAGCATGTGATACTAGTCTTTGTTGAGTGATTTTATCAAGGCCAAATTGTTGTAAATATTTATTTTAAAAAGGAATGCTATCAGCAGAGTTGTCGACACGTCTCCATGGCGTGTCAATGGGCCTTGATGTGTTAGATTTCCTGGGGATCTTCGGAATCATAGGCATTCTTTGGCTGTCGACACTATGGCTGGTAGCCATGTGCAAAATTTTCCGATATAAGGACATGAGGTATATAAACTCTACTACAATAAATTGCAACTTATCTATATAATGGTCAATGGTAATATATAAAACCCAAAGGCATATGAGGGATATGTGGAGTTGGTAAACTATTACTCATTAGGTATAGAAATTGTATAGTAAAATAATATAGAGGAGGAGTGTCACTTCTTAGATACAGTCTTTGGAGGAGTTGCCTCACATACATGACAAGGCCTTGGATACAAGAGATTGAACTCTGATTGGTGGATAGATAAATACCTGTTAGGGATTGGGAGATCAACCCATGTGACCACCACCATCTTGGATTCTAGAAACCTATATAAGATAATAAACCAGGAGTCTAGCTCTCCTACTTTTCACTCTTTCTCTACTTTCCTTCATTACCTGTATTGATTTCTCATTAGCCTGTCCACACCACTCACACCACCAGCCGGCGACTTTACACATGGTTGTGCGTCCCATTCGGAGACGATCAGAATTGTGTGAGTTTTGTCCATTCTGATTTTCCTGGCCACTCGGCTGATAATGCTGAATGGGGGAAAAATGTAATAAAAATAATTTTCCCAAGTAAGAGAGAAAGCATCTACCTGCCAAGCATTTGGTTCTAGGTGCCACAAAACATATTTTTGTAATTTACAATTATTTCTGGAGGCAAATAAGTCGATATGTGGTCGACCCCATTTTTGACATATGTTTTTGAAAATATTTTTGTTTAGGGACCATTCCAAATGATCATGGAAATGTCTACTCTTTTTGTCAGCTAGGGTATTTTGAACCCCTGGAATATGTGCCACTGTTAGCCAGACTTGGTTTTGTTGCGCCCATTCCCAAATCTTTTTCGCTATGTTATTGCATGGTTTTGACTTTGTACCCCCCATGTTCCATACGTAAGCCATAGCCGTCGTATTGTCCGTTAGAATTTGAACATGATCTTGTGGAACTCTAATTAAGCTCGCTAATCCTAAATAAATGGCTCTTAATTCCAGGACATTAATATGATCGGAAATCTCATTTTGTTACCATCTACCTCCTGTCGCTACATCGTTTCGATGTGCTCCCCAACCTTCTAGCGAAGCATCGGTCGTGACGACCGTGTTGGGTTCTCCCATTCTAATGGGATTGGGAGAGTTATGAACATGTTCAAACCACCAGGTGATATCCTGTAGTCCTTTGTCGGAAATGAACATTTTCCTTTTGCAGTTCACTTTAGTGCGAGCTAACGCCAAGTTCTTGTCTATTTCTAGCGATTTAATGTGGGCCCTACCATATAGAATAGCAGGGGCATACGCTATCATTATACCGATCAGGACGGCGACCTGCCTTAGCTTTGGCCTAGTTAGCTCGACCAAGTGGGTCGCTGTATCTAGAAACGTCTGGAGTTTCTGTTTCGTAAGCGAGACAGTCATTGTTTTCGTATTAACGATAAACCCCAAACATTTAAGCTCGGTTGTCGGTTTCATAACCGAATTTTCTTTATGAATATAGAAGCCTAAAGTCGTAAGCAGTTGCCATAAATCGTTGACTGCGTTTTGACACCCTTGAAATGACTGTGCCATAATAAACGAGTCATCAATGTATGGGAACATAGTATGTCCTTTCCTAGCCATTACTGAGAAAACTGGCATTAATAGCTTAGTAAACAAATGAGGGGTGCAAGCCAAACCATTAGGCATACAGGTAAATTGGAAAAGTTGGTTATTTCAAATAAATCTCAAGAACTTTCTCTCTTCTGTACATATAGGAAGCGTATACTAAGCGTCTCGTAGATCGACACTGGCCAGCCAGGCTTCTGGTGTAACCAAATCCCTGGCAGTTTCTAGTGAAAACATTTTAAAATGTTGATATTCAATCATTTTGTTTAATTTAGTTAAATCTAGGATCATCCTAATCTCTCCATTGGGCTTGGGCCGGGAAATTTTTTTAGAAATAAATTCACCGGGAGTGTGGTTAACCTGTTCTATAATACCTTTTGTTTCGAAGAGAGACACCTGGTTTGTTAAAGCTTCCTTTTCTAACTCATTAAACTTATATGGGAAAGGAATTCGTTTCTGTTTTGGAATCTTAGTAAACGGAATCTGTACTCCACTAACTATGTCCAAAATATCCCTATCATTTGTTATCTTACACCATTCATGGAAATGTGTAGTAATGTTCCCTGCATTAAAATTCCTTACATCTGTCTATGTTTCCTCCGTCACCATGTCTGCCGCCACTGGCGCTGGAGTCTGCATGGCAGTCTCTATTTGTTCCCTGGTCATGGGAATGGCTGGTTGGGTGTGTACTCCCGTCTGAACGGGCGGTTCCCGTCATTCCACCCAAATGATTGGCGGTCTCCTCTTCCCCTTCCCCGTGGTTGGAAGCCGTAGGAGAGGCCGGACCTTCCCGCTCTTGCTCCCCGGCGGTTGCGAAAATCCGCCCGGGGCTTGCGAAACCTGGAGGTATTATCCGGTTTCCGTCTCGCCTCCATGTTCTTTCCACTTTTTGCCTCTGCCTCTACCTCTTTAAAGAGGTAAGGAGTTGCCCTCCGAACATTTTAGTATTGTCGAGTGGCTTCCCTTTAATTGGCTTGGGTGCGAGGAACAATGTGTACTCCTTTCCATCGTTGTCAGTGATCTTCTTTGATCTAGC
Organism: Branchipolynoe longqiensis; assembly: GCA_030323885.1. Lineage (NCBI taxonomy): Eukaryota > Metazoa > Annelida > Polychaeta > Phyllodocida > Polynoidae > Branchipolynoe > Branchipolynoe longqiensis. The sequence goes on along the minus strand of CM059190.1, from coordinate 59,474,820 downwards.
CACTTCCTTTCCAGCGTCTGTCATAACTGCTTTAAAGATGTTTTCGTATCGTCGGTAGGTCAAGAAGTTGCTAGCTGCGGTAAGCAGCGCAATGTTCTTGTCCATTGACCGAGCTAGCGAGGAGAATTTGTTCTAGGTTTACATCCTATTAGCTATGGGTGCCACTGACGTCAGAGCCCCTAACACTGCCTTATGGATGGTGAATAGGACAGTTTCAAATTTCCATCTGTCATCGCTCAGATGGACTCCTGAGTCCATTTCCTTGACCACCGTATCCGGAATCCCTTTGATTCCCAAAATCTGCTTGGTCAGTTTTGTGATTACTTCTGCCGGCTTAAAGGTGTTAAAATGGCCTTTAATAGTCTCTCGCATCATAGTTGTTGCGCGTACCTTCTTTGCCTTTTTGTTTTACGCACTTTTTGCAGACTTTCCCGCCTATTTTGGCGGAAACGCCTGCTCTTTCCGTGTCGGAGTCCGACTCGGTGGAAGACAAGTCAGAAGAACAGTCCGACAAAGAATTTGTCTTCTTCTTTTTGCTCTTCTTCTTGTTCTTTTTGACACGCTTGGCTTTGCCTGCCTTGGTGAACTCGTCACCTGACGAGCTGACTGGTTTCTTTCGCTTCTTCGGTTTAGGAGCCTTCGGACTGATTAGTTCGTCCGCCGAGTCTGTGTCTTCCGCATTGGAATAATCCTCCCAATCCGAATCGAGGATGGGGAGGGACGGGCCCTTACCCGGGCATGCGTTCGGCTGGATCTGTTGTAGTTTCAACTCCATTATCTGACTTATCCGGGCATCCAGGTCTAACGGAAAGTGGCCGCATGGTCACTCTCCCGGTCAGACGGTATGTCTGCCCTGGGCTGTGGGGACGGCGGTGCCGTCAACCCGGGTGACGAGTCATAGCCCATGGACGCGTGCCCCTCCGCAGCTGCCGGTGGGGGCTTGGTTCACTTCGTAGCCATCGGTAGTCTGTAACCAACAATAAATTGTTACTATAAACCGGATTCAACTCAACGTGAATACAGGATACAGTGATGCCAGGTTTAACCCGGGTTGAGGATCTATGTGGTATTGAGTAACGTATTTACACTGTTCTCAGTACAGGCGTGGTAAGCTAAGTGTATTGTCATAGGTGTCTGGTATCGAAACCAACCATACGAGGGGTAGGCCTTTCGGATCTCTCACACTCTCTGTTCCGTACACTTCTCCCTCCCGTGGCTTCTGCGCCAGCAAGTTGGAGAAAATGCTACGAAACTCGGAGATACGCCTAAAAAAAGGTTGGGGAGTCTATAAAAGAAACCCAGGATCATCCCCAACGAGACCCTCTATTAGGGTCCAAGGGAATCTCCACAGGAGATGCGACTAATGCAAACATCTCTACCAGTGTGTAAACAGGTGTTGATAGAACAAAGGTTTCGGTTCGTAACCCAAAGCAATGCATTGTTCTATCCGTGTTTATAAAAACACCAAGCTTGTCCTAAACGGACCTCAGAAAGTTCTGAACTTTCATATTTAGATGCTATAATGCATCATGAACAAGCTAAACCAAAGTTTTGATTAATACTTACAGTTATTTCGCTTGTTGTAGACAAATTTTGCCGGAGCAACTCAACGAACGTCCTCCCGTCGTGAGTTGTTTATGGTAATTGCTGGACCCAGATGTGCTTCCTTCTCCCTAGCCTGCGGCTAGCCTGAGGCTTTATACCGATGTCAAATATATATATATATCGGACAGAAAGCGGTATAAACAAAACCGATACTTTCTTTCAGTAAGCCATCTCAAGAAGACCTTGTGGATCGAACCCCACCGGTGGAGATTACAACCTACCCATCCAGTCTTCAGCCGACCACTCACCACATCCCCCTCTCAGCACATCTTCAGCTGACACTGCCCATGAAATTCTCGTCACCGTGGCATCTGCTCAGCAGGCCATTAAAACACAAGGTATATCCCCATGACTATCTCTTCCTATGGGACGTGATTGAGTGTCTCTGTGACAGGGCTGATAGAGGACCTTATAGAAAAGTGTTGAAAGGCTGAGTTATGGAAATAGCCACATCAATTTGCAATCTAACATGCTAAATATATTGATCAAACACTTGTCTACCATAGGCCACTACGTTTGCAGTGAAGATTTAATTAACTCATCTAGATTTAATAGATTTAAAAGTCAAATTGAGAGCATTCAGTGGCTGCCATCTTGGTTTTGTTTGTATTCTCTCCGAATTTTAAAAATGGGTTGTTCTCAGAAAAGGTGGTCCATGATGGATTACTCAGTTTGTAGGCTCATAATATTCTTGTTTTTCACCAAATCGACCAATTTGCACGTGTGTCTTCATATTAGTATGATAAAGAGATAGCTTAAACAAAATCATTGACTTCTGTGGTTTTGTTTATTTGTATACTCACAAATTAGGACAAAATAGAGGGCTAAAGGCATGGTCGATTTGTGACATGCTGAACAGTCTGTTAAGCACAATGCAATTACATCCAGCCAATGCTGTCATTTGTGATAAATACACTACTAATCTCTTTGTAAGACTTCTTTCTGCTACTTAGAGTACAAAATATGCTTTCCCCTTCATATCTATTAAATTATTGACACATTAAACTTGCCGTAACGGTCGTTACACTTCGGGTCCACTTTGAAGAGAAACTTTCAAAATCGCTTTGCACTGGTATAAAATTTGCTGGGAACTATTTTCACACAGTCAGCAGGGCACACATACATTTATTTTATTAACGTTAGTCCTACTAATGTAATCATATTAAAACAAATTGATAAGTGTTTAATTTAAGTGTGGTGTCCTTTGAAACGACCGTACATAAGAAATAATCAATAATATCCTGCTAGTTCTTACTTCCAAGACCCCCTGCAAAACAGTGAGTGAGTCAACTATCTTTTTTTGCTCAAAATATGTTGTGGAGGGACCATGTAGACAGGTTTTTTTAAACCATCATGTCACACTTATGAACCACCTTTTTCGAGAACAAATGCACTCGTCTACAACTTGGATATGTAGGTTCAAATCTACATAAGTGTTTTCCTTTTGAAAATTTGATGTTTTTATCGGACTATGGAACTTTATCTAGATCGAGCGTAGCCCTGATGCAAAAAAAACAAAACATAGTGGGGTTACCACGGACGAGTACACCCTCACGCTCCACGAGTTAAAGTCACGCCCCCCCCCCCCCCCCCCCCCCCCCCATTGGAGGCTTGCCACCTCCTCCAAGTCCTTGTCGACCATGCCCGATAGAACAATAGAGCACCGCTGTGTATAACATACAGCGTCAACAAAGGCCAGTTGCTCTCATACCATGTCTATATGGTGTGGGAGGTTAAAAATCCCTAGCATCGGAAAAAGTGTAGGCTCGGGCTTTCTATCGACCAACTGTGTCTAATGGTGAAAACAAGTCAATTCAGACTTATCCATGATAGGCAGTATACATCTTCAAGAATAAAATAGCATATGAGGAGGTTATGGAGCAATGAACAAAAAACTATCCATGTAAACAAATTAACCTTTTGAAGGTTTGGCTCCAATGTTTATATCTCAATTGTTGGATTGCTGTTGACATGGTTTTGCGCCTGAACTCCTCATGTTATTTTATTTTTGAAGATTTATACTGCCTATCATGGATAAGTCTGAATTGACTTGTTTTCACCAAGAAAACTGAATTAGTGAGAAGTAAAAGTACCCTCAGATGTAAATCTTTTATTTTAAATCAATTTTTGGAGTTAGTTACATTCGTTGTTTAGAGATGTGATATGTCAATTGCGGATGATATATCTACCTCATCCCCCTGCTCTCTGCCCTATCCTTGTCGCCTAATGTCGAAGCTGTGAACATTATTGGTGGTACAGAGTTAAAGATAGCGGATAATTTCACTTGAACCGTGTTCAGAAGCCCATTTTCAAATTAAACAAGATGGGATGGCCGAATGAGTTGAGTGTCCGATTCCTGTGTGCTAGGTCGTGGGAATCGAACCCGTGGGTTCAAACCCTGGCCGAGTCAAACCAAAGATAACCTCCAAACTTCCTGGCCTGCAGTTTGACCCTAGTCAGAGGTGCTATTCGCGTGGGTGGCTGAGGTCCGCCTCCCCTACTGTGGTGAAGAGCTTAGGCCAACAACAAATAAAAAAAGATGATTGTCCCAGCCCGTGCCTGAAAAATCACCCGCCCCTGATTTTTAAAATTTAAATTAAAAAAATAGCAACTGTTAAAAATGCATCGGGCTTGCAGGAATTCAACTTTCATAAGCCCTCACGCATCTTCAGTCGGCTCGACCCGACGCGGTATACATTGTACTGTCTGTCCGCGCGAGAAGCGCGTGACGTCCGCGTCCGGTGTGTTCGTAGCTTTCACCGAATCGGTAGAGCGCAGGCTTCCCGTGCTGAAGATCGGAAGTTCGAACGAATCCTAGCCGAGTCAAACCAATGACTTAGAAAATTGATCCTTGTTGTGGGACGAGGAGGAGAACTGCTTAGCTTAGTGCTAGTACAGTAAAACCTCTCTAACCCACCACTTCCACATATCGTGGGGGGGGGGGGGGGGGGGGGGGTGCACCGTGTCAGCGTGGACTGCGCCTCGGTGTGTGGATGAAAGTTGAATTCCTGCAAGCCCGATGCATTTTTAACAGTTGTTATTTAAAAAATTAAAATTAAAAAAATCAGGGGCAGGTCATTTTTCAGGCATGGCAGAGAGCGTGTATATAAACAGATGAGAGGGACAACTCCCGCGAAAAACGGTAACACAGGCTACAGTGGCGTTCCTGGCGGTTAGTGTTGAACAAGCCTTGAGTTTGCCGGTACGCTCAATGCAAAACATTTGTTTTTATTCAAAATTAATAGAAATCCAGAAGCCTAACCTTATCAATTTAATATAATCCTTTTGGTAAACATGTTTTCTATATGTCTTCCAAGCGGTTTGTTTCTATGTGGTGTAGTTTTAGAGATATTTAACGTTTTCTGTATGAAGATTGCTCACCGCCATTGACAATGCCTTGAGTTTGCCGTACGTGTAGTGCAAAACGTGTATTTTATTCAAAATTAATAGAAATTCAGAACCCTAGCCATGTAAATTTAATATAGTCTCATTGTTAAACATGTTTTCTATATGTGTTCCAAACAGTTTGTTTCTATGTAGTGTAGTTTTAGAGATATTTCACTTTTTCTGTACGAAGACTGCTCAAGGCCATTGACAATGCCTTGAGTTTGCCGTATGCGTCGTGAAAAATGTCAGTTTTATTCAAAATCAATAGAAATCCAGAAGCCTAACCATATCAATTTAATATAATCTTGTTGGTAAACATGTTTTCTATGTGTATTCCAATCAGTTTATTTCTAGGTCTTGTAGTTTTAGAGATATTTAACGTTTTCTGTATGAAGATTGCTCACTGCCATTGAAAATGCCTTGAGGTTTGCCCATATGCTTAAGCTGTTCAACAACCACCACTTGGAGCGCCACAGTCGGCAGATGTTACATGCTCTAGTATGGGAGTGGTCCCTCTCATCTGTTTATATCACTTGGAGCGCCACAGTCGGCAGATGTTACATGCTCTAGTATGGGAGTGGTCCCTCTCATCTGTTTATATACACGCTCTCTGGATATTTTGTATCATGATATATATATCTTTATCAGTCAACTTTGAGAATGTCTTCTTCTAAAGCAGGATTAAATCCTGTAACATTCTCATCATACTAAAAAGTGGAGGCTCTACCTTTTTATATCTTAATGGCATAAGCTGTGTTTACACGGGTGAGTTAAGCCACGTCATATAAATCGCCTTGTCTAGTTCGGTTTACATTCGCCGTGTAGACGCGACTCTGAGGCGGATTAGGGCTGATTCGATTCATATTATTCATTTCATGTAGACCATGTCACGAGGTAGGTTATATAAAGCGAACTAGCTTAAGCACGTCACACGCATGCGCAGTCAAGACCTGAGTTTGTTGATTTTCCGGTCGAACAAAAGCGCATATTATAGAATTTAGTCTATGAAACCGCTAGCTGCGTGCAGATAATTTTTTCATCATTTATTTTTAGGTTTTCACTACCCAGCAGGGCCTGTATGCACCAATCGGTGATAGGCTTAGCCCGGGCTAAGACGCTAGCCGTGGAAAGCTACACCGGGGTAGCGGGGGGTTGGAGAAATAGGTCAAGTGGTATGCATGAATGTCTTAGCCGCCGCGGATAGCTAACCGTGAAATTATTTATAGATTTGGGAAATCCCTCTGTGCCTGTTTACATTCGTCGATTCGAAAAAATTAATATCGCCGCCGTTACGACATCAGCGTTAATCTCGCTTCGATTTTAGGGTTAATTTAATGAGATTTAACGATTTGCCTATGTAATTCTGTTAAATATGACAGCATTTAATAGATTTGGGCGTAAGAAATTCCCGCGGATTCAGTGGCGACGGCGGCGGCCATTTTTACTTGACGTCGACAGTATGGATATCGACGTCGCTGCGGTGGTGGCAATTTGTTTACTTTACATTTGTCGATTCGAAAATATTAATATCTCCGCCGATGTAGCGGTGGCGTGAATTTCGCTTCGGATTTAGGGTTAAATTGATAAAATTTCACTTATTGCGTATTTAATTCTGTCCAATGTGATCGCCTTGAATAGATTGAGAGCCACACACGCACACTAACCGCACCGGCTAGCAGTTAAACCTGACTTGAAGTCAGGGTAGCTTAGCCGAGGCTACGGTCGGTGATTAGCGCTAAATCCGATTGGTGCATACCAAATTTTCACATTTAGCCTTGCGGGGATACCTTAGCCACGGTTAAGGCCCTAACCCCGATTGGTGCATACAGGCCCAGAAGTTTTGATCGTTCCAAAACAATATGATTCAGTCCATACATATCTAGGTCAAACCCACACTCTCTCGTGGTGACATCGACTAACCAAAACTGGCACTGGTTAGTATGGACTTGCTCATGCGCAGATATCGATTTCCGGCTAAAAGTACTGCATGTGTAGACACAACACTAATTCGCTTCATTTATTTTGCTTTGTCTAAGTCGGCTTACAATTGCCCGTGTAAACACAGCTATAGGCAGCAGATAACAAAAAGAGAGAGAGGGAGAGAGTACTGGAGGGAGATAATATTGTGTATTTAAATATATAAAAACAGTACGGTGCAAAACGATACTTCATGATATGAAAATATTGGATATTGAATAGTACTTATAATTCTAATTGGCGTAACATGATTCTTAATCTTAACATAGTGGCCGTTGACCAGAATTTATACATATTCAAGCCAATCAAAACAACAGTACGACCACTACTCTGTGTGGGGGAAGCCTCTAGCTGTGAAAGAGTTATTAGTTCTGCAGCTAAATGGTGACGACACATCTAGTTATGCGACGATCACCTATATAAGAATATATGTTTGCGTAATGAACTATAATTCACTAAGGCGGACACAGCAGTTCCATACAGTGGTTTTTTATTTTCGCTATGAGGTAGTTACATGTTGGGTATCCGTGTTTTTAGTCTGTATCTGGGTGCTAGTCCTTGTGGTGGTTCGTTTGTCCCTCGTTTTTTTTTATCCCAGTGATGGTATGTGGGACCGGAGTCGAGCCCTTAACCCTTCCCCTTCTTCTTCATCTTGCGGTGTGGGTGGGTGGCTGAAGTTAGGGTTGGAGTTGTCCAGTCGGCGCCTGGAGGAGTTGTGTGGCCATGGAGGCGGGTAGGATTTGAACTGGTCACGTGTTGTTTTTGGCGGGAGGGAGGTTGGGTCCTCCTGTGGCTGGGTGGGGGGTTCCACCGTTGACGCTAGGTGGCGGCAGCAATGCCGGGCGTATGGGTGTTCTTTTTTCCCTGGAGGGAGTAGGAGTCGGGTCATTGTTGTGCTGGTCCTGTCCCCGCCCCGTGAATTAGCCATGCTACGTTAACATGCATAATGTTACATGAGAAGAAATTGAGGTTTTGGCTCATTATCCTAATTATTAGATGTGTGCCTTCAGGTGGCAGTGTGAGGGAAGTCAGCCATTACAGCCATTATTTGGGTCCCAACAATATCATTGTAACGATATTCTAACTCCCTAAACCGACCACCTCCCTAAATGGTTATGGGTTGTGTATCACGCTAGCAATTAATATAGTATTATTGGCCAATCGCTGCCCGTTCTGTGCGCGTTACCGGGCTGGGCGACTGCAGCGCCACTACGTATTGGCGGGGATTGACACCCAAATCGACCATTTCGCGCCGAGTGTTCATGCTTTTGTGCTAGCCAGAACCAGCATTAACATGTTCAACCCATCCTCCTGTTGTGTCTCTTGATACAAATGTAGCCTGACTTTATAGAGAGAGAGAAATATCTTTTTCAGATGTGATTTGATTTTGTAACATAACATTTAAAAGGAAAGTTTGTTTTATTTAATGATGCCTCTAGAGCACATTGATTTTTATCATCGGCTATTGGACATCAAACATATGGTCATTCTGACATATTTCTTTGGAGGAAACCCGCTGCCACCACATAAGCTACTCTTTCGGATAAGCAGCAATGGGTCTTTTATATGCACTTACCCACAGACAGAACCACACACACCACATCCTTTGATGAACCAGGTGTGGACCACTGGGTGGAATGGAAAATAGCCCAAACTGCAAATGTGTCCACTGAGCAGGATTGATAGGATGACCGACACCTTCACAGATGGACACTCTACCATCTGAGCTACGTCCCACTCGTACATAATATTTACGCAATAAACCTCCAAAGCTTAAAGGATAGTAGCTTTGAAGATTGTTTGTTTGGGTTTTACATTCTAGCAACATCTACTGTCATATCAGGATGGGTCCCGACTTGTGACAATGCTCAGTCTTGGCAACCTTATAGTGCTGCTCACTCGGATATCGAGCCGCTGCCACTATGACCCAATATCCCACACAGTCACATTATCCTGATACTGAGATAACCAGTCCTTGCCCTATCATAGTACAGCTGAGTGCCATGTCCTATTCTAGTACATCTAGGGAGTGGCAAGTATCAATTTTGTAAGTCATTGGTTTGACTCGGCCAGGATTCGAACACCCTACCTTCCCCACGGGAAACCTACGCTCTACCCTTTCGGTCTTTATGTGTTCTATAGACATTCTAAAGTTATTTTCTTCTGTCGCCCAAATTATTTATCTTACTAAAATAATTATGTAGTTACCGCTAAGCATTTACAGAGATGTATTTGGACATTTAGGATATAACACATATGTACCCTCGGTCTAATTCCTTAACTAATGCATTTGGTATCTTTTGTGATACTTTCGAAATATTATCATTTTCGTAGTTGTTGTTAGTATATTTTAAATTTATATCCAGTTTATTACTGGGTATTAGGAAACCCAAACATTAATTACTGCATAAGATAATTCCAATCAGAACCGGTCGCGCCTCTCAAAACCATCACGTGCCCATGCAGCATGGGCTTAATTGTGCATTTGCTCCATGTACATTGCTTCATTTGCAGTTACATATTCCAAATATACATTCAATGCTAACTTCCATTTTTTTTCCCAGGTTTATTTTGTTGTATTGTATCTTTTGTATGGATTGAGGTACATGGTTTTCATTTCTTTTCGACATTATTGTGGCGGAGGTAGTAATTTGTTTGGTATGTTTAGCCGAACAGTTAGTGCAGCGTACCCATCGTTAGGACCTGCTCTGCATCCAGGTGTGGGAGACACTTCTACCTGTCAAAGAGTGGTTTCTGCGCATTGGTTCTCACCCTATTCCCCTCCCGTCATTCACACACACACTCACACACACCACACACTCACACCACACACTCACCACACACTCACACCAATCATTCCAACTACAATACAATCTCTCTAAATTGACCGACCATGGGACCGATTTTAAATGGTCCATTTCGGGAGCTGGTTGGTTAAGGGAATTAAAAAAAATCCTTACAATGGTATTGTAATTTGTATGGGCGATCGTTTGGGACCCAAATAAAGCGATCGATATACGGGAGTGGTCGATCTCTGGAGGTGATCGGGTAGAGAGATTTTACTGTAGTTCTGTAGCAGCATCATTAACCAGACCAATACAACGGTCTTTACTACCTGCTCTTACAAAAGTCCTTACCGCACCATGTACCGGCTTAGTGCTCTAGATACATTCATAAAAATGCAGCGCTAAATGAAACAGCGCCACGCAGACTAATGATAACATTGCATAAACAGAGCTTGTCTGTTGGGGCTTTGCATCCTAGCAAGAGCTAAGGTCATATCAAGATAGGTACCGACTTGTGACAGCAGCAATGGACGATTGTGTTATAGCTAGATAACCCCACATGTGCGGTGGTGTGTGTGAGAGCAGTGGAAAGAACCCATGTTTGATTCCCGTATTTAGAGAGTGAAGAGAGCTGGTTGCCATGGCAACAGAGCATTATGGCGAATCAGCGCTAAACGGGGTAGCACTAAACGTGGTATATCTCTGTATACCATAATGACTCGAACATCAGGCAGCAGTGAGTAACTCGTGATGCTGCATGGTAAACTGCATGGTTTATGGTTGTATGTACATATGTAAGAATGCATAAATGTATGAATTTATGAAAAAAAAGGAAAGTTTGTTTTATTTAACGATACCTCTAGAGCACACTGGTTTTCATCATTGGTTATTGGCCATCAAAAATATGGTCATTCTGACATATTTCTTTGGAGGAAGCCTGCTACCGCCACATAGGCTACTCTTTCCGATAAGCAGACAGGACAGCACATACCACAACCTTTGATGAACCAGTTGTGGATCACTGGTTGGAATGGAACATAGCCAAACAAGCAAATGAGTGCACAGAGCAGGATCGATAGGATGACTGACACCTTCACAGGTGAACACTTTACCGCCTGACCTGCATCTCTCTCTCCGGCATTACCGGTGATTACTAGGATATGACAAAAACTGTTTGGGTCAGAATCAAAATAAATTAACTGAGTATGATGCAAGAAAGTATGTTGGTGGAAATATAGCTCAATGGGACGGCACCATATATGCGCACTCACAAGTCAGTACCCGTCCTGACCACAGTTAGCCCTACTGACCGGATGCAAACCATGAGATGGTGCCAGGATGCAAAGCTATACTCACCATAGCTAATGTGGTTAATTCACGGGCTGGGATGCGACAACTACATTAAATAAGTAGAAAGCAACACTAACGATGCTACTCGACGTTAACAAAAACAGCCAGTTCGATCAGGTGTAGTCACCTTGCAGGAACCGCGTAAACCTCGGGTGGAAATGCATGGTGGGACTACTGGGGCCAAATGTATGAGGGCGGGTTAGTGGTCATAACCCGAGCGTAGTCCGGGATTCCCTGGTAATGGGCCTGTCACACTACGACGCTTCTCGCCGGCGACCCGTCAACGTGTGGTGTTTTTGGGCGATATTTGGTGAAATATGGAGAAGCGCTGGTGGCGCGTTATGGGCGCGTCGGTACACGTCGGTACACTATCTTGGACGTTGACGGTCAGCGGACAACGTCGGCGCGCGTTATTGGTCGCTGATTGTTTTGAACATGTCAAAAACCACCAGCGACCGGCAACGCGCGGGAGTAAATGGGTAAGAACGCTAGGAGGACGTTAGTGGCGCGTCAAAACGCGCCCACGACACGTTACAAGAACGCTGGCAGGACGTTGGGGAACGTCCATATTGTGTTGATAGTTTTTGCAACGGTTGGTTGGATTTGGTCAGCGCGTCCATAGAGTTCGCTGGACGTGTGCGTAACGGGTAGCGGGCGGGCTGTGCGCATTTGACTAGCGTTTCGTGATAGTTTGGACGTTGGGGAGACGTGTACGGCGCGCCGATAACGTTCCCCAGCGTGTTGCTGGCGTTGTTCTAGCGTGTTGCTAGCGTGTTGCCAGCGTGTTGTCAGCGTGTAGCGGACGCGTAGCGGATAGGTGGTGACATCACACAGGGTGAGTATATAATGGTACACATTTACAGGAGAAAGGCCACCAGCTGTGGCATTGTGACGTGATGGAAGTGCCTGCCAACCCCATAGATGCCTACCAACTAGCGATTTTGCAGCATCATCATGACGTTAACGCCTTACTACTATATCAACTGAGAAGAAGGACTGTAGGTAGAAAGACGCGAAAGTGGATGAGAGGCTGGATCCGGAGGCGCCAAGAGTTCGGAATGTACGACCAGCTTCTCGTCGAACTACGCAATGAAGACACAGCTGCGTTCATAAATTTCATGAGGATGCCGCCACAAATGTTCGACGAGATGCTGGTGAGAGTCGGACCACGCATCACCAAAAAGTACATGACGTACCGACAACCCCTCGAACCTGGGCTGAAGTTAGCACTGACATTGCGTCACCTAGCGTCCGGAAACACTTATTCGTCTATGAAGTTTGGGTGGAGGGTGCCCCACAACACCCAATCACTCATTGTTCGAGAGGTGTGTCAAGCCATTATTGATGAATACTTAGACGAGACTATGACCTGCCCCACGACTCCACGTGCATGGAGTGCCATCTCGGACCTCTTCATGTCTAGGTGGAACTTTCCCCATACATGCGGGGCGCTAGATGGCAAACACGTAGCCTGCCGATGTCCCCCCAAATCCGGTTCACTCTACTATAACTATAAGGGGTTTTATTCAATAGTGCTACTCGCTTTGGTGGATGCTGACTATAAATTCATATGGGCCGATGTTGGTGGATTGGGGTCCGCATCCGATGCGCAAGTGTACAATGACTCCGAACTGAAAGCTGGCCTTGAAGATGGTTCTATTGGTCTGCCTGCGAGCGAACCTATAGTGGAAGGGGAAGAAGATGTACCGTACTTCATCATCGCAGACGATGCATTCGCCCTGGGGCGCACCCTGATGAAACCTTATAGTCGGAGGGGTCTGACCCATGAAGAGAGGATTTACAACTACAGGATATCTCGGGCGAGAAGAGTAGTGGAAAATGCGTTTGGGATCCTGGCGAATAGGTTCCGCGTGCTTCTTTCCACCATGCAGCACCACCCCTCGACAGTGAAACTCATCGTGAGAGCCTGCCTCGTGCTACATAATATGATGAGGATGCGGTATCCATTACTACAGAATCGTCAGCTGGACCGGGAAGAAGGTGGAGACCACAACGTTGTTCGGGGAGCGTGGAGAGATGACATTACCCTCCCAGAACTAGAACATCCTGTATTGGGTAGGAACACTGGATCCTGAGCAGTAAAAGACCAGCGGAACCGACTAAAGGACTGGACTAACTCCCCAGTTGGTTCCGTCGCATGGCAGGAAAACATGATATAGTCATATTGTATTGTAATAAGTGTTGTTTGATCACGGTGAACTGCAAGCTGTATGTGGGAATATTGATAAAATGTGTTCAAATAAAATGTATCACTTCCTGAAGGTGTTACTAAACGAGATTTAAACATTTAAATTATGCGTTCCGTTTTCACTGTTGGTTGCCCGTTGTTTGTTTGTAAACTGTGTATTTGATAAAATCATAATGGTTTTGTTTTTCTTAATTGCACTTTGTGACATGGCCTTATCAAAAATGTGTTTGACTAATTGATTTAGTAATTTACGAAATAACTTACTTTACATATGTGCAATGGAAATTGCTTAGCACAACTACCCTCACATCATTCCCCTTTTTACGAATGATTGTCTAACTGTCATTTTGCATTGAAAACAAATACATTTCATATCTTTATTCGTAGAGAATTATTATCTTCATACCAATACCATTTCTAAGGTAACTGTTCGTGGATTGAAGGTTTTATATTAAACCTATACAGCATGGAATAAACATATTCGACGCAATGGATATTTGTACATTTCGCTGGCGATACTTATTTTTATACTCCATGTGCGGCTTTGTTGGTGAATGGTACACAATGACAGGTATATTCAACGAGATATATGTGAGATGAAAATAATTGACAATTATAATTACACGAGTAATATAGCAAAACTTTTATTTACCAAAATCTGAACAATAGATAACACCCATGTGGTTCCCATTTTACCAATACTCATCATATGTAGAGTATTGCTACAGTGGCAGAACTAAATATATTGAAGATGTTGTAAACAACCTTCATTCATTAGTGTCTGTTGGAGGTGGGGTTTGCAGTGGCGACACACTAGCCGAAGGAAATATATCTTGACACTCAAGGTTCAAATTGGATCCGCTGGAGAGAGCCGACATGCCAGACAAATCCAGCAAATTGCCTCCACTTGGACTGGGGGTGTCCGTCCTCCCGGCTTGGCCCTCAACCCACGTCGCGACTGGAGTGGTGGTTAAGGTTACGGCGGGTTTTGTGGTAGGTGCTGTAGATCGTGTTGCTTCCATTGGTCGGGTATATGTTGAACGGTTAGCTGTGCAATGTGGTGCTACCGGTGGAGGGGGACCCATCGGGTGCTGGCCCAAGGATGTGTGTGATTGCAGTGGATGTGCGCTGAAGTGGGCCGCCTGGTGTGGATGGTGGGTTGTCACCGGCTGTTGGTGCATGACAGGGGGCGCACGGACCAACGGCTGCGCCATGTACTGCGTCATGTACTGTTGTGATTGAGAGGTCCATGGTGATCCTGGTGGTGGTTGGTGTCTCCATTGATGGGGAAGCGGCTGATACATATCAGGCGATGCTGTCAATGTTGACGTCTGAGAACATCCGGTATCCCAGGAAGTTGGTGTAGGTGGCCGCACAGGACACGCTATGGTGGGATTGGAGCTGGAAGGGGCGACAGCTGTGGAAGGCACTTCGGTGTCGATGTCTTCATCCAACACCTCAGTAAGGACCCGCCATATCCCTAAGCGAGCCTTCCTTGATTGCTTTTTGTTCATGGTTAGTAGAGTGTCCCGAACAAAATTGCCAACAGCTGCCTCCACAGTCATAGGCTGTGGAGATGATGGTTGTAGTGTCTGCAGCAGCTCCCCCGATCTGGCCACCCGCTCCTCAAGAGTGGCCAGCATACTGCTCTCCTGCTGCCATCTTTTTCTGGGTGGTGCTGTGGGCCGTGTCTCTGTATCGTCATCGCTGCCGATCAAAAGGTCGGCGCAGGCCGCTTCAGCTGCGCCAAGATCACCATGCGCTGCGCGGATGGTGCCTAACACCTAGAAAAAAAACCATAGCAGTTTCAGTAACAGCAAAGCTATGTATTAGGAGCAGTTTTATATAGCAACAAACACTCTACTGTACAACACAGTCACCTTGTAAAAAATAGTTTTTTTTCGGTTAACATTGATATAGTGGCACATAGCATTATTATTCTTGGACCAACAATTGGTAATCAGGTTATGTAAACTAAAAGTAATAGAATGCCACTCCGAATGTACATGTCACTGAGTGATGTGAAATATATATTATATACGATGGTTGGAGTTAATGCACAAATTTGATCTCAAACACACAGTACATGAGTATAGAAATCTTTCTAGATGTTTTCATAACAACAACAATTGCTGGTCAACATTTATTAGTATATGTATATATATAAGTGTATATATATAGCGCTATTTTTCTACAACATGCTGTGCACCCATAGCCACTGGAAGCACCCACCGGGGGAATCTCCATATGTATATAGTGCAGCACCTCCATATGGGTTCAGTTACACGCCGGTAATAGGAAATTGGTTAATGTGTTAAATATACCCACAATGTCGACAGTGCTGGGTTTCAAGAATTGCAACTACCTGTGTAATGCGGCAAATGGAGAGGGTTGAGAATTAAAGTAAAAAATAAAATATATGCCACTTACAGTTTTGCAGGGCTCACGCCGGTGCCGCACAACTGATGTGAGGAAGTTAAACTTCTCCAGCACCCAGTCTTCTCTCTCAGTCCGCGCTGGTGCCCCGTCACCGCTTTTAGATTTATGCAAGCGGGTGTTACAGTCACGCAGGGACTTAAACCATCCCTGCAGATGCGATACTGTCTTGGCCATCATTTTCGCCTGGTCCTCCCATAGCTTGTTCTTTTTGTCTGTCCGCCTGTATGCTGTCAAACGGACATTCCACACAATCGGGTTGTCTTCCAGAAACTCAAGCATCACATCCTCCTCGTGTTCGCTGAGAGTCCACTCACACTTCCTGATTTTACTAGTGCGTCGCCCCGGCTGTGAGGATGTTGATGCTACCGGTGAGTGTTCGGACGTTGTCGGCGACGTTGCGATGCACTGTCCCTCATTTGTCACTGGTGGTTCACTGGACAGGGTCGATGGCACAATATCAATTGAGGGTGAGCCGGGAGACAGTGCAGATGGAGATGGAGGTGCAGATGGAGATGGAGATGTCTCCACCATAATTTTCTTCCTCCCCTTACCCTTACCTCTACCATGTCCGCGTCCCACTCCAGCCATGCTTGGTCTTCCTGAGTGTCTTTTTCCTGTCATCCTGTATGGTTGTTGATATGGACTTACTGCGGGGCTGTGGTGAGGTGGAGTTACTGCTGGGCTGTGGTGAGGTGGAGTTACTGCTCGGCTGTGCTGAGGCGGAGTTACTGCCGGGCTGTGGTGAGGTGGAGTTACTGCTGGGCTGTGTTCACGTGGAGTTACTGCTGGCCTGTGGTGATGTTGATTTACTGCTGAGCTGTGGTGATATGGAGTTACTGGTGGCATTTGTCGATGTGGAGTTACTTGGTTGATTGGTGGGTGTGTGGGCAGCTTAGGCTATATTCACTGTAGAACGCAGACAGGACCAACCAGTCCTTGCTATATCTTGTTAACGCCGAGCACCATCCAAGGTAGCAAAAAGTAACAGTTTTATAAGTCTTAGGCTTGACGCGGACGGGACTTGATCCCACGACCTCTCGAACAGCCGGCCAAAATTCTACCCAGTTGGCCTCGCTGCCTGGTACGGTGGCAGGCAAACCCCATGTACAAGCTTGGTGCTACGGATGACAACCATAGGTGCTTACTATGCCAATCCTTGTGAAATACCAACAAAGCTTATGACTCTGATTGATATTTTGTTTTATTTTGTTTCCAAGAACTGAGCAATACTTCACATGTACAATGCCATACAATACAATACAATACGATACAGACAACTCAATTCCCCTTTCTTCAACCAATTCTAACAAAGTCTATCTCACCCGTGTGGTCCTGGTCCTTTTTCACTGCTCTGGTTTCAGGCTCCAACTGTACTCTCCCCCCTCTACTGCCCGGCAGCCCCTCTTACACACAATTCACCTACCAATGCACTACCTTATCAGGTTGGGGAAACACCTGAATTGACAGTCTGTTGGTACAATCGGGTCCGTTGATGTAATCTAGTATGTTAATTGGTAGGCTTTACTATAGGAAAATCTGTTATCACCTATATCCAGTGAACCTGTTTGTTGGGGTAATAAAGATTGATATCACTAGAAAGAGACAAACCTGCTTCACCAATAAAGTGACTATCAGCTACATTTGGTGTTTTATTTAAGAGTAACTAAGGATTGAATTTACATTAAATGTGTGCTGTGTGTCTGTCACTGAACCCTTGGTCAGCCCTGGGACCAGTCCTGAGTGCATCCTCCTCCCCCCATCCCCACCCCCACCACCGCCTCTCCCCTAAGGGGCTACCATGGTTACTAATTAAGACAGGGTGTGGGTGACCTAAGTTAGCACAGATGAGGGGTTGAAGAACACACATGTGATATTTTATTTTATTACAATATTTGTTAGGACAATTTGCGAGTGAATGATGGAGGCATACATGCATACATGCATACATACATGCATACATACATACATACATACATACATATATACATACATACATATATATATACATTCATATATACATTCATACATGTAAACATCTATATTTATGTATATGTATGTATTTTCGTGCATAGCTTGTGTAAACATCTTAGCCACAAGCCTGCAGCTACCCCACACCCACCCTGGTTCTAGTAGGAGTGTGTGTGTGGAGGGTCAATTCACTGGGAACACTTGTGAAGGCCACCCCTGGCACACAATCAGTAGGAGTAGTGTGTGTGTGGGGGGGGGGGGGGGTATCAGAAGCAGCCTGACTGGGACAGTTAAACCAAACTTTCATGTGGTTATATTTTATTTGATTAAATATTTGTTAGGACATACATGCATACATACATACATGCATACATACATACATACATACATACATACATATGTACATACATACATACATACATACATGCAGACATCCATATTTATGCATATGTGTATATATGTATTTATTTTCACTCTTAGCAGGTGTTTACATCTAAGCCTGCATAACCTCAATTTTCCAACACCCACCCTGGCAGGATGCTGTGTGTGTGTGTGGAGGTTGAAGAACTAAGTGGTAGAGTGCCAGTCTGAGACTTGACTTGACATTGTGGACAGGGAACACCTGTTAATGACAGTGTGTGTGTGTGGGGGGGGGGGGGGGGTGTAGAGAGGGAGGGTTATCAGAAGCAGTCCTTGGGTCCTCCTCCAGTGTTGATGTTTCTAGCTCCCACTTCTCAACTAGAATTATAGATGAATTCCAAGTCTCATGGATTTATTTCAAGGACAAAATTACTAAGATTCTTTACAATTTGGATTTATATATGTATATATATATATATATGTATGCATGTATAATATCATAATTGAAATATGTATGTATATATGTATGTAGCCGTGTATATATATATATATAGGTATATATGCATGTATATATCTATGAGACTATGTACACATGTATGTATGTAGCCCTGGGAGAGGGGGGGAGGGCTGGATGGGTTGGGGGGCTCTAACCAAAGCCTGTGAAAACACATATTTGGTTTTATATATAAAAACTAAATATATAATTATTGTTATTGCTGCCTCATAACTTTGGGTGGGAATGAGTGTCTGTATCACTCTGACTGAACCACTGGTCAGGCCTCCCTCACCCCAACACATCCCCCCCCCCCCCCACCCCCCACACCCCCTCAAACACAGACACACAGTGGACAGTGTGGGGTGCACTGGGGAGCAGCAGGGGGGGCCCTGATGCTTGCAAACAGGGGTGGGTGGGGGTTACCATGGTTACTAATTGGGGATGTTGGCCTGCTAACATCGGTAATTCGCCAACGAGACGCCAGGTGGATCCTGGGTCAAGCCGCGCCTTCCTCACTCGCCCACCGACTCCCGAGACGACAACAACTAATTTCAACGCGCTCTCGTCTAAATGCCTCCTCCTACTAGGAAACGTCGCGGTCGACCTCCAGGCTCATCTGGGGTGTCACGGAGAGGTTTGAGACCTCGCACACAGCTCTCATCGTGTCGCCCTCATTCCTCGTCAGAAGATTCGAGTTCAGATGTTTCGTCAATCATAGACAATCCGCAAAAAACCATGGGCTCAGTTGCCGGCAGTCTATTAGGCTTGGAGGCCAGACTGCTCGCCCTAGAGCATCTCGCTAACAAGCCGTCGGGGAGCTCTCAAGTTCCGGGGCCCTACTCGCCACCGGTTCTCGCCTCAACCCCCAGATCCGGGTTCTCCTCCTTCTCTCCAACACCTAGACATCGCACCCCCGAGAGGGTGCCCCCGGCCGTTTCACGTATGGCCTCCACCTCCACCTCGCGGCCGCTGGCTGCCTCCCCTCTGCCGGCCGCCCCGCAGCCGCCTGCAGTGACTGCGACGCCCGTGGCCAGCGCTCCTCTCTACCACCAACCGCAGCCTCAGCCACCGATCACCACAGACTTCTTGATCAACTCGACACACGCCCTCCACAAACCCCCAGGTACAAAGTTTTACCCACATAACTTTATAACAAGGGGCGATACTTTTAAGAAGATAGGCGTAGGTGAGGCAACCTGGGCTGAATACTTCTTCGCCATTAGGTTAATGCTCGCCCAACCTGATTTCCCCCGACCCTGGGTCGCGGCTGTCTTCCAACACGAGGAAGATCTCGCAAGAATGGCGATTACGTGGGACTGGCCCACCTGCCGCCGGTGGTCTGAAACGACCTTCCAGATGGTAGCAGACGGGCGTTTAAAAGAAGGGTGGCTAGATCCTATTGCGATCAAAGACGTTCAACGTGACGTTTCCACTGAGGCAGTGCGGGTGCTTCAATCACGCGGGGGTGGCCGATATGTGACTGACTCTAGGTATACCCCAGCGACCCCCGCGCGCCCACCAACTCAACCTACTGCGAGTGGGCATTCTGCCTCCAACGCGCCTGTTAACCCCCTCCCTGTTAATCAACGAGAGGAATACTCCAGAGACACTGACGGCAAGCCCTGTTATAATTGGAATTGGGGCAAGGAATGCGGTTTCAATATGTCACACGGGACTGTTCCTGATCGGGCCCCCCATATCTGCGCATGGTGCGCTTACAAATTTAAGCGAGTCCTGCAACATAGAGAGCAGGATTGTCTAAAGAAAAGGAAATTTCTAGACAAAAAGGCCGCAGAGGCAGCAGGCACTGCTGTAAGTTATAATGATATATCTCCTCATGCTAAATCTACTGTTATGTTGCCTAATCTAGCGCATAGTCAAATTAATGAGACGTGTACTGATAACGTGTCGCCACACTTTCTACTTAATTCAGCCTTATCGGTAGTAACTAAGCAACCGTCGAGTACTAATCTTTCTGACCCACGATGCACTGATAACTGTAACTCGCTTGAACTGATAAAAGCTAAATCTCTGAGCCCTAATCCTCAACTTCTCTCGGAACCTGAGGAAGTGAAAAATAAGATTCCATCTGAATCTGAAGCTATAACTGTGAAACCTGTAAATCTTCCGTTAAATGCAAATAATGATTTGTCTTTTCCACCGCTAACAACTAACTGGTTTGATGCCCCTATTGAAGTTGTATTATCGGCCCTCCCCAAAATTCAGTCTCCAACATTTGTCCCCCCTCCCACACCATTGGAGTTCAAGGACTCACTACGTAACTTCTGGCCCTACACCGCGAAATTATCATGGGTACCTCACAATTCGCCCTATAGTCATATTTACAATGAAGTTCGTTCAACTGGTCTGCCTAACTACATGGGGGCAAAAATACCGCTTCCCTCTGGTCTAAATATTCCAAAATGGCGTGCCGTCCTCCTTAACTACCCAGATGTTTTACTAGTAGATCATCTAGAATTTGGCTGGCCTATTGATTACTCCTCCACGACGATACCTACCCCCACGTATAAGAATCATTCAACTTCCTCCGATGATATCAGGCATATTTCTGCGTTTGTATCCTTGGGTGCGCTTCTAGGACCATTCCAGAACTTGCCCTTTGAACCCTGGTGTCAAGTTAGCCCAATGATGACACGCCCAAAAAAGAATTCACTACAAAAAAGAATAATCATTGACCTAAGTTTTCCTAAAGGGAAGAGTGTAAATGCGGGCATAGTTAAGGGCTATTATCTAGGCAAGCCCTTTAATTTTCCCTTCCCTCAGTCTCAACCCTTACCGATAGACTCACCTTCTTAGGTAGGGGTGCCTGGATGTGGGGCGCTGATCTGGCGCGCGCTTATCGCCTGCTGAGAGTTTGTCCACTCTCCCTCCCGCTCTTGGGTATCTCAATCAATGGCAGTCGTGTGGCTTCTACGCAATCAAGCTATTTTCTCGCTATGCTATTTAGATGATTTTATAGGTATTGAGGATACTGAATCAAAAGCCAATGCTGCCTATGCCGAATTTATAAAGTTGACCTCACAGCTCGGCCTCAATCTAGCTCTCGAAAAGTGCACACCCCCCTCTACCTCCATCACATGGTTAGGTTTTCTGATCGACTCTGTTACAATGACAGTTACCCTGCCCCAAGATAAGCTACAAGATGTACTAGACGAATGTCGACTCTGGGAAAATAAACGTACTTGCTCTAAGAAGCAACTGCAAAGCTTAGCAGGCAAGCTGCAACATTTATCTAAGTGTATCAAACCGGCAGTTAGGTTCTCCAATAGAGTCCTAGAAGCATTAAGGAAAGCCCCCTATACAGGTCAATACACGTTCGATAAGGATATGCTGAGGGACCTCGAATGGTTTCAATGTTTCGCATCCGCATATAACGGTAAGCAACTAATTCCACAAGCCCCCTGAACTGAATGGGTGATAGAATGTGACTCCACCTTAAAGGCCGGAGGAGCGTTCTCCAAACTAGCGTTCTACAAGTCTATCTATGACGAAGATCTATTGCAAAGAGAGCTAGCCATAACTCAACTAGAAGCCCTTAACTTAGTACACGCTGTGACACATTTATTGCCACCAGAACCACATGACTATTTGATTAAAGTAAACACGGATAGTCTCTCGTCACAACAAGTCCTAGAGTCAGGTAAAGGTAAAGAGAAAGTCCTCTGTGCGTGTGCGCGACAGCTATGGTTGATCGCCGCTCATAAAAACTGTGATATCGAAATACTCCATAAATCCGGTACTGACTTAATACTAGCTGATGCATTAAGTAGATCCCCACATTCCACTACAGCTGCCAGTAAAGCACGGAAAATGTGTGCTGATCGAAATCTTCTTGAAATAAACGTTCATGTATCACTTAACCTACTATCATGTAATATCTAACCGCTTACGCTGGAAGATAGTAATTCTTTTGCCTCTATCTTCCAGGATACGCAATGAGTCACCACAATCGGCTCATTAATCTCTACACCTGCGCCCTGGCCCCACGGACGTGGCAGAATAAGGCGGCGCATGTGCGATTGTATCTTGAATTCTGTAACAAGCACAAGTTACTTCCGACCTCTCCATCTACCTACGATCTTCTGTCGTTTTTGCTATTCTTGTCTGACAGGCTCAAATCGCCAGGTGCAGTGCTGAATTACTTCAGTTCAGTTAAAGTGTGGGTGCTAGGTACGTCAGGCGTTGGCTCAGCCTTCGAAGCGCCGGAGCTTAGAACCTTCAAGAGGGGTATTCTGAAAGTTTCAAAGCATGTAGTCTCTAGAGCGACCCCCGTTACCCCCCGAGAATTCAAGGCCATTATAGTGGCACTAACAAACATGACCCCTAGGCCGCATGTAATCATTGTTGCTCTTCTCATCGCCTACTTCACACTGATTAGGCAGTCCATCATTGCCAATCTCTCCTCCGGAGCAACAGGCTCCCCACATGTACTCAAGGGTAACGATATCAGACGTCGGAGGGGGTCACTCACAGTAACCTTGAGGTCTTCCAAGACGAGGACCACCTCTGACCCCCCGGTGGTTTTCCGGCTGCCGGCCATACCGGGTTCCCCCTGCTGCCCTGTGACTGCTTGGGCTAACTACACCGCAGTAGTAACCCCGACGCCGGAGTCCCCAGCGTTCCTCTTGGCTGATGGTACGCAGCTCACGCTGTCGACTCTTACTAGAGCCCTCAGGGTAGCCTCGTACACCGCCTTCGGGGTCGATAAGGGCCTGACACTGCACGGACTCAGGCGAGGGGCAGCTCAGGCGTGTCAGGGTTCTGGCCTAACCTTGGACCAGTTAATGGCGGCGGGCACCTGGCGTAGCTCGGCGGTCCACTCCTACTTGAAGGCCTTTCACATCTCGGCAGCTCCCGCAGCGCTCGGAACTTTATTGGTTTGAGCGCTGTTCGGGAGCTGGTTCGGGTAGTTACGTACTATCTATCTCGTTAACATGTTTATTTTCAGCTTTGGTATTGAACTACGAATTTTGTTACTTAAACTTGATCTATGATGACCCTGACTTTGATTGAACGAACTTTACTCAAGAGGCCTCTGTCGCCGCAAAGCACTTGTACACGAATGATCACGAACGATATGCAGCTCATTCAACGTGAGCGTTATTCTACCATGTCTGGCCCTGTGCCTCCTAGTATCCGAGAATTGTTTAACTTGTGCAGATTCATTATTAAATCTGTCCAAATAACTTATATACTTGTGTTGTCTTGGTGTCTCGTTGGTGAATTAAGATAGTGTGTGAGTGACCAAGGTTAGCACAGGATAAGGGAGTTGATGAAGAACACACATTGTAGGAAGTGGTATTTTATTTAATTACAATATTTGTTGGTGAATGATAGGTGTGGGGTGCACATTCATACATATATTTGCATACATGCGCATATGCATAAACATCCATACATACATCAATACACATCCATACATCCACATCCATAAATGCATACATGCATACATACATGCACATACTGGCATATGTGCATGCACACAAACACACACATCCCACTCAGTCACTTGATACCGGGTTACAGGAGGAGGTGCTGTGCATGATGGGTGGTCACCCCCCCCCCCCCCCACCGAGTACACTGGGAGGGGGGGGGGATGCCAGACACTACAGGCATTATTACACACGATAAAGGGGTTATCACTATCAGTATGTGTATGTATATGTTGTTTGTTGTTGTTGTTGTTTGTTTGTTGTTGTTTTACGTCCTAGCAACATCTAAGGTCATATCATGACGGGTACCGACTTGTGACAGTGCGCACTCATGGTGACTTTATAGTGCTTTCCCACTGGGAAACCAGGCCGCCAGCACCATGACCTGCTAAGATGAAATCAGGTTCATGTGGCTGGGTCTGTGCATGTGTGCGTGTGTGTGTGTGCGTGTGTGTGTGTGGAGAGCCAAATCACTATGGCAGAGCACCCGGTGTGTGATGGCCACCCCAAACACACAATCAGTAGAAATGTGATTGGGGGGGGGGGGGGGGGGGAGGGTAGGGAGGGGTAGAGGGCAGTAGAGCACTGGATAAGTACCAAGGTCCACTATCTAGCCTCTCTACCATAAACGCAGACCTCCACCCAACACATCAGATAGGCCCCCCATACAGCCCCCCCCCCCCACACACACACATGCCCACTCAAAGTCACTGTGTAGGGGGTCGTTGGGGGTGTGTGTGTGTGTTTGTTTGTTGTTGTTTTACGTCCTAGCAACATCTAAGGTCAGATCAGGACGGGTACGGACTTGTGACAGTGCGCATTCATAGTGACTTTATGGTGCTGTCCCACTGGGAAACCAGGCTGCCTGCACCATGACCTGGTATCCCACTCAGTCACATTATCCTGACACTGAGCACACCAGTCCTTGCCCTATCCTAATAATGCTGAGCACCTGGCTAGGAAGTGACAAGTATAAATGTTTAAGTCATTGGTTTGACTCGACCAGGGTTCGAACCCACGACCCCACGATCTACCAGCACGAGAGACGGATGCTCTAACTCATTCGGCCATCCCGTCTGGTCGTGTGGGTGTGTGTATATATGTATGTATGTATGTATATCTGTGTATCTGTGTATCTGTGTATCTGTGTATATGTGTATATATGTATATATGTATACGAGCGAGTGGTGCATGCCCCACGATGTTCCAGCACGGGAGACGGATGCTCTAACTCATTCAGTGTGTGTGTGTGTATGTGTGTGTATGTGTGTGTATGTGTGTGTGTGTGTGTGTGTGTGTGTGTATGTGTGTGTATGTGTGTGTATGTATGTGTGTATATGTGTGTATATGTGTGTATATGTGTGTATATGTGTGTATATGTGTGTATATGTGTGTATATGTGTGTATATGTGTATATATGTGTCATGGGGGTGATGAAAATGGGAAATATTGTGCCTAGAGCGGGACTCGAACCCACATCTCTTTGCATTCCGGGCCAGTGTGCTAACCATTACACCACCTAGGCTCCCTGATATCAACACACTACCCATGCCTACCTGACTATGTGGTTACTTGCCTGAGAGGTCAGTGCAGCCTACTACACTCGTCCCCCTGGAATTGTAAGTCTTTTAAATGGTCATTTAATGCTTACAATTACATACATGCAGGCAATGCACTTACACATACATAAACAGGGTAGGTTCAACAACCATACAGCGCGTAGCTTGTACAGGATCGTGGTCACGGCAACCAGTGTCATGGGGGTGATGAAAATGGGAAATATTGCGCCTAGAGCGGGACTCGAACCCACATCTCTTTGCATTCCTGGCCAGTGTGCTAACCATTACACCACCTAGGCTCCCTGATATCAACACACTACCCACGCTTAGCTGTCTATGCGGGTCCTTGCCTGAGAGGTCAGTGCAGACCACTACATATGTATATATGTATATATGTATATATGTATATATGTATATATGTATATATGTATATATGTATATATGTATATATGTATGTATGTATGTATATATGTATATATGTATATATGTATGCGAGCGAGTGGTGGGTCGCGCCCTGCACAAGGGGCCGGCGAGGTGTATGCCGGACCCCCCCTCCCCCTCCACCCCCCACCCTGTGAGATGTGCGATTTGTAAGGGGAGGAGGATAATGGGTGAGGCTTGGGTGTGAGGAGGGGAATGTGTGTAGGGGGGTGAGATGCTGGTGTTGATATCAGTGTGCTTCTCAACCACACCCTCTCTTAATTAGTAACCATGGTAACCCCCTCCCACCCTTGTTTGCACACAGAGGAGGGCTGCCTCTGTTGCTCACCCATGCACTATGTGTGTGTGTGGGGGGGGGGGGGGGTCATGCTCAGTGGCAGACACACAACACACAGTGTGCACACACTCATTCTGCCATATATAAAGCATATTTTGCTAGGACATAATCACCAGATCTAATATAAAACCAGCAGATGTTTTCTTTAATGATATGAATATTATTTGCCAGTTGAATAAAACCACCATGATATGAGATGTAATAGTAATACATTAAAATCCTTCTGTTTTAATGTAAATTCAATCCTTAATTACTCTTAAATGAAACACCAAATGTGGCTAATATTTATTTAATTAGTGGAGCAGATTTGGCTCTTTCTATTAATATAAATATTTATCACCCCATAATGCAGGTTCACTGGATATAGCCAAAAACACATTTTCCTATAGTAAAGCCTACCAATTAACATACTAGATTACATCAACGGACCCGATTGTACCAACGGACTCTCAATTCAGGTGTTTCCCCAACCTGCTTATACATCCATTTTACAGTATTTCCCCCTTCCCACCAGGACCTACACAGTGGTCTACATTATTTCTAATTGCTACACCCATGCTTTTACTGGTTCTTGATCCCTTAATATTTGCCCAGCCTAACTTAATCTACCTTATATTTTCCTTTCCAATATACTAGAATTATCCCTCCTGCTCCATAACTTTTAACATTACACCCGTATTTGATAACTGTCGACTCTAAGCCTAAAATCCGCATAATTTTACACTTGGTTGTTTACCAAGCAAATATTGGAGGTCATTTATGAACTATCTTTACCCTTTTTACTGTCTGTAACTTGCCATTTAATTGGGAATTCTGAGATGTATTGATGACCTTTCTGAGAGAGGCAACTTCCAATCAGGTTATCGCTGGAGCGTGTTAATGCTCTGGATTGATAGCTTAAGACGAGTGCTATGCTAATATTACACCCCAGGACACCTTCAGGAAACATCACGACATTGTGCGGAGAGCTCAGCCAACCAGTAATTGGCACTTAGCTAAGGTGTGCAATGGACATTTGCACAGAACTAGGGCAGGAGGCCGATCATTCCCAAGAGGAGAACGAAGGGCGGTTTAGTGGTGATGGCGACTTGTGACAATACACACTCGTGGTGAATTTATACTGCTGCCACACAGCAATACTAACTTGTCAAACCTAATACAGCTAATATTTGATTTGAATAAAATTGGACTAGCGCCACCCAGCGGTGAAAAACAAGTCTTAACACACTTATTCGTTATGGGTAGGGTAAATAGATTAATCATAATTTTTACCCTCCAAAAACAATTAAAAGGGGAAGCTCTAACTATATATATAACTAGGCCGTGAGCCAGCTTGCCTTCTGCGTAAGGGGGTGAGTATTGGACCTGGGCCATGGACTCCGCAGGTAGGTTCTCTTCGTAATTTGTAGTTATGGAGGGAGCGATGGCCAGTCAACTGCGTAGTGGGCGCCAGTACCAAAGTGATGGTGCCGGGAGCCCCGGCGCAGTTGGGTCGCCGGTGGGCGTGGACGCTTCTGCGGTGAGTACACCGCACCACGCTCGCAGTTCACCTGATAGGGATGTTGATGTTTGTACGTTCATTCCTAATACAGGTGCCGGCGTTGTGGGGACCGCCGCCGTGTGTCAGTGAGTGGGGGGGGGCGTAGCCACTCCGCCACTTGTGCCGGTGGTGTCGCCTAGACATGCTGAAGGTGCTGATGACTATTGGTTGCAGTTAGCCCGACTGAGTGGCAGTCCGCCACCCGGTATTGCGCCGTTGTTTACAGCGGGGGCGGTACAGGGTGGTGGGCGTGACGCGCGGTTGGGCGCTCGTTCTGATAGTGGTGGCGCGGCGTTGAAACATGTCGCGCATCAATAGCAGTGCAAGATGTTCTCTCAGTTGATAGGAAGACTGGGGAGGGCATTACGGGGAGTGCGATGAAGGTGGGCTTCGCTCTTGATGATATGCAGTCTCTGTCGATCAGTAGTGATTCGGGGTTGAGTGTACGTGAGGGTAGCAGTTCAATCGTGTGTCGTGAGGGCTTAGGTCTGGCTGGGCGCGGGGGTTCTGTGGGAGGCATACCACTGGAGTATTCGCCGACTGCGAGCTTGGAAGCGGGTCCAGTATGACCGGATGGCGGAGGAGAGGCGGTCGTTGGATGAGATGAGAGTCTCCAATGCTGCCGTGTTTCCGCAGAAGAGGCAAGGTCTAATCGACCGTCAGACAGGTAGTCAGACAGGTAGTCAGAAAGGTAGTCAGGTAGATAGTCAGACTGTAGTTAGATGGTAGTCAGATAGGTAGTCAGATAGGTAGTCAGATAGGTTGTCAGATAGGTAGTCAGATAGGTACTCAGATAGGTAGTCAGATAGGTACTCAGATAGGTAGTCAGATAGATAGTCAGACAGGTAGTCAGATAGATAGTCAGATAGGTCGTCAGACAGGTAATCAGATATGTAGTCAGACAGGTAGTCAGATAGGTCATCAGACAGGTAGTCAGACAGGTAATCAGACAGGTAGTCAGATAGGTAGTCAGGTAGATAGTCAGACAGTAGTTAAACGGTAGTCAGATAGGTAGTCAGATAGGTAGTCAGATAGGTAGTCAGATAGATAGTCAGACAGGTAGTCAGATAGATAGTCAGATAGGTCGTCATACAGGTAGGTAATCATATATGTAGTCAGACAGGTAGTCAGATAGGTCGTCAGACAGGTAGTCAGACAGGTAGTCAGGCAGGTAGTCAGATAGGTCATATAGGTAGTCAGCAGTACTCGATAGGTAGTCAGACAGGTACTCAGATAGGTAGTCAGACAGGTACTCATATATGTAGTCAGATAGGTCGTCATACAGGTAGTCGACAGGTAGTCATACAGGTAGTCAGATAGGTAGTCAGACAGGTAGTCAGATAGATAGTCAGATAGGTAGTCAGACATGTAGTCAGATAGGTAGTCAGACAGGTCATCAGACATGTAGTCAGACAGGTAGTCAAATAGGGAGTCAGCCAGGTACTCATATAGATAGTCAGATAGGTAGTCAGACAGGGAGTAGTCAGACAGGTCATCAGATAGGTAGTCAGATAGGTAGTCAGACAGGTAGTCAGACAGGTAGTCAGATAGGTTGTCAGATAGGTAGTCAGAGAGGTAGTCAGACAGGTAGAAAGACAGGTAGTCAGATAGGTAGTCAGATAGGTAGTTAGACAGGTAGTCAGACAGGTAGTCAGAGAGGTAGTCAATTGATTGATTGATTGGTGTTTGCTTTACGCCATGTCATTTGTTTGTTCAAACCATCGATTTTACATGTAACAGCAGATAATCAATTATGTGCCAATAGGCACTCATTAAATTAGAAAGCTCACAATCATATATTTGTGGTCAAGGGAAACAAATTCCCATACAAAAAGAAAAGTTTATTAATAATTGATAGAATCTATTTAGTAAACTATATGAGGTGGTACAGTCCAGCTGCCCTCACAAAGGCTAAAATATTTTCCTGTTTTACCTTAGGAAAAAGGTCATGCATACTGTCTGCAGTGTTGAACTGTTGGCACAGGTCCAACAAATCAACGCAACTTAGTCAAATGTGTTTGAGTGTCAGTGGGGACTGTCACCCAATACATTCAGGGGGAGGTTCCCCCTTGAGCAGAAAAGCATGTATAAGCCACGAGTGGCCAATACGGCAGCGGCTAAGGACCACTTGGTCCCGCCGACCTCCCGCAGTAGTCTGTGGTGGTTTTCCCACAGATGGTTCCATTTCTTTAAGTTTATTAATGTTTTCATCCCACTCATGTTGCCATTTGGATTTTATGTGGGTGGCTATTAGTGGTTTCAGATCAGAGTGAGGGATCAGACACGGTTCAAGATCACAGTTCAGGGCCTTCTTCGCAGCCCGATCAGCTCGTTCATTTCCTTGTATGCCAGCATGGCCAGGCACCCAGCACGTGTGGATGTCATACCCATCCGTTGTCAGTTGGTTCATTTGATATATGATCGTTGCTAGAATAGGGTGATTCATTTTCAGTCCAGCAACAGCCAGGAGGCAAGAGAACGAATCACTGTATATAACATAGTTAGTGTGGTTGGATACCTCGATACACTCCAACGCGAGAAGGAGTGCTCGGGCTTCTGCAGTGAAAATCGAGCTCTGATCGGGCAAACGTACGCCAAATTTTTCCCGTTGGCAGACTGCTGCAGCACCCGCCCAGCTTTGGCCTTTCGAACCATCAGTGTATATGGAGAGGTGGTCTGCAAACTGGCCTTGAATCTCTGCATGCAGTCCTTGGTACTCGAGTGGATGTATCCCATACTTCCTCAGTTCTGTGAGTTGGAGGATAACCGATGGCTTTCTCAACAACCACGGGGGATGTTCTGGGGCTTTGGCATCCTCCAACACGTCCAAATCCATGCCCAAGGCCTCCAAATGAGGTTTCATTCGGAGCCTCAGTGGCCGGATGTAATTCGGCCTGGCTTCATACCTGGATTCATCATGTTGCTCGAATAGACAATTGTGTGCAGGATTCAATGCATTAGTTTTTATCTTGGCCAGTTTGATTCTCCTGTTGTTAAGTGATGGTTCATTGGCTTTGACGTAGATGCTCTGAACCGGTGAGGTGCGGAAGGCCCCAAGGGCCAGGCGCAGTCCCTGGCCCTTGGGGCCAGGGACTGCGCATATATTGGGCTGCATCGTGTCTAGCAGCCCAATATATGATTTCCTTGCGGAACCATATACTATGCTGCCGTAATCCACTCGTGACCGAACCAAGGTTCTGTACACGGACAGCAGAACATCTCTGTCCGCACCCCACTCTGAGCTGGACAGCACCCTCCGAATACCTAGGTAGTCAGATAGGTAGTCAGATAGCTAGTCAGACAGGTAGTCAGACAGGTAGTCAGACAGGTAGTCAGACAGCTAGTCAGATAGGTAGTCAGATAGGTAGTCAGGCAGGTAGTCAGACAGGTAGTCAGACAGTAGTCAGATGGTAGTTATGCAGGTAAGGACGAAACACACCGCTAAACAAACATGTAGGAAGTGGTATTCTACTGAACATAGAATAGCAGTTCGCACAATTCCATGGCAATCTAATTCAGCAACACATGTGATGCAATAACTCAGCTGAGTTTGATCATTCAGATAACTTGTGTTTATATGTTCAGAGTGTGCTCTCAGTGCAGGACCTTTGGTGAAGGTTGGGGCTGGTAGCGACAAAACACCACTTCTTCGTCAGGAACCAGCAGCCGGTAACTTATAAGTCACGGATCACCACGAATTAGGATTACATTCCGATAGCTATAACACATAGGCTATCAGTCTTACGCCTCCCTCAGTCTCCAGGCGTGCATACATATATGGTTGGGTGGTTGTTGGAGTTTAACATCCTGTCAAAATCTAATGTCATATCAGGACAGGTACCGACTTGTGAGAGTGCACACTCATGGCGACTTTATAGTGCTGCCCCACCAGGAAATCAGGCCGCTGGCACCATAACCCGATATCCCACACAGTCACATTAGCCTGACACTGAGCTACCCAGTCCTTGCCTTATCCTATTAATGCCAAGTGCCAGGCTACGAAGCGACAAGTATCAATTTTATAAGTCATTGGTTTGACTCGACCGGAAACCGCACTCCCGACCTTCCACCCGCGAGGCCCGCGCTCTACCGATTCGGCCACCGTGCCCGCTCTTACACCGACGTGTCTAACAAATAGGACAGGTGTGACGAGGATACTCCCCATCTCCCCCCCCCCCCCCCCCCCCCAGCCCCGTCCCTCCCCCCGCCCGGAATTGTATGGATTTTTCAGTGCATGAGGGAAGGTGCCTTTTGGACAAGGCTGTGAACAAGATCATGAAATGCACTATGTGCTACATGCATATCTCTGAACATTGCCTATGTCTACAAACACTAGTCAGGGGCCCAACTTCCATGAATGCAGGTAGGCAGCTGTGTACCACCTGAGATTACAAATATATATTTTAATATTAAAATATGTAATGTTTTATAGGTTTCTATTCCATCACGTTTTATTCCAATACCCTTTTATTCCATCTACGTACCACCTGAGATTACAAATATATATGTAATGTTTTATTGGATTTTCACAGGGTTTTATTCCATCAGGTTTTATTCCACTAGTCTGTTATTTACACTACGTACTACCTGCAATTACAAATATATATTTTAATATTAAAATATGTAATATTGTATAGGGTGTTAATCCATCATGTTTTATTCCAATAGTCTTTTATTCCAACTTGCATACTACATGAGATTACAAATATATATATTTTAATATTAAACTATGTAATGTTTCATCATTATTCATACGGTTTTATTCCAGCGTGCTTCATTCGAAAAGCGGTTTATTCCATCTGGGTACCACGTGACAATCCCAAGCTAGCCCCTGTGATTGGTTACGGACGCTACACCCATCAAGCTAGACGCCGTCGGGGTGCCATCTATCGAGAGACCCCGTTGCTTTAGCCACCGATTTCCACCGCATCGACCAACCCCGGATGCAATATAGCATGGCATGTCAATATAGCACGGCATGTATTTAAGTCGCACCACGACGCCTTTGCTCCTCCAGAAAGCCGGATGTCCCCCAGCAGTATCCATAGTAACCCTATACCGAAATGGCGGCCACTTCCGGGGCTGGACCATGTGGATCAGTTTAAATATGCAGAGGGTGCTTCTAACCCAATTGCTGATTTGTGGTGGAATTCAGACGACAGTCCGGCTAGTGTCAACCCCCACCCGGGCACATACACCCCGCGCCACACACACTCCAGTCACCACTCGGGTGATGAGTGGCATTCTCGGCCACTTTTTTTTATTGTGTTCCTTCCGGCATCGAAATATCCCATGCTTGTAATAATTATTAGACAATTAGACCATGCACACTCCCTCATTGCTAAATCTAACAGTCAAGGTTTGATGAAAAATATAAAGCAAATGGTGAAACCGCCCCCCAACCCCCAACCCCCCAAAACAACTAAGCAAGAGCATGATTAGGTCAGGTATACTAAGTAGAAAATCAACGAAAAGAGCTACTAAGAGGTTAAAACAATCTGAAATAGAAATTAGGCTGAGGTAGACAACAACAGTTCTCATAGATTGTATTTGAATAATGTTGTTTCTTGGGGACGAGGGTTAGGGTACGGTTGGGGTGGTGTTGGGGTCGGGGGTGGGGTGGGGATGGGGTGGGGTATGGTGGGGGAAATAGCGGTAAGGGGGATGCGGGTGGGGGTGGGGGTGAGGAGAGTGGTGGGTGTCCTGTAGGGGCTGAGCTTAGGACAGGTCCATATCCGATGTCATTCCTTGTCGCTAACACTTGAATAGGGGTAAGTGCGAAAGATGAGTGCGATAAACAGTCTCCAATTTGAGTAATAGCTCTGCAGAAAGCACACACCCAGAAGGTGTGAGAGGCAGATAGATGGTGGGTGATGAGAGCTGCGCTTCACAGAGTGTAATCAGACGACGCTTCCTGGACCTGGTGTGTGTGTACAGTCACCAGTCTTAAGCCCTGGTCACATAGCCGTTAGTGGACGTAGTTGAACGCAGCTGAACGTAGTGGAGTCTAATGCCTAGTACACACCTCCCGTATACGATCTAAAACTGCCCGTTTCGCGCATAAAACTGAGTTTTAGTCATTAGGTGTGCGACCCCCGCGCACACTAGACGCTTGCGATTCGCGTATAAAACTAAGTTTTAGGGCTTACAACTCGAATTGCAACCGATTCGAAAAACGAATCGGCCCGTTCGAGAATCGGTATATGTGAGCGGTCAGTTGTATCGTATACGGTAGGTGTGTGCTAGTCGGCGATCGATCGCGTCGGGGTTTTAACGCGTCAGCCAATCGCCAGGCCGGGAAGGGTCATGTGACCGTCATGTGACCGTGTCCATACAAAAACGATAAAAATGGCCGACTGGACGAACGAGGCGGAGGTTGCGATGGTCGAGATGTGGCAAACTATGCCGTATCTGTTCGATGTGTCCTGCCAAGAGTATTCTAACCGAGTCAAGAAAGTTGGTGCGTTGGCGGCGATCTCCGCAGAAGTCGGACAGACAGGTAGGCCAGTTTTTCCCGATAATACTGTAGTTTTAGTTTGTCATCATTGTTGTGAAATGCGCCGGTGGTTGAAAATGGCGTCTGCTTACGTCGTCGCTCTCACATGAAAATTACATTAAGTTATTGGTTTTCAACTCAAAGTTAGTGGGCTATCATTAACACATCGGTAGAGAATAAATGTTCTTTCTTTATTTGTCTTATTCACGAAAGGGCCAGTTTTTGTGTCCTTAACAAGTTTACAAGAAATGCAACTGCAAATTAGCTGTAACTAATTGCGAAACGTAATCGCGGAACGGCCATAATGGCGATAAATAAGCAGATAAATGACCATGGATAATTGTTCTAATCGCGAAACGGCTCGCATTGTATGTCAGAGTGCCGAATAAAATATGGGGTGCCAGGTTGTAGCATTTATTATTTATCGGGTTTCTTACTGCTATGTTTCCCTAATATACAATACAATACAAGACGGGTATAATTTGTTTTTACAGCGACGTCCATCCAGAAACGGATGACGAACCTCCGCACCCAGTACACACGCTTTCGTAGACAAGCGGCGTCGGGTTCTGAAGGGAAGCGTCTGACCGCCAGGCAGAAATGGATCCAGAGCTCGCTGTAGTTCCTTGCACCACATTTGCAGCGACGGCAGAGTGTCACCAACCACCTGCTACCGTCGCCAAGATGCAGTCAAGAAACTGCTGAGGTAACGATGCTTATCAATACACACACACACTATATAAGTTCTAAATTATAAAGTAATGGTTTATTTTACAAATATACAAAATATACAAATATACATATATCAAGTCCTTTTGTTTACATATATACAGGCTACTTTTCCGATACACTACGTACGATCACAGATCGAAAAGTCTTGCTGGTAGTCCAAAAGTGTTACACTAGTTATCATATATACAGTCTAGATCATGGCCGACTGCCACGGGACAGACCCTGTCGCAGAGTTCACGTATTCTACGAGGTAATCCCGTTGGGTCTTGGCCCATTGCGTCGAGTTGGTCCCCGATGCGAATGTAGCCTGACGTAGCACGCGATCATTTCTCCATGACCCGGGAGTAACCGAGTGCATCGCTGGGTCTTCGTAGTCGATTGTTGCTGTGGTGCCTATCTTTTCCCGCAGGAAATTGTGTAGGGCGCAGCCCGCCATGACGATCTTCTCAACGATCCCCCCCATCACTAACCCGGCCGTTGCATCCCACATCGACAAAGATGAACCGATAGTCGGCGTCAACTAGGGCCATCAGCACGATGCTGAATGTGTGCTTGTAGTTGTAGAATGTCGACCCGGAGTGCGCTGGGGGTTTGATGTGGATGTGCTTCCCGTCCAGGGCGCCCATGCAGTTGGGGAAGTTCCATTTGGCCTGAAACTGGTCCGCGACTTTCCTACACTCCTCCGGGGTCAACGGGGTCTGCAAAAACAAAAACACAACGACACTTAAATACAACAATACAACAATAAATAAATCTACAAGTTGTTTGCGAAAAACTAAATTGTTTCTCTCTTCACGCTCGCAGGTAATCAGTGCACAGACGGTTGTCAACGCCGACGAGGAGACAGGGACTGACGCCGATACCCATAGTGTGTCGTCTCAAAATCTCAGTAACGTCGGAGACGATCCCGCAGAGGTCGGATCCTACCGCACCAGCACCAGCACCCCAATGTCCAGCCAGGATTGGCTGAACAAAAAAAACCGCAAGCGATGGGACGGCGACGCAGGAGATGACGATCTTATGCATCTGGTTATTAAGAACCTGGAAGACACACATGCCCCTCCAGACGACGCGCTCACGACATTTGGCAAACATGTAACCAATAGACTACAAACGATCACAGATCCAGAAGTGTTGATGGTAGTCCAAAACGACATTGATCAGGCTTGCTTCCGCGGGAACATGAAAATCATCGCGGCGCGAAACATGGCGCAACAAAGAACCCCACAGGTGGACAGTGGAAACAGAGTCGGACCATCGGGTACCGACGCGCATAGGCCCGTTGCTGGGTCCTTTTTGTTTGTAAACATGTTGGAATCTGATCATTATTCCGAGTATGACAATTAAATTAGTTGGTTAACGTTTTGTAGTCGGTTCCATTATTCAAGTTTAAGACAAAGATGTACCTTAAGTTTTAGTCGGATCCATTTTTTTTTACTCACACTGTGTGTACTCACACTGCTAAAGATTGTTTCTGCTGTTGCAGAGGTGTTGTTTCTAGAAAGTTATTAGTCAGTTTTAGGGTTTAGTCGGATCCATTTTTTTTTACTCGCACTGTGTGTACTCACACTGCTAAAGATTGTTTTAGGGTTTAGTTTTAGTCGGTTCCATTATATTTTACTCACAGTGTGTGTACGCACAGTGCTAACGATTGATTCTGATTCTGCTGTGGCAGAGTTGTTGTTACAGTATTCTATACTTGTTACGGTATTGTGAAAAGTTGTGTGAAAATCAATAAAAGAAACGATATAAAACAATCTTACCTTGAAATAATCGTTCTTCAGCGACTGGTAGATGGCGTCGCAGGTCTCGGGGACAATTTGGCCGATGGTGGTCGCACCCACATGAAACAGGTAGCTGAGACTCCGGAAGGATTCACCTACAAACAAGGACAAAGACTACATTTGTTTGCTAAAATAAATTATTTGGTTAGATATTTCGGTTGATTAAAATGTCTAGTTGTATTGATTTAAACTGGTAGCTCAGAGCAACGATATCGTAAATCAGACAAGGAGAAAAATATGTTGAAAATAAAGTTAAGCCCTTACCAGTTGCCAAGAATCGCAGGGTGACGGCCAACCTCTCCGCAGCCGATATCGACGCTCGATATCGGGTGTTTTGGCGCGTGATACGATCCTCTACCAGGCGCAACAACTCGTCGAACTCATCCGACGGCATGCGGCTAAAGTTGGTGAAGGCCTGTGGCTCGTCCCTGCGTAGACCAGCCATTAGGGCATTGAATGCTCCTAGTTCCGATCTTTGAGCGATGTGTGGCCGAACCCACACATTTCGAGCAATTTTCTGACGTCGTCGGCGGCGGCGTATGGCAAGCAGAGCAAGCCCAATAGCCGCGGCTCTCTTTTGAGCAGTTGAACGCGGCGCCATTTTGCTCAGTTTAAACGGCTCAACGTGGTTCGCGGCCTCAACGCCAGTCGCAGCGATAAAAAACAACTTGGTGCCATCTAGCGTTGCTGGCCGACGGCCGATCAACAACTGCTAGGAGGCGCTGATGCGAGTGTAGTTCACGCTAAATACACCAGGTGCGTGGAACGCAGTCGCGAAACGGACGGTATATGTGCGCACACCCGGTCGGTATATGTGAGCACCCCCTGTCGTCAGTTTTAAGTCGCAAACGGGATGCACTGGGTCGTGACGCGTTGCGTCGGCCAGCCAGTTTTAGTGCGCGAATCGTATACGGTAGGTGTGTACCGGGCATAACGTGGGTCAAACGTGGTGTAAGTTTGTTAAACTATGTTGAAACATGTTAAGGTATGGCAGGTTTCGGTTGATGAGCCACCGAATGATATGGATAAATACGTTACGGATGCCGGTACGTTCAACTACATTCAACTACGTTAGCCTCCACTACGTTCAACTACGTCCACTAATAGCCCTGCCACATTACGACGCATTGTGCAAACGTGCACCGACATAGTTGATTTTGCACCAATACGTTGGTGTACATCGATATGCGTTACTCGAACGTTCCACGTTCGTTATGCGTACATCGATGTACGCTGATATACGGCATCGTTCGTTAAGGGGTCACGAAAGTTTTGTGCATGCACAAAACTTTCGATGTTCGACAACTTGTGGATTTTACGTTGGCCGTATATTATGTATACGTTAGGTGTATGTCGATGTATGTTAGACGTATGTTAGACAAACGTTGTTCACTTCATTGCACTACGTTGTCCTATGTTAGTTGGACAGAAAGGCAGTGGAAACGTAGTCCTCATATTGACAACATACTGACAACGTATTGATAACATAGGTCTAACATATGTCAAATGTACATTTTGCATTTCTTCACCATGTCTTGAGGTATGTAACATATGAGGTGTAGTTCGGGCGATCAAATTAGTATATAACGTTCACCGGCATTCTGCAAACGTAATTCGAGCGTTTTTCGCCAGGAGGCAGGTTAGCCATATGTTGGTCATACATTAGCCATACGCTATGTATACAGTATTCGTACATCCAACTTTGACCCCCGCACTGAAAAGTTATACACATCTCAATGTTTGAAAGTGATTTTAGCCATTGGCCACATGCTTGCGCGATGCGTCATAATGTGACAGGGCCATAACGGCTATGTGACCAAGGCATGCGCGATGTGGAACAGCCATGGTCAAAGTATGCTAGAGTACGCTAGAATATGCTAGAGTACATTAAGAGGTACGTTCTACTATGTTCTACTACGTTTGAAATTCAGCCTCTAACATACCACTCTTTTAAACATGTCCAACAATTAAATCGGAGATCACGGCTCACCCACGTTATTACCATAATACCAAGTTAACATCAAGGGCAAGTACGGATGCCGGTACGTTCAACTACTTTCAACTACGTTCAACTACGTTGGCCTCCATTACGTTCACCTACGTCCAAATACCAGGCGGGATGGCCGAATGAGTTAAGCATCCGTCTTCCGTGCTGGTAGATCGTGGGTTCGAACCCTGGTCGAGTCAAACCAATGACTTAAAAATGTATACTTGTCACTTCCTAGCCAGGTGCACGGCCTTATAAGGACAGGGCAAAGACTGACGTGCTCAGTGTCAGGATAATGTGACTGAGTGGGATACCAGGTCATGGTGCCGCCGGCCTGGTTTCCCAGTGGGACAGCGCTGTAAAGTCGCCATTGCGGCTATGGCACACAGGACGAAGAGGCATGAGTGGGATAACATGTCTTTATTCCGGGCGGCCCTCGGGGGCATTACATGAATGGTTTTACTGTGTTGCAGCCGTCCGCGAGCTGCAAGGAATCAGTTTCATGTGGTGATCAGAGTGGGGGATGAGAATGTCATGAATGAGGTGGGACAGATGATCAAGGCGAGGCGAGGTGAGATGTCAACCAGCGGGTAGCAGTAGTTGAGTAAAGTAATATATTATATAGTAACATTTGATGGTTAATTAATTAATAAATGGTTAATTACATAAATGGTCCTCACCATTGGTTAATTGATGTAATAGAATTAATTGATGATTATTGTTATTGTTTATATTTCTTCGGCCAAGCCAATGTTGTAGCATTATTGTCGGTGTCGTTGGTTGTCATGCATGTTAATGTGTCATCACTCGCACGAGTGCGGCGTTGACCTTCCTAGAGGCTTCGGTGCTGATGTAGCGCCTGTGGGCATCGGAGGTCCATCCCCCGAAGCGCTGCACCTCAAGCTCAGAGCTGCCCGAGGCGAATGCGACCGTTGCTGCGGCCCTCCTTATTGCGTGGAGGGTAAATGGGGGGCTGTTGCATCGCGCCACCTGGGCCTCACTCCACCTCCTGTCGATGTAGGGGATGGTCATGGGCTGCTGGTCCTCCAGGAACAGGAGGAGGGGCTGTGCGGGGGCGGACATGGGGGCAATGCACATCATCGCGCGGTATGCCCCGACCGGGCAGAAGCGGGGATCCGGGGCCGGGGCCAGCACCAGAATGCGGACTGGTTGTTCGCCAGCATGTTCTTGGCCCACTTTTGGTCACACCATATTGTCACACCATATGGCTATGTGGCCACCCACATCGTGGGGGGGGGGGGGCAGTGTGTGGACACAACTTTCGACGCACCACAACGCGCGTCAACGTGTTGATTGGCGTGTTACCAGCATGTCGATACCCGTTATCAGCACGTTGGTGGAACGCTGGTAGAATGTTGATAAACGTCGATTAACGTTGGCATTTTTTCGCCAAACTGCGCCACCGACACGCCGACAGCACGCCGATAGCACGCCGACAAGACGCTGATAACCCAGTGGCGGAACGTCGAGATATCAAGTAACGGTCGCCGATGCTCATTAACACGCTGTCGACACGCTGATAACCCGCTGATAACCCGCTGGCGGAACATTGAGACGCGCAGACAGACGTGGGAGGAATTCGGTCAAGCGGACATTTTTTTTGTTTGTTTGTTCTGCCATGCATTGAAACCTGTTGGCCGCGCGCTACTAACACGCTACTAACACGCTGTGCACCGTCGAATTTTCTCCCAAAACGCTGAAAAGTTGGACGTGTCTCAACATGTTGAAAATATGATCAACTTGTTTTGGTTTTTAAAATTTGATGTTTTCATCGGTCTATGCAGCTTTAAAGTTACCACTTTTGAATAATGTGCTCAGGAGGAGCAAAAAGGAAAGTTTGTTTTTATTTAACGATGCCTCTAGAGCAGATTGATTTTCATCATCTGCTATTGGACGTCAAACATATGGTCATTCTGACATATTTCCCCGGAAGAAAACCTACTGCTGCCACATAGCCTACTCTTTCCGATAAGCAGAAAGGAGTCTTTTATATGCCCTTTCCCACATACAGGACAGCACATACCACAACCTTTGATGAACCAGTTGTGGGCCACTGGTTGTGCTTAGGAGGAGCAGTCACTGTCCTGACGCCCCCCCCCCCCTCTAGCAACGTCATTGATTTTGCATCCTAGCAACATATAATGTCATATCAGGCAGGGTACTGACAGAATGCACTGATGACGACTGTGTATGCTTTGTAGACAGCTGTATTATCCATTGGAACCCGTGCTGGTGACTCATTATTGCACTCAGGTAGATAAGCCTGATACTGAACTCAACTTGTCATTTCGCTAGCGTAGTAATACCGAGCATGAGGCAATGTATTGACAAGTATCAATTTGGTAAGGTTGTTGATTGTTTTGGCCCATTATTATGGAAATAATATTATTTCCGCTGTTTAAATTTAAGATTGTAATTGTGCATGTTATTCGTAACATGAGTAATTCCGGGCGGAGGCGAGAAACCCCACTGCCCTGACTAACCGACCGCTAGCGCACCTCCCCGATCGCCCCAAACTAACCCCGAATACCACCAATGGAGCCACCTACTGGCTTTACCCAACCACCTTAACTGGAAACCGACATGTGACTGGATTCAAACCCAACCGCCCCCTCCACGGCCAGCTCTCCTCCCACCACCATCCAGTAAGGACCTACACCACCTTCTTCACCCACCCACCCACACCGAAGAATGGACGATGGGTAAGGTTGAGGGTTCGATCCTGGTGCCAAAAAGACTCTGAGACCGAAAAAGGGGGGAGGGGGATTACCATTGCTCTCTATGACCTATGTACCTGAAGAGAAAAAATAAAGACCACTGTATATGTGACTCGCTTCCGCCTTTGTGAATTATAGTACGCAGCTGTGTATTATCCCGAGATCTCCCACACAGGAAAGCGAGCGTTCTACCCAATCGGACATCTCATCGGTTGTAAGTGCAGAAACTGCAAACAAATGATGCTTGTTGTTACCTAGCCTGATGGTTGGCATTAAAACTAGGATAGGGAAGAGAGCAGTCGAATGACGAAGACAAATCGTACACAGTTGAACAAATTGTAATCTTAGGTTGATTGGTAGTTGGAGTTTTACATCCTGGCAACATCCAAGGTCACATCAGGACAGGTGCCAAATTTTGACATTGCACATTCATGGTGACTGTATAGTGCTGCCACATTGGGGAATCAGGTTGCCAGCACCATGACCCTATATCCCACTCAATGACATTATCCTGACACTGATCTAACCAGTCTTTGCAAAATCCTATTAATGCTGATTGCCAAGCTAGGAAGCAACAAGTATCAATTGTGTAAGTCATTGGTTTGACTCGACCGGGAATCGAAATCCCGATTTCCCGCACGGGAGGCATGCGCTCTACCGATTCGGCCACCGCGCCCGGTTTGTAATCTGTGGTCCGTAGCTGCGTACCCTCGTATATAGAAGCTAGGCCCCTGGTCAAAGGAAGTAACTCTTATTTATGGACGCCAACATACGCGTGAACCATGTCATGGCAAAAAGGCTTCTTTCTACACGTCGCTAAACTGGGAAAGGGCAAATTTCAATTAACCGGACCAGATGGGATGGCCAAACAAGTAAGAGCGCTGGGTTGTGGGTTCGAACCTCGGCCGACCTAAACCAATGTCTTACAAAATTGATGCGCGTTGCTACCTTAGGGAAAGGACTGGTTTTCACAGTACTAGGATAATGTGACTGAGTCGGGGCATGCCATCGGCAGCCCGGTATTCCCAGTCGTCACATTGGCTGGGTACATTGAGTGTTATCATTCCTTGTTGGGGCTTTATTTGCTAGCAACATCTAAGTTCATATCAGAAGGAATACCGATTCAAGGGATTAGCTTGGGATTTTCAGGTGGTAAGCATACCAGTCAACATTTGAAAATTCTCATGTGGGAGACTGCGCAAAATCAGTTTTTACACCATTCGTGCACACAGTGTGAGCCTAGCGTATGCTTACAAAAGCTTGTTTTATTTAACGACACCTCTAGCGCACATTGATTTTTATCATTGGCTATTGGACATTAAACATATGGTCATTCTGACTTGTTTGTTTGGATGAAACCCACTCTCACCACATAGGGTACTTTTTCCGAGAAGCAGCAATCAGTCTTTTATATGCACTTTCCTACAGACAGGACAACACAAACCACAGCCTTTGATGGGCCAGTTGTGGACCACTGTTTGCAACGGATAATAACCCAACCCTCAAATGGGTCAACTGAACAGGATCACTTTCCAAATAAATAAAACAAATAAATTGCATGGCACAGACTCATCAGTTTTCTAAAAGAATGAGATTGGGCTTAAATTAAATACCCGACCAGGAAGTCGGGAGAGGTACTTAAAGTTGCAGAGTCCGATGCTTGTGAATTTCTGACATTTTCTGAGATAAATACATTATGCTAATCATTATTGTCTACTTTAGTTTAGTTTGAAGTAATTTATATTTTAAATGGCTAACTTTGGAGATATTTGACATCAAAACCTGCTACATTAATTTTGGCAAGCACGCCAAAACTCTGGCACCATAGACTTCAGTAGAAACAGGTTTTTATTAAATTGACTTATTATGACCTTTTACGAAGAAAAGCATGTTTAATAAGTGCACCAGTATCAAAGTTGAATATGTAGAATTATGTCTATATAAGCGCTTTGGTTTTGAAAATTTGATGTTTTCATCGGACTACGCTATTTTAACATCGGGTGGATTGACAGGTATGGGAAAGCACACTCTCTCTCACACTGTGCCTAGCTTCCATATATCCAGGTACGCAGCTCCGTGCCACCCGCGATAACAAATATATTTGATGTTTTATAGCATTTTATTCCCTCGCGTTTTATTCCAATAGTGTTTTATTCCATCATCGTAAAAAGTCTGAAAAAAGGAGATTCAGTGAGATAGAAAGTGAAAAATGAAAAAGTGAAAAAGGAAGGGCCCCACGCAAGCCAACAACCTCCCTTTATCCGTCGGAGAGGAAGCCGTGGAGAGAAAAAGAAGTGGGTAGTGGAAGGAAAGAGAAGCAGCAGTGTTGCAGATAAAGGGGGTCATGGCGACTTTATGGTGCTGCCCCACTGGGAGACCTGGCCACCAGCACCATGACCTGATATCCTACTCAGTCACATTAAACCAGTCCTTGCCCTATCCTAATAATGCCGGGCGCCTAGCTGGGATATAACAAGTATCAATTTTTAAGTCATTGGTTTGACTCAACCAAGGTTCGAACCCGTGGGTTCGAATCCCACGATCTACCAACAACGGGAGACTGACGCTTAACTGATTCGGCCATCCCGTCTGGTAGATAGAAGAGGTGAGGACGGAGTGGGGTCCAGGCAGCAAGTGGAGGCTATCCACTTAGTAGGCAAAACCCTCAATGAACAGAAGCGTATGGCTCTGTATCCCCAAGTTCATGTGGTCGAGAGGGAAAACCGGAAAAGCCACCGGGAGGGGCCGGGGTGGGGTCGGGTATACTACTCGAAGCCTCACCCTTCTTCTTCTCTCACGCCATAGAAATACTACCAGTCCACCAACAAATACAGGGTAGCCTGGGAGGGTGCAGGTAACAAAAAGGGCAACAAGAGGGAGTGATGTCCCCGACTGATGATAAACCACGCGAAAAGAGGATCACATGAGAGGAGTACCGAGTACATGAAAGCAAGGGAATGGAATGCACTGAGAGTACAAGAAAGAAGTAAAGGGAGATATACAACATTAAAGCTGCATAGTCCGATCAAGCATCACATTTTCAAAAACAAAACAATTATC
Source organism: Branchipolynoe longqiensis (assembly GCA_030323885.1). NCBI lineage: Eukaryota > Metazoa > Annelida > Polychaeta > Phyllodocida > Polynoidae > Branchipolynoe > Branchipolynoe longqiensis. Next base: position 59,430,116 of record CM059190.1, on the reverse strand, counting down.
TAGAATTGAGTCTACATCTCTAATATAGATACTGGTTCACTCATTAAGCCTTTGTTGCCACACAGGAGGGAATACCAAGCCAATTCGATAAAACCTGTTACTGCAGAAGCCTATGGAGTCAGAGTTTTGGCATGCTTGCCAAAACTAATTTGACATCTTTGCACTTCAAATATCTCAGAAGTTAGCCATTTAAAATAAAAGTTACTTCAGACTAAAGTACGGTAGATTATAATGAGCAATTTAATATATTTATCTCAGAAAAATGACAGAAACTCAAAACCATCGGACTGTGGAACTTTAATCAAAAGGGAGCTCAATGCACTGCTAGAATATTTAAACCATAGTCAGAATAAAAACACTTAAAAAAAACCCCACAGTTACTTCAAGCAAACTCGTAGTAGGTATACATACTAGGCATGATACACCAAGGATGTAAACTTTAAAGTTAAAACCAAACCTAATGACCACTAACACAACACAGAGAAGGTAACCAAACAAAACTATAGGTAACCAAACAAAGTACCAATTGTAGAACTAACCCATAAAGATTGTTCTTGTAATTAAATAGTGTAAACGACTGAATTTAAGCATAGCGAAATAGCAGTGCCTCAGCGATGAAAAAAGATTGTATCCAGATGAATAAAAATGTTGATATAAAAAGTAGTATAAAGCTGACAGCTCTATGAAGGCCTGTAGGCCTACTAAAAACGGACAGGCTTGAACCTTTGCGCTATGCAGCTGTTCAGAACGATCACTAATATAAAAACGTTAACTACATATATTAAAGTAAGAATAGACGTATGCCTATGGTGGTCCATTATATATATGTACTAAGACTTATTTCAAGCTACACGAATCCAAAACTAAATCAAATGTGACCCGGCTAGAATGAGCATAAGAACATTCTACAAGAAAACACAAGAATTGTGTGAATATCTGTAATATTAAGGAAGTTACATAACTTTCAATGTTCGATAATTAGCCCTATTCTTCATCATCCACATGTGTGGGACCAACATCACAATATTTGTTCTAACATTTTTCTCTAATTTCTTTAATCATTTGATTTCTCATTGAAATCTCTTATAGATTGTTGCTTGCACTAACAGAAATGATCCATCTGCATCCAATTGATACCGTTCGATAATATGCCTGTTTTCGTGTTGGATGTAAAGGGTGACATGAACAGTAAAGACCTCATGCATGAGACTTTTGGGAATTTTTGGACAACCCTCAGGTTATTCAAACATGCCCTAATCAGATCTTCAAATATAATCACATAGGCCCATTAGGAGTTGGAACAGATAAACATGTCCATCTCCTTATTTGAAGAGTTGCTTTTGTGTTTTCAAGTTGGGGGCTTATCTTCAACATTGAAAGCAGCTTGGAATTAATTAATTACAGATTAAGGAATGCAACTACATCATATCCAAAAGTCAGCCAGGAATTCCTCCAGGCAAGCAAATTAAAAACACACAAATGGACCATAGGCAGAGAGCGTGTATATAGATGAGAGGGACAACTCCCATACTAGACCGTGTAACAGCTGCCGACTGTGGCGCTCCAAGTGGTGGTTGTTGAACAGTTTACGCATATGGGCAAACTCAAGGCATTGTCAATGGTCGTGGGCAATCTTCATCCAGAAAAAGTGAAATATCTCTAAAACTACACCACATAGAAACAAACTGTTTGGAACACATAGAAAACATATTCAACGATGAGACTATATTAAATTTATATGGTTAGGGTTCCGTATTTCTATTAATTTTGAATAAAATAAACGTTTTTCACTGCACGTACGGCAAACTCAATGCATTGTCAATGGCAGTGAGCAATCTTCATACAGAAAACATTAAATATCTGTAAAACCACAACACCTAGAAACAAACTGATTGGAATACACATAGAAAACATGTTTACCAAAAAGATTATATTAAATTGATACGGTTAGGGTTCTGGATTTCTATTAATTTAGAATAAAACTAATGTTTTGCACTGCGTGTACCGGCAAACTCAAGGCTTGTTCAACAATAACCGCCAGGATCGCCAATGTAGCCTGTGTTACCTATTTGCGCGGGAGTTGTCCCTCTCATCTATATACACGATCTCTGCCATAGGCCTACTGTGCATATTGAGATGTGCACTTACCTATATTACACACCTATGACTATGGGGACATTCCCTAAAATCGCTCATAGATAGGCCCCATGTGATCTTCTAATGATAGCATAACTAATGTAATAAAGCATAGCATGTAACATCCTCCATAATGAGATGTTTCAACACCACAAGAGAGCTATTCTACTTAACAAAACCAGTAGCTACACGATGACTCTCTAAATATAGTGGGACGTTTCATTTTTAAAGTAGGCATATGTCTCTAGCTCACAATTTTGATTGGGAATTAATTACCCATCAACATACCCCTTTCCCAGACAAATTCAATCAATTCAGTTTCCAAAATAACTCAACGACATATCAATCCCATGTTTTAATCATGAAAGACGGGGTGGGCCCCCCCCCTGTCTTGTGTGTACAGTGCTTAAAATTGACCCTCTAATTGTCTATTTTGTCAGCAACCTTGACGTTGTTTGACGGCGTGAAACCAGGTGATAATAGCAGAGAACTCTTACAGCGTTGTGCCTGGCCTTTGCAAATGTCCCAGTGGTGACATCTGTGAAAGCAAAGACCAGCAAACCAGGGCTGTGCTCAGGGTACGCCTCTGAGACATCTTTTGGCCTATTTCCGTTCAGTGTACGCCTCAGAGTCGGCTCGGAGATGTCTCTCTTTTCAGACTGGAGAAGAAAGGTGCCTCAAAAATGGCCGGCAAATTCAGTGGTTTCAGCCAATCAGAGCTCTTCTTTTCACTTGCAAATGGCTGCTTCCTATGGAGGTGGCCATTTTCGAGACAATCGACTGCTTTTGGTGTTCAGACTGGCGTGATGTCAGGAATTTCTCCGAGGCGCCTCGGAGGCGTACCTTGAACGCGGCCCTGACTATTATACTAGAACCCTCACAAATATTGTAGTTAATTGTATCTAATTTTCTATTCGAACCAGACATCCGAGGCAAAGACACCAGGAATTTAGCAACACCATTTGGCTACTGCCATGTCAAGCAAAGTCCCCTCAGTATGATAGACGGGCCCGACACAGTTCCTGACTCCCCCCCCCCCCCCCCCCCCCCCCCAAACCACCCTGTCAGTAGGCTTCCCAGTAACACCCCCCCCCCCCCCCCCCCCCCCCCCCCCCCCCCCCCCCGGCCCCCTCATCACCACCTCCATAGCTTACCCAATTATCTTACATTTGGTTTCCCAGCCACCTAAGTGAAACCTTTGAAGAGTTCAGGCTCAAAAACCTGTAAATTGGAATCTGGTGTGGTGCTTTCCAATTCACGTCTATCCATTTCATATTGTGTCAGTTTCTGCGAAAGAAAATCGATTTGATTATAGGAATGGTGCCACCCTCAACTCAAAGCTGGTGGTCCTGATTTCATTTCAGCCCAAATGGCGTTAGTCTGATTTTGTGCCTGAACTCTTCGCATAGTCTACCCCAATGCGTTTCTATATAAGTCACCGCGATAGGGTGGATCATTGTTTTATTATCAATTATAGTAATGCTGAAACCAAGGTAGCTGATTTACCAGGCCCTTTATAGGGGCCTCTTTCTCTCTACAGTGCCAATATAGCCCAATCATTTCAAAAGGACAAGTGAATAAAAGTAGGTCAGGCATTCTGCTCCAGGTAGGAGTGTAAAGGCAAGAAATCGGAGGCAACATTTTCTGGTAAACATACTTCTTGTGGCTTCATTCATGGGAGCTCTGCTTAAACAGGTGGGAGCGAGATTTACCTATCATTTGCAGATGTATCCAGTCAGAACTGAACTGACAATACTATTGGGGAGCCTATAGTATTAGGCTGTGAGATATATAAATAAAGAAATATGTACTGAGTAATAGATCAGGGATAAATAGTAGGTAAACCAGAAAACATCAAAAACGAATAGGAGACACCATACTAAACAAACTATGAACTGTTGTTCATAGTTTGTTTAGTATGGTTCATAGTATGTTGTTCATAGTTTGTTTAGTATTTTTGATAAAAAAACAAAAACAAATTGGAAAACTGCATAAACAAGTTTACAGAAATTATAGCTTAAAGGAAAAAAGAAAAAGAAATAGGCTCCTGGGGAATGCCGGATGGAGAGTTGGCAGGTACCTGGGATAACAAGTACATGAATTTAACTACGCTGGACTCCTGCACTATAAACACACTGTTAATTCTTGCGAGATCAAATGAATCATTTAAAACAAATAAACTGCTGACGATATTACCTACGCACAGTTTGTGGTCAGATAACATTGAATCAGTTCTAAAAATATTATTTTCCCCATAACATTAACAGGTTGGAGAGCTTACCTCGTTTGAGCTACGATGGTTAAAGTACCTAATTCGAGCCCCGGTTCAATTTCGAAGGTCGAATTTCATATAAGATTAATGTGCAGGTTCACAAATATGGTTGTGGAACAGTGAGTTTTGGGTTGTTTTCATATTAGATTACATCACTAGAAAGCACAAAATTATATCTAATTTCCTGAATATTCATAGGACATTTAGTTGGGACCGGATCGAGTAAATTAACAATGAATATTAGGAAATAATTCAGTAGTTACAACACATGTCTACAGGACAGAAATGCACATGGTAGTACTGTGTTGGTATAGCCATGAATCCTAAACAATAGAGGAAACTCCAGTCAACCATGGGGGTATATGCTGGTCTGTGGCCCACTCATATACTTCCACTTGCCACTGGGGGAGGTCCTGTGGGGACTGTTGTACATCATTTAGATATATTTTTTGCATACCAATATATATATGCATAATAAATAATTAACTGTGATTATGCATCTGATGCATTACCACCACAAATATGGCTTGTCTTGCTGGTACAACATTAAGAAAAACCTACCTTAAATATTATTGTATTTGATTTATTTTATTGTTGGTTATCACTTTTTATTTCTATTCATATTATTTAAGGGAAGACCGGTGCCGGGAGGCCTGGTGCCGGGAGGCCGAGAGTCCCGGCGCCGGGAGGCCGAGAGTCCCAGCGCTGGGAGGCCGAGAGTCCCGGCGCCGGCAGGCCGAGAGTCCCGGCACCGGCAGGCCGAGAGTCCCGGCGCCGGCAGGCTGAGAGTCCCGGCGCCGGCAGACCGAGAGTCCCGGCGCCGGCAGGCCGAGAGTCCTGGCGCTGGCAGGCTGAGAGTCCCGGCGCCGGAAGGCCAAGAGTCCTGGCGCCATCAGGATGAGAGTCACGGTGCCGTCATTATTACCGTATTATTTTAATTATTATTGGAATTATTTTTTTATTTTCATATACATGTATATACATATATAATATATATATATATCGATATAAATATAAATATACATATACATATACACATACATATGTGTATACATATAAATATACATATACCTATGTGCATATACATATATAAATATCACATATGCACCTATATATATATATGTCTATATATACATCCATTCACATATATGTATACGTATATACATATGGAGACCTATATATGTGACTATATAATTATATATATATATATATATATATATATATATGTGAATACATACTGTATTTAGAGATGACTGCATCATATATTGTAGAGTGGTCCTCCATTTGTCACTGGTAAGTTAACCCATGTGTAGTCTGTTTCACTCTCAGACTTATTGCAAGGGGCCTAAGCTCTGACACTTTAACACTCAGATTTTAACCAAAAACTGCCAAGGAAAGCTTTCACACCTCAGGTTGCCAATGGTTCTCTGCGCTGCACCTCCACTGACAGCTGAGCTCACTGAGGGTGAAGGTGTCAGAGCATATGCCCTTTGAATAGGTGTGAGAGTGGATTGGATTTGGTTTATAAGGGTCTGTGCCACAGTGCACTGCACACACATATTTCTGAAGGCACACACTACACAACAGTCAACTTGCTACTTGCAAATGGATTACCTCCTAAAACTCAGTGTTCCACAACCATATTTGTGAACCTGCACCTTATTCCTATATGAAATTCGACCTTTGAAATTGCACCGGGGCTCGAATGAGGTATTTAACCACCATAGCCCGATCGAGGTAAGCTCTCCAACCTGATTAATATACACAAAACTATCAGTGTATTGTATTCTGTTTTAAAGACAAGTTAATAAACAATATGCATGCTATCAAATCTTGAAAATGCTGTTACTTAAACTTGAATATTCTTTCCCCCCTTAGTTGAGGATAATGTTGAAAGCTGAAATTCCAGACCTTTGAACAATTAAAAGAATTACATCCAGATCAAGATTTTGAGGCCAAATGAGGATCATACCTGGAAGAATACTGGGACCTGGGATATATGTATATAGTAGCCTAATTGAGCGTATTTCGGTTGGATATTAAACCTTTTGTAATGTTTCTATCAGGATTCAACAATTAATTCAAAACAAAAACCTCTGGAGAACCCTCGGCTGCAACCCCTCAAACTCATGCAGTAAGTAACATGACTGGGTGTGCCTCTGATGTTTTATCAATGGTAAATAATATATATATATAAATATATATATGTGATGTATAAGCATTATGCGAGTATAAAGGCGCGGAAGGGAATTATTATTATTATTATTATTCTATTCATTACCTACCAACCATTGTCCTCGATGTATTCACCTCCTATATCTACTTGCTGCTACTGGTGGCGCCACCTTCGGCCTCCACCTGTACTACGTGCTCTCCCATTGTCATTCAAGCCATATATATGAAGAGTTCAAGTACAAATCTCCGTCTGACACCAATCCAACATTTGAATTAAAATAACATATTTTTACTTGAAGGTAATTTTAATCCTTACTAATTTTACTTTTCTTATCACGACATGATTATGGATCAATGAACAAAGAAATGAAAATGAAAAAAGAATAAAAAAATCTTTGAAGCTTTGATTCCAATGTTTATCTCAATTTTTGGATTGGCGTTTATGGGGGTTTTGCACCTGAACTCTTCATATACATATGTGCTCTATAATCTATTATGGGAATATAAACAAGGACACTACCACTTATCAGTTCTCTTCTATATATTAGTTATTACCTACTATCCTACTGTCATGGGAGTTAGTTCCTGCTTCTGCCACTATGGTGCCACCTGTGAGGGGCGCTTGGCCACCCTGATAACAGCTGTGTCTAGTCACTACTGCCTCCAGACCTACTCGGATGGTCAGATTTTTAATTTTAGGTGGCCAATTAACATATTCCCACCAGAGAATATATACTCTTCTCAACCACTCCAGTCTCTTGCTATTCTGTTTACCTGGGGCCAACTGTTTATATATATATATTTATATATATATTTATATATATATTTTTTTGCCAGGAGGCCGAGGCCCTCCTAAATAAAGAGGCCCTGCGCTGCATCCTGCCCGTCCGATATCTAACTAGATCCAGCAGTTTATCCCGTACATGCATATACACGAAACTCCGCCGACCCTCCGCGTGCCCTCCTGTTTGGGCTTTGAGTATTTTTCACAGGTCCTATCAGAGAATACGCCTTGCCCTGCACCCCCATCTGCCATCCAGAAGAGGTGCTGCCTGGACTACCGGGCTCACCTGTTTGACCGTCACCTTGGACACAGGGTACATGAGGCTAACCACCCGCAAGTGGAAGCTGCACCTCCTGCTGGATGACTGAGCATTGGCTGAGTAGGACGGCAGCTACAGTGTAGGGTTCTGCACAGTTTTGCAGGACGACGGATGCATGTCTGCTCTTGTGTCAAACCTGGGAGTTGCTTCATCAACAAATTTCCATTCATGGAGCCCTCCACCCCTCCCACTTCCTGGACTATGCGACAGTGGGCGATGATGAGATGAGGAGAGGAATTCTCTGGTTCACCCACTACGCTCCAACATCGAGTAGTGTATCGAGCCATCCGAGATCCTTTCTTGCTGTCATCTGACAGAAATATGACCATTTGTGATCATTTCAGATTGGTGTATAAATTTCAATGTCAGCTTATTATGTAAATATGATCAACTAAACTGACAGCATAAATACCACTAAGTTCTCACCGTGAATATGGTCCATGTGCTAACATGTAATTAAACCATCAGCGATCAATCCACCAATCAATCAATTAATCAATCATGTGCATTGATCCTACCTCCCCAGCTCAAGCCTTCATGGGTGATCGAATATGATTCGTGCTTGACTGGGGGGCGGGGGGGGGGGCGAAGTGGAAGGGCGGGGAGGGGGCGATTTTAAGTGGGATAGTGGGCGAGGGGGAGCGGGGAGGGGCGGGCGGGGTGTGGGAGGGGGAAGGAGGCTTCTCATTAACCGCATTCTTCACACACAAAAACCTCCTAGGCCTTCTGCAGATAACGCCAGCGATCCACACGTTGAAGGCCGTGACCTTGGTGGAGGTCATTGGGGCACCAGCTCCAGAGGTCCCTACGTGGGTGAAAATAAGTGTGAAAGCTGACAATGCGGCCTCAACGCTCACCCTGCGCCAGCCGTGTCTGCCAGAGAACTGTGGGCGGTTTCCACCACTAAGAATGTCACCATGGCAATTATGTACACAGCAGGCAAGGACCTAATGAGTGCAGGCACTTTTAGGGGAACGCTTCGGTTCGATAAGGTGGCAGTGTAATGTCAGATTTAATTTCCGAGGACAGGCATCACATGTATTAAGGCCCTGTCACACTACAACGTAACGACGTCAACGTAGAGAGAACGTGAAGAACGTTGAACTTTTCGGCGTAGTATGCAAATTTGGGCACAAGTTGAACATGGATGCAGCATAGTGGACGAGAGCGTAACGTCGGTAAAGCGTAGTGATACCGTCATTCAACGAGAGAGGACAATGTCATTATGCTAACGGAACGTTATGAACGTTATTCCATCACCAGAAGAGCATTACATACATCATGAGACGTTAAACGTATGTTGAATGCACGTTCTCCTGACGTTCTCCTGACGTTCTCCTGACGTTCTCCTGACGTTCTCCTGACGTTCTCCTGACGTTCCCATTACGCCCCGTGGGCATTTGCACTCGGTTTAATGTGGGTCAACGTAGTGGAACGTAGTTGAACATAGTGAGCAGCGTTGGAATAACGTCCGTTTAACGTCATTGACGTTCACTGAACGTGAACAGAACGTGCGGCGAATGTAAACCCTTATGTTTGAGCTACGTCAACATTTTTGAACAGGTTCAAAACTTTGACGCGCGCTGACGTAACCTGACGTAACATGACGTAGCTCGATGTCAGTCTAACGTCATTCTGACATCATCATGACGTCACCCAACGTACGTCAACGTAATGATGAAACGCGATCACGTCAGGCTTACGTTTGCTCGTTACGTCGTAGTGTGACAGGGGTATAAGAGCAAATCTTAACCGAGGTGACTTTCTAACTAACCTGGGATTTAGCATAGCATACAGAGATGTTTGATTTGTGTTGTTGTTTTATGTAGACCAGTCCTTGCCCTATTCCATTAAAGCGGAGCACCAATCTAGGAAGCGACAAAGGTACATGCTAAAAGTCATTAGTTTGACTCGGCTGGGATTCAAACTCTCGAACTTCCACACGAGAAGCCTGCGCTCTACCAATTCGGCCACCGCGTCCCGTCATACACAGAGGTGCTGGGCCTATGACATAGAGCTCTGGCCCTGAGCACTGCACGATATAGGTCTCATCAGACATTACCCTCATTATCCTATATCCACCGCACTAGAACCAGAAGCCTGCGACATCCAACAGTTTACCACGAATCTATTTGCTAAATATACGTCACTAGCTTCATTTAACAAAAACAAACACTGTCAGGGGCGAACGCAGGGGTTCTTGAGTGGGTTGAAAGGGCGAGGCTTTTGAGACGTGATCCTTGAAATGGTTGCTGAAGGGAGAGGCGCAATCCGCACAGTATCTTCTGTCTGAGGCCTCACCTCTAAAGACCCACCGTTCCAGAAAGTGGTTCTCCCCTTAATCAGGTGGGGATGCATGGAACAGGTAGCAATCGCAGCCCGACTGTCCAGAGTTCACCCTGATTTCTGTGGTCCTCACTCGAGGGGTTGGGGGGAGGGAAGGGGGCTTTGCGGAGGAGAGGTGAGGTGTGGGGGTGTGCACACACCCTGCAGATAGTGATAAACAGCCACCCCAGGCATAGTTGATGGAAAATAGCCAGGAATATGAACAAATCATGATGCATGACATCATATAAACCATTACTCTAATATACACACAGGCATATGTGTTGTTCTTTTAGCAGTGTACACAAGGATGGCCACTTGAAGTGGGTGCGGGTGTGGGTGTGAAGTGGGATTTCTATGTCTGTGTGGTATATTCATCAGACAGTGGATGTGTATGTATGTGTATGCACACACATATATATATATATATATGCGTATATACGCATCATCATCATGCTGTCGGTTGCGATGTGACAAAGACTGCTTTCATTACTTGACTGCCGCTCTCCATTTAGCTCTCTGCTGTGAGAGTGATGTCCATGAGTCGGTCTTAATGTCTCTCAGCTTCAGGTTTCTCTTTATGGTATCCTTGAACTGGAGATGAGGGGGCCCTCTCTTTCTGTAACCAGAAGACAGTTGGGAGTAGAGGATCTGCTTTGGTAGCCTGTCTGATGACATCATCATGATGTGTCCAGTCCACCGGAGATTCTTTTTGATCAGAAGATCTTCCATAGAGGGCAGCCCCATCTGTTCGAGTATTTCCTTATTTGTCACTTTGTCCTTCCAGGTTAGCCTCATGATTGAGCGCAGATGTCGCATCATGAAGGCATGCAGCTTTTTCACCTGTCGTCTGTACACTGTCCAGGCCTCGTCTCCGTATAGTAGGGTGGATAGCACAATTGCATGGTAGATCTTGCTTTTGACCCACATGGACACATGGTGGTTGTTCCAGAGTCTCTGGCATAGTCGGCCAAAAGATGCGCTAGCCTTGGCCATCCTCCTCTGAATTTCAGCATCAATACGTCCATCACTTGATATAGTGCTTCTGAGGTAGGTGAATTCCGGAACAGAGTTCAGCTTGTTTCCGTCAACCATGATATCCTCCTCTTGGGTTCTTGTAGAGTTGGGTTGGTACAGCACCTCCGTCTTCTTGATGTTAATCTTCAGGCCAAACTTCTTTGATGCATCGGAGAAAGCATCTACTATTTTCTGGATCTCTTCAACAGCGTGGGCAACCAGTGCACTGTCATCTGCGACTCTGTCACCAAATATGCACATATATATATATATATATATATATATATATATATGTGCATATATACACATATATACGGAGGTATATGCATATATGTGTATATATATACATCTATGCACATAATATAAGCATATATATGCGTATATACGCCCCTCTCCCGCCCCCCCCCCCACACACACATCTCCCCTTTCTCTCCATTACATGCAGTGGCCAGCATGCTGGGGATTCAACATGATCTTGACCCTTGTATATAGGTTGTATCAATACTGGGAGGATGTCAGATACCAATTCAAAGAGTATGTGAATATTACATAAAATATGTGTAATTATTTTAACTAAACCATATATGGAATTAAACAAATTGGTTACGCATATTATTGCATTATTAATGTATTTGTGGATTTGGAAAGAAATTAAAACAACAATTAAAACAAAATAAATGCTGCCTGACCAGGATTCGAACTGAGTACATTCTGATCTTCAGACTACAAGCCTCCCATTTGGGCTACTGAGAAAATGATGATTCTAAAGGGCCGGTCACATAGCCGTTAGTGGACGTAGTGATCGGTAGGATAGATTAACGTGGGTCAAATGTGGTGTAAGTATGTTAAACTATGTTGAAATACGTTAAGGTATGGCAGGTTTTGGTACGGATAAATACATTATGGTATGGATAAATACATTATGGTACGGATGCTATTACGTTCAACTACGTTCAACTACATTCAACTATGTTCAACTATGTTAGCCATTACTATGTTCACTAATAGCTATGTCACCAGGGCTTCGTTGAAGTACGCTAGAGTATGCTAGAGCATTCTAGAGTATGCTAGAGTATGTTAGCATCACGGATGCAAATTCAGCCTGTAACATACCACTCTTTTGAACATGTCCAACAATTTAATTGGAGATCATGGCTCACCCACATTAATACCAAGTTAACATCACAGACAAGTATGGATGCCGGTATGTTCAACTACGTTCAACTATGTTCAAATACTTTCAACTACGTTAGCCTCCACTACGTTCAACTATGTCCATTTACAGCTATGTAACCGGGGATTTAGAGTCTTTTAAGCCTGAGTATATGATATCGGGTTAAGGTTTGTGAAGTTTGAAATTATATCTTTTGTATCATGTTGTATGGGAATTTTATTGTGTTTTTTCTTTGTTTTGGATTGAGATTTTTACAATAATTCATCATTTTATTAATATCTCTTGGTATTTTCTTCCCTTTTTAAAAATAATTTTCTTCCCTTTTATAAATTATTATTAAACTACAACTGTACACGGGCGCACAGTTACATACGGACGGGAACAAATCAAAACATATTGAAAAGTTTGTGTTTCTTTTTCTATATCCCTTATCTACTTCTGCTATTCTTATTGGCTCAGTGTCTAAAACATCCACAAGAAGACAACATTGTACTCACATGGTTTCTTTAATCTCAACATAGTTGCTACAGGCATATTATGTACATGGTCTGGACTGGCTGGTGGCTGTGGTGAAAGAGAGCCAGCATGTGACTTGCAACCTAATTTACAGGTTTAAATCCAGGTAACAGTCAGGTGACCTTAGCTTGTAGCTGGCAGCCCATTTGCTACAGAGTACCAACGCAGCCGGGTATCAGTCAGATGACCTAGTTATCTGGTTCCCGGAAGCCTGTTGGCTGCATAGGACAAAACAAAAATCACCCCAAAATTCCCAAATATTTTACAATATGTGATAAGCAGAGGCCAAACACACAAGTACGGGTGGTTGTTGTGCAGGCGTCGAGCGGGCGTCGAGCGTGAGGATTTTCTGGAGCGATTTTGTTGTTGTATGCTTGATGCGTAATGCCACTTGGCTTTTGACCGAATTTGCCTAACTTTGCCCGACGTTGCCGACTTTTCTCGACTTTAGACGACTTTTCCTGATTTTAGACGACTTTTCCCAACTTTAGATGACTTTTACCGATTTTAGCCGACTTTGCCTGACTTTAGCCGACTTTCCCGACGTTAATCGACTTGACTTTACCTGACCTGACTTTACCCGACCTGACTTTTCCGAACCTGACTTTACCCCACTTGATTTTAAAGTCAGGTCGGGTAAAGTCAAGACAGTCGGGTCGGGTCGGGTCGAGTCGGGTCGGGTCCGGGTCGGGTAAAGTCAGGTGGGGTAAAGTCTGGACGGGGTAAAGTCTGGACGGGTAAAGTCTGGACGGGTAAAGTCTGGACGGATAAAGTCGGGTTGGGTAAAGTCGGGTCTGGTAAAGTGGGGTCTGGTAAAGTGGGGTCGGGTAAAGTGTTTTGTTTGTTTGTTGTTATTTTACATCGTAGCAACATCTAAGGTCATATCAGGACGGGTACCGACTTATGACAGCGCGTACTCATGGCGACTTTATAGTGCTGCCCCACTGGGAAAGCAGGCCGCCAACACCATGACCTGATATCCGAGTGCCAGGCTAGGTAGCAACAAGTATCAATGTTTAAGTCATATATGTATATGCACCTATATCCACATATATGTGTGTATGAATGCATATATGTGTGTGTGTATATGCATATACATATATGTATGTGTGTATATGCACATACACATATACAGCACACCACACAGAGAGAAATCCCACTGTGCACCCACACCCACACCCACCTCCAGTCGCCATCCTTGTGTAGACTGCTAAAACAACAACCCATCTGCCTGTTTGTACATTAGAGTAATGGCTTATATGCATCATGATTTGTTCATATTTTTGGTTATTTCTCATTAACTATGTCCAGGATTTAGATTTTTTTTAAACTACTTTTTTAAACAGGCCATAGCGGTTCACCAGTAAAAATGACTAATTCCAGAATACAAGCACTACAATGTTGAAGGCAAAATAAGATGATGGCTTTATTTTAATGTAGTTTTAACTGAATATTATGAACATACTATTTACAGGAACATTTTCTTCATAGAAACTGTGAAGAGCTACTTATGCCCATCCTAATGATATATTTTGTTAGGTTCCAGCCTCAATATTAAAGTAATTGCAGACTGTGACATCTCACCCCTATTTGTTTCTATATGAAAACTGTCTTGGTTTTTCAATATGCCTTGAGAAACCAAGACGTTTTGAATTCCTAGTCCTGGCCCCTATGTGGCTACCTGTGAGATGAAATTAATACTCGACAGGCGAAGGGCAGTTGTACTGCTTTACAATACCTTAATATTAAGCTAAGGTAGTGTTTTACTATAGTTCTATTATTGCAGCAATATTCTTATGGACGCGAAATGGTCGTTTTGCATGCAGAATTAATTATGCATTTTTCACTTGTGTGCATCGGATGGAGCAATAACAATGTGCACTCTCTGTTTTAATAGGCTACTGGATATCACGGGATCTTATTACTTAAAGTTTCATAAACATACGTTTTTGAGTCTCGGTCATATTTCTTTAGATAATATATAAGATTAATTTAGTAGATTGACTGTTATAACATACTTCAGTTTAGTTTGAAATATCTGTTATTTTAAAGGGCTACCTTTGCGGATCTTTAAAGTGAAAACATGCCACATTAGTTTTGGCGTGCATCATGAATGCTGGACATAGTTCACCAATTTCACGTGTAGCCGTGTAGCATAGAAGCACCCACTTGCAATAAATGTTTAATGAGTGCATCTGTATCTAAGTTGAATCTGTAGGATCATATCTAGACTAGTGCATCATATCTAGACAAGTGCATCTGTATCTAAGTTGAATCTGTAGGATCATATCTAGACAAGTGCATCTGTATCTAAGTTGAATCTGTAGGATCATATCTAGACAAGTGCATATGTATCTAAGTTGAATCTGTAGGATCATATCTAGACAAGTGCATCTGTATCTAAGTTGAATATGTAGGATCATATCTAGACAAGTGCATCTGTATCTAAGTTGAATCTGTAGGATCATATCTAGACAAGTGCATCTGTATCTAAGTTGAATATGTAGGATCATATCTAGACTAGTGCATGTGTATCTAAGTTGAATCTGTAGGATCATATCTAGACAAGTGCATCTGTATCTAAGTTGAATCAGTAGGATCATATCTAGACAAGTGTATCTGTATCTAAGTTGAATCTGTAGGATCATATCTAGACAAGTGCATCTGTATCTAAGTTGAATCTCTAGGATCATATCTAGAAAAGTGCATCTGTATCTAAGGTGAATCTGTAGGATCATATCTAGGCAAGTGCATCTGTATCTAAGTTGAAACTGTAGGATCATATCTAGACAAGTGCATCTGTATCTAAGTTGAATCTGTAGGATCATATCTAGACAAGTGCATCTGTATCTAAGTTGAATCTGTAGGATCATATCTAGACAAGTGCATCTGTATCTAAGTTGAATCTGTAGGATCATATCTAGACAAGTGCATCTGTATCTAAGTTGAATCTGTAGGATCATATCTAGACAAGTGCATCTGTATCTAAGTTGAATCTGTAGGATCATATCTAGACAAGTGCATCTGTATCTAAGTTGAATCTGTAGGATCATATCTAGACAAGTGCATCTGTATCTAAGTTGAATCTGTAGGATCATATCTAGACAAGTGCATCTGTATCTAAGTTGAATCTGTAGGATCATATCTAGACAAGTGCATCTGTATCTAAGTTGAATCTGTAGGATCATATCTAGACAAGTGCATCTGTATCTAAGTTGAATCTGTAGGATCATATCTAGACAAGTGCATCTGTATCTAAGTTGAATCTGTAGGATCATATCTAGACAAGTGCATCTGTATCTAAGTTGAATCTGTAGGATCATATCTAGACTAGTGCATCTGTATCTAAGTTGAATCTGTAGGATCATATCTAGACAAGTGCATCTGTATCTAAGTTGAATCTGTAGGATCATATCTAGACTAGTGCATCTGTATCTAAGTTGAATCAGTAGGATCATATCTAGACAAGTGCATCTGTATCTAAGTTGAATCTGTAGGATCATATCTAGACAAGTGTATCTGTATCTAAGTTGAATCTGTAGGATCATATCTAGACAAGTGCATCTGTATCTAAGTTGAATCTGTAGGATCATATCTAGACAAGTGCATCTGTATCTAAGTTGAATCTGTAGGATCATATCTATACTAGTGCATCTGTATCTAAGTTGAATCAGTAGGATCATATCTAGACAAGTGCATCTGTATCTAAGTTGAATCAGTAGGATCATATCTAGACAACTGCATCTGTATCTAAGTTGAATCTGTAGGATCATATCTAGACAAGTGCTTGTGTCTAGAAAATGTTATGTTTGATCGGATCTATAATCGAATTTTAGTATTTGTTATATCTCTTGGTTTAAACAAGACTTTATAACACTATTTCAGGGCATATCAGCAGCAAGGGGTCCGATAAGCAGCAAGGGGTCTTTTATATGCACTTTCCCACAGACAGGACAGCACATACCACAGCCTTTGATGAACCAGTTGTTGACCACTGGTTGGAACAGAAAATAGCCCAAACTGCAAATAGGGGCGCAGAGCAGGATCGATCAGAACCACACCTTCACAGGTGGACACTACCACCTGAGCTACGTCCCACTCCCCCATTCCTAGCTTAGCAATGCAAACGCCATGTAAAATTATACGGATTTTCGATTAAGAATTATATATTGGCAGAGAGGAGTATTATTCTTGGACGATGGAGTGGGAACCCGGTTATGTAAACTAAAAGCAATAGAATCCCACTCCCATTGTACATGATACTGAGTGATGTGAAATATATGTTATATATGAGGCTGGGAGTTAATGAAGAGATGTTCCTATAAAGGAGACAGTACATGATTATTGAAATGTTCTCTATGTGTTCATAAAGAATACAATTGGAGAAAAAGGACAATTTTAATATATTTATCTATATATATATCTGTAACTGTGTACAACATCCTGTTCACCCATGACCACTAGACTGACCCACCTGCCTAATCTGCATATGTATAGAGTGCACCACCTGCAGCTGGTTTGAGTGACAGCCCCTACTGGGGGTGGCCACCCACCCAGACTGTGTGGGGTGTCTGATTGGCTGGCTGGGGGATGTCCAGTCACCTGACTTCCTTGGCCTATCCTGACCAGACACTAGTCTCAGATAAGTAATTATTCAAAAATCTGCTCCAGGTAAGCTGGAGAGAAATCACTCTACTCCTAGCTCTTGAGTGAGACACACCTACTTTTGAGCAGGAACCCCAGACACTCTGTCTGATGCTATCTAAATTCACCTATTCAAATTGAGTGTATAAACAGCCATAGGACTCCTGTCCCATGGGCTGTGGGCACTGCTTTCAGTATACAGGCTAAAGTGATAATGAGACATAGTGTGGGCAGCATATGAGGAGCGAAGGTGCTAGGTCACATGTAAGGGGGATGGACAGGAGTTGCTGCCAATAAAGCACAACTTATTCACTGTTCATCAGTGTGACTGGTTTTCCTTCCTCTTTCCAGACTTGGTTAAATTGATTTAGACTGATTGCATCACAGATGAAATGAAGGGGAAGAGTTTTGTAGTCACATGGGGTGCTCAACGCAGCCGAGCACTCTCGTGTTTCTATAGCCAGGCTAGTTAGCGATAAAATGCTGCTTTTGTAAGTCTTTGGCTTGACTTGCAAGGGTTCAATTGACCGGATTGAAGCGGTCACTCTAACAACTAACCACCCTCCACCCTCCGATTCTAACGGCCATTTCATTGATCGGGATTCAGGACCTATTCCAACTAAATTCAGACTGCATCACGTGGCGTAATTTGTCACCTTTCCAGCACCCTACCGTTATCAATACCGGACATGGTGCCCGAATCGGTAAGAGCCCAGCCTTCCCGTATGGAACGTCGGGAGTTCGAGTCTCAGCTGAGTCAAACCAATGACTTACACAATTAATATTTGTTACTATCTAGCCGGGTGCTCGGAATTACTAGGATACGGTA
Organism: Branchipolynoe longqiensis; assembly: GCA_030323885.1. Taxonomy (NCBI): domain Eukaryota; kingdom Metazoa; phylum Annelida; class Polychaeta; order Phyllodocida; family Polynoidae; genus Branchipolynoe; species Branchipolynoe longqiensis. Next base: position 59,411,925 of record CM059190.1, on the reverse strand, counting down.
AGGACTGGTTAGCTCAGTATCAGGATAATGTGACTGAGTGGGAAATCGAGTCATGATGCTGGTGGTCTGGTCTCCCAGGCGGACAGCACTATAAAATCACCATGAGTGTGTACTGTCCCAAATGGGTACTTACTCATCCTGATATGACCTTAGATGCTACCTAGCACCAGGAAGTAAAACGCCAACAAACGAAACAAACAACACCATGGTCGAAACATCAGCTGATCAGACCCCCCCCCCCCCACCACCACCACGCACTCCTCCCACCCACCCTGATCGCATACCACTTTGTATATATATCTAATATCTATAATTCGGCTGAAACTGCGACGCGGATTTCCCAAGCCAGGATCACATGGATGCTTAAACAGAAATAGCCGCGCAATGTCCGGCTGGCTTTAGGCAAAGCAGGTAAGCTTGAGCCACATCGATCTGAGTTGAAGTCCTGACGAATTGCAGCGACTCAGCAGAGAAAGCCGGTGCAACCTTCACGGTAAGAACCGGTGGAACGGTCTGCCCGTCTCAGCCTATTTAGTGATGGACTCCGGCATCTGCGCTGAGAGCCCAATCCCGCTTAGTTTCACCCCCGATGCCTGCTTGACTACAGATTTAAATCAGCGCCCCTGTCGGTATATAACCCAGAACAGTCACACCCACGCCGCAAGATGGCGCTCCCGGGGCCAACAACAACAGGCAATTTGTGTGTGCGTGGGGGGGGGGGGGATTAATTTGATTCATGTAAATCTTTTGTCATGGCCATAGCACTGGTCCTCCGGTAGTTACACAAGTTTTTAATTTGTTTAAACATGATTTATATAGTGTCTTGACATGTGAAGTATATTCTGAAATTAAAGTGTACACAATGCAGTAAGTAATGAGAATGAGGTCCTTACACACGTGACTACGACCGTGTCGCAGTGCAGTGCTCCAGTCCCATATCTTGTTATAGGTGATGTGAAGTGCTTATTTCGCGATAAGTATGAGCATCCTCAATGGTCTACCCGCCCACAGTCCATTGCCAGCAATTGCCACTTTTAACCCGAGGTTCATCAAGGTGAAGGTCAACTTTGTTAAAGAACCTGTGCTCGCTTTAGACTCTGAGTAGGTCTTTTATTGGGCCCGGGCAATCTCTACTAGCTGAGACTGGTTCGCAAACACAGAGGCCGGTTCAATGAATAGCGGGTACTGCAGTTGTCGCTTCTCACGAAATCACCGTGATAGTGATGCAAATTGAAGGTTCCGATCAGTCGCCTCACGAGTCATGGATCGACCCCAAACTCCCTAGAATTTCACGCAGCAAAGGCACAAAATAAACAATGTTTTGGTTACTATTTTGTTCTAATTCATATCCTGTAGGCCTTACTACAGTGTACTTTTGATTAAATACAAGTAAATATCATGTTATACATATGCTAAAATGGCAGTCTATATACCTTTTAGAAATGCCCTCAAATAACCTGGTTAAAGTCTCTCGCTATACCTCGTGGCGAAGGGGACCGTATTCCGAAAAATGCTCTCCAAGCACAACTCTGCTTAGTTGTTATGTTTATATAACCAGATATGTGGGGGGAGAGTTTAAGGTGAGTGCTGGGGTCCCGAAGTTGAGGGTGAGTTCTGAGGTCAGTGGGGGGGGGGGGGGTGCTGAGGCTGGGACTTCAGTTGCTGTTTTGAAAATGATTGAGTCTGAGTTGGTGGAGAGACGGGAGAGTAAAACTGAGGTATTTTCAATTTTATTTAGAGTAGTTCAAACAGGAAATATATTTGCTTTAATGTAAACTATGTTAGTACAAATAATTACATTGCATAATTCAATCAGAAACACATATAGAAGGAAAACGTTTTTTTTTGTTGCTGAATGAAAAATGGAATGAACCATACAAGGTTTGAACCCACAACACCAAACAACTTCGGATCACAAGTTCAACACCCTAATCAGTAGAACACAGAGACCAGTTGTCACAGTTCAGGCTATCTGTATATACGACGTAATATATATACAAGCAGCGTATAACCAGAACGGCAAGACACGTGTCCCTTTAGAGCCATTAAACAACAACGGGGAGGGGGGATGTCTCTGGACCCCCCCCTCCCCCCCCCTAGCAAGTTCACAGCTGCTATCACTCAGGTTCCACGTTCGCAACGCAGGTCCCCAAGGATTGGCAACCTCCAGGTTGGCAAACCTCCAGGTTGGCAATGCTGCACGTCTGAAGTGAGCCTACAGGGTCTGCACCGTGACTGCTGAACACATGCTTATGAATGATTAACTGTAGCAATGTAACACAAGAGCATTCTAATCAGTAACAGTAAGTCGACCTTTGTTGTGATTAGCTGATAGAATATGTGTGTGCGCTGTAACCAATTGTTGCATAGCATTTCAGTCACGTGATATAAATGTCGGAATATGGCGGCGCCAAGAAGAATACACATTTCTATCTAATATAAATTAATATGTTCATATAAATTAATATGTTACATTTTCTAAATGTAGACCTGGTTTTGAAGTAAGATTTGATAAATAGCATACAGTACCTACACATGTGTGTAACCAGCTGAGCATTGCCAGTGGCTGAATATCAGTCAGATCAGTCTACGCAATGAGAGAGCATAGAAACAATGAGAACTGCGTAAGGAAACAGGCTTGAGCAATTTCTACTGTTACCAAACCTTCTCCTATAATACCACCACCGTGGATTAATATGCACATATTAAATTACATCAGACGTACGCACATGTATGGCAAACAGCGCTTTGATTAATTTATAAGTTTGCAGACCTCTGTCTTGGTTCCTTGTGCGCATTCCCCTGGGACCTTGGAGAAAGTCCTGTGAATACACATGAGGAAAACATATAATCTTAACACCGAAAGCGCATCGCGTTTGTTTAAAAAACGAGCTTTACGAGTTAAGGAAATGCAGCTTTAATGCCCCGCCGGAAGTCGGAAATGCACACACGCATGCGCAGTGAGTCCATGCTAGATTTTTCACATGGGGACAAATTATACTTTTTTTGTTGCAAATATACTACTCATGCACTGATAAATATATTCACACCTTTTCTTAAAATATAATATAGTGTATTATATTTTAATATTACACACACAAGTTGTTTTCTAATACAACTTTAACTTTGAACCAACGAATTAGATCGAGAAAAGAGGTGTATTTATCGCCCACCCACAAGTTACATACAAAGTATAGAATGGCCTTTCACCTATTTCCCCATCGACCAAATTACCATATATATAGAAGCTCCTTTCTTTACCAAGCAATACAACTAAGGAATAAACTACCCACAAATATTTGTTTGTTTCATTACTGATTCCCCAGCACAATAATATATCCTCAAAACTGGATAACTGCAACTTCCGCAAAATCCTCAAACACCAGATTAATATGTCAGTAACTGCAACTGTAGAGCATGACAATCTTGAAATAGTCTCCTTTGACCCAATAGATCCAGACTAAACAATTGAGAGGGAAATTAAAAAAAGAAAAAGCAAACTCTCATCAACAACATGCCATTGCATCTCAACCATCATATTCCACCGCAAGTCAAGCCAGACCAGGGCTCTTTTGTTTTAATTACACAGCTGTTATTTATCATATTCTACATACTTGCATGTATTTTTATACATTCCTAAGATGTCATAACCTATGTAACTCCAGTATGATCCATGGTCTTCATTATCTTTATAAAAAATCATATTCATGTCATACATGTAGGCATCCCATGTAATTTCCTAACTTGTGGTTAATCTTAATGTTACTGTTAACAGTGGTTAAACAATCAAATTATTTAGTTACTTTGTTAATTACCCATTGTTAGTTATCCAGTGTTACTTTGGAGAGATGCACTTAAGTGTACAAGTAGGAAGAACACTCCCTTAGGGAATGCCTATCAAATCTCTCCTACCATATGTTATAGTGAAATAACATTGAATTCAATTCAATTTAGTGCATGGTGGGTCTGTCCATTGCCGGAGTTAAGTGAAACAGACAGATATCCCGAGGCCCAGTGTATTACCGTCTTGGGACATAACGCTTGTGCCGGAGTCATCACATAATTTGCTCACTTAACTTGGAACTTAGAGATGTTCGCGGTTTGGGAATTTAAATGACAGGTCTCAGCCAATTAATTAATTGATGGTGGTGGGTGCGTCGATATCAGCAATCAGATAGCAGGAGAACTGATCTCCAAGATAGGCAGGTAATAATTAAATAAGGAATGCCACAATGCAAGTGTAAGAATTCGGAATCCCTGTTGAGAAGATTTAACACATTTACTGAGTAATGTGAACTGCTTTAAAAGGTCTGCTTTCTTAAAAGTGCACAGTCCGATGAAAATATCTAAGTTTCAAAACCAAAACAATTATTCAGAATTGATTAGACATAATTATTATATACCTCAGATACTGGTGTACTTATTAAATATTTGTTGCCGCATAGTTGGGGATACTGAGGCAATCTAATAGAACCGGTTTCTGCAGAGACCTATGGTGGAAGAGTTTTGGCATGAATGCCAAATGCTTTGTTCATGCTTGTGTAGTGGTCTGCACTGACCTCTCAGGCAAGGAGCCGCATATACAGGGAGGCGTGGGTAGTATGGTGATATCAGGGAGCCTAGGTGGTGTAATGGTTATCACACTGGCCCGGAATGCAAAGAGATGTGGGTTCGAGTCCCGCTCTAGGCGCAATATTTCCCATTTTCATCAACCCCCACAACACTTGCACTTCAAATGTCTCAAAAGTGTACCATTTAAAATAAAAGTTACTTCAAACTAAAGTAATGTAGATTATAACGATCAACCTAATATGTATATTTCAGAAAATGACTGAAACTCAAAACCATCGGACTATGCAAGTTTATGAGTTTAGTGTTCTGGGAATTTTCAGTTTTCCTTCAGCAAGGCGTAGTTTCAGATACTGCGATATTATTTCTTGTCATTAAGCTAGAAGCTGGTGCAGAATTACTGCCCGCTGGTTTCCGAGACAGGACTGAGGCTGCGACCCGGCGTGTTTACACGCCCGGAAGTGGGGTGGTTTTGGGGTGGAGAACCTCCCATCTCTATCCTTCCTTTCAGACCATAAAATGTGGGCACACTTTGAACCTGTAAACACAGTTCCTGATGACCAACCATAGCAGAGATATTGCATAGCAGTTGTCGCTAGTTTGGATTGCAGGGCAATTATGTTAACCACAAATATCCATGAACTGCAATACTAGTTCATATGTATGAATATGTAGCAGTGTGTAATGCTGCAGTCAAGTACTTGGTTAGTCGCAGGGCGGACACCCAACTTCTAAAAATAGTTTTCCCCCTCGGAAGTGACGCGTTAAAGCTTGTCTCGCCAGGCACCTCCCGGTGGGACGACGTAGAGTGCAATTGTAATGAAAGCAATTTGAAAATTGTCTGGGAATCCACCGACTTGCAAGCAGGATCATACCTTTGAGTCTTCAAGATTCCCTACAGCCTACTACTGTGATTCACGATGATTACAGTTAAAAGGGAGTTGTTTGGCGGGCATTACACACAAAGGTCCCTTTGCAAGTCCATATGCGTGAATGACTAGACTCCTATAAAATGCCATATTCAAAATGTTCAACATTGTTAATGATTTGGTCTTTTTTTAATATTAATTCTTTGGGGGGGGGGGGGGGTAGTAAGTCAAACAGCTATTGTTTGAATTTGTTTTGTGTGTTAAAATACAGTTGTGGATGAGTGTTAAAATGATGTTATCGATGGATGTTACATGGTTACTTACGATGACTTTATCTATGTGCATAAGATCAAAATCAAAAACCGAAGCAAACATTTGTCAACTCTGACATATGCCCAACATGTAAGCATTCTTATAAATATGAATTCTGCTTTTATTTGGAATGTCTTTTTTTGCTATTATTTGAAGCGTTTGCACTTTTGGTTTCCATGACAGAAAAGTGGAACACAGTTTGTATCAACAACCCATATATATATATTTTTGACCTCGTCCTCACCCTCTTGGCTATTTATAGCCCAGTGAGATATAGCATTCCCGACCGATCAATTTGCGTTCCCAACTCGCCGTGAACGGACATACAAATGGTGAACTCCGGTCTTCTATCAACTACCTACACTACCAAAGGATATTGGATTTTTATTTGAATATTACTAAAAGCCCAACATCGTTGGCAGCCTTTTTTAAAGCTTTAGCTGTTAGAGCTGCATTTGGCATGCTCTGTAAATTATTCTAAATTCAGTTGGTGGCTATCGGTGGCACGGGAGCCGCTGGTGCTGTTGTTGGTGGGATTACATGTCTGCCCAGTTAAATGCCTAACCCACATGGGCCCGAGTCACCCTTCATACAACAACAGAATTGTGCGCCTAGCTAGTGCCAGACCTGGAGGGCATTCACATACAAAATTTGGACTAAGTTAGTTTTATCAAAATTACAAGAAATAATTCTTGTCTCGGTTTGGCGACCGAACAATGGGGATAGGCACCCCGGCACAGGTATGCACACTGTGTACACTGTCTACCAATACACCCATTTCGGTTTTTAAATTATTGAGGGTATATTGGATAGGTCAAAAGTCTGTCGAGACAGTGTCTCAAATAAATCATTAATTATTGTTGCAGAGTGATTTTACTCTTTTTTGCAACATGGCCTTGGCTAAATATACGCTTGTATATTTGCAGATGGCGGCCAGACAGACACAGCGCAGACCAGCTATACATTCCAATGAGTCAGAGTCAGCTGATGACCACGAGGGCAATCAAGGCAGTCAACAAGATAACGCAACAACCAGTCCAGGCCCTCAGACGCGGCAGAGCGAGGACGACCACCCGCTTCAACTAGACGCGACTATGGAATCAAGACTGGATGAACTAATTCAGTGGAAAGTTCAACAACAGCTGGACCTGGCAAGCAAAACTGGGTCAAAACATGACCTGGCTCATGCCTTATAGGAAACCAACTCCGATGAGATCTCCGTGCGCTCACAACACTCAGTTGCTAGGTGTGTGCTGGAAAAAAGGGGGAAAAAGCGCCGAAAATGTAAGTCAAACGTTTCTACTTCTTCTGACTCTGACTTGTCCGAAGGGGACAAATACCGTCGACCAAAGGCTAAGCCTAAGCCTAAGAAGAAGAAAAGTAAACAGAAGAAATCAAAGAAGAGTAAACACTCCTCATCTTCGGACAGTTCTGAATCATCATTCCCTTCTTCTGACTCTGACAACAAAGAGGATGGTGTTATGGAAAGACAACTAGCTCAAATTGGCAAGAAGAAAAGGCATGAACCGGCAGACTCAGTAAGGGTGCGCTCCCTCCTTAGAACTGCTCTTGATGCTGGATTTGACACATCTAAACTAGCTGAAGTAATATCCCAAGCAATGGAGAAATACACAGGTATTAAGCGTGTGAAGGAGTGCTTTTTAAGAGAAATGGACTCATGTCATTTTGAATGACCAGATGTGTAGAGTCGAGACCACTATTCATACGATGCAGTCAGCATTCTTATCAGCAATGGCGGCTGTTGTACCAGTTGTGATTCATATGGCAAATGAACATCGATTTACCACATTGGCCACCCCCATGAATGATGGATTGGAAGTACTAGCAGCAGCAAGTAGCTATGCTATCTTCAAGAGATACGAGAAAGTTTTCAAGAATGTTACGACTGATGCAGGTGAATAGGTCACACCATCGAAGAAAATAAAGGATAGAAATGGAAAAGAATACACCCTTTTCATGCCACCTAAACCAATCCCAGGGAAGCACTGGGACAACCAATTGTACAGTGGGCAAATATAACACCTGATCAAGAAAGCAGAGACTGGTACCAAAAATGTGAAGCATATGGGTATAAATAACAAGACAGCTCACTACCAGCCCCGGACCAAGCGCCCAAGGTTTGAACCCCCAAAGAGATCATACTACAAGGGTTCGAGAGGAGGTTAAAATCAGAACACACAGAACTTCAGGAATCGAGCACAACGTGGACCGCGTGGTTGGAACGAGTCCAATCGTACCAACTTCAACTACAACAGGCCTACTCCACATCCAAGACAACAGAGTTTCAACCGGGGAGGAGCGAAGTAGACGCAGCTACAGCTTCTCCCAGCCAGTTGCCCAGGTAATTATTGATAATGAATTGTTTGTCGCTGAAAATGTATCTAATTGCTTTGATTATTGGTCAGAGTTAACATCCTCCACTGAAATCTTGTCACATGTACAAGGGATACAGATACCATCTGATGAAATACGCATCCAAACACAAATACCAAAACCGTATAAATTTTCTAAAATCGAAATGGAAGTGGCAGATTGTGAAGTAAATAAGTTATTAATTCAAGGCGTTATTACCAAGGCTGTCCATTTGGAAAGACAATTTGTTTCAAACATTTTCCTTTGACCTAAACCCAATGATTCACATTGCGTAATTCTAGACCTTACACTTTTGAACAAATTAGTAACCTACACTCATTTCAAAATGTTTTCACTTAAAAATGCACTGGATTTGGTAACACACAAAGCTTGGATGGGTAGCATTGATTTAAAAAATGCCTATTATTTGGTTTCGGTAAGAAAAACCTTCACAAAATATTTAAGATTTATTTGGAGAAATCAATTATATAAATATACATGTATGCCCAATGGAGTATCGGTCTGTCCACGTATATTTACAAAATTGCTTAAACCAATTTACTCCAAACTTAGTAACCAAGGTTTTGTTATGTTCCCTTATATAGATGACTCCTTCATAATAGCAGAAAGGGAAGAACATTGCACTTTGGCCATTCAGGCCCTGAAAGCAGAATTGATAAAAGCAGGTTTCACATTAAATCTAGACAAGTCAGTCCTAAACCAAGTCAAGAAAGTACTTTCCTAGGGTTTCATATTAACACGATAAAAATGAAAGTTACATTTATGGCTGATAAAGTAGCAACATTCAGAGACTTTGCGTCAAAGATTATTAATAAAAGGAAAAAATTGAAGATAAGACAGGTGGCGGCCATTATTGGACACATGGTCGCCTACTCCCAAGGCTTACAATATGCATGTTCACATATCAAATCGCTAGAAATTGATAAAAATGTTGCTTTAGCCCGCGCTAAAGGGAATTACAATCGAAACATGAAGATTTCTTGGCGGGGGTTGGAGGACCTGAACTGGTGGCTATTAAACATTGAAGGCATTCCAAAGAGTATTAAAATAAGCCACCCAGAAATATTAATTTCTACAGATGCCTCCTTGGAGGGCTGGGGAGCTAAAGGGGAGGGAACTAGTATGGGAGGTAGATGGCTACCCGAAGATGCAGACGAGCATATTAATGTTTTAGAATTAAAAGCTATTTATTTGGGTCTATCTAGCTAAACTGCTCTTTTTAATGACATATATAACACCGGATATATTCCATCAGACTTAAGAAAATCTATATTTATTGCCCTTCCTAAGAAACCAAAAGCGGTGGAATGCTCGGATTTCAGAACAATAAGCCTCATGAGCCATGTTATTAAAGCTTTACTCAAAATACTACTAGAAAGGATTAAAACAAAAATTAATCGAGAGGTATCAGAAGAGCAATTTGGATTCAGACCATACAGTGGAACAAGGGAAGCCATTTTTAACATGAGAACAATAATTGAGAGACACCTAGAAGTAGATAAGGATATATACATATGTTATATAGACTACGCTAAATCATTTGACAAAGTAAATCACAAGAAGCTCATAGAAGCTCTACAAAAAATTGGTCTAGACGGTAAGGACGTTCGGCTTGTGGCCAACCTCTACTGGGAACAGTATGCTGCTGTAAGAATTGGAGACTCATTGACACCAGAAGGGAAGATCAAATGTGGAGTGCGACAAGGATGTGTTCTCTCACCTAGTCTTTTCAACATTTATACGGAAATGATTTTCAGAGAAATAGATGACATCATAGGAATAAATGTTGGAGGTGGAAATATCAATAACACAAGATACGCAGACGATACAGCACTGCTAGCCTTAACGGCAAATCGACTACAAGATATAGTGGATGAAGTAAAAGAAAAAAGTGAGAGATGTGGCCTCAAAATGAATGTAAAGAAGACAAAATCCATGGTTGTCAGCAGAAAGGAATACAAACCAAGAGCAGAGATAAAAGTTAATGGTGGAATCTTGGAGCAGGTAGAGTCATTTGTGTATCTGGGCCATTTAATAACTAGTGATGGCGGATGTGAGAGAGATTAAACGGAGAATAAACATTGCCAAAACAACATTTCTAAAGATGCAGAAAGTACTAACATCTAGAGACATAAATATAAAAACAAGACTCCGACTGCTAAAATGCTATGTGTGGTCTACACTTTTATATTGCTGCGAGACATGGACTTTGAAGAAAGCAATAACAACAAAGCTCGAGGCATTTGAAATGTGGCAATACAGAAGAATGTTAAAAATTCCATGGACAGCAATGATAAGAAACGTGGAGGTCCTAACAAGAATGAAAATAAAGAGACAGATAATACAAACGATCAAAAACAGAAAAATTAAATACTTTGGCCACATGATATGACACCAGGAATCACAGAGAAGAATACTGGAAGGGAAGATAGAAGGGAAAAGACCAAGAGGGAGAAGGAGAACAACATGGATGGACAACATCACTGAGTGGACAGCAATGAGCTATGTGGAATGCGTGAGAGGAACGAATGACAGGAAGAGATGGAGGTCCATTGCAACCAACCTTCTTCGAGAAGACGGCACCCATTGATTGATTGATCTAGCTTAGCAAATACAAACAAATCAACAGTTAAAGTTTTTACAGCAAACTGCACAGCATTGGCATATGTCAGGAAAATGGGAGGTACTAGGTCTCCCAGGTGTAATGAGATAACAAAGAAAATCCGGGATTGGGCAGAAGCCAGAACGCTTTGGTTGAAAATCGAATACATTCCTAGCAAAGACAATATTGTAGCAGACGCGAAAAGCAGGTTTCATGACCATTTAGAATGGAGTTTGTCACAAGATATTTTCGATCAACTGTGCTTCCTCTGGGGCACACCAGACATTGACCTGTTTGCATCTAGAAATAACTTTAAATTATTTAAATATGTTTCGAGGCAACCAGAGCCAAACTCTTGGAAATTCAATGCGTTTACATTCAAATGGAAACATTTTTCTTTTATGCATTTCCACCATTCAGCATGGTGGGAAGAGTGGCCAGGAAAATGCATCACAACGAGATGAGAGCAATCCTGCTAGCCCCACTCTGGGAGACCCAGCCCTGGCTCACAGCAGCCAGGAATTGGTCCAGACAATCGGTGACATTTCAACGAGCTCCCAACAACCTGTGTCACAATGGCCCTCTGGCACCAAAGGGAGATATCCATTCGACCCCCTTGGTGGCATTCCTCTTCTGAGGAGGCATCTACAACCCTTTGGGATCGACAAAACGATCCTACCAAAACTTCATGTTCATATTGTTAAGAAGTGGCAATTATTTTGTACATTGTCTAAAATTGATTGTCTAACCCCTCTCTTGCACAGGTTCTTCGCTTCCTTCGCACACTGGAGTATGAAGGTCTAGGGTTCGGGGCCATTAATAATACAGCATGGTGCGCTCTATCAGTGGTTCTTCCTAGGATAGATGGTCAAACAGTGGGGAAACATTACTTGGTTCACTGGTTTCTGAAGTCAGTTTAAGAAAGAAACCCACTAAAACCGAAATACTCTAGGTTTTGGGGCGTTTCGCTAATTTTCTAATTATTCAAAACTTGGCCAGACAACAAAAACCTTTCCATGAGAGGTTTGGGGTTCAAGGTTGCGTTACTTATCCTGCTTATTACAGGGCATAGAGGCCAGACTATACTAGCTTTAAATTTAGATAAGATAGAATTGTCAAAAGAAGAAGTTATTTTTTACTTAGAATGTCTTCCATCATGCTCAAAGCTTTTTCGGAAGATAAGAAACTTTGTGTGGTCAGGGCTATTAAGACATTACAACAAACGGATATAAGAAAAACAAAAAGATGGCCTAAACTTTGTTAAGCAAGTCATGAGTATTAAAAGGCTATAAGCAATAGCAAAATTTAACACTAAGCCGAAATTATGTCGACATAAACATCTCACTGGGCTATAAATATCCAAGAGGGTGAGGATGAGGTAAAATAGGATAATTATGTGAGACGTACCTGGGTACAGTTACCACATAATTCTTGTTTTACCTAGTTTGAGGCCTCATATATTTGTAGCTCAGTCCCACCCTCCCTTCCTATTATTTTGGAGGTTGTGGGCTTCGGATTCCGAAGGAGAAATTGAGGAAATAAATCATAAGAGGAAATAGACATAATTTCGGTAGGTTAGTTAATGATTGATCGGTCAGGAGTGCTATATCTCACTGAGCTACAAATATCCGAGGCCTCAAACTCGGTAAAACAAGAATTATGTGTTAACTGTACCCAGGTAAGTCTCACATAATTATCATATAAATATATATATATATATATATATATACCTACGTATATACAACGTATATACAGATGTAAGCAAATACGCACGGTGCCTCCCCCGGCGGCATGGGTCAGAACTAGCTTGGGCTATAGCCTCCCTTCAGCCAGTCGCTATAGGCCTCCCTACGGTCAACAACAATTTTGTTTTCTTTTTTTTCTTCTTTTTTTTCTTTTCTACTTATTTATTTTTATATTTACTTCTCTCTTTTACATTACCTTTACTTATTCACTTTGTTCTTCTATCGGTAGGGCATTTGAGCCCAGCCAGGTGCATTTGATGTTATTCCTAATAAATATTGTACCCACCACTCTGGCTCTTGTGCTATTCTTACATATATATATATATATATATATATATATATATATATATATATATATATATATATGTATATGAATCATCGTGAACACTCAGATGTATGACCTTCTTATATATATATATATATATATATAATATATATATATATATATATATATATACACATGTGATAGATTATCTCGAATGGTATGGCTAGTTCCCCCCGGTCTGTGTGCACTGCGGCGCGAAGAGATGACAGGAAAGAGAAACATGTGCTTCACCATTTATTCTATCCTTCTCCACTCTGCGGTTTCTCAGAGACAAATGAGCCACCCCTGACCAGCCATGCCGGCGATAACCTCTCATGGTGTGGGGTGGCCATTAGTCTGTCGTAGTGTGGGGGGCGGTGGGGGGGGGCGGTCCACCCCGGGCCCGCCTCTGGAAAGCCTCCTGCCACATGTTGCCTCAGAAGGACAACAGAGGTTAGCATAGTCATTGCTGCCACTACATGGTGGAGAGACTCATGTGCGGACTACTTATATATATATATATAGAGAGAGAGAGAGAAAGAAAAACTAATATATATATATATATATATATATATATATATATATATATATACAAATAGAAAGAGTGTATTTTCAATTCAATGGCTTTATTCTGGATTAATAAATCAATACAAACCACTGGACCATAATGCCTGGAAGATATTAGAGGTGCATAATTGGATGGGTGTGAGTTTCTGCTACATTCTTACATCATCATGCTCTACATTACTTTAGTTTCAGGTAACCTTTGTTTGAAAGGCTTAATTTAGGAAATATTCAAAGATGAAGCATGCCAATAGACGAGATTGCCATTCCGACTGCGCATGCGCTGAAAATTGCATCGAGAGAAAAACAAAGGCGCTCAGCCATTGAGTTTGCTGATACACATTGGGCAAAACTTTATTCAAAATTAATAACAAACACATAACAATTTGGCACAAACATGGATGGATGCATGCAAGATAATAATATAATGAATATGTTTAAGACACAACTCTCCATAATTCATCATTTTGAGCTAAGAAACATTCAATTTCAGTCACTTTACAGGCTGATGTTTACATCACCATTGCTTAGATATAAGTAATTCTTGTTCTAAATATTAAAATATCAAATGTGTCATCAAAAACTTGTTTCAACGATACATAGCCAATTTCTGATTAACCCTACCCATTTCCTAGCCCAGCAAATGTTATTAACCATAGGATATAAATAAAACATGAATAAAATGAGTAAAACTGCCTCTGGCTATGGCTCTAACACTAGTCTGAGTGCCCAGATTTGTCTCAATCTACATGCAGATGGTACAAGATGTGCTGATTAGATGGATGTAAATGCAATGCTAGATAAAAGATTAATATCTTAATTTATTATATATCTTTCTTTAGTTGGTATTCTATGTTTCAAACAAGAGCTGAGATGAGATGAAACTAGCATATTTCATAGCTGCACGCAGTGTGTTAGCATTAGCCATGTGCTTCGTGGGGGCTTGTTTTTCTTCTATGCATCCCACAATGCACCGCGTGGCTGGAATGGTGATCTAGTCTGTCGGAAAGGAGGGGAGTAGAGTTGCTTGAAGCAGACCTCCAGCCCTCCCAGCCGCACACCTCCAGTACCCAACAAGTACACAGAAATGCTACAGGAGGTCAGAAGTGACAAGTAGCAAGCATAGCAGAATAATTGCATTCATCATAATATACGCATAGGTACTTATACATAGTATAAGGGTGCCAATAGTTAAGCACAATACAAGTGAGATAAGTGGTATGGTTAAACAAATGCGACACTTTCATCGGATTATGCAGTTTAAGTATCTTATGGTTCTCTCCAGATGGCACAGTGATAATGTTGTTGTTTGTTTGATTTTTGTTGTTTTACGTCCTAGCAACATATAAGGTCATATCAGGACGGGTACCGACTTGTGACAGTGCGCACTCATGATGACTTTATAGTGCTGCCCCACTAGAAGACCAGGGGCCGTATGCATGGAGCGGTGTTACCGAGCCAAAACTGGTTTTGGACGGGATTTCTAGTTTAGCAGTGAAAAGTCGTTATGTATGGAGCAGTGTTACGGAAACACTGCGAGTGTAAGGTTGGGTATTCTAACACCACTCCATAGCAGGTTTACGGGCTGTGTTAGGTACCGATTAGGCCCAAATCTATTCAAAGCTGTCATATTTAACAGAATTACATGGTCAAAAAGTGAAATTTCATCAAATTAACCCTAAAATCGAAGCGATATTAATGCTGCAGCTACATCGGCGGCAATATCCATACTGTCGAATATAAACAAAACAAATTCCCGCCACTGCCACCCGCCGCCGCATCGGCGGCGATATATTAGAGCCAAATCTATTCAATGCTATCATATTTAACAGAATTACATACTCAATAAGTGAAATTTCATCAAATTAACCCTAAAATCAAAGCAATATTAACGCCGCCGCTAAATTGGTGGCGATATTAATATTATCGAATCGACGAATGTAAGCAAACCAAATCGCTGTCGCCGCTGAATCGGCGGTGATTTTGGGAAATAGCGGTGCTCGCCGGCAACAGGCTCAGAGGGATTTCCCAAATATATAAATAACTTCAAATTTAGCTAACGCGAACCGTTTAGGCGCCCATGCATACGGCATGACATACTTTGCGACGCTGTTGATAGCTACCCAGTGTTAGATGGTTAACACCACACATGCTTCATGGTTACGGCCCCAGGCTGCCAGCACCATGACCTGATATCCCACTCAGTCACATTATCCTGACACTGAGCCAACCAGTAATAATGCCGAGCACCAGGCTAGGAAGCAACAAGTATCAATTTTTAAGTCATTTGTTTGACTCGATCAGGGTTCGAACCCATGACCCCACGCTCTACTAACACCAGTGATAATGTAACACTATTCATAATACATTGCAATAACACATTTCCCACTTATATCCGTTATAAAACTACGCTCATTTCGCTGCACCATTTTGCCGGAGGGTACACCCCGATTTGAATAGGCGAAGGAATATATGCAGACAACGTGGGGATGCCGTATAGATGGTTTGATAATATTAATTAGTAATAAGATATTTTTCCGACAGCCAGATTTGTGTATCTTACCTCACTCAGCCTCCAACCGGACATAATGGTCGAATCAGTAGAGCGTCTGCTTCCCGTGTAGGATGACGTGAGTTTGATCCCCGGACGAGTCAAAGCAAATTA
Source organism: Branchipolynoe longqiensis (assembly GCA_030323885.1). NCBI lineage: Eukaryota > Metazoa > Annelida > Polychaeta > Phyllodocida > Polynoidae > Branchipolynoe > Branchipolynoe longqiensis. Next base: position 59,395,901 of record CM059190.1, on the reverse strand, counting down.
ATTATGTAATGCATACTCGCCGATACCTTTCCTGGTATTTCGCATCACTAGGATATAACACAGTATCAGGATAATATGACTGGGTGGGATATGGGTTCACCATATCTCAGCGGGGCAGCACTATAAAACAGCCATAAGTGCGCACTATCACAAGTCGGTACGGTCCGGATATGACCTATTATGTTGATAGGAAGAAAAACCCCAAGAAACAAAGACATATGGCTCAGTCTGGCGTCTATGACCATTAGCTGCTCGTTGGTAAAAGAGTCCTCTAACAAGCGGCGAAATCTGTGTAGACCATTTCTGCAAATGTCAGTAGCAGTGTACGCTATGCATAATAAATAGGAAGTCCGGTGTCTCAAACCGTGACCACAGGTCTTGCCCTGCACATAAGGCCGCCGAACACTGCGCGACAATTTATCTTAATGTGACTGAGTGGGATATCGGGTCATGGTGCTGGCAGCCTGGTCTCTCAGTGGGGCAGCACTATATAGTCACCATGAGTGTGCACTGTCGCAAGTCTGTACCCGTCCTAATATGACGTTAGATATTGCTAGGATGTTTAACAACAACACACACACAGTGATTGGTTCAAACCCACATCCGCCCACATGGGAAGCCTGCCAGCATTCTCACCGAATCCGCTACTCGTGTAGTTTCTCTGAAATATGCTTGGGGCATTGTGTTCTCAGGCAATAGCTAGCGGGCGATAAGCAAGGAGGGGAAATAACAAAATGTCAACCAGTTAAAAACATAACAAATAAACCCAGTTTGTAACCTTCCAGAAATGGGCAGAAATACCATTTCAGAGCCTGTAGATTTCTACATTTCTTTGAGGAGGGATTACCCTCAGAGCCCCGAATTCCTCATGCCTTTGACCCTTGTTCATTCCACGAATGTATCTTCTCTTGCAAACAAATGTGACTTTCCGAAACCAAAATGCTTAACTACTGCATAGCTTCTGTCCTACCAAATTAAACCCAACTCACAAATAATAATTTTAAAAACCTCATATTTAAGGAGCGGCTGAAATTTGAGACGTGACCATGTCGTGTTGATTTCTTCCCTGAGTTACCAAACCTACTTTCCAAACAACTTGATTCCTTAGATTGCGTACACTTAAGCCTCAGAAGCATTTCCTTACCCGACTCCCTTCCATTGAATGCAATTAGGGCATTTAAAACCATTTCAAAGTCAATGTATTTCCACCCCAAACCAATGGAGAAGGGACACCTGGGGCCGTATGCACCAATCGGGGTTAGGCTTAGCCGGAGTTAAGGCAGTAGCCGCGGATAGCTAGCTACCTGAGGGTAGCAGGGGCTTTGAATCGGTATGCACCAATGTTTTAGCCGCTGCGGATAGCTAACCGTGAGTTTATTTATAGATTTGGGAATTCCCTCTGCGTTTGTACTCATATATTAGGCTCAAATCTATTGAATGCGATCATATTTAACAGAATTACATACGCAATAAGTGAAATTTTATCAATTTAACCCTAAATTCGAACCATTATTAAGGCTACCGCCGCATTGGCGGCGATATTAATAGTTATATTTTCGAATCGACGAACGTAACGTAAACAAATCGCCACCGCCGCATCGACATCGCTTTCCATACTGGCGGCGGCGACGGTTTGTTTACTTTACGTTCGTCGATTCGAAAATATATGTATTAATATCGCCGCCAATGCGGCTGTAGGCTTAATAAGGCTTCCAATTTAGGGTTAAATTGATAAAATTTCACTTCTTGCGTATGTAATTCTGTTAAATTTGATCGCATTCAATAGATTGAGAGCCACACACGCACACTAACCGCCCCGGCTAGAGGTAAAACCTGATTTGAAAATGGTTTAGCTTAGCCGAGGCTATGGTCGGCGGTTAGCCCTAACTCCGATTGGTGCATACCAAATTTTCACATTTAGCCCTGTGTGGATACCTTAGCCGCGGTTACGGCACTAATCCCGATTCGTGCATATGGCCCCTGAAATGATAGGCGTACATATACCGATGTAAAATGTCCAGTTCATTCAAATAGAAAATTTAGAAATGTTATATTATTAGTAGTCCGCGATGAAACTCGCTATCGCAATATTGGCAATATGTGGCAGAGTGGTTAGAGTGTCTGACTTTTTTCTAGGTCAGACTCCTAATCTGAGGGTCGGCGGTTCGATTCCCCGTGCCCCCAGCTCTACCAATTTGGATTTCCACCGCTGTGTATAACTTACAGCGTCATCAAATTAAAAAAATCCCTTGGGTCGGTAAAAGTGTAGGCTCGGACTTTCTATCAACCAGCAGTGGAATGAGGAAGACCAGTCATCTATGACTGAAATTTCCCATGCTTAAACAACTAATGGACCAAAAAAAAAGAAAAAAAGAAGCTACATAGTCATTTGAAAGCAACACATTTTCAAAACCAAAGCACTTCCTATATTAGATCCTATGTCTCCACTGTAGATACTGGCGCCCCTATTACATATTTATTGCTGCAGAGTAGGAATACCAAGTTCCAGTAATGTCTCCCGTTTGTATGTGCATGTCAAAATCAACTTAGGATGTTACAGAGTCATGCTCGAGTGGCGCAGTCTCCCAGTGGGGCAGCACTATATATATACATGTATATATAAATTGGATAAATTGGATGAATTTATTTACCCTCCTCATAACGGATAAGTGTGTTAACACTTGTTTTTACCACTTGGCAGCACTAATCCAATTTGATTGAAATCCTTTCCATTTTGTTTTAATAATAATTTAGTTTTTCTTGATTCTTGTTTATGGCTTGTAACTGGTTGTAGATTGAAAACAGTCCAAAATCGAGCCTTTACTATACTTTGTGTTAGTCCATTTAAACATCATCTGGTTTTTACATTATTTGTTAGTAGTGTCTTAAACATTGCTATATAATTGCAATGTACACTGTCAGAATTGGGTACCCGTCCTGATATTACCTTAATTGTTGTTAGGACGTGGACCCCAACAAAGATGATTCGTTATGTAGGCACTCATTTCCAACTCCCATTGATGAGTGGGTAAAACGGTCCCAATAAAATCTTCTGGTTGCCCGTAGCCACAGTAATGTCTCAATCTGTGCCCCTAATAACACAACTATCTTTTTTTTGTTTACTTCAAACCTTTTAGTCACTTTTGAAAGGTTTCCTTTTCTCAATCAGTTAGTGCTGGTCCTCTGACCGTAAGCACTGTTGCAGAAACCGATCCTGGAACCATTTAATACGTGAGTGACTTAGCATCTCGCACTGTCAGTGTTAGCCTCATAAGCCACCTATCGTCTTAAACTTTTAATGTTTGCCTTAAACCCATTTAATATTGGAGTTTCCCAATGTCTTACACTATCACTATAGTGTTAGTGTTTCTCTTAAAGGTGCACAGTCCGATGATTTTGAACTTCTGTCATTTTCTGAGATACCTTAAGATAAATACATAAAGTTGTTCGTTATAATCTACATTACTTTATTTTCAAGCAACTTTGCTTTAAAGTGACTAAATTTGGATATATCTGAAGTGTAAACAAGGAAAATTAATTTCTGCATGTTTGTCAAAACTCTGATCCCATAGACTCAACAGTTACATGTTCTATTAGTTTAACTTAGTATATCATTCAATGTAGGAGCAAATACTTAATAATTGCTGCCGTATCTAAATTGACTATGTAGGACTAAATGTAGATAAGTGTTTTGCTTTGGAAAAGTTGGTGCTTTTATCGGACTATGCAACCATTTAATATGAAGGGCCTTAACCTCTTACATTGGTGCACCAGACGGGATGGCCGAATGAGTTGAGCGTCCGTCTCCCGCTTTGGTCGATCATGGGATTGATACTTGTCACTTCCTAACTAGGCACTCGGCATTATTAGGATAGAGCAACGACTGGTTGGCTCAGTGTCAGGATAATGTGACTGAGTGGGATATCAGGTCATGGTGCTGGCAGCCTGGTCTTCTAGTGGGGCAGCACTATAAAGTCACAATGAGTGCAGACTGTCACAAGTCGGTACAGACTTGATATGACCTTTGATGTTGCCAAGATGTAAAACTTCAACAACCAACCAGCTTACACTGGTATTCAATGGACTTATCTCTTGCACTGTCAGTGTCTGTCTTAAATCCATTTAATATATGTGCGTAAACTAACATCTTCCAATGCCTGCAATTTCCTGAAAGCCACTTAATGCGGAAGTATTCTACTGTCTTTCACTGACAATGTTTATCTCCAATCCATTTAAACATATGTAATGTGCATATATAACAATAAGTTTATCTAAATATTAGAAAAACGGAATCCTTGGGTATTTTTGCCCTTTTAAGTTGTATCTTTGTCCTTTTCCTTTTATTTGTGCATTAGTTGATTAAGCAAGGCAAATTTCAGTTGCGCATAATTTGTCTTCCTCATTCCACTGCTCCTTGCGCTATCCTAGTAAGGCTAGTTGGCGACAAGTATCAATATTTACGCCATTGCTTTGACTCAACAAGACTGTGAACCCAGGGGTTCGAATCCTGCGGCCTACCAATTCATGAGGAGGAGGCTGAACTCATCCGGGCACCACGTCTGGTATTTGACAGCTTTGTAGTTTATGTGCAGTTGGAGCGACCTGGGTTGCAGATAACTTATATGGAAGTATATATAGTTCAATTCTAGTGCATCACACAGCTGCCGTTTCCACCAGCAACTAGTCAGTCCTACTCACACTTCACTTCAATGAAGATATAGAGGGCTTACTGTCAGCTATAGTGAATCATTTATATATTATACTCATGTCATTTTAATTTGTATAACGACAATAATATGTGCATAACCTAACATCGCCCACTGCACGTGGCATCCCTAGAGCGAAAAAGAAAAAGAAAAGAACATCTTTAAGCTTTACCAGAGTGAAAGTATATAGTATTAGTAGTCTAGTACATAAACAATTAGATGTCATCTACAGTATTAAAGGTAATGTTGATATTCTTGTTACTTACATATGTTTTATTTATTTGTATAGTATTAGTGATGTATATGTGTTATTTTTAATTCGGGAAAGAGCCTCATAAGTTCTTCTGCTTTCTCCTTTTTCGCGTCAAACATAACTGATATAAATATCAACTTGTATGTACACTGATCATGTGGAAATAAATATATCATTATTATTATTATTATTATTATTATTATTTAATATGGGAGTGCCATGTCGTCTTGCACTCTCAGTGTGTTCATTACAGGTAGATTCTGAGTTTATTTACAACGTCCTTCTCTACGCCCTCTTCACCACCCACAGGGTAGTCAGTATACAGTGTGCAGACGGGGGAGCAGTGTGGTAGGGGTAGAGGTATTAAGAATTGATAATCATGCCACCACAGTCAAAATATGACCAAGTCCCTTCGCACGCATGCGGGCCTGGTACCCGGGCGTTCAAGCAGCAGGCGGCAGCGTCCCCTGGTGGGAAATATCCACACCAGCAGAGGCCCTTCACCACCACAAGGCCGCGTGAAGACACTGTATGACTTCTTCTGCGTCCAGCCAGACGGGATGGCCGAATCAGTTGAGCATCCGTCTCCCGCTTTGGTAAATTGTGGGATTCCAACCAATTGGTTCGAACCCTGGTCGAGTCAAACCAATGACATATCAATTGATTCTTGTCTCTTCCTAGCCTGGTGCAGAGCATTATTAGGACAGAGCAAGGACTGGTTGGCTCAGTGTCAGGATAGCGTGACTGAGTGGGATATCAGGGCATGGTGCTAGTGGTCTGGTCTCCCAGTGGGGCCGCACTATAATAGTTGCCATGAGTGCGCACTGTCACGAAGTCGGCACCCATCCTGATATGACCTTAGATGTTGCCAGGACATACAAACTCACCAAGAACCAATATTCTGCGTCCACCACAAGTGTAGGGGGCGCCCGCAGTACGACAAACGACAACGACATGTTCTTGACTGATATTACAGAGAAAGAACAATAGGAGCGGTGTATAGACAAAGTGTGCCTTCCCACTGTATAAGTTATCAATCTATCCATGTTTCATTTGTCATGGATGGATTAGGACATGTGGAAGGCAAAATGACAGTCTCAGTACATGTCACTTTCGATCTAGATTCTGACAATAAATAATGGTCCTACATTTACCAAAATGCTCTGCACTGATATAGGAAGATTTACTTCATATGCCCATACCTTGTTGCGATCTTGTGGGACCTAGGATGGTTCGATGTAGATAGATTCTTTCCTACAGTTCTTTAGGACATCTTTGCTTTAGAACAATGGCCACTAGACAAGTAGTCTCCACATGGTCTGTATTCATATTCAGATGCAGTTACAGATCAAATATGGCAAAGTATCTTATTTATAGTATTTGAATGCAACATTGTCACTCAAATTAAGTGTTTAACATAATTAGCCTATTGGTAAAGTTTACATTTCTAAATGGATGTATCTGTTGGGAACTACTTTCTCTTAGTTGTGCAGTGTCATATTTCACCTTGACCATTGGTTACTAAATGCAAATGGCTACCCAGGGCTGAATAGCCAAATAATGCAGGCAAATACATGGCAAATTGCCTATAGTATATGCCTTTTAACTATTATCCGGGATGGCCTTCTGGTGGCAGCTACAACAAGCATCACTATATAGACAGTGGTCGCCAGTCCCCTGTCACCTAATGTCATTAAGGGTTGACAGCATTTTATTTCCCACAAGATGGTGTGTTAATTGAAACAAATGAAAATCAGCGATTCTATATAATTAAAAGTAAGTAAATAATGTGCAGTTAATAGAGCGCCCTTACAATGTGATATATTTACAACAGCATTATCATTTAGTTATAAATCACATAACACTCAGCCAGAGCAGGTGGTGCTATGGGGTTAGTGCGAGTGAGACTGACAGCTCTAAGTGATGACGTCTACACACAAGCACAGCACACCAGGGAAGTATCTGCTATGGGAAGACCTCCTAATGGTGATAATGACAGGCCCACACATTCTGTTTCACTAATCAATAGCAGGAGGAAAGAACGAAAACTAAAGAATAAAGATACAAAAGAACTAATACACATGTTAGAAATCTACTGAGCATAGCAGATAATACCAGGCCACGCTCTGGTGGAAACCTACTATCTAGTATACACACTGAGAATGGTCATAGTGGACATGGCGTCAGTTGGCCTTGAACAGGTGGAATTGTCGAGTAATTGTTCATAAACGGGACCGGGGTATATACGTAGTGTGTAAAGTTTCTATACATCCTGGGGATGTGCTACACTTTGACAGCATGAGAGAAGCCTGTCTGTGTATAGGCATAAATGCGGTTTGACTTTCTAATATAACTCATAGAATTTCTTCAGGAATAAACGAACATATAAATATATATCTATGACTATATAATTATATGAGTATATAATTATATACAGATAGGTATATTTATATGCAATATATAATTATATACTATTATATAAACATATTTTCCTATGTGTGTGGAATTTCCAATGCTCCAGCTCGTTATTGTTAAAGCCACCTGTTGCCAAACGGAGAGATGTTTGGCAGGAGCCATTTACATCGAGAGGATTTATTCCTGGGTTTCTTTTAGATTCCCCAATTAAGTATTTGATAAGGAGTACCTCCGAATCCTATAGTATTTTCTTCAAATTGTTGGCGAAGAAAGCCACAGGTAGGAGAAGTTATTGGAGAGAGAGTGTGGGAAGGACCACTGCACTGGTCCCTACCCCTCATTTGGTTCAGTTGGTTGTCCATACCGGTATCCAACAACTGTCTATTTACCTCACGCCTGTGTTAAAAATGGTTTAAATACGGTTTTAGCACCATGCTACACGCCTTGGATAATCATATGCTAATTATCTGTGTGATATTCAGCCTGAATAATGCCTAACCATTGGGTTTTTGGTGTTTTACAGACTCTGGGCCATGGCTATGAAGTGGAATAAGGTAGAGGCACCATGAGTGCTGAGTGAAGATGAAGAGCCTTCACCGCCAGCACATGTGCAAAGGTCGCCAGAACAAAGAGATTCTGACGAGGCGGGGGGGTCCGAGCATGGCCTGTGACATATGTTCATATGTATAGAGAGCTGGTTATGGTGTGTAAGGTACGACCGGGAACCAGCCGGGGATCAGTGGAGGAACCAGCAGACGGAACCTGAATAAATCAGTTGTATCACGGACATGGTAGCGTACAGTCTTCCTTATTGTTACACGGCCACCCGACCTAGATGAACGAGTTGCACGGTTAGTACAACGGCAAATGGAGGAGATGCTTCCTTCTAGAGTGCCGACCAGGAAAGGGAAGAAGCCAGTCCAGGATTCAGAGGAATCTGACTGGGAGGCCTCGTCTGACAATGAGTCGGAGGAGGAGGTTGTTGTGGCTGCGCGCAAACGCAAACCCAAAAAGAAGGCACACTCATCAGATGGGGATGATTACACTAGGGCACGAAAGAAGAAGCCGCTAGTGAAGAAGAGCAAGAAGAAGTCCAAGAAGAGGAAGAACAAATCCTCTTCTTCTGACTCTTCGTCAGTCTCGTCTTTGACAAGATCTGACTTGGACACTAAACACGCGGGGAAATATGCGGAGTTGCGTGGCAAGGTGATGAAGAAGTGCAAGGTTCTTCGAAGGAAAAAGATCCATACCACTACAATGATGAGGAAAATCATCCAGGGCACTTCAACACCTTTAAGCCAGCTGAGGTTATTATGAAGCTGGCTGAGAAGTTCACGGGATCAAAGGGATCCCGGAATCTGCCATCAAAGAGATGGATTCAGAGGTAAGACTGAGTGAGGATGGGAAGAAGTTCGAAGCGGTTCTTCACACTGTACACAAAGGGGTACTCTCAGCACTCTCAGCTATTACACCGATAGCAAACAGGATGATGGCTGAGAATATGTTCTCGTCGCTGTGCGAGGAAATGGATGGGGGAATTGTGCTGCTGACAGCGACTAGCAATTTCATGTCATACAGACGCTTCGAAAACGTCTTTAAGGCAGTCTGCACAGATGCAGGGAAGGAAGCGGCCAGATCTAATTGGACAATGACGGGAAGGAATACACTTTAAGGGAAAGCCACTGGACAAGACCAAGATCTTTGGTAGACAACTCCAGAACTTGTTCAAACAAGTGGAGATCAGTCCCAATCCAAGTGTGGGAAACATATGGAAACGGACAAAAAGAAGTCCGCAGACACAAATCCTACCTGGTTTAAAAAGACAAGGCAGGATTTTCAAAACCGTCGAACCAGGCAACGAAGAGGCCAGTTCAGAATAAACTACAGCTACCAGGTCAGGGTAAGGGGCCAAAAGCAGGCGTTCGGCTGGAATGATGGGAACAGACCCTTCAAGAGGGTGTGCAATGCCCAGAAGCAAAACAAACCAAAGATAAGACAAGTTGCAATACTGAAAGGAATTATGATAGCATATGTTTTGGCTATTCTGTATGGCAAGGCTCATATTAAATCACTAGAAAGAGATTAGAACTTGGCGTTGGCTCACACAAAATGAAACTTTGAACGGCCCATGACGATTTCGCCAGATGGTCAAAAAGATGTTATGTGGTGGTTGTCACGGATTAACAATTCGCCCAATCCCATTAGAATGAGAGAACCCAACACTACAGTTACAACAGATGCTTCACCAGAAGGATTGCTAAAATTGAATCTCACAGGGGACCCACTGTCTAGAGTTTATGTAAATAGTTTTCTGGAAGATAAATGGATGTTGTGTAGTTTCAGCCAATGGGGCTTCTATATCCAAGTCATGTGGAATAAGGAATTCCAGACAGCTACTGATAAGCTTAAACAGGCAGGTGCTTAAACAGGCAGGCATCAACACTGGATGCTACGCATCTCACTCAACGCATGGAGCCATGGTCTCCAAAGCAAGACAGTTAGGAATCTCAGTTAAGAGAACCCTTGCACATACGGGGTGGAAGATGGCTAGATCATTTGCAAAACATTACAACAAACGACTAGAGAAGCCAAGTGGCCTGGCGACTCGCCTACTCACTGACTAAAGGAGGGTGAGAAATAAAAAATTACTATTTTGCACTAAAAACATTATAGTATGATTACAATATTAAGAATAAAAGAATAACAAATAGGATTAGGTAAAATTCTCCCTGGACTACGAGTAGCCAGAGGCGTAGTACCGAGGTAAAATAGTATAGTTATATGAATCTTACCTGGGCACAGATGATGGATAACTGGTGTTTTCCTGAGGTACTAGCCTCGTGTATGCAGTTAGTGTATGCAAGTATAGCAATACCTCAGGGAGTTTGACACCCCTGCCCTGCAGAGTTGTAAACCACTGCCTTGTGGTACAGGTTCTTGACAGAACCGAAGGCTAAGGGAGCAAACCCTGAACAGAAAACCATGTCACTGTGGCAGCACTAAGGGCGGTTGATGTATGGAATTCCCAATATCTCTCGACCAGCCACTGCAGGGACAAATAGTTTTGCGCCTGTCTTGACATGTTCTTGGTGGTGTGAAACCTCTATTTGCTCCCCGAGAGAGTGCTGCTGGTAAATTGCAAAAGCCAGCAGCACTTCTACACTTTTGCAGGCAGCTTTCATGAAATGACTCGAATGGACTGGGCTGCCCTCTATGGAAGATCTTCTGATCAAAAAGAATCCCCGGTGGACTGGACACCTCATGAGGATGTCATCAGACAGGGTACCAAAGCAGATCCTCTATTCTCAACTGTCTTCTGGTTACAGAAAGAGAGGGTGCCCTCGTCTCTGGTTCAAGGATACCATCAAGAGAAACCTGAAGCTGAGAGACATTAAGACCGACTCATGGACGCAACTCTCACAGCAGAGAGCTAAATGGAGAGTGGCAGTCAAGTAATTAAAGCAGCCTTTGTTGCATCGCGACCAACAGCATGATGATGATGATCCTCGCATAGTCATGGGTCAGGGCCCGCCCACCCTACCCTACCACGACTATCATGTTTCGCTGGTACCAAAACGAAAACACTAAAGTATCCATATAATAATAAGATAATTTGTATGTAAAAGATTGTTTGACCCGGATTTGCTTCCTTCTCCCTGACCCACAACTATCCGAGGCTAGTACATTGGGAAAACACCAGTTATCCATTATCTATACCCAGGTAAGGTTTGTATAACTATAATAGATATGAAGAGTTCATGTGGAAAACCTCGTAAATGTCAATCCAAAAATTGAGATAAACATTGGAGTCAAACCCTGACAAAGTTATTTTTGTGCATACCTATGTTTTCCGCTGAACCGACCACATCCCGAAATGGACCATTTAAAGTCGCTCCCATGGTTTGTTTGACTGTATATAATGTATATGTAAATGAATGTAATGTCGATTTTAGGTATGTTATGTAGATGAATCGTTAATTTTTCTAAGGTTTAAAATGTAGACATACAATGTACAGTTTTGCTTTCCTTTCACACCGGGTTAATCACTAATACAAATATGTTATATAAATATAAGGTAACAAGGGGGTGTTTGCGGCTTTCGTCTCAGTAATACACACATAAGTAGAGAACACCATCAGTCACGTAACTTACTTTCTCTACCAATACATTTACCGGTGAAGTAATTTCCAATGTGTGTGCACAATTTTGGAAATGAGGCAGTATTTATTATTGGCAGATGGGGGAAAATAGTTAAACACAGTCTTAGTTTATGGCAAAGAAATGAGCCGGGAGCGGCCCTTACAAATTTTGAGTCAGATGTTTTCAATTAAAACTTTGGTTTGGTTTGGCTTATTGGATTTTCTTGCATCCTAGTAACATAAAAGGCTTGGACACTGATACAAGCATTCACGTGGTCCGACAGTTGTTCAATTGTCTGCGCATAACGCATGTATGTAATGTATGCACATAACTTATTTGCATAATGCATTTGTATAATGCATGCACATAATGCATTTGCATTATACTTGCGCATCACACATGTGCATAACACATGCACATAACGCATGTGCATAACACATGCGCATAACACATGAGCATGACACTTTGGACCAGACGGGATGGCCGAATGAGTTAGAGCATCCGTCTCCTGTGTTGGTAGACTGTGGGATCATGGATTCGAACCCTGATCGAGTCAAACCAATGTCTTAAAATTGATACTTGTCGCTTCCTAGCCAGGTACTCGGCATTATTAGGATAGGGCAAGGACTGGTTAGCTCAGTGTCAGAATAATGTGACTGAGTGGGATATCAGGTCATGATGCTGGCGGCATGGTCTCCCAGTGTGGCAGCACTATGAAGTTGCCATGAGTGTGCACTGTCACAAGTCGGTACCCGTCCTGATATGACCTCACATGTTGCTAGGATGTAAAACAACAACAAACAAACACATGACATTTTGGCAAATCAAATAATATTAACAGTATACAGTATAACCATGTTAAACCAAGCTCGGTTAAACCAAATGATTGGTTAATCCAAACCTTTTTGGGTGGCCCAACAAAATACTACCATTCATCATATAAAAATGTTGGTTAAACCAAAGTCAGTTAATCCAAATTATCGGTTATTCCAAACAAAATTGTCGGACCCCAGGCCAATCCGGCATGGTTAAACCAAACTTTCATGTGGTTATAAGGTCATCTGAGACCCCACTGACTTTTTTATATTTTAAATGGTAGTATTTTACCGGGCCACCAACACAAAGTTTGGATTAACCGATCGTTTGGTTTAACGGAGCTTGGTTTAACGGGGTTATACTGTACATACATAAAGAAAATAGTCAAAGTGTCCACATACATTGTATATTACATGTGCAATACACGCTTACTCAAAGTCAAAGTCAAAGCCAAAGCTTGGTTAAACCAATGATCGGTTAATTCAAAAAAATGTCTAGGGTCCCTTCAAGTTTGGTTTAACGGGGTTATACTGTACCATCTTTACTTATATCAAATCATAGCGATGGCAGTGACACCACCCAGGAATATATGGAACCAAAGTCGACGAGTGGGATGGCTGCGACATCTCTGTCTACACCATAGATGTACAACATCAATAAGGTCACCTGTCAGTAATCGGCATGCTGCCGTACAGTTCCCATTGGAACCCTCAGTAGCGAATCGGACACAATTCCAGCCTCTCCATTGACACCTGCACGGTTGGCAACGTGGCAGAACTCCAATACATTTGATGATGCACTTATAGACTGGAAAAAGGACAATTTGGCATTCAGCATTGCTGGTGCGCAACGTAGATTGTCACGTGATCTGGGCCGCACCGGACGCAGTGAGTCCTCATAATGTCCTGCTCTCACTCGACGCGCCATCGCGTGACAGTGTCACATATATATATATATATATATATATATATATATATATATATATATATATATATATATATAGAACGGTGCACGAGTGCGCGATCAATACAGGCGCCCTGCCTCCGTCTCCAACTTCAAAAGGGCAGGTGGGTTGGTTGTTGGAGTTTTCCGTCCAGGCAACATCAAAGGTCATATCGGGATGCATACCGACGTATGACAGTGGGCACTCATGGTGGCTTTATATTGCTGACCCACTGGGTGACCAGGCCACAAGCACCATGATCTGATATCCCACTCAATCACATTATCCTGACACTGAGACAACCAGTCATTGCCCTATCCTAATAATGACAAGCACCTGGCTAGGAAGCGACAATTATACATTTTTAAATCATTGGTTTAAGTGTCACATTGCCAGCCGTTCCGCAGATCCCAATTTCTCTGTCATCTGTTCTGAATAGAAGATCGCTTGCTAGCTGCTGACTATTATTTGAAACTGCTAAAATAATCCAAAGATATGTTTTTTTACATACGCGGATAAGTGTGATTGGGTGGGTGGAGTGCTTTTTGAATGGGCTAAAGCCGAAGGCTGAGGGCCATTTAAAACCACACCCAGACACACACGAGGACTTTTTCTTTGGTAAATGAATTTTATTCATATATCTTTTGTCAGTGCCATAGCACTGACTGTTGTTCTTCGGACCGTAAGTGTTGCAAGTACAACACATTATATGTATATAGTAAATTGAAGTGCGCAGCAAATTCTGAAATGAAAGTGTATACGATGCAATAAGTAATGACTTTTTTTGGGTGTTTTTTTGTGTGACAAGTTATTTATTCTGTCCATAGCCTATAAGCTCCGGGGAGGGTGCTTGTTTTCAATGCTGAGCAGCTGTGATTCTGTTTTGGTCTGGTGATGCACTTAGGAGTGTTTACCTCGTCTTTCTCGGGCCAACCACTTGGAGCTTTGGGTGTTAGTAGTTTCTATATTAGCTTTTTTGTATTTTTCTAAGTCTTTTTTCCTAATATGAGTATGATACCTTAGCCTACTATGTACATCTACCCGGATGACATACATGCATGCGGGAGAGCATCCCGTCCCTTTTGTGGTTTGTTACAGCATCCTTTCACCCATACCCTGTCCTTAGATAGTGCACCAGTGTGCTAGAGAACACACCTGTACCCTTCAGAACTGTGGCTAGGTGGGATGGTTGTGTTGTGTGCTTAGCCATTTTGTATTTCAGGGTAAATCCGATGCTTGACCATGGCCTGCCCTGTTCTGCTTTTGTTTGTGCCATTACACATACACAGACGGACTGCGCCATATGATGATAGTCATTCGGATTTCCTTAGTACTTAGGAGGGCTAGTTTCCGTGAGATATTGTTCCTTCAGTAGGTGGTTGTGTACTGCCTTGTTTTCTTTAAGGATCTTTTATAGTGGTCCAAGCTTTCGATTGCCCGTTGTTGTGTGGGTTGATTATTCCAGGCATGTGCTGCCATGGCCAGTACACTTCTCTCATAAATTTGTGTGTTACTTATTGCTGTCATTAGCACTGGGGCTGCCATATGCCTGGTGTCCCTTCAGGGGGGTACTGTGTAGCCTGGTTTTGTGGTGTAATGGTGTGCTAATCTTTTGAGGTGTGTTTCCTTTCTACTGGTTAATAGTGTTGCGTTGCATTTTTTCTGTAATTCTATTATGGGATATCTTTTATGTACCTGAAGGTATATTTTGAGGGCTCTGTTTTGCAGCACCTGTAGTTTGTTTAATAGTTTTGTATTACCTCCCATCGCAATAGTCAAAGTAGAGGAGGATCATGCCTTTATATATTTTAATTGCCATGTTTTCAGTCATGTAGTATCTCAGTTTTGCTAGGAACCATATTTTGTGGTTTACTTTTTTGAAAGTATTTGTTATGCAGAGGTCATAATTTAGGTGTCTGTCTAGATCCACTCCCAGGCATCTGTAGTTGTCTACCTGTTCTAGTTCAGTGTTTCCCAGACAACACTTTATTTTTTCATTACTCGTTTGCCTGATACCAAATAGTACTGTTATCGATTTGCTTTTGTTCATGGTTATCCTGTTTAGTTGGCACCACTCGGTTAGCTTTATTAGTGTTAGATTTAGTTTTGTTTCTATTTCTCCGGTTGTTTTGCCTGTGGCATACACCACCGTGCCATCTGCATATAGTTGGATGTTTTCAATTTCTAGCCAATTGTTAAGATCAGCACCCGTATGCATGGGCTGGTGCTAGGGCTCTAACCATGGCTAGCGTAGTTCCACCTGGCTAAAGTTGGAAAATCTGCATGCTTGAGCCGGTGATAGCGCTAGCCGCCGACCATAGCCTAGGCTAAGCTACCCTGATTTCAAGTCAGGTTTAACTGCTAGCCGCGCCGGTTAGTGTGTGTGTGTGGCTCTCAATCTATTCAATGCTATCATATTTAACAGAATTACATACTCAATAAGTGAAATTTGATAAAATTAACCCTAAATTCGAACCGATGTTAATGCTGCCGCCACATCAGCGGCGATATTAATATTTTCTAATCGACGATGTAAACTAAACAAATCGCCGCCGCATGGACGTCGATATCCATACTGTCGACCGCCGCCGTCGCATCAGCGGCAATATATTAGGCCCAAATCTATTCAATGCTATCATGTTTGGCAGAATTAAATACGCAATAAGTGAAATTTCATCAAATTAACCTTAAATTCGAAGCAATATTAATGCTGCCGCCGCAACAGCGGCGATATTAATATTTTCGAATCGACGAATGTAAACTAAACAAATCGCCGCCGCATGGACGTCGATATCCATACTCTCAATGCCGCCGCCTCATCGGCGGCAATATATTAGGGCCAAATCTATTGTCTCCAGTTGTGCGATGAAGTCTTCCATGGCTCCATTTGGCGGTCTATATAGACTCCCTACAGCTTTGTTAGATTGTTTCTCATTTTGTATTAGTGTCCATACTAATTCAATGTTTGTGTCTGATCAGTTTGCTTCTTGTAATGGTTTATGTTCAGAGTTTAGCATTTTTTTCATGTATATTGCAACACCTCCACCCCTTTTTTGTATCTGTGTATTGGTCAGTGTTTTTCTATCCTCTCTCACAAGCCTTGTACCCACTAATCTCTAGTAGTTGGTCACTATGCAGCTCATGAAACCATGTTTCTGATAGTGTTAACACATCAAATTTACATATATCTATGCTGTCAATTTTGTTGTAGGCACTTTGGTAGTTTAAGTGGGCAAAATGCATGCCTCTGTCTAGTCTACAATCAAGCTGTTCCACCATATTTGTGTGGCAGTTAGGTCTAAATAACTGTTTGTGCTGGAGGTGGTTTCTAGTGTGGAATTGAGATTAGTATTTAAAATGACTCAGCCTGCATACTGTGGTCACCTACCTTAATTTTCTGTTGGTGCTTGCGCCGTGGGAGTGTGCAGTCGCATTACTATTCCTGTGCAGCATTAGTAAGGTGGCCACAGAGTATATATATATTTAGAGATTCGGTAGACTGAATAATTATTAAAAGATTTATTGTGGCAATTTATGTTATGGTTGTTAAAACAGCCATTTCGACATGATGTTTTGGTATCACCAGTATATTTTTCCCTATATGTGATCCATGTTGATATGCTATGTTTTGTTAGGTATCGGTTTTAGAACATTTTCTTAATTTCTATACCATATCATATCTACTTGTGCTCCTCTGGATAGGCAAGGTGTAGGATGTCATGATATATGGCTAGCGTTTTAAGGTGGGTGGTTGAACATACATGGTCACATGATGTAGTTAGTGTTTCCAAAGTAACACGCATCTGCAGATTGAACAGGTAAGTAGTTAGGTCCAATAGTTAGTTGTTTTAGGAAAAGGAAAGAGGGGAGAAGAAGAGAAAGAGAGAAAGAAAGAATGCGTGAGAAAGTGAATGGGTACTTATCCATTTGTGCACTCATCTACCTCACTTCCGTTTCGCGACGATGCAGTCCGATATTTTGTCTGCCACTTTGTGGGTGACATTTTTGAGTAGTGGACACTGTCGTACAAGCCCTACATATAGCGATCCATCTGTTTTCCTTTCTGTAGTTTGTGAACATACGTCGCATATCTTGGAGTTCTTAGTCTGATCTTCATTAGTCCCTTGTTTAGTCTGTGAATGAATATGTTTATTTCCGGTATGCAGCTGTTTATTAGTTCCTGATAGCCAGTGTGATCCTTATTTCCTATGTAGGCTTCTATGTCCATTCCCACCAATTCACAGATTACTGGTGCTTCAGTCATTTGTAGGATGGATGTTTGTGCGTGCCGGTACTCCTCCATCATATAAAGGAGTAGGGATTCCTTTTCTTGGAAGTGTGGGATCAGCTCCCTCTTGCCTGTTTTGAAGGTTAGATCACATACTCCTGCCATAATCTAGACCTGGTCCCATTTGTTTGTGTTGTATTTCCGGAGTATTTAGTCTACTATCCTGCTGGTCCCTGCGCCAGGATAGGTCTCCATGCGCACATGGAAGTTCTGGTTTGTTTTCCATTTTAGTTCTTCTACTATTTTGGGAGCGATGGTTCTCATCCTGGAGTCTCCGCAGAGTAGTATCATTGATTCCATTTTCTCAGTTAGGTTGGTGTGCGTTGTTTGCATGCATGTTTTGCTTGCTTCGGCAGAAGTGTGTTCAGAAAGGTGTGGCATGCATGCATTGCAATGCATTGGTGTGTCATCAGGTAGTTCCCTTGCATAGTTCTCTTAATATATGCTTTATTGATATATTTATATTATATTTATATTGCTATTTATTTTTTGCTACTTGTTGTTTGTCTCTCTATTTAGACGTTTTTTTTTTGTTTTTTTTAAAAATTTATTTATTGGTACTTACCTTGATCTTTGACAGTTTTCCTGGATGCTGTCTCTTGTTCTTTGGAGGATTTCTCCCATTTTGCTTTGATATCCTGGTTTCACTACTTCTCCTGCATCTGCATTTTGGAGGAACAGTCCTGTGCCCCAGTAGGCGCATCTTGTGCATTCCCTGAAGGCTTTTCCGGGTGCGCTTAGTATTTCTTCCTTTAGATCCTCATTTTGCATGAATTTGGCCATTACAATGTCCTCCATCACCTACTCATTTGTTTTTATCCATTCAGGTGAACGCCATACATTTTTTCCGAGGGCTTTGATGATGTATGGGTTGTCCGTTGCATCAATGAGTCGCATGATGTCAAACTTGTGGTATTTAGCCATAACCGAGCAGTAGTATTGTTCTGCCGAGTAATAGATTTTTCCAACTTTTCCCTGTATTTTGCATTTATATAGATTGCTGTAGGGAGTGTTGTGTAATTGAAAAGAGATTCCCCAGCTGTGCTCTCTTGTCGCCGCAACCTCTGGGCTTATTCCCTCCTCAGTTATATCACCAAATTCTGTCGGTTTGTATAGTTTCTATTTCAAAGTTTTCCCCTCTCATTCTGGCTGTGGTTTTTTCATTTTTTTCCCTAGCCAGTGTGTACATTTGCTGGACCGTTTTTTCTTCTAGCATCTGCTTTTCAGTCGTGTCTGGTCTGAGTGTGACCTTTTTGAAGGCTTGTTCGTTGTTCAATTTTGTGTTACTCCAGGTCAAGTATTTCCACGCTCAGTATCCTGTGTGTTAAATTGTTGTTATTCGGCGTGTTTGCCGCCGTTTTTAAAGGTTAGCGCCGTTTGCTGCGGTTCATAGTACTCTTTTTGGTTAAATTCTTCCTTGGTTATCCTAACAATGCATATTTTGCACCTATCCCGGTGATCCTTGTGCGTAGGTCAAGCCTTTGTGCACTTTTTGTGTAGTTTAGCACTGATTTTCCCTTTGTATTTCCACACTTTGTACGGAGCCTCCTCCACTGCGTGTGCCGTCGGCGCCATTTTGTTCTCTCTGGCTGAGAAGTACATCAAAGTATTTCACATTTACATTTAATTGTTGGCTTAGGATTTCCAATTCAATAATAATATGGATAGTTGCGCTTTTCCTTGTAATAGTTGTATATTCCACATGTTTTGCTATTCACTACATAACTATATTCTAGTAACGTAACACGGTACTAGTGCCAGTCGGCCGACCAGCTGACCCGTATGCAATAGTTACATTTTGTCACTAGTTGTGAATTATTTAAAGCTGACACCTGCTTCCATCATGAGACAACTCTGCAGCTGTCACTCTCTGACATTTTCTTCTTATCATATACAACGCGTGTCTGCACCTGGGCCGGTGGCCTAATCGGTAGAGCGCGGGCCTCGCGTGCGGAAGGTAGGGAGTTTGGATCCCGGTCGAGTCAAACCAATGACTTTAAAATTGATACTTGTCGCTTAATAGACTGGCACTTGGCATTAATAGTATAGGGCAAGGACTGGTTAGCTCAATGTCAGGATAATGTGACTGAGTGGGATCATGGTGCCCGCAGTCTGATTTCCCTATGGGGCAGCACTATAAAGTTGGCATGAGTGTGCACCGTCACAAGTCGGTACCCATCCTGATATAACCTTAGATGTTGCCAGGACGTAAATCAACAAACAAAAACAAAGAACACTTGTGTCTGCGGTGGCGTTGTCAGGTAGCACGACAGGTGTAGAGGAGATACAGCAGGTCCCTGTCCTCCCAGGCCTCACCAAAGGCCTGATTGTGTTACTTGCCAGGAGGTGGTAGACATTACTTTCTGTGGTGGTTTAATAACCCCAACATGGCGTCTACATCACGTTACTCGTACACAGACAGCTGTCGAATTGCTATTACAAATAGAATGCTAATGTCATGAGGGTGATCGAAATGCGAAAAAACCGCCTCGAGCAGGTTTTGAACCCACACTTCTTGCCATTTCACGGTTAGCATGCTGACCATTACACTAGCTAGGCTCCCCGATGCAATCACCATATCCAAACCTGCCTGCCCATGTCGCTCCTTGCCTAAGAGGTGAGTGCAGGCTACTACTACACGTGTCTCCCTGGAAGTGTTTTAAATAGTTTATGTCCGTAAGTCATTTAATGCTTACAATTACACATACATTGGTACACAGTGTAGATTCATAGTTCAGCACATAGTTTGTACAGGATTCGGGGCATAGCAACCAGTGTCATGAGGGTGATGACAATGGGAATTATTGCACCTACAGTAGGACTTGAACTCACACTTCTTGCCATTCTGGGACTAATGTGCTAACCATTTCACTCTATCCATGCCTACCTTATTTGTAATTACACTGAATTAGGCACATTTCTCTAAGACAACGTACATAGTTGTCTATGTGAGTTATATGGCTTAACCAATTTATCTCTTGTTATTTCCAGTTCTAACAGTTATGCATGATCTATTTTAAAATCATCATCTGCATTCTAGTTTGTCAGCTTGTAAAAATATATGGTCTTTTTGGTTGCGATAAATGAGCTTGGATTTGTATTAATATCTTGGGCGATGGAGTTGGGGACTATTGTTATTTAATAGAGATGCAATGTGCGCCCACTCGCTGTGTGACATATAAATAACTATGTGGAAATGTAATGGCGCGCAGTGACCGGGATTGCGGTATGATGTCCAGATATGACGATGTGGTTATTAATTACAGAAATGTTCCAAAAGTGCACCAGGAAGAGTGCAAGGGGATTGGGAACCTGTATTAATGTTTATTGTAATTGTATGATGACTGCTTGTTACCATGGGACTGCTGGGTAAGCAGACCCAGCAATTCTGCATATATTATGGACACCACCTGCACGGGTTTGAGTGACTGGCGCCCCTCTTGGGTGGCGCCCTTCCCAGGCTGCAGAGGGTGTCTGATTGGCTGGCTGTGTGAGCCCAGTCACCTTATACTCCTTGCACTTGCTATGCAGACACACTCAATCTAGAGATGCCAAAAGAAGCAGTTCACCACTGAGATGTGCGTAACACCCATGGGACTTAGGTTCAATGGGTTGTAGGCACTGATTAGACTGAACAAGAAGGAACCATGTGGGTCTGTGTGGCAGGTTGTAAGAGAGTCAAGGTGGCAGGTCACTAGTAGGTAAACAAGAGTTGTAGCAATAAAGCTCAACCTTATCACTGTCAACCGTTCTTTCTTATGAGTTGTTTCTGGTTTGGTATAGGTGGAGACTGGCAGACAGTTGCCAGGATCCGCCTGATAGTAGTGAGTAAGATGAGTAACTGAGACGGCCAAACCAGTTATTCTTCAAGCTGATTCAACATATAACTTGTTCCAACACAAGACCCACCGACCATAGTACACCAACCGATATTAAGTTATTTATGTTCTGACTTCAGTGTAATTCTGATGACATTTGTTTTCATTCCTTACTAATTCTGCCTCATATAGTATTTAATTCAGACTTCCAGTCTGAATTCTGAAACAGGCCATTACACTGTTTAGTAAAGCAACTATTCTTTTTTTACTTCCTTGCTTTAAACCGCGGGAATGTTCCTGCATTTGCTTAGTGTGTCCTTTATTAACGCAGAGAACAGACGGTTACTTTGTTCATTCATGCACTGACAACTTGATATAAAAATATATTGTGTTGGTTTAATGATACCAAAGACCCTATAATATTAAGACGGCTCACTCAGCCTGTACTGTGTAATCAAAATGATCAAACCCAGCACTTGGTGCGCTGGCTGTTCTCTTGGTTAAACAGGTGCTATATTATATGTATAAATGTATATATGAAAGTGAATGATGTGTGATGATGGCGATGCTGATGATGATGCTGATGATGATGGGTATTTGTTCATAACAATTTCATATTGATGTGTATTCATACTTACCTATCTCATGTATAATATAATTGTATGTGTTTACATGTGAAAGACCAACCAGCAGCCGGCTGATCAAACCCACCACAAGGTGGCACTGCAAAATTTACATTACCATTGGAGAGATAGGGAGTGAGCCGTCTTAGTATTATAGGGTCTTTGATGATACCTACACCCATCGTGTAACTAGATATGTGTTAAGCTAAAATGTATCTGAGAATTACCTGTCACTGAAGTTCAAGTCAGACCGGGTGCAGTGCCGGTGGTGCAGGAAATCGCAAACCCTGTAAATCGCAAACCCCCACTTATGATTTCCTAGGAAATTGCAAACCCCCATACCATATATGGGCACGGGGGGTTTGCGATTTCCTATGAAATCACATATCCCCCCTGGACATCGCAAACCCCCCATGTTTGGCAATCTTAAAGCAAGCACATTTGCTTTGTGCAGGTTTGTTTTGCTTTTAAAATTCCCACAATGCACCGTGATGCTGGAATTACAAACTGGTCTATTGTAATAATTGTATTTATGTAAGCATGATTAAGCCACATTTATTTTTATATAAGGGGGATCCCTCACAAGATGGATTAATTGATTATTTTTAATTTCATGCCTGTCACAGAAAGGGCCATATTCACTGCGATCACTCACAAGAAGGATAGGGGAACAGGTCAATTTTTGTCAAAGATACTAGACTATGTCATTAAGAAAAGGCAGTACCACTATCTGTATCATTATCCTACATGACACTGACATGAATAAAGGCCAGGGAACGAGGCTACCATTTTCAGCACATGTGCAGTCAGAATTATGAACTCAGATCTGGTAGAAATTCAAAATCAAACATATACTTGTCATGCTTGGGGTGATACATACTACAAAGCATGGGGGGTTGCGATTTCATGGGGGGGGGGGGGTTGTGATTTCCTAGGAAATCGCAAACCCCGGGGTATGTGATGTCCAGGGGTTTGCGATTTCCTGCTACACCGGGTCCGACCGGCCGACGATCCCGCCACTACTGCAGCTCGGTTGCCGTGTCATCGCACGCTGACACTGTGACAGCTAGCCACTATCCCCGCACTACTCAAGCTCTCACGCTACTCACGCTCTCCCCGCCCTCTCTCTCTCTCAATCTCTCATTCTCTCTCAGTCTCCTTTGCTCTCTCGATCTCTCACACTCTCTCACTCTCCATCGCTCTCTCACTCTCAGACTCTCCCTCACTCTCCCTCGCTCTCTCACACTCTTTCTTACTCTCTCTGACTATCTCACTCTCTCTCACTCTCCCTGGCTCTCTCTCACTTTCCATCACTCTCGCTCACTCTCCCTCGCTCACTCTCTCCCTCGCTCTCTCTCACTCTCTCTTGGCATCTCTCACTTTCTCACTCTCTCACTCTCGTTCGTTCTCTCTCGTTCGTTCTCTCTCGTTCGTTCTCTCTCGCTCTCTCACTATCTCCCACTCTCTCTCACTCCCCCTCGCTCTAACTCTTGATTGATTTGATTTTAAATAAGTTCACAGCAAGAAAGAATGTCATGTCTAACGCTGTATATTTGCAGCTATTGATGTCCCCACCTTAGGGTAAGTTTTGTTTGTTTGTTTTTGTGATATGTACGCAGAACAAAACGTACGATTGTTGGGACCTATAAATACCCTCAATACCCGATGTTTTTGTGCTGGGGGCGTAGCACAAACAAATAACTTTAATAATAATAGTCAAACGCCTACACACTGAGGGTGGTGTGTGCGCGCGGATCAGCTTAAATATAATATATAATGTATTGTTGGGTTTATATTATCCTAATTATTTAACATCTTACTCTTGCTGAATATGGACTCATACATTGTAACTTGTGTGATGATGTCCAGATTTTGAGTTTAGGTTAGACGTGTGAACATTCGCTCTTCTCCTTCTTCCAGGAAAGAAGCTCTTTTGAGTAAATATTCGTTCATTATCCTCAGGGATGCGGGATGAGGGTCTGCAGGTTTTACATGTGTAAGCAGATAGCGTAGTTCTACATTCACACCTTGTAATTTCACAACAATTGGACCGCCTTTGCTTACTGATGAACAAACTCCAAACCACTTACTACAATAACTTGAACAGGTAGGGGCCAGGTACTAGAAATTCAAAACGTCTTGGTTTCTCAAGGCGTATTGAAAAACCAAGACAGTTTTCATATAGAAACAAATAGGGGTGACCTGTCATAGTCTACAACTTGTTTAATATTGAATAGAAAACTTCAGACTTCCAGTCTGAATTCTGAAACAGGCCAGGCGATTGTAAAGCAACTATTCTTTCTTTACTTCCTTGCTTGACACCGCGGGAATGTCCCTGCATTTGCTTAGTGTGTCCTTTATTAACGCAGAGAACAGATGGTTACTTGTTGCAGTAAGAAGTAATTTGTTCATTCATGAACTGACAACTTGATATAAAAATATAATGTGTTGGTTTAATGATACCAAAGACCCTATAATATTAAGACGGCTCACTCAGCCTGTACTGTGTAATCAAAATGATCAAACCCACCACTTGGTGCACTGGCTGTTCTCTTGGTTAAACAGTTGCTATATTATATGTATAAATGTATATATGAATGTGAAAGATGTGTGATGATGGCGGTGCTGATGATGATGCTGATATGCTTTCCTATAATTATCAGAGAAGATCTGTTGTAATTATTAATTGTGTGTAATTATTATTCATGTATGTTGAATGATAGATATTAGATGGTAAACGTGTTCAGTGTCATAGACAATTAAACAATTAATAACCATATTTATGGTCATCAGTTCTGGCCATAATGGAATGAGTAAACTTTCCCAACCCCACACTCACTCTCGCAACACACCCACACACTCCTGTTGTACACATGCTTGGGGTCTCCCAGTATCTGCCGGTAGGACCCCTATCGTAATGCTTATATAAAGGGTTTGGATATAGTTAAGGATCAGTGACCATGACCCACTTACACACTAAGCTGTGCATTTGGACAGTTTGTACAGTCGCATGAGGTGCAGTCCCATCCAAGCTGAATTCCCTTAACCTATGGATCTGCACAGCCTGCTTGCAACAACCCATTGGTTCTGGGCTTGCTTGCTTTGGGGGTGGTTTGTAACCTTACGATGGTTACTGGTTGCAGAACTGCAACATTTATAGAGAGGCTACGATAAATCGGCCCAATCTTTGGTTGAAGATTAATCTTCAGTACGGAGTGTTGTAGAAGCTGGGGACATCTTTACAACATTGTAATGGCGAATTGTTGAGGCGGCCCCAAATCTCTTCACTCCGTGGTAGTTGAGCGGTAGTTGGGCACTTGTATCCAGTCGACAGCAGCAAGGGTTTCGGGGAAGGGTGGGTAAAGATGGGTGTAGCGGTAGTTCCAGCAACGAGAACAAAGCGAGAGAAAACGTAAAGGTACAAGCACACAACTACCCTGGTCAGGGGGAGGAGTATGCGTGGGAGAAAAGAAAAAGGGGTAGAGTCTAGGAAAGAGAAGTGAGGAGAGTTGAGTAGGACCATGTCTATTTTCTCTATGGTGACCAACCAGCGAGCCATATACACGGACAGAGTAAGCGGCGAAAGTGAAATGCTGGTGGGGTCCCCCTCCTGGAACTCTTTTCAGACATATCAAGGAGGAGCAAGGCCAGCGGAGAGGAGATAGAGAGAGGTGTGGACGAAGTGCGGTCCGGATAGCAAGTGTCTGGTTCTGGGCAGTCAACTAGCTAGTTGTATACACCCATGCATTTGCATCTTATATATATATATATATATATATATATATATATATATATATATATAGGTCAGGATCACGAAAAGAGGCCAATTGGTGGAATTTGTCAGCGTCAAGCTTGGATGTCTGCGTCGATCGGTATAATTATAATGTAGCATTGACATAGGTGTTGGAAAGCCTTTAAATTTATCTTGAATGTAAAGGTCGAGAAAGTACAACAACCTGATTTGTTTCTAGGATAATATAATATAAAACAAAGAAATGTACGAGACTTTAAGAATTGCGATGCCGACATCTATTAAAGTTGTCGGCGTCGATCATTTGATGTCGGCGTCGATCAGGATAATTATGATTTAGCATTGACAGAGGTGTTAGAAAGTCTTTAAATTTATCCTGAATGTAAAGGTCGAGAAAATAAAACAACCTGATTTCTTTCTAGGATAATTGAATATGAAACGAAGAAATGCACTACACTTTTAAGAATTGCGATGCCGACATCTTCACTTGACCACCGATTGGCCCGTTTTCGTGAGGCTGACTCATTAATATATAGATTGTACATATTTTGTGTGTACAATTATTATTTGTTGCTATTATTATATGATATATCCAGAATTCACTGCCGTAATTCCCGGCCTACCCTGCCATTCCTCCTGGCCTATCCGGCCGCGGCACCGGGCGCGCTGGCCGAATCGGTAGAGGGCGGGCCTCCCGTGCCGATGATCGGGAGTTCCCCGTCGAGTAAAACCAATGATTTATAAAATTGATACTTGTCGCTTCCTAGCCTGGCACTCTGCATTAAGAGGATATGGCAAGGACTGGTTGATTCAGTGTCAGGTTAATGTGACTGAGGGAGATATCGGGTCAACCAACCGAAATCTTGCCTTGACTCCCGGCCTATCGGCTATCCTGCCGTGAATCCGGGCCTATCCTGCCGTGACTCCCGGGATACCCTGCAGTGACTCCCGGCTTACCCCCACTGTGACTCCCGGCCTACCCTGCCATGACTCCCAGCCTATCCTGCTGTGACTGCCTGCATATCCTGCCGTGAATCCCCGACTATCCTGCCGTGACTCTCCGCCTACCCTGCCCCACCCCCGCCATGACTCCCGGTGTGCATAAATATTATACAGTGCATACCAGATTACTTTATTATTGTCTGTAATACTAGTTTTATTATTTCTCTTATTGGTGCTATTATTACAGCCAGTAGTAATGGTAGTTGCATGGTGGAAATGGGAGACTGGAACACCTGCTCGGGAGGCTCGGAGTCCCGCCTCCGGCAGGCCGGGAGTCCCGGCGGAATGATGCTGAAAGTGCCAATTCAGGAATCCCAGTGGTGGGAAGCTACGGTCTTATTGGGTATCTACCTAATTACAT
Source organism: Branchipolynoe longqiensis (assembly GCA_030323885.1). Lineage (NCBI taxonomy): Eukaryota > Metazoa > Annelida > Polychaeta > Phyllodocida > Polynoidae > Branchipolynoe > Branchipolynoe longqiensis. Next base: position 59,368,785 of record CM059190.1, on the reverse strand, counting down.
TATGTATATATTACATAAATGTAAAGTGAAAAGAGACTTACCAATGTTCCTGGACATAGGAATGACTGCACCACATTGTAAAATTTTCCGATATTATGAGGGCTATATGAACTCTACTATAATAAATTGCAACCGGTCTATAAAATGGTAAATGGTAATAAATAAACCAAAGGCATATGAGGGATATGTGGAGTTGGTATACTATTACTCATAAAGTATATAAATTGTATAGCAAAATAGTATAGAGAAAAGAGTGTCACTTCTTAGATGGATAGTCTTTGAGAAGTTGCCTCACATACCCCCTCCCCTCTAGAGTTATTTATGGATCTCTGCCCCAGAGACAGATCTAACCATGCCTTGGCAACAGGGATATTGAACCCTCATCGGTGGTTAGAGGAATGCTTGTTAGGGATTGGAAGATTGGATCATGTGATCACCACCATCTTGGATTCTAAAAGCTATAAAAGTAATAAATGAGAGAGTCTCACTCTCCTACCTTTCACTCTTTATCTACTTTCCTTCATTACCTGTATTAATTTCTCCTTAGCCTGTCCACTCCACTCACACCACAAGCCGTCGACTTTACAACATGTTGCATAATATTCCTCCATTTGTACCTAATCGGTTGATCCATGTGTAGTATGTTCCTTCAGAGAAGTAAGTGTGTGCAGTGTGCTGCGGCACTGGTCTATTAAATACCAAATGCAATAGGCCCCTTTCAATGTTTACAAACATCGTGCATGTGCGCGGAGCTTGGCTGGAGAACGAAGGCACACTGCCAATGAGTTTGTCGATATGCGCAGTGCAAAACGTTAGTTTGAATCAAAATTAATAGAAATCCAGAACCCAAACCTCAAAAATGTAATATAATCTGTTTGTTAAGCATGGTATCTATTTGTGTGCTAAGCGGTCTGTATCTAGGTGGTGTGGGTTTAGAGATATTTCACTTTTTCTGTAAGAAGATTGCTCACGGCCATTGACAATGCACTGAGTTTGCCAATACGCGCAGTGCAAAACGTCAGTTTTATTCAAAATTAAAAGAAATGAGTAACGCTAACCTTATACATTTAATATAATCTGGTTGTTAAGCATGTTATCTGTTTGTCTGCTAAGCGGTTTGTTTCTAGGTGGTGTGGTTTTAAAGATATTTCACTTTTTCTGTCAGAAGATTGCTCACGGCCATTGACAATGCATTTAGTTTGCCAATACATGCAGTGCAAAACGTTAGTTTTATTCAAAATTAACAGAAATCCAGAACCCTAACCATATAAATTGAATATAATCTGTTTGTTGGATATGTTTTCTATCTGTGTTCCAAGCGGTTTGTTGCTAGGTGGTGTGGTTTTAGAGATATTTCACTTTCTCTGTATGAAGATTGCTCATACCCATTGAGTTTGCAGTGTGACAGTGTGCCATCCTGCAGCCAAGCAGCACGTGCATTGACCTACATACCCATGCTGACATCATATGAAATAGGTTTATGCATTCTCACACCTATTCCAGAGTACAAAGGTTCTGACACTCTCACACTCTGTGCAGGACCCATTGGACCTTTATCAACTACATAGCCAAAACTTCAGAAATAGTGTCACATGAAAGGCAAGTCTCACAACCACACTACTAACATGGCCGCCGATATAAAAATAGACACCAAAGGCAAAGCAACCCTGAATTTACTGACATCGTTCATACTTCACACGTCACCAGCCCCAACCGATATATGTCTCTTTAAGTAGATATTTATGTTCCTGCTGTTTGTCACGTAGCAGTAGTGCTAAACATGGACACCAACATGTTAGCTGTGGGTGGCCCTAGCCACCCCGAGCCGCTCCCGAGCCGCCACCGCGAACCTGGTGTAAATTTCTGGACAGCCAGTATCGAGGTCACCGACATCTAAAAGAATTGCCAAACCAAGGACACGACCGGTGTCTCAATGCATCTTAAAATGGAAGCCTTGTCTTAAGTCCGGTGACATCATCCATATATCCTAAGACTAGGATGACACCTGGATAAAAGTTGCATAGTCCGATGGCTTTCGAATTTTTGGCTTATTTTTTAGATAAATATACCAGGTTGACCATTATAACCTAATATTCATTATTCCGGAATTATATTAATGAGAAATGGCTAATTTTGGAGCAATATGAGCTAAAAGAATCCTAAATAATTTCGGCAAGCTTGCCAAAACTCTTGTTGTTGGGCCCAGATTCACATCTTGCGATGGCCACGTGATGAGGAATGACCTATTAATGTGTAGTTAGTCTGGTCCCCTAACACCTCTTAGTGGCTCATCTAGCTGGTAAGACTCATCTACACCTCCCCCCACATACACACTGTGCCCAGTGATTGTGAGTATGTGGGGGGAGGGGGTATCTGTATGGGGTGAGTAACTGATTAGCACACTCCGAGAACCCCACGGTGTGTGATGGTGTGTGTGTGTGGGTGCGGGGAGGAGGGGGGTATGTGTGAGGCATGTGTGTTTGGAGGGGTGTGTAGGGAGGCTAGAACTTAGAAGCTGGTGATTATGTCAGTTAGTGTGTGTGGGTGTGTATGTGAGTGTTGTGGGGGGGAGGGGGGGGGAGTTCTGAGGTGGTTGGGTGGGGGGGTGACATCAAACTTCCACCATATGTCCTGGAACCTAACTAAAGCCATATATAGTATTGGGAATGAGGGCAAGACTATTCAGGTCACAAGATTGACCTCCATTTGTTAGTGCCCTCCCTGCCTCGTGGCCTTCTCAAAGTAAGTGTCCAAAGGAATAAGGTAGTAAATTCACTGATTATTCTGTATATGCTGTCCCAAATCACAATTTAATGCACCAATATTTAAGTTGGATATAGAGAATCAAATGTAGATAAGTCTTTTTGTTTTGAAAAATATATATTTCAACGGCCATGCAACTTAACGCATCCCCCACAGTAAGATGTTCCTTTTTCTGTTTTTGTTGTTGGTACATTCGTTGATTGAGCAGGGGAAATTTCAATCGCAGAAATTGGTCTTCCTCACTCCACTGATCCTTTCCCAATCCGACGAATGTTGAGGGTCAGGCTAGGTAACAACATTGGTTTGACTCAACAAGGGTTTAAACCTGGGTGTTTCCAATCCTATGACTTAGCAAAAAGGGAACTGAACGCTCAACTCATTCGGCTATCCCATCTGGTTTATATAAATCCCCACACCCACAGTAAGACTGAAAAACGACCATGTCTTCGTAAATCCGACCAAAACCTTCTTTGGTCTGAATCAAGTATAAACAAGCTTGTCCCAGCGCACTATGTTTATTTTTATTTTTTTACTTTATTTTTTTATTGAGGCTGTATTTATGCTGTCCATAGCATGTAAGCCCAGGTACCCAGGCTTGTTTTCAATGCTGGCCAGCTGTAGTGTTGGTGTTGTCTTATCAAATAGTAGCTGCTGATAAGTTATTTGGTTGCCTGCATTTCAGTAGCAGATAGATAGTTTGATGGTATGGTTAGTAGCCTATGCTAGTTTTTTTTGATTTTCTTGGTATTGTATTTTTGTTCTACTCTTATCACTAGACTAGCCTACACCTATTTACATATTATAGGCTTGTGTACTTGTGCTTGCCTGGCTACTTTTGGCATGGTTACCCTCCACTGAGGGCACCGATGGTGGGCCGTGACATATCACATGTCCTCTTGTAGTGCAGCCCAGTGGGGGGTTTCCAGCCTTGCCCTGCCCAGATATTTCCATGTTTCTATGTCAGGAATTTGTCGCTCCTTTATCGTTATGTTAGTTGTTTTCTTAAGGTTATATTTTGGGTTAGTGATCTATGTTAGTGTTTTGGGGTTTTCTTGGGAAGAGTCCTCCACTTTTTTCTACTTAATTCTATACTAGCCTATTTTTATTTACATGTATCTATATTGTATTGTATATGCTCATATTATTTAGGCTGCAGGGCCTAATGCTCCCCACTTTCTGCATGGCGGGTGGGCGCTGTACAGCCTGCTCTCCCCTGGCTAGGCTCACCAAGCCGCAGGCAATCAGCCAATCAGGGGGCTGAGCTTCCTGGGGGGAGACGACTTCGGGCGGTTCTGCCGATATACGGCCTCCAGCCGGTCGGAAATTTGACAGTTGATGAATTGAGACGAGCATGTCTATGTCGAAAGTTTCTTTCTGACCGAGAAAGCATGCCCTCCCATCAATTCATCATAACGTGCTGAAATTTCACAGAACTGACACGAAGTTTCAAGGTAATTGATGCATGTATAGTGAGTATTGCTGAGCATGTTGCTGCCATGGATACCTAGCATTAGTAGCAACCTCCTTAGGACCCGTAGCGCACAGCTCACACTACTAAACCGCGTACCCATACACACAACCTAACCAAATAGCTACTTCCCCATAATAATATTTCCATAATATCTTACACAGCCATAAGACCTAGCAGCCTAGCAGATATCCATGGCAACACGAATGGTATTGGCTTATCGCATTCTTTTCTATCTGATAGTAGTCCAAAGTCCCTACCTACCTGAGCTTTACTGGGTGACCTCTATTTCCTGATGTTATAATATGGTCTCATTGATTCAAAAGTATTAGTTAGGCTTGACCTCCTTTTTTGTCTAAGACTGAAATTCACATAAGCCATGTAGTCAGTTAGAGTAAACTGTCTAGGTGAAGTGCCACATACACAGGTAGATGTGCGTAGGTGTATTACACTAGGGAGCTTAGATAGCCGAATGGTTAAGAATCTTAGAGTGCAAAGGCTGACATATGGTTCGAGTCAGCTTGAGGCATGTTTTCATTTGTTGCAACTCCTATGACACACACGCATGTATATATACATAGATATATTTATATATATATATCTATATATATGTATATATATATATATGTGTCTGTATGTGGATATCAATAATGACACCCCCTTACTGTTTCTCTCTAACCACTTTAACTTCCATGTTATTCACTGCGGAGCAGGCATTCTCTCCTCCTCACCTCATCTACTCTGTGAGCAAACTGTCACTCTGCTCACTTTCAATATAACTATATATATATATATATATGTAAGTATATATCTAGATATATATTGATATACATATGTACATATGTCTACGTATAATCCCGGAATTGGTCGTAATGCGAAGCATTACGCTTGATGCGAGGAGAGGAAGAGACCCTCCCCCCCGCCTCCCCGATCGTCGCGCAGCATTCTCACCTCGCGCGATGTCCGCCTCTCAGCTTTCTTCCTCCCCCCTCCCCCGCCTTGCTTTCGCACCTCACCTGTCATCCGCCCTCCTGCCCTCCCTTATAAGGCCGCCCGCCGGCCTCCCTCAGTCACTCGCCTTCCAGCCGTCCTCCACGCTCTGCCTTTTTCCTGTCTGGCTCTTCACCACCGCTGCTCCACCTCGGACCGCTGCCCCGCCTCAGGCTCCTACACCATGCCCGGACACGGAAAGGGAAGAGGCCGCAAGAGCTCCCGGGCGACTGCCCTGGCCATGCCGGGACCCTCCTCGGGCTCGCCCGGAGACACCTCAACACCTCCGGCCCCGGCTTTCCCCTCGGCGACCTCGGGCGCCGACACAGCCCTCATACTCGAGGCCCTGCAGCACCTCACTACGCGCATGGACGCCCTCGAGTCGGGGGGAGCCCGAGGAGCACCGGAGCAACTGCAGGCGGCGTACACCACGCCGCCCGCCCCAGCTCCTCGGGCGCGGGCCGCCGCCGGGGCCCGGCCCCCGCCGCCACCTCAAGCGACTCTGCCCGGGGCAGCCCACCCCCACTATCAACAGTACGACCGCCTCGCCGCCCGAGGTGGGCACGCTCCCCCCCCCGCCTACCTCCAGGCCGCCGCCGAGGAGCACACCCCAGCATCCACGGCCGACGCCGTCCGCGACATCCTCGCTTCCGCCGAGGCACACCGCACCGCCAGGCGCCAAGGCATTCCCTCGGGCTACATTTTCCCCTCGGACCTCGTGGAGAGGGGTCCCGAACGGAAGCCGGTGAGGAGGGGGGAGGCAACCAGGGACGAATACAACCTCGCCCTCCTCACCCTCGCTAGCCATCCAGTCTTCCCCGCGCACTCCATCCAGGGCCTACACCACCACCAGCTCACCGTGATGATGGACATCCTGGTGCATCCGTGGCCTACCGTCCGCCGCTATTCCGAGGCCATCTTCACTTGGATAGCGGACGGGAGACTTCCCCACGGATGGCATGACCCGGTGGCCCTCAACACGCTGAGGATGGACTCCCTCACCACGCCCGCCACCCCAGCAACACCAGCTCCCCGAGGCGAGGATTGGGCCCGAGGCGCACACCTGCCCCGGCCCCAAGTCGACACCCGCATCGCCTACGATAGGCACACTCACGGGGCCCCCTGCCCCACCTGGAACCGCGAGCTCGCCTCGTGCGATCGGGCCCCCATCGGGGAGGCCCACGGCGAGGGGGGAGAGAGGCACCGGCACGTGTGCGCCTATTGCGCCAACGTACGGCGCATACTAACCATGCACAGCGAGGCCGGATGCCTCACCAAGCAAGCCCGTGAGCGCCAGACCCCGGCCGCCTCGGCGGATTTTTGATCCGCCGCCCCCCCCCCCCCCCCCCCCGGCCGGCCCGGGGGGCCCTCCCCGGCGCCTCACCCACACCACTGCCGACAGCCCCGTGACCTCCACCGACAACCCCTCAGCGACCACCGATCGAAACGCCGCCCAGACCGAGCCGGGGATCATCACCTCGCACCTCACACCTCAGACACAGCCCAGCCTCACGAGGGACCCTCCCCAGACAGCGCAGCCGCCGACCCTCACGACACCGCCTTCATCAACCCGCCCGACCCGACCCCGACTCCCACCCCGCCCAGCCCGAGGAGTTCGCTGCCCCCCTGCTCGACCCTCGCCGGACCTCCTCCCCTCAGGCCTCAGGAGCGGGCCTCCCCTTTTTGGCCGCCCGCTCCCCGTCCACGTAGGCCCCGGACCCTCTTCTCACCCAGACCTGCAACTCCGGCCCCCGCCTCGGGCGCGCCTCGAGCCCTCTCCTCCATTTTTGGTGGAGGGCTCCTCGGCCCCCCCCCCTCACCAGAACTCTTCTACCTCAGACATTGCTCCTTATGAGCCCCTGCTGTATTTATCCTGTTTCTGCTCCTCAGGAACCTTACTTGCCTCTGTCCTTACTTCCTTGTTATCCACTGTTGCTTGTACCCTTGTCTAACCCCTCTGTTGCCAGAGGCGCCATCAATAAACGCCTCCTTTTCCCACCCCCGCCTTGCTTCTTCCTTTTCGCGCATCGGTCGTAATGCGAAGCATTACGCTTGATGCGAGGAGAGGAAGAGACCCTCCCCCCGCCTCCCCGGTCGTCGCGCAGCATTCTCACCTCGCGCGACGTCCGCCTCTCAGCTTTCTTCCTCCCCCCTCCCCCCGCCTTGCTTTCGCACCTCACCTGTCATCCGCCCTCCTGCCCTCCCTTATAAGGCCGCCCGCCGGCCTCCCTCAGTCACTCGCCTTCCAGCCATCCTCCACGCTCTGCCTTTTTCCTCCACCCACCCACCCAACTCTATCTCCTCTCCCCTCTTCTCTTTCAGCTGGTGGAGGGCTCCTCGGCCCCCCCCCCCCCTCACCAGAACTCTTCTACCTCGGACATTGCTCCTTATGAGCCCCTGCTGTATTTATCCTGTTTCTGCTCCTCAGGAACCTTACTTGCCTCTGTCCTTACTTCCTTGTTATCCACTGTTGCTTGTACCCTTGTCTAACCCCTCTGTTGCCAGAGGCGCCATCAATAAACGCCTCCTTTTCCCACCCCCGCCTTGCTTCTTCCTTTTCGCGCATCATGGAGGTATTATGGAACGGATACAATGGGTGGGTGCATGTGGGTGAGTGCTTTTGTGGGTGCGGCTTGGTGGGTGGGTGGGGTGCTTTGAAATAGGCACTAGGCCTGTGAGGTTGCAGGAGGTCACCTCACCACCACCGGTTGGCTATTTGGCCCTCCCTTTTTGTTGTGTGAAGATGTGCAGGCTGCTGGTGAGCTGCCGTATACCGCTTGCACTGACTGTGCAATGGGTGTGGACCTGTGTGTACAAAATTAAGCAAAGGGATTGCAAAAGTCGAAAGTAAGTCGGAGATATGTGAGGACTCTGCCACCATGTGCGATGAGGGTGCAGCCATTTCAAACCTGACCTGTGCTAAGGGACTCAGCAGTCTAGGAGGGAGGCCATAGATGTTGTAGAGGACGAAGAGGAGAGAGGCTTACATGCACAATTAGAAAGAAGAGCATGTGAGAGGAGGAAAAAAGAACTGAGAGCAGCACTGGAAAACTCGTCAAGCGAGGAGGGAGACGGGGTGGCATTCCTGACAGGTTCGGGAGTGCATTCATGGAGGAAGGCACGGACGAGGGACACCGGTACGAGTAGCGACTCATCGATGACTCGGAGGACGAGTCCAGTTCAGCAACTTCGGTACAAGAGTCCAGCAGTAGCGTGAGCAGCGGCCTCAACAGCAGCAATAAGAAACAGAATAAGAAAAGGAAGAAAAAGAACTCGATATAAAAGGTTACAAAGAATGATAAGAATTTAAAACAAGTGACATTTGTAGAACTGATGTATGTGGCATTGATGTGGGGTGTTAAACGGCCATCCAAAGTTGGGATGACGAAAAGTGAGTTGTGAGGCTACAAGGGTCACCTCATGTATATGGCAATGCACACAATTACTGGCAACTATATGGATGAGGCATATTGCGTATACAACCGAGCTGTGAGAGAGAAGGTAAAAGAAAAGCGAATGAAGAATTTTATAATGGGAGATCTGGAGCTGTCACTCCTTCATTTTAATTTGGATAATGCTCAAGCTCTTAAAGAGACCAAGAAACAGTCATTCAGAGTGGCCAGTGTTTCGAAAACCATGGAGACCGGTCGTCCGTCAAGCAGGGCATGTTACTCCTTCAATTACAGCAGGGACAGCTGTGTGTAAAAAAATTGTGAGTGGGAGCACTATTGCATTGGATGTTGTAGCAAGTCTCATAGAGTAAGTACATGCCTAGTGCAACATTGACAGGACAAACAGGACCGATTGTTATTGTGGGAATCGGTCCAGTCAGAAGGTTGTGTAAGGCATGAAACAGGCGGGCCTTTTGACGAGGCGAGAATTGATTGGCAATTAGATGGACGGGCAGGGGGCCACATGGCTGTGGTGGTGGAAACACCTAGTGTGGGGGTAGTGGCTATTGAGCAACCAACGGTGCATGTGTGTTTGCCTATGGAGGCGCGCGCGCCCCAGCTATGATATTGTGGATGGCGACCATTGTGACCAACATAATGTGGACGGTTTGGTGGTAATCGGACATGCGGTGCCTGATAGTGTGGTGGCCGCTTGTGACCGGGATATGGAAGGCACTCATAATAACACCGAAAAGGGCAGTGTATCAGCATGATGTGCTTCGGACAGTGAGACGTTGATTGTTGAGATGTCCACCGGACCTACTAGGATTGATTGATGTGGTAACGGCTGGTTTGAAATATTAGAACCGGACAATGTGAGGGCAGCAATGGAAGGATTCATGTATACATCGTGTGCAATTGACTATTTCGGTGATAAGAATGAAAAACCTTTTGTGGACGTTTTTATTGATTGCTTACTTTGTGCATGCTTACATTTGATAAAAGGGGCTCCTGTCCAATTGAGGCCATGTCGTGTGTTTGCCGAAGCCATGTGTAGGGGCGATAATGACCCTGTTGGGACTATTTATTACGGGGTGCTATTTCTGGTTTTAAGGTGATTGACATTGACTCTGATAGCTGCTACCGAGCAGATAACTATTCATCCATTACTAACCCGGACATAGGTTCACGCAAGGGCGAAAGACTAGCAAAGGAAATCCAGGAAGGATTTGTTTCAGTAGTGAGTGATCCGTGTATTTGTATCCATGCATTGGGCAGTGTGCCAAAGGGCGACGATGACTTTCGGGCCATCGTAGATTGCTCAAAACATGTGGGGGTATGTGTTAATGAAGCAGGGTGAAGTTTAGCTACAACTCTCTAGAAGCGGTGACTATTATTCTAAGGGAGGGCGATTATATAGCAACGGTAGATATTTCAAATGCATATCGAGCGATAAATATTCACCCGTCTTGCAGGATTAGACAAGGTTTGGCATGGAATTTTGGTGCGGGCACTGGTTATATGCAGGATAATAGGCTTTGCATAGGTCTGAGTAGCAGCCCCTACATATTTTCTTAAATTAGTCACTTTATTGTGCGTTGCCTGGTTTGGGAAGGTTTTAATCTGTTAATGATTGCGTCAACTATTTAGATGGTTTTTGCTTCGTGGCTAGGACTAAGCAAGTGTGTGGTTTAGCACAAATGAAGTTAGTGACTATATTGAGATGCCGGGGTTTTTACGTCAGTTTTATAAAAACTTAGTAATCCATGCCCAATCTCCCGATTTTGGGGAATTGAAATTGACTCCTTGGCACTTGAATTGCGACTGCCCAGGGACAAATTGGACACATTGAGAGTGACATTGCATGAATTTATTCAAAAACGGAAGGCAACTAAAATAGAGTTAGAGGTATTGGGAGGGACATTAGCTCACTGTTGCAAAGTCGTCCATGGCGGTAGAACTTTCTCGAGAAGGGTATACGACATCATTTCGTCATTAAAAAGACCCTCACACAAAGCAACATTGGGGGATGATTTCAGGTTGGACCTGAAATGGTGGTTCGATTTTTCAAAAGAATTTAATGTCAAGGCAACAATTATACCCCCACGTGAACCAGTTATACGTCTATATAGTGACGCGTTGGCGCATTGCATGGTCGGGATTGGTTAGCTGGATGTTATGCTAATTATGGTGGCGAAAGGGAGGCTGGCTGGTTGGGACACCATTGGGTGGGGGCCGATGACCCGGTTGTGCGACGAACAACATAAATGTTTTAGAGTTGTGGCCAATTGTAATGGCGGTTGATAGATGGGCGGAGCAGTGGGGCAACCAAACTGTTATGATAGTAACCGATAATACTCAAGTCACGGCTGTGATCAACACAGGCCGCAGCAAGAATAAGACAGCTATGGGATGGCTACGTCACATTTAAAAAAAATCAATTAACTTTAATTTTGATCTCCAATCAGTGTATATCAATACTCATGTGAACGTTGTTTGTGCTCGCCTTAGTAGACTGGAGAGTTTTTAAAAATATTGCAAGGATTAGGGATTCGGATGTTGCAAGAATGATGTGTTGTAATGAAATCTTCAATTGCTGATATTCTTCAGATTGGGGCACGCTGTTGCAAGAACGGGAGATGTTTGAAAAGAATCACTGTGCAGTGTCATCCCGGAATGTTAGATCAGTAGAAGTAAGGGCTTACTTTGCATTCTGCGAGACTTTCAAGGTCCAGGTCAATCCATACGCATGTGGGTCAGAGCACCTGTGGATGTATATATGGCATATCTGGCGAGGAGATTGTGCTACTCTTCGATTCGGAACTATATTAGTGCCCTGAATAATCACTTGAAGGACTTGGGATACCAGCCTATTGAATATGAGAATTATTCTATTAAGAAGTGTTTGCGTGGGATTAAACGAGTGAAAGGGGATGAGGTGAGGCAGGTTAGTCCATTACTGCCTGCATTGCTCATTCGGATCTTTTATCAGTTACATGCAAATAGGGCCCATGGCGCAGTAAGGGCGGCAATGCTAATGTCATTTAGGGCACTGCTGCGGAAATGTCATATCACTGAGTCAGAATCATCGCTATTGCGTAAGGATGTGGTGTTGCATTCATGGGGGTTAATGTTGCATGTTAGGAAGTCAAAGACTAATACCCCAGTCACACGAGAGGCAGCGTTCGGCGCCAACCTCCCTACACCCAAAAGGACGCCAACCACCCAGCATTCCATTCGATATATTGATTCAAATACGTTTTAGGCGCCATGTCGGCGCCATCTCGGTGCCATGTCGGCGCCAGGTCGGCGCCAGGTCGGCGCCAGGTCGGAGCAGACCACACGGTGACTGCAGCATCGCATGTGTTGGTACCAACCCAGGGCGGGGCCAGGGCGGGGCCAGGGCGGGGCCAGGGCGGGGCCAGGGCGCCAACCATTTTGAATGGCACCGCCGGAACAGGGCGTAAGGAGGTTGCACGTGCAGCAGCAGCAACCTCCTTGCGTCCAAAATTCCCGAAATGGACGCCGGGAGGTTGGCATCCTCACGGTGACAGCACTCAATCAGGGCGTAAGGAGGGCACAAGGAGGAGGTTTTGACATCGCGAATCGATCGTTAGCGAACGCAGCCCTCGTGTGACTGGGGTATAACCAGTACATGCAGAGGATGCACACGATTCCAGTGGCCAGATTAAGTAATGTAAATGTGTGTGCAGTGTACTGGTATTCGGAGCATATCATGCAATGTCCAGCGCCACCTGATGCCAAGGCCTTCAGGGTTCCCAGGGGGATCACACCATCCCGTTGAGTTACGATTAATACAGGGAAGTGATAAAGTGCATGTGCGGGACTAGGGGGATGGACCCCGGGGAATTTTCGACTCATAGTCTAAGGAGAAGGGGGGCCACATTTATGAGGATGTGTGGTGCGTCTGTGCAAGAGGTACGTGAGAGAGGTGATTGGAAATCCGACGTGGTTTATCAGTACTTGAAACTGTCGGTGGATGAGAGGCTGTCAATGGACAGGAGGGTGGCGATGTATCTGGAAGACCCAGGGGCATCAGTCTAAGCGGCTCTGGGGGTTGTTTTGAGGTTTAGGAGCCTGTCAGAGCTGAGACTCTCCTCCATATAACTGTATATATTGCTTTGTGTCTCTCTGAGTAGTGTCATTAATGTCTCCGTATAACCCCGGGATTGTGGAGGTATTATGGAACGGATCCAATGGGTGGGTGCATGCGTGTGAGTGCTTTTGTGGGTGCTGCTTGAGCAGCTTGGTGGGTGGGTGGGGTGCTTTGAGGTAGGCAATAGGTCTGTGAGGTTGCAGGTCACATGACCACCGCCCGTTGGCTACTTGGCCCTCTTTTTTTGTTAAATAAAGAATTAGGGGGTTTAGGAGCCAGCCAGAGCTGAGACTCTCCTCCATATAACTGTATATATTTTGGTGTGTCTCTCTGAGTAGTGTCAATAATACATATATATGTACAGTAAGTATATATTTACATATACATGGATATATATGTCGATATCTATATATATATATAATACAGATATATAGATGTAGCTAAATATAGATCTATATATTGCTATATATATATACATAAATATGTGTATATACATATACACACATTTGTACCATATAAAGGTATATTATGTACGCATATTGTAGGAATATATGCATATGTATTTCATCTCGCCAAGTGAAGCTGACTGTCAATGTCAGCTAAACTATTCATCTAAGTCTTAGAATAAAACAAATGTAGAGGACAATTCCTGCTGAATTTTCATCTGAGATCAACGACTATTACCAGGTTGAACCATTATTGCAACCGAAATATAGCTGATAATCCCATGTACTATTCTTCGTTTTTTGTTAGATAAAGAATTAGGGGGTTTAGGAGCCAGCCAGAGATAACCTATACAACGGGATGATATTGGTGTGGACAGGAATGAAGATAGGCGTGAGTGTGCGTGTGACTGTTATCATGGGTGTGAATGTGTGTGAGTGTGGTGTGAGTGTGATGGTAGGTAGGAATGTGGATGTAGGTGTGAATGTATGTGGGTGTGAGTGTGGATTTAGGTGTCAGTGTGGATGTAGGTGAGAGTGTCAGTGTTAGTGTAGGTGTGATAAGGAGTGTAGGTGTGACTGTGAGTGTAGGTGTGACTGTGAGTGAAGGCATGAGTGTGGATTTAGATGTGAATGAAGTAAAGTGTAATGTGGGTTTAGGTGTGACTGTGGGTGAAGGTGTGACCGTGGGAGTAGGTGTGATGTTGGGGGTAGGTGTCAAAATCAGTGTGGGTATGAATGCCAATGTACGTGTGAATGTGGGTGTCGATGTGAATGTGAGTGTTGGTATGAAAATGGGTGTCAATGTGGGTGTGGGTGCAAATGTGGGTGTAGATTTGAGAGTGTGTTTAGGTATGAATGCTGGTGTGGGTGTGAATGTGCGAGTAGGTGTGAGTGGGTGTAGGTGTGATTGTGGGTGTGGTCATGAATCTGGGCATACCTGTGAATGTATGTGTAGGTGTGAGTGTGGATGTCAATGTAGTTATAGGTATACATGTGAGGGTAGAAGTGAATGTGGGTGTATGTGGAAATGTGGGTGTAGGTATGAATGTGGATGTGGGTATGACTGTGGGCATGTGTGTGAATGTGGGTGTATATGTGAATGTGGGTGTATATGTGTTTGTGGATATACCATGAATGTGGATCTGGGTGTGGACGTGGGCATGTGTGTGAATGTGGGTGTATATATGTATGTGGGTGTTGGTGTGAATCTGGTGTGGGTGTTATTCTGGGTACATATATGAGTGTGGGTGTGAATGTGGGTGTAGATGCGAAGGTTGGTCTAAGTGTGAATGTGGGTGTGGGTGTGAATGTGGGTGTGAATGTGGATGTATAATGTGAGTGTGGGTGGTGGTGTGAGTGTGAATGTTGGTGTGAATCTGGTGTGGGTGTTATTCTGGGTACATATATGAATGTGGGTATGACTGTGGGTTTATATGTGAATGTGGGTGTATATGTGTATGCTGGTGTAGGTATGAATGTGGGTGTGGGCATGACTGTGGGCACGTGTGTGAATGTGGGTGCATATGTGAATATGGGTGTATATGTGAATGTGGGTGGTGTGGATGTGGACGTGGGTGTGACTGTGGGCATGTGTGTGAATGTGGGTGTATATGTGAATGTGGATGTATATGTGAATGTGGGTGTATATGCGAATGTGGGTGTAGGTGTACATGCTTGCACATAGGTGAATGTGGGTGTAGATGTGGATGTTAATGTGGGTGTGAATGTGGGTGTATGCGTGAATGTGGGTATATATGTGAATGGGGGTGTATGTGTGGATGTAGTGTGCATGTGGGTGTTGGTGTGGATGTGGATGTAGATGTTAATTTGGGTGTGAATGTGGGTGTATGTGTGAATGTGGGTGTATATGTGAATGGGGGTGTATGTGTGGATGTAGGTGTGCATGTGGGTGTTGGTGTGGATGTGGATGTAGATGTTAATGTGGGTGTGAATGTGGGTGTATGTGTGAATGTGGGTGTATATGTGAATGGGGGTGTATGTGTGAATGTAGGTGTGCATGTGTGTGTTGGTGTAGGTGTAAATGTTTGCACATATGTGAATGTGGGTGTACATGTGGATGTAGATGTAGATGTTAATGTGGGTGTGAATGTGGGTGTATATGTGATTGGGGGCGTATGTGTGAATGTAGGTGTGCATGTGGGTGTCGGTGTGGATGTGGATGTAGATTTTAATGTGGGTGTGAATGTGGGTGTGTATGTGAATGTGGGTGTATATGTGAATGTGGGTGTATATGTGAATGTGGGTGTATATGTGAATGTGGGTGTATATGTGTATGTGGGTGTATATGTGTATGTGGGTGTAGGTATGAATGTGGATGTGGGTGTGACTGTGGGCATGTGTGTGAATGTAGGTGTATATGTGAATGTGGGTGTAGGTGTAAATGTGTGCACATATGTGAATGTGGGTGTAGATGTGGATGTAGATGTTAATGTGGGTGTGAATGTGGGTGTATGCGTGAATGTGGGTGTATATGTGAATGGGGGTGTATGTGTGGATGTAGGTGTGCATGTGGGTGTTGGTGTGGATGTGGATGTAGATGTTAATGTGGGTGTGAATGTGGGTGTATATGTGAATGTGGATGTATATGTGAATGCGGATGTATATGTGTATGTGAGTGTAGGTGTGAATGTGGGTGTAGATGTGAGTGTGAATGTGGATGCAGATGTGAATTTGGGTGTGTGTGTGGATAGGGGTGTGAATGTGAGTGTAGATGTGAATGTTTATGTAGATGTGAATGTGTGTAGATGTGAAGCTGGGTTTAGTGGCGAGTGTGGGTGTGAATGTGGGTGTATATGTGAGTGTGAATGTGGATCCAGATGTGAATGTGGGTGTAGGTATGAATGTGGATGTGAATGGGAGTGTATATGTGAATGTGGGTGTAGATGTCAATGTGGGTGTAGATGTGAATGTGGGTGTATATATGAGTGTGAATATGGATGCAGATGTGGATGTGGGATGTAGGTATGAATATGTGTGTAAATGTGAATGTGGATGTAGGTGTGGATGTGGGTGTGAATGTGGGTGTAGATGTGGGTGTAGATGTGGGTATTAATATGGGTGCCGGTCGTGCGTCAGTGTTTGTTTGCTTTTGTCAGGTTAGGCTATGTGGAGCATATACTTAGTTATCAAAAACACCGGAACACCATGAAAGTACCCTGTAATCATACGCCTGATGCCAATCCATTCACACTGTGTTACAATTATCTTCGTGTTCAGGCTGTGCCATTGTTCAGAATGGGGGGGGGGACGCTGAATCGGAGTCAATGTGGTTCCGGGAGGATCTGAGACCTGGATGGCCACTTCCGACCAGGCGTCCCGGATATCCGGGTGGTGCGGTGAGGGCTGGGAGGGGTGTGGCGGAGGACGGGGTGGAGGGCGGAGGGTGCCCTGGCCCTACGTCAACCACATACACTCCTCGTCCGTGATTCGTCCAGCAGCTGTCCACGCGCGCCCACGCTCACGTGTGCTCGAGGCCGCGCCCCTCCCCCCTCTCGCCTCCAGGTCGCCGGCTCTTCACACCGGTGTCACAGTTTCAGTTCTCAACCAGACTCAGTTCTCAACATCACTTCTGCGCATGCGTCAAAGCATCTGCGCATGTGTCAAAGCATCGTCTGCGCATGTGTGAGGAGCGCGGAAGCGACTTGGAAAGGCACAAACAAATAGAATAAAGAATGTTGCAATGCTTCATAAGAAATTCTAAATTAATGCATATGTCTTTTCGGTAAACATGTTTTCTATATGTGTACCAAGAGATTTGTTTCTACGTAGTGTGGTTCTAGAGATATTTCACTTTTTCTGTACGAAGATTGCTCGCGACCCAAAACAACAACAAATAAAAACTTGAGTTTGCCGGTGTCGCAGTTTCAGTTCTCAACTAGAAATCCACAAGCCTAACCATATCAATTTAATATAATCTTGTTGGTAAACATGTTTTCTATATGTGTACAAAGCGATTTGTTTCGAGGTGGTTTGATTTTAGAGATATTTCACTTTTTCTGTATGCAGATTGCTCACGACCATTGACAATGCGCAGACGACGCTTTTAGATTTTGATGCATGCGCAGAAGTGATGTTGAGAACTGAGTCTGGTTGAGAACTGAAACTGCGACACCGGCCCTCAATAGACGAGATCACCGTTCCGACTGAGCATGCGCTGACAATGGCGTTGGCAGCAAAGCAAAGGCATACAGCCATTGAGTTTGCTGATACACGTAGGGAAAAACTTCAATTTGATTCAAAATTAATATAAAAAAATACATCACAATTTGGCACAAACCTGGATGGATGGATGCAATATAATAATTTAATGAATATGTTTAAGACACAATTCTCCATAATTAAGTATTTTGAGTTAAGAAACATACAATTCCAGTAATTTTATAGGCTCATGTTTACATCACCATTGATTAGACATAAGTAATTCTTGTTCTAAATATTATAATGTCAAATGTGTCAACAAAAACTTGTTTCAAAGAAATATATAACCAATTTCTGGTTAACCTACCCATTTCCTAGCCCAACAAATGTCATTAACCATAGGATATCAATAAAGACATGAATAAAATGAGTAAAGCTGACTCTGGCTATGGCTCTAACACTATGCTGAGTGCCCAAATGTGTCTCAATCTAAATGCACATGGTATAGAATGTGCTGGTTAGATTGATCTAAATGCAATGCTACATACTGATTAACATCTTAATTTATTATATATATTTTTTTAGTTGGTATTGTAGTAGTCCAGACATGAGCTCCACTACCATATGGTGGCAGCAAGGACTGGTCCGTCACTGTCACAGTTTACAGGGATAGGTGGTGGTATGGTAGCCACCGGGCAGTGCCATGACAGGGCTGCCATCTACTGCGTGTGGCTAGCATAACCTCCCCGCCACCACCACCCCCCCCCCTCCATGGACACCGCATATTAAAGATATGAGAAGCAAACATACTCATTATCCTGCTTGCTTGGGGGGTCTACAGCATGAGGGTCAAGTTCCAGGTGGCCAACAAAGGCGCCCCATCACACTGGTGCCATGACCAGGTCTCATCTTACTGCGCAAGGAGGTGAGTGTGGACCATTGCCTGGCAAAATCCATAATGGTGCTCTCTTCATATTAGGTATGGAGGGGGTTGCGTCCCGTCTATGCAGTGGGCGTCTCGGTCACCTGGAGGGGATCGGGCGTGTGGAGGCGGACGCCATAGCGGATGGTGCATATGCTTCCCCGGTTGTTGAACTGCATCGCACCCTCCAATTGCCTGTGTTAGATAATGCCAGTATTGATGTTCAATCCAGCACAGGTGCAGGTGTTATAGGTGACGGGCTGCTGTCTACAACCAAATGGGGGGGTGTGGCATCGCCCCCACAGACACCTCATGTCACGCAAGGTGGCGTGTTAAATGCCGACACTCAGGGTGGTTATTGGGCGCAATCGGAATGACTGGGCACAATGCCCCATCCTGACCTTTCCCATGCTTCGATAGCGAGGGAGGGGTCAGGCATGGCACATGACTAGCAGCTCCGTGTGCATTCACCCATGTCTAATAGCGAAACTGCAGTTAAGAAATTAGGGGCCCTTGGGTCGGTGCATAACACTCTTTCTGGTAATGTGATTACTGGGGAAGATGCTTTCAGAATGAGATGGGAAGAGGAGAGCCGCAGGTAATTGTAAAGGACGTGTGAACACCGTGAGCTATGTAATGTAACTGACTTTATTAGGAACGTTCTCCAGCATCCTCGGTCGTGACCCGTGCATGACCTTTGACCAAGGTATACATAACAGTAATGAGCATGAGCTCACTGAGGCTATGGCGGCCCTTTCCGAGGAGCTTGCAGCTTTTCAGGCCGAGATGGCAGCATTGAGACGCAGTCTGGAGGGCAGGGGGAGTTGTGGTGCCTATACTTCTGGGGTGCAGTCGCCGCGGCAGCACCTGCAGTATGAGGAACATTCACGAGATACTGGTGGCTCTAATGATGGTGATATCAGGAGCTCCTCGCCTAAGGTGGAGAAGGGGGAAGCTTCAGGTAGATCAGGGTGCCAGGCGACCTCTCCTACTGTTATGAGGGAGGAGGGGAGCCTGGCACAATGCCAGTGGGGTGTTGTGAAGGATGCCTTGTACATTGGTTATTTTTTAGTAGACAGTGGAGCTGCGGTCACGTGTGTTGGAAGGAAATTTCTCGATAGTTTAGACGGTGACAAGGCGTTTGTTGATAATAGGATGAAGCCAGTTACCATCACCGAAGCGCCACTTAAACAATACGGTCAAGCCATACTGTCTCTCTAGATCGGGGGGAACATTTTTCATTATGCCCCAACTGTTTCCGATATTTCAGAGGACGGTCTTTTAGGTGCGAAATTATTGGATTATTACAGGCGTGAACTGCATCGGGCAGGCAGCTTGTTTATCCAACATCCATATCCTATCGGTACAGTGTGAGCTGCGTCATGATAGTCAGGTTGTATCTGCTGTCACGCAAGATATTCGCATTGCACCGTTATCGAGTTGTGATGTAAAAATTACAGTCATCAAAGTCTATTTGGGCCATTAATCGCAGAATTGCATGAACTGGGGTTGAGTGGTCAGAATGCATTAGTTTGGAGTCCATTTAACTCGGTGGTTCCTATTTCAAATATAAATCGTTACACGGTTAAATTGAGTAGGGGAACCAGTATTGGGGTTATAGGTGAGATGTCCGATTTTGCCGATGTTAGTGATATGTAGGCAAGAGCGGCGGTTGGTAAACACCCCAGTGTTGACACTGCAGGCACAGGTGGGGGGTCACAAGTTCAACCGCGCAGGCAGTGGCCGTGGTAACCTCATTAGCGGGCAGGCGGGGTCAAGGGGTCGCCATTGCTAGGTGACTGGGGCGATGGCTGGCCGGACTGGCAGTGCGCGGCGGGATTGGGTCAGCCGCAGGCCACACAGTCAGCTGTTTCTCCTATTGTTGTGATTAGTAGGGGGAAGGTGGGTATTGCAGCGCAGGGGAACATAGATGATATTGTGACTTTTCGCACCACTGAGGAGTGTATAACACCCCTGGTGGAGTCAGAACCCTTGAGTGGCAATTTGCACGCTCATCTTGTACCATTGGCAATGGGATGCGAGGTGGACACAGAGGTGGAACATTCAGAGGTAGTGCAATTCCTGTCGGATAACATGGAGGTTTTTGCTGTACCAGGGGTGGACAGAGGTGGTTAAGCATATTATAGATGTGGGCGAGACCACCGCTATCAGGATTCCCTATTGCCATTTCGTGCAATCGAAGAAAGAGGCGCTGAAGATGGAGCTGAATAAGCTTTTGGATAGTGGAGTTATAAGGAGTAGTGGTTCTCCTTGGAGTTCACCTGTCCATCTGGTCAAAACGAAAGACGGGACGATCCGTTTTTATATTGACTACAAGAAACTCAACACGCAGACGTGGAAGAATGCCTATCCATTACCGCATATTGATGACTCTTTTGAGAGCCTAGGTGGGAATAAGTGGTTTTGCACATTGGATCTGCAGTCGGGCTACCATCAGGTAGTAATGGATCCAGCAGATATTGCTAAGACTGTGTTTAGTACTCATCTAGGTCTGTATGAGTGGAACGTTATGCCGTTTGGTTTGTGCAATGCACCGGCAACATTTGAAAAGATGATGATGGATATGTTGGCAGGTCTTCAGTGGAGGATCTGCTTAGTCTATTTGGATGATGTCATTGTCTTCGGTCGAACATTAAATGAATGCAGGGATAGGCTGCAAAAGGTGTTTGATCATTTGTGCGCCTATGGTTTAAAGCTTAAGGCCTCGAAATGTAGAATTATTAGGTATGAGATGGAGTACCTGGGGCGTGTTGTCTCTGTGGAGGGGATTAAGGTGGATCCCGAGAAGCTCTCCACTATTGCAAACTGGCCAAGGCCCATGGATATGAAGGAAGTGAGATCGTTCCTCGGGTTTGTGATTTCATTGATCACTTTGCACAGTTGGCTGTTCCTCTGCAGGGATTGGTTGTCACCTCTAACAAAATTAAATTTGTATGGGGTGACGCTCAGGAAGAATCATTTCTGGGCTTGAAACGAGCCTTCACCCAGACTTTGGTCCTACGGTATGCTAGGGCTGAGGGTAAATTTATTCTGCACACTGATGCATCAAGGTTTGTGTTATCGGCATTTTAAGTCAGGTCCAGACCCATGTGGATCTCCTGCTGTCATTTGCCAGTAATAAAATGAATAAAACACAGCGGAATTAATGCACGACGAAGTGCGAGGCGATGGCGATCGTCGTGTATTCAAGGAAGTGGAAGCATTTCCTAATTGGAACCGACCATCATTCTCTTTGGTGGTTGAACTTCAAGGAGGCTGAAGGGGTGATGGAGCATTGGTTGGCAACGCTTTCAGAATACAGTGTTACGAATGAACACATTGTGTACAGGAAGGGTATTGATCATATTAACGTGGATAGTTTGAGTCAGATACCGGTTCGCAAATGTGGGTGGACAGACTGCTCGGAGTGTGGTGCACATAATTGTGTGCTCATGGCGATTGCAGTGATGCGCCTGGCGGATCTAGATGGCGATGAACTGTGGACATTGTCAGAGGTATGTCTTGCACAGCATCCGGATCCCTCGATCCTTAGAATTATTAAGTGGTTGGATGGAGGATAGCCGTTCCAAACTGACGAGAGAGGAACTGGCAGTGGAGAATGCAGAGACCCGGAAGATTGAGAATCAATGGGACCTGCTAGAACTGCGTCAGGGTGCGTTATGCAGGTGGAAGGTGGTGGGAGTAGACATCCACAGTCACCTGCAGATCATCTTGCCGTTTGCGTTGCGCGATGAAATGTTGATGTTCTGTCATGGACATGCAACAGCCACCCATTTTGGATGAGTTTGATCCACAAAGAGGTTAGCTTGGCGCGTTTACTGGCCTGGGATGACTGCTGACATTAGGCGCTGTGTGCGTATGTGCCATACGTGTCAGGTGGTTAAACCTGGGAAGCTACCGTTGACTCAGGAATTGAATTGTCTAGGCATCAGTGGCGCCGTCTGGCTTGTGAATTAGTTTCGGGTTTCAAGACAATGGTGAGGGTTAATATGGTAAGGATAGTAGTCCAGGACTATTATACCAAGTAGGTGCAAGTATACCCCTTAAAAGATCACACTGCACCCACAGCAGCACAAGCATTGGTTGATAACTGGGTTCTTTTATTCAGTGCACCGATGCCGATCCACTCAGATCAAGGACGGGAATGTGAGTCCACATTATTCCAGTCTATGCTATGCCTGTTAGGTGTTAAGAAAATGCGTACAAACTCGTACTGTCCCCAATCGGATGGTATGGTAGAGCATTTTAATAAGATGCTAATATCTGCATTGGCTTGTACTGTAAATGATTTCCAGGACGACTGGGATTTGCAGGTCAAGTTTGTGGCTCCCAGATACAACTGTATGGAGCATGCTTCTACAGGCATGACACCAAACAGATTACTATTTGGTGAAGAATTGCAGTTAGCTGCTGATTTGCAGTTCGGCGTGGTGAATCATCGAGTAGACAAGCCCTGTGAGATCGTGTTCACGAGGTGGTTAGAGCATTGCTTCCAGCACGCATATAGTTCAGTTTGCCATGCGACAGGCAAAGCAGCTGCCCGCCAGCTGTGTGGTGCCAGTTTTAAAGTGGGGGACCAGGTAGTGCGGTATCATGTACCGCTTGCTAGAGTCAAACTCAAGAAGAACTGGGATGGTACCTTTACTAAAACCAAATTATGAAGGGCAAGGTTGGGAAATACCACAAATCTAACGTTAGACGTCTGAAGCTTTACACAGAGCAGATGGCGAGAAACGCTGGACCATCCTCCTGCCTAGATGCTCATATAGGAGACGGGCCTGCACCAGTACAGGTGGAGGCCAGCAGTATTAATGTGTTTAGTTAGAAGAGGGTTCCTGGGCTTCCAGTTACTGCCGAAGAGGCTGTGCGTGCTAAGCGGCACAGGCCTAATAAAGGGAGGAAGAATCGTAAGTTTCGGTCTAAAGCAGGGATTGATTCAGACAGTATTGTTTCTCCATGCAGTGGCTTGGATAGCAGTAGGGATTCTTCACCGGTTGGACAAATGTCTAAGGCTGTCTCAGATTCGCCGCCTCTGCGCCGATCTGAACATATAGCATTACAATGTAATTAACCAGTGTGGGTGGGGTAGCAGGTATGAGGCTATCTCACCCTGGTGTTGGACTGTCTCCGGGGTTCGGGTGTGCCAGTGGGTACCCTGATCCCTCTACACAACGAGTTTACACAGTAAATATGTTCAGTTAGCTTGGCTACGCAGGTGTTGAGATTGGTTGGGAAGGACCAGGGGCCCGGAGGTGCCAACAATTGGGCGCAGTTACGACTGTTCTGTGTAATGCCCTCACTAAAAGCTGTGTGTTTATTTTCATCCTATTCTCTTTATCTAAGTGGTCATAGTTGACAGGGTTTACTGTGGGGTATTGCTATTGAGTGGGGAGTGTTGTTATCATAACACGCGTAGTAGTGTGGCTGTCGGCACCACGGGATAACTGAGTCATGTATACAATAGCGGTTGGGGGTTCCCTCGCTTACATGGTGGGCATGTGTCCTAATTAGGGGGGGTGTGTAGCCGGGTGACCCAGGGGGTGTTTCCCTGCAGTGAGGGGCGACTTGACTCGTGGCGCAACTAATCACTATCTACTTAGCATGCTGACTGGGCTCCCGTGTGTACTCACGTGGACGCAGGGGGTTTCAGTCACTCTACCGCCTACTGGCAAGAGACACATTCCACTGTACTTATACTTGGTGATATTGTTTCATGTTGCAGTGGTTTTGCAAGGCCGTCCACATACTACGCACATGGGCCTGTGCGTACTGCGCACAGGTGTTGCACAGTATGTCCGGTGATCATCTGGCATGGGGGAAAGTTGCATAACTGCGTAAGCAGGGAGCTGCTTTTCAGCATGGTGGATGATAACAATTAAAATAACAAATAGGATTTAAAAAATAAAATGTCCATGCCCAGCACTCCATAACAGGGTGCTGAAGCTTCCCCACCTCCCTTGGTCATCTCTTCGCAGAGGCTGAGGGTAGCAACCCCATTCGGGTTGTCTCTGTTGGCAGTTGGCAGAGGCCCACGTGGGGGCCTGCCACTCCCTCCACTCCACATTGTGGCCAGAGGCCCCTCAGCTTGTTCAATTTAATAGGTCCCAGGTTATCCTTGCAGATCTCGAGGAGCTTGCCAGATTTCAGGTCTGGCAAGCTTGCCAAGATTAGTCAGTCACGTCGTCGTGCTCATCTCGGATGGATCTGTTCTCTCTCAGCCCTGCTTGGGAGAGGATGGCGCAGCCTCTCAGTGGTGGTTCACCAGGTTCCTTCCTTGCACATCCAGGAATGCCACCTGATAAATTTCTGAACCTGGGATGGATCCTTCAGTTTACTAGATTTATCTCTCCAGGTTTAGCATCAAGGACAGACTCCATGGGCTGCCAGCGAGTGTAGTGCAATTGGTGGCCACAGCTTACTGCGCACTACTCGACCGGGCAGTGCAGGATGTCCCCGATGCTGACAGCAACATGCCAGATGCGCTGCAGCAGTAAGCAGGCACCCTTTCAGTGCATATGCAGTGGATTGGTCTCTGCTGCTGCCACCTTCTGTATTGGCTCTAAATTTTGGGGGTAATATGTAAATTAGCCAGCACTCCCTGTGGGTATTTTGGGCTCCCTAGCGGAGTCTGACAACCCACTTTTTTATAATAATATATATATATAAATATATATTGCACAATTAAAATATTGTTGCACTTACATTGATAACCATGCACTGTATTAAAGTTTTGCGCTGCTAAAGTTGTATTTCCTCCATCTTAATACTTTATATTTCAGCAGTATGTTCATTATTTACTAAGTTGTGGTGATGAACTTATTCCCTCCCGATTTGAGGGCTTAGTTTCTTATTATCTGCCGTTAAATGCAGGAGTTGGAATAATAATTTCTTTTTTATTATTACGAAGATTCCTCAACTTTCCCCCCATTGGTACTTTCTTCCACCTTGTGTGAGTTGGAGGTTTGGCACCATACATATACAATATTATTATCATTATCTAGTGCCTCCCTGACTGACCATAGGTCATGCATTTATTTATTAAAATTAATATTTATTAAAAATATTAAATTATTAAATATTTGTCTGGCAGATGATAAAAGGCATCATGTTCAATCAAACGCTGTTTTATGACAGAGTTGGTTGCCCTGAATAGAATTTACCCAGGTGGAGTATGGTTGTCCGGTATCCCGATCTTCTCCTGAATGTGTTGCATTCAGCGATGGCTCCATGGAGACTTCCTCAAATGTTATAAGTAACAGTCCCCTTCTATCTTTCCATGCATCTACCACCGGAACGGTAGGTGTGGAGTATGGCCACACCGGGTGACAACGCATGGAGTGTTCATGACAGACAGCCATCTGCAAATTGCAGACTATGTGGACACCAGGAGAGTGGACTGAGGGAGCTCCAGAGGAAAGTCGCTCCGCACAGGATGGAGGGATGCTGCACAACCGATCTCCTGATGAGTGGGTCGCTGGGGGCGGACTGAGCAGTTCTGAAGTGGCCTTTTTTTAGGGTGACCATCTGTGTGGTGTGAACAATTCTCGTCTCTCCCAGCAAAAGACGCTTAAAACCAACAATAATTAGTCACTGGGAGAGAGTTTCTCAGGTTCCCACAAGGGGGACAGAACACTTAATGTTCCTTTTCTTCACCTATTTCTAGTAATAACTTAAACATCTTTCGTAATTGAATAATGCAGTTATTTACTTATAGATTGTATCATTGCGCAGAAGGATACAATCTTTTTGTAAGGCTTCTCCTTCTGTTTTGTTGGATCTCATGTTGACTTCTATAAGATCTTGATTTTCATCGGTATGCATGCTGCGACCAGTGAGAATCTGGGGGAGGCCAGTGGAGTAGTCCAGACATGTGCTCCACTACCATACGCTGAGCTCCACTACCATACACTGGCAGCAAGGACTGCTCTGTCACCATCGCAGTTTACAGCAATAGGTGGCGGTATGGTAGGTGCCGGGCAGTGCTGCGACAGGGCTGCCATCTACTGCATGTGGCTAGCATAATCTCCCCCCAAAGAAGTTGACGTGGGACCTGGCAGGGCAGAGGCGGGTCACTTGATCATGGACGCCACAGTGAGCGAAGATTAAAGATGTGAGAAAGAAAACGTACTCATTCTCCTGCTTGCTTAGGGGGGGTCTACAACATGAGGGTCAAGTTCTGGGTGGCCAACGAAGGGGCACCATCACAGTATTCTATGTTTCAAACAAGAGCTGAGATGAGCTGAAACTAGCACATTTCATAGCTACACCCAGTGCCTTAGCATTAGCCATGTGCTTCGCGGGGTGTTTGTTTTTCTTCCACGCATCCCACAATGCACCGCGCGGCTGGAATGGTGATCTAGTCTATTATCAGCGGCCCTTCTCCACATCCCCAACCCGAATATCCACAAGGGGATATTCTGAGAGGAAGGGCAAGTAAAACAAATCCAATCAGGGTCGCAACTGCCTGTAGATAGGCATGCACCCCCGTAGAACTAAAACCGAGCACTGCGCACCTAGCTATAAACTGATTCATTAATTAATCAAAAGTTACATCTGTAGGTTGCTGCTAAAAGCTTGAAATGTGGTTATCACTGTGGAATATCCATCATGCCTTTGAAGCACCTTGTGTGACGTATATATGTCAAACGCTGACCTAGTTTGTATTAAAGTAGCATAGTCCGATAAAAACATCAAATATGTCAAAACTAAAACAATTACCTATATTTGAACCTATATATCTCTCAGCGGGGCAGCACTATAAAGTTACAGTGAGTGTGCACTATCACAAGTCAGTACCCGTCCTGATATGACCTTAGATGTTGCGAGGATGTAAAACAACAACAAACAAACAAAGCAACAGCGCCCTGGATTATGCCACTGCCACTACGGGAGGCCACCCGCCTCCCCACTAACAGGAGCGGGTGAGGAGCCACTCACCAGAGTGTATTATAGGCAGGACAGGCAGGACAGGCAGGACAGGCAGGAGAGGCAGGACAGGCAGGACAGGCAGGACAGGCAGGGTCGAAGAATCCAATAACCAAGCCTTATATATGTACCTCGAGTGTGCCAGTTTCCGCTCTGTCCTACATAAACTAGCAACAGACAGCACGGTGCCCGGTGTTGGTCAGGCGCACCATTCACAACGATCATAGATGCTTACGAGGTATAAATTCAAAGAAATGATTTCAGGAACATGCTTCACCATTTTATTTTTGTAACTGAGTGTCAAAATCTCCGATTATAGGGCAAGGTACAAGAAAATACTATGGGAACTACAGGGACACAGCAGGCAGAGGGTTAACACAGGCAGGTAAGGATATCTCCAGCCAGCACACAGGCCAGTGTGTGTGGGTGGGTGGGGATGTGGGGGTCTGTTTCTCCCACCTTTATCTGGGGCTGTCAATCATCTTTGTGTGGAGCTCTACAACCAATGGGAGGACAGCCAATCAGAAGCAGCCTCTCCTATTCTCTCCAGGCAGACATCATTGTGCTAGTATATATTGACAAACTGATGATTATTCAAGAATTCTCTACTAGGATGCTGTGTTGTCAGGTACGTGTGTTGTGTTGTGTTCTACTGGAGTGTCGCTATCTTTCATAAGGGGGGTTCTAACCATACACCTACATTAAGAGGAATAACTATAACTAACTTGTTCGGCGGCATTCTAATGGGGGTTTACTAAAAATATATGAAAGGCAGTAAAGTAATAATACCAAACTTCATATGAGGACTGTATGTTTTTTCCCACGGCGTTCCATACAGGCAAGGAGCCAGAGGGTGTTCGATGGAATAAAAATGAACAAACTGGCATGGCCAGACAAGCATGCCATGCAAAATCTCAACACTAATCCAAAGAACCACCACAGCAGAACTAGATGAATTTGTACACCTCTATAATCTCATCCTAAGAATTGTTATCTGCTTGATGCTGGAAGCTAGACACTGTCACATGGTCACACCTATACCAAAAGATTGCAGTGAGCTGCGACCAATATCCATTTGTCCCCCCACCCTCCCGCAGGAAAAGAGATAGAGCAAATAATACATGACCAGATCAATTAATTCCTTAAATCCTCAAATTACCTAGTTGACTAACAGCACATATTCAGGAAGGACAAATCTATTACTAAAGCAGTGGCCTCACTTCTGAATGAATTACTCACTGGCATAGATAATCGACAACTCACTATAGCGGTATTTCTTGATTTCAAGAAAGCATTTGACACAATAAACCCTCTAATTCCTTTGCATACGATCAAGAGAGTTGGGCTAGGGGGAAATAGTTATTTTCATTGAGAATTAACTTGACAAAAAGGGAACAACTAAGAAAAAGAAGTGGTGAAGCATCAACTGTCCATACTGTCAAAACTAGGGTACCTCAAGGCTCCCACCGGGCACGGTCGCCGAGTCGTTGGGTGCAGGTCTCTCATGCAGGTGATAGGGAGTTTGATTCTCCGTGAAGTCAAATCAATGACGTACACAATTAATAGTTGTCGCTTCCTAGTTTGGTGCTCGGCATCACATTTGTAATAGGATAGGGCAAGGACTGGTTAGCTCAGTGTCAGGATAATTTGACTGAGTGGGATATCGGATCATGGTAGAGGGGCAGCACTATAAAGTTGCCATGAGTGCGCACTGTCACATTCTGATATTCGACATAATGGCCCTGTCACACTACGACGTAATGACGTCAGCATAGGGAGAACATGAAGAACGTTGAACTTCTCAGCGTAGTATGCAAATTTGGGCACAAGTTGAACGTGGATGCAGCGTAGTGGACGAGAGCGTAACGTCGGTAAAGCATAGTGATACCGTCATTCAACGAGAGAGGACAACGTCACTACGCTCACGGAACGTTATGAACGTTATTCCATCACCAGAAGAACGTTATGTGACATTAACTACGTCATGAGACATTGAACGTACGTTGAATGCACGTTCTCCTGACGTTCTCCTGACATTCTCCTGACGTTCTCCTGACATTCCGATTATGCCACGTGGCCATTTGCACTCGGTTTAATGTGGGTCAACGTAGTGGAACGTAGTTGAATGTAGTGAGCAGTGTTGGAATAAAGTCTGTTTAACGTCATTGACGTTCACTGAACGTGAACAGAACGTATGGCGAATGTAAACCCTTACGTTCGAGCTACGTCAAAAGTTTTGACCATGTCCAAAACCTTGATGTAACTCAACGTAACACGATGTAATGTGATGTAGCTCGACGTCATTCTAACGTCATTCTGATGTCATCATGACGTAACCCAACGTAATGACGGAAAATGACCACATTAGGCTCACGTTGGCTCGTTACGTCGTAGTGTGACAGGGGTATAAGGGGGAATGCAAATGTTCTATTACTGATCGGTATAGTGACCAGGCACCTGTTTATATATATATATATATGTATGGGTTGGTGGTGCCTGAGTGGGATGTAAATAAACATAGTGGTACTAGCAGGTCTGGGTGTGATTGCACTCAGGGCCTACCCCCTCTGCTGGGATAGGGATCACCACACTCAAAAGGTCAAGGTTGGTGGTGGCCATGGGGCCATAAAGCTGGAGGTGGTGGGAAGGCCACTGTTATCCATGGGGACCAGGAATGCTGGATCCCTATTGGTAGGGCCAAGAATGCTTGATTCCCAAACTCCAACAAACGAAACAAACAAATATTTCTACATTCTACCAGTTATAATACAATTACATGAATTTAATTTATTTTAGTCACATACCTAATATGTAAGGAGGTATGAAATGAGGTGTGATAGGTGTGAGAACCACTGACTCTGGAAACACCTCTGAGCTTGTAAGCTTTTCTCCCCCTTTTTTATTAAGGGTGTGAGCTTTTGTCTTGTGAGATTTTGCCTTGTGAACTTTTGACTTGTGAGATATTTGTCGTGGAACCCCCAAAACAAGTTTGCGATGCAGTCATCACTGGCAACCAGGGGTCCACAACTGGTTCATCAAAGGCTGTGGTGTGTGCTGTCCTGTCTGTGGGAAAGTGCATATAAAAGACCCCTTTCTGCTTATCAGAAAGAGTAGCCTATGTGGTGGCAGAGGGTTTCCTCCAATGAAATATGTCAGAATGACCATATATGTTTGACCTCCAATAGCTGATGATATGAAAATCAATGTGCTCTAGAGGAGTCCTTAATTAAAACAAGCTTTACATTCGCAGTCATCATACTCGTCCCTTCATCAGTTGGTCGTCAGTAAGCGGCTTCCCAGTAGCACTCCCTCTCTTTCTCTCTCACTCTTGCTTTCTCTCTCTCCTGCTTTCTCTACCAAGACACACAGTGAAACAAACCACAGCGAAAAGATTGAATGATTGATTGATTGGTGATTGCTTTACGCCATGTCGGCAGCATAGGCCATATTCACGGTGAGAAATGTTTGTTTTTTGTTCAAACCATCGCTTTTACATGTAAAAGCAGACAATCAATTATGTGCCAATAGACACTCATTAAATTAGAAAGCTCACAATCACATATTTGTGGTCAAGGGAAACAAATTCCCATAGAAAAAGAAAAGTTTTATTAATAATTGATAGAATCTATTTAGTAAACTATATGAGGTGGTACAGTCCAGCTGCCCTCAAAAAGGCTAAAATGTGTTCTTAGTAAAAAGGTCATGCATACTGTCTGCAGTGTAGAACTGTTGGGGCAGGGCCAAAAAATCAACGCAACTTAGTAAAAATGTGTTTGAGTGTCAGTAGGGACTGACACCCAATACATTCAGGGGGAGGTTCCACCTTGAGCAGAAAAGCATGTGTAAGCCACGAGTGGCCAATACGGCACCGGCTAAGGACCACTTGGTCCCGCAGACCTCCCGCATGAGTCTGTGGTGGCTTTCCCACTGATGGTTCAATTTCTTTAAGTTTATTAATGTTTTCATCCCACTCATGTTGCCATTTGGATTTCATGTGGGTGGCTATTAGTGGTTTAAGATCAGAGTGAGGGATCAGACATGGTTCAAGGTCACAGTTCAGGGCCTTCTTCGCAGCCCGATCAGCTTGTTCGTTTCCTTGTATGCCGGCATGGCTAGGCACCCAGCACAGGTGGATGTCATACCCATCCGTTGTCAGTTGGTTCATTTCATAAATGACCATTGCTAGAATAGGGTGATTCGTTTTCAGTCCAGCACCAGCCAGGAGGCAAGAGAACGAATCAATGTATATAACATAGTTAGTGTGGTTGGATACCTCGATACACTGCAACGCGAGAAGGAGTGCTTGGGCTTCTGCAGTGAAAATCGAGCTCTGATCGGGCAAACGTACACCAAATTTTTCCCGTCGGCAGACTGCCGCAGCAGCTACCCGGCTTTGGTCTTTCGAACCATCAGTGTATATGGAGAGGTGGTCTGCAAACTGGCCTTGAATCTCTGCATGCAGTCCTTGGTACTCGAGTGGATGTGTCCCACACTTCCTCAGTTCCGTGAGTCGGAGGATAACCGATGGCTTTCTCAGCGACCACAGGGGATGTTTGGGGACTTGGGCATCCTCCAACATGTCCAAATCCATGCCCAAGGCCTCCAAATGAGGTTTCATTCAGAGCCTCAGTGGCTGGATGTAAATCGGCCTGGCTTCATACCTGGATTTGTCATGTTGCTCGAATAGACAATTGTGTGCAGGATTCAATGCATTAGTTTTTATCTTGACTACATATTGCATGGCTGTTAAGTGATGGTTCATTGGCTTTGACATAAAGGCTCTGAACCGGTGAGGTGCGGAAAGCCCCAAGGGCCAGGTGCAGCCGCTGGTGGTGGATCGTGTCTAGCAGCCCAATATATGATTTCCTTGCGGAACCGTATTCTATGCTTCTGTAATCCACTCGTGACCGAACCAAGGTTGTGTACACGGAGATCAGAACATCTCTGTCCGCTCCCCACTCTGAGCTGGACAGCACCCTCAGAATATCTAGCGCTTTCAGGCATCTTGTTTTCAGGTACTTTATATGTGGCACAAAAGACAGTTTTGCATCGAGAATGAGGCCCATAAATTTGGTTTTCTCAACGACTTTAATGGGATCCCCATCCAGGGTCAGCTCCGGTTCCACATGCATTCTACGCAGCAGGCAGAAGTGCATACAGACTGTTTTGGTCTTGGAAAATTTGAAACCGTTCAGAACTGACCATCGATGGATCCCATTTATGCTTGGTTGTAGCTGCCTCTCTATGACATTCATGTTAGCACCGCTGTAATATAAAACAAAGTCGTCCACTAAAAGACTACAGGAGACCCCCTGCTTTACAGCAGCAGCAATACCATTGACCTTGACCCTGAAAAGGGTCACGGCCAGTATGCTGCCTTGAGGTACTCCTAGTTCCTGTGAGTGTAGGCTGGAATAGGTAGTCTTGACACGGACGCGGAAATGCCTGAAGGCTAGAAAGTTCCTGATGAAAATTGGCAAGTGACCACGAAGGCCAATCGCATGAAGATCCTCCATGACGCCATGCTGCCACGTTGTGTCATAGGCTTTTTCGAGGTCGAAAAAAGACAGCCACAATGTGCTCCTTCTTAAGGAA
Source organism: Branchipolynoe longqiensis (assembly GCA_030323885.1). Taxonomy (NCBI): domain Eukaryota; kingdom Metazoa; phylum Annelida; class Polychaeta; order Phyllodocida; family Polynoidae; genus Branchipolynoe; species Branchipolynoe longqiensis. Next base: position 59,335,988 of record CM059190.1, on the reverse strand, counting down.
AGCATCTCTTATGAAGGTCTCCATGCGCACCAAATGGTCCAGGGTGCTGCGGCCCTGTCTGAAGCCACATTGACGGTTGGACAGGTGGTGTCCTGACTCCAGTAGCCAGACGAGGCGGTTGTTTACCATGCGCTCCATGGTTTTACAGATGCAGCTTGTGAGGGCTATGGGATGATAGTTGTGGGCTTCACTCTGGTCTTTTCCAGGTTTGGGAATCGGTATTACTGTCGCCTCCCGCCAAGAGTCGGGGACGACACCCAACTCCCAGATGTTGTTGAAGAGTTGAAGCAACAGTCTCAGTGCATGTTCAGGGAGATGTTTAAAAAATTGAGAATGAATTCCATCAGGTCCAACTGCTGTGTCATGCGAGCTTTCCAAAGAACACCTCAACTAACCCATACTGAATAGGGAGTTGTAGTGCTCCTCGCCATCGGAAGAAAAGTCCAAGAGCTTTCGCTCTTGGCGTTCCTTGAGGGCCCGAAAGCCCGGGAGGCAGTTTGCCAAAGACGAGTTTCCAGCAAAGGTGCGAGCCAATTCTTCACTTATTTCATCGGGTGATGTGAGAATGGTGCCGTTGTGTTTCAAGTGCTGGACTACAGAAGAATCACCTCCCCTTCTTTGATTCTCCTGATCATAGTCCATGCTTTGCCCAACGGCGTGTGCATGGTGATGCTAGAAACAAATTGTCTCCAACACTGCCTCCGCACTTCTTTGATTGTTCTGCGAGCGCGAGCGTGCAGAATTCTAAAAAGCGCCAGATTTTCAGCAGTCGGTCTCCTGTGGAATTTACGTTGAGCTTTCTTTCGTTCCTTAATAGCCCTCCTACAGCCGTCATCTAACCATGGAGGCGTCAAACGCTTGGGAGTTGCCGAGACCGTTGTGGCATTAAGAGGAATTAGTGAAGCAGGGCGCTGGTCACCTTGGTGATTGGGGTGCAGTGTTCAGGGTGTCCAACAACACATGCTTAAGGCCCTGTCACATATCGCCGGATTGGGCCTAACGGAAAGAAACCAAACAAAGTCCGGTTTGTTTCCATACAAGTTTTGAACATGCACAAAACAAGGAACGGATGCCACCAGATTGATGTCTATGGTTCTTACCCGGTTTGAGTTTGTGTCGTCCGTTGGCTATCCATTCATGTCCGTTTCATGTCTGTTCATGTCCGTTTCATGTCCGTTCGTCCAGCGGCCATTGCCCCGATAGCACAACATTTTGACACATTTTAATACATTCTGATACCTTACACCCCTGCCACCACCCTTAACCATCATGAACAAACCATCAACACACCGAACATCCTACACAAGTATCAATCTGTTTAAACACATCGAACATTATATAAGACAGACAAAATGTCTTGTCAACTCTGAACTTAACTTGTTTTATAAGAGAAAAAATGTAACCCACAACGATTATTTGAGTATACACCTTCTACTCGGTGCTGCTCCTCATTTTTGCATGAACTACAGTGACTGTTGCTGTACATTATACAGCAGGAGCCACTCCCTTAATTCTACAGGATCGGTGCTGTAACTAATACAGCGCTGATCAAACTTATTCTAATAGTAAGATGGCCGGAAGACCAGTGCCCCGGCGCTGACAAATGTCATGTTCAGATGAATAAATACTTTACTAGACAATTCTGTCTGTTGCTCAATCCGGCGAAGGGGTGACATCCGCTTTAGCAGCAAGGTTAGGCAAGGAGTACCTCTTTGACAACGCACAACCGTGCCGCACTAATGTGCATTTATCACACGGAAGTTGAGCCACCATTTGGACACAACCGGGAAACCCAGAAATACAACAGCTATATAATCTGTTCAACTTTCTAAATTCTGACAGCGTCTCAACAACAATAACATTCCATTTCTCTCTGTCTGCTTTAAAACCATTTCAACCACATGTATTTCAATTCCAACAATTTCTCAAAAACAATAACATCTATTCCAGCTTTCTCTCTGTGATTCTCTTTCTTCACTATTTCTCTCTCTCTTTCTCTCTCCCTCTCGCTCTCTTCCCTTTCCCTCTTTGTATCTCGTCCTCTCTCTGTATTCCCTGGTTATGTCTCGCATTCTCTCCCCAGCTCCCCCTCTCTTTCTTCCACTCTTGGAATCCCTCTTAAAGCTGCATAGTCCGATGAAAACATAAAATGTTCAAAACCAAAACAATTATCTAGATTTGATTCTACATATCTAACTTAGATGCTGGTGCACTTATTAAACATTTGTCATTACATATAAGGGGATACAGAGCCAATTAATAGAACCTGTTACTGCAGAAGCCTATGGTGATAGAGTTTTGGCAAGCATGCCAACATTAATTTAGCATGTTTCCATTTCAAATATCTCAAAAGTTAGGGATTTAAAATAAAAGTTACTTCAAACTAAAGTAAGGTAGATTATACTGAACAACCTTATATGTTTATCTCAGAAAATGCGAAAAACTCAAAACCATCGGACCATGCAACTTTAATCTCTCTAAATATAGTCTTGACATGCAAACATTGCAGTTCTCGACGCGGATTTTTAAATAGGGCGATAATGGAGTTAGTTGCCAGTACTGTCCCAGAATGTTGACTCAAGCCTGGTACACACCTCCCGTATACGATTCATGCACTAAAACTGACTGCCCAACCCGACCCGTCCCGTTTCCCGGCTAAAACTGAAACCAGGGACAACACACGTATACCGACTGCTAAAGACTGGGGCGCTCACATATACCGTCCGTTTCGCAACTGGTCCATTCCACCTCTTCCATTCCCCCTCTTCCATTTCCGCTCTTCCATTCCCCCTCTTGCATTCCCCCCTTCCATCCCCCTCTTCCATTCCTCCCTCTTGTATTCCCCCCTCATCCATTCCCAGCTCTTGCATTCCCCCTCTTGCATTCCCCCTCATCCATTCCCCCCTCATCCATCCCCACCTCATCCATCCCCCCTCTTGCATTCCCCCTTTTCTATTCCCCCCTCTTGCATTCCCCCTCTTGCATTCCCCCTCTTCCATTCCCCCCCTTCCATCCCCCTCTTCCATTCCCCCTCTTCCATTCCCCCCACATCCATTCTCCGCTCTTGCATTCCCCCTCTTGCATTCCCCCTCATCCATTCCCCCCTCATCCATCCCCCCCTTTTCCATTCCCCCTCTTCCATTCTGTTCCCCGTATTCTTTTCCTCATTCCCCATCAGTTCCGTTCCCTGTCTTCTATTCCCCGTCTTCCGTTTTCCTCTCATCCATTCCCCCCTCATCCATTCCCCCTGTTCCATTCCCCTCTTCCGTTCCCCCTCTTCCAGTCCACCTATTCCCCCCTGTTCCATTCCCCTCTTGCATTCCTCCCATTCTGTTCCCCCTCTTGCATTCCCCCATTCCCCCTGTTTCATTCCCCTGTTTCATTCCCCTGTTCCATTCCCCCTGTTCCAATCCCCCTGTTCCCTCTCGTGCATTCCCCCTCTTGCATTCCCCCCTTCTATCCCCCCTCTTCCATTCCCCGTCATGCATTCCCCCTCTTACATTCCCCCCTCTTGCATTCCCCCTCATCCATTCCCCCTCATCTATTCCCCCTCATCCAGTCCCCCTCTTCCATTCCCCTTTTCCATTCCCCCTCTTCCATTTCCTCTTCTTCCATTCCCCACCTTCTGTCCATCCCTCTTCCGTTCCCCGTTCCCTGTCCCCCATCTTCCGTTCCCTGTCTTCCATTCCCCGTCTTCCATTCCCCGTCTTCCCTTCCCCATTTTACCTTCCCCCCTCTTCCATTGGCCCCTCTTGCATTACCCCTCTTATCCATTCCCCCCTCTTGCATTCCCCCTCATCCATTCCCCCTCTTGCATTCCACCTCTTCCATTCCCCCACTTCCATTCCTCCTCCTCCATTACCCCCTTCCATTCCCCCTCTTGCATTCGCCCCTCTTGAATTCGCCCCTCTTCCATTCTCTCCTCTTCTATTCTCCCCTCTTCCATTCCCCCTCTTGCCTGAATGGAAGAGGGGGAAATGGAAGAGACAGGAATGGAAGAAGGGAATGGAAGAGCAGGGATGGAAGTGGGGGGAATGGACAAGGGGGAATCGAAAAGGGGGGAATCAAAGATGAGGAATGGAAGGGCAGGAATGTAGAAGGGGGGAATGCAAGAGGGGGATGGAAGATGGGGGAATGGAAGAGGGGAATGCATGAGGGGGAATGGAAGAGGGGGAGTGGAATATGGGGAATGGAAGAGGGGGAATGGAAGATGGGGGAATGGAAAAGGGGGAATGGAAGAGGGAGAATGAAAGAGGGAATGGAAGAGCAGGGAATTGAAGAAGGGGAATGGAAGAGGAGGGAATGGAAGAAGGGGGAATGTAAAAGGGGGAATGCAAGAGGGGCATGGAAGAAGGGGGAATGCAAGAGGGGGAATGCAAGAGGGGGAATGGAAAAGGGGTAATGGAAAATGGGTGATGCAAGAGGGGGAAAGGAATGGGAGGAATCGAAGAGGGGGTATGGAAGAGGGGGAAATAGGCAGAATGGAAGAGGGGGGAATGGAGGGAATGGAAGAAGGAGAATAGATGAGGGGGAATGGATGAGGGGGGAATGGAAGGGGGAAGGGAAGACAGGGAACAGAAGATGGGGAACGGAAGATGGGGAAGAGAAGACGGGAAACGGAAGACGGGGAATGGAAGACAGGGGAATGGAAGAGGGGGAATGGAAGACGGGGAACGGAAGACGGGGAACGGAAGACGGGGAACGGAAGACGGGGAACGGAAGATGGGGAACAGAAGACGGTGAACGGAAGATGGGGAATGGAAGAAAGAGGGACAGAAGAGGGGGAATGGAAAAGTGGGCATGGAAGATGGGGGAATGGATGAGGGGGGATGGAAGGGGTGAATGGAAGAGGGGGAATGGAAGATGGGGGAACAGAAGTTGGGGAACGGAAGACGGGGAACAGAAGACGGGGAATGGAAGACATGGAAGGAAGATGGGGAATGGAAGACTTGGGGATCAGAAGAGGAGGAACAGAAGAGGGAGGAATGGAAGAGGGGGTATAGAAGGGGGGAATGGAAGAGGAGATAATGGAAGAGGGGGAACTGAAGAGGGGGGAATGGAAGGGTGGGAATGGAAGTGGGGGAATGGATGAGGGGGGATGGAAGAGGGGATAATGGAAGAGGGGGAAGTGAAGAGGGGCTAATGGAAGAGGGGGGATGGAAGAGGGGCAAATGTAAGAGGGGCAAAGGAATGATGGGAATGCAAGAGGGGGGAATGGAAAAGGGGTAATAATGTAAGAGGGGAAATGGAAGGGGGGAAATGGAAGAGGGGGAATGGAAGAGGGGGAATGGGGGAATGGAAGAGGGGGAATGGTAGGGGAATGGGGGAATGGAAGAGGGGGAATGGAAGGGGGGGAATCAAAGAAGGGGAATGGGGGGAATGGAAGAGGGGGAAATGGCGGGAATGGAAGAGGGGTAAGAGAATGGAAGACTTGGACGGCAAACGGAGGGCAGTATCACATATAAACCGTATAAGATACGACTGACCGCTCACATATACTGTTCTCGAACGGCCCGATTCATTTTTCGAATCTTATAATGCTAGGTACACACCTACCGTTTACGACTCGCGCACTAAAACTTTGCACCCGACGCGATCCGATCGCGACCCAATCACGATTAAAACCGAAGATAAGGGATCCGCACATATACCGACTGGACGCACACATATAACGTCCGATTCGCGGCTGCGATCCACGCTCCTGGTGGGTTTTTGTGCGAACTACCTCGCCATCAGCGCCATCTAGCATTTTCCTTGCGCCGATTCGCGACTGCGCTGCACGCACCTGGTGGGTTTTGCGCGAACTACGTCACCATCAGCGCCATCTAGCAGTTTCCTGTAGCAATGCTATTTGTTTTGTTTACATTCGTCGATTAGAAAACATTAATATCGCCAGTGGCAGAATTTCCTTGCGCCTGCTACATACTTGTTTAGTTTACATTCGTCGATTAGAAAACATTAATATCGCCGCCGTTGAATAGATTTGGGTCTAATATGTAGCCGCCAAACCGGCGGAATTTCCTTGCGCCTGCTAGGTACTTGTTTAGTTTACATTCGTCGATTAGAAAACATTAATATCGCCGCCGTTGAATAGATTTGGGTCTAATATGTAGCCGCCGAACCGGTGGAATTTCCTTGCGCCTGCTACATATTGGTTTAGTTCACATTCGTCGATTAGAAAATATTAATATATAGCCGCCGATTAGAATATTTTGGTTAAGACACTGTCACGTGTCCTTTTTCCGGCCCGGCGATTCATTGATCGTTAAAACTCAGACGCGAACGGTCGGTGGCTAGCACGCATATACCGTTTAAGATACAACCGACCGCACACACCTCCCGATTTGCAATCGTCCCGATTCGTTTTTCGAATTGCTTGCGATTTCAGTTTTAAGGCCTAAAACTGAGTTGTAATCGCAAACCGCGGACGTCTGGTGTGCTATGGTCCTGCACCCACCTACCGACTAATGAGGTCGTATCGCGAATCGCATCGTAAACGGTAGGTGTGTACCTAGCACAAGATTCCAGTCTTAGGCCCTAAAACTGTGTTTTAAGTCATGAATCGGAAGGCTCAGGTGTGTTAGGGGGTCACACACCTAAAGACTGAAACCGACGAAAACTCAAACTTAGTCGCGAAACGGGCAGTTTTAGGTTTTATACGGGAGGTGTGTACCGGGCTTCAGATGGCCTGGTAAGTCCACTCAGAGCGCCCATAGGTAAATTGCGCAAGGCCATAGTACGCATATATATCTACATGCATTTATGAACAGGTGCACATTTGGTGGAAGTAGCGGAAAGGGAGTAATCTCGGGGGACCCAGCAGCCAGTGCTCACACAAGACTGAATACATGACCACAAGACTGCAGAGCTGTGGAAATGTGATTTGTGGTGTGGGCATGTGATGTGTGCTGTGGACATGTGTTGTGTTTGTGGACATGTGATTGGTGGTGTAGACATGTGATTGTGGTGTGGACATGTGTTTGTGTTGTGCACATTGATATGTGGTGTGGACATGTGATTTCCGGTGTGGACATGTGATTTCTTGTGTGGACATGTGTTTTATAGTGTGGACATGTGGTTTGTAGTCTGGGCATGTGCTTTGTGGTGGGGACATATAGTTTATAGTGTAGATGTGTGATTGATGATGTGGACATGTGATTTGTGGTGTGGACATGTGATGTGTGGGGCGGAAATGTGAGTTGTGATGGGCAAATGTGATTTGTGAAGTGGACATGCAACTTATGGTGTGAACATGTGATTTTTAGTGTGGACATGTGCTTTCTGATGTGGACAGGTGCTTGTAGTATAAACTTATTACTTTTGGCATGGACATGTGACTTGTGATATCAATTGTGATTTGTGGTGTGGACATTCGATTTATGGTGTGGACATGTGATTTGTGGTGTAGACATGTGGCTTGTGGTGGTGTGGACATGTACTTTGTATTGTGGACATTGATTCGTAGTGTGGATATGTGATGTGTGGTGTGGACATGTGATGTGGACATGGGATCTGTGGTGTGGACATGTGCATTGTAGTATAAACCTGTGACTTGTGGCATGGACATGTGCCTTGTGATATAACTGTTTTGTTTGTTGTTGTTTTACGTCCTATCAACATCTAAGGTCATATCAAGATGGTGTGATATAACTTGTGATTTGTGTTGTGGACATGTTATGGGTGGTGTCGACATATGTTTTGTGGTGTGGACATGTGGTTTGTGGTGTGGACATGCACCTTGTGATATACCTTGTGACTTGTGATGTGGATATGTGATTTGTCGTGTGGACATGTGATTTATGGTGTATATATGTGATTTGTGGTGTGGTCATGCATTTTGTGGTGTGGCCATGCAACTTATGGTGTGGACACGTGATTTGTGATGTGGACATGTGATGTGTGGTATATACGTGTGACTTGTGGCATGGAGAAGTGACTTCTGGTTTAGACATAGGATGTGCTTGGAGAGTAAACAGACGAGAGTTGGAGGCTATGCATTGGGAGTCCAGTAGCTGAAGGGAAGACTGACCTCACAAGGCACATGTCAGCACATGCTTCTGCACTGTAGTACTACTCGTTATCCGTATGCACTAGTGGCATGCTGGTGTTCCTCTCAACAGAAAAGTAAATTGAAGTAAGATATCTTAGCGCGTGGACAGCGGGTTTCTGTCTCACACTTTAACACCTCAAGTACATCAGTGTAGCTTGTAGCTAAACAGTAATGCACTACTGATATGATAAACTTATATAGAACTATATGGAGTCAAAGGTTAGTCCTGCCATGAAAACAGAACTCTGTTATGGCCCTGTCACACTATGATGCTTCTCGCCGGCGACCCGTCAACGTGTGGTGTTTTTGGGCGATATTTGGTGAAATATGGAGAAGCGCTGGTGGCGCGTTATCGGCGCGTCGGTACACGTCGGTACACTATCTTGGACGTTGACGGTCGGCGGACAACGTCGGCGCGCGTTATTGGTCGCTGAGTGTTTTGAACATGTCCAAAACCACCAGCGTCCGGCAACGCGCGGGACGAAATGGGTAAGAACGCTAGGAGGACGTTAGTGGCGCGTCAAAACGCGCCCACGACACGTTACAAGAACGCTGGCAGGACGTTGGTGCGCGTCCATATTGTGTTGATATTTTTGGCAACGGTTGGTTTGATTTGGTGAGCACGTCCATAGCGTTCGGTGGACGTGTGCGTAACGGGTAGCGGGCGGGCTGTGCGCGTTGGACTAGCGTTTATTGATAGTTTGGACGTTAGTGAGACGTGTACGGCGCACCCATAACGTTCCCCAGCGTGTTGCTGGCGTTGTTATAGCGTGTTGCTAGCGTGTTGTCAGCGTACTGCGGACGCGTAGCGGATGGGTGGTCACGTGACACAGGCTGAGCATATAAGGGTACACATTTACAGGAGAAAGCACACCAGCTCTGGTATTGTGACGTGATGGAAGTGCCTCCCAACCCCATAGATGAGTACCAAATAGCGATTTTGCAACATCATCATGACGTTAACGCCTTACTACTATATCAACTGACAAGAAGGACTGTAGGTAGAAAGACATGAAAGTGGATGCGAGGGTGGCAAGAGTTCGGAATCTATGACCAGCTTCTCGTCGAACTACGCAATGAAGACACAGCTGCGTTCATAAATTTCATGAGGATGCCGCCACAAATGTTCGAGGAGATGCTGGTGAGAGTCGGACCACGCATCACCAAAAAGTACACGACGTACCGACAACCCCTCGAACCTGGACTGAAGTTAGCATTGACACTGCGTCACCTAGCCTCGGGAAACACTTATTCGTCTATGAAGTTTGGGTGGAGGGTTCCCCACAACACCCAATCACTCATTGTTCGAGAGGTGTGTCAAGCCATTATTGATGAATACTTAGACGAGACTATGACCTGCCCCACGACTCCACTTGCATGGAGTGCCATCTCGGACCTCTTCATGTCTAGGTGGAACTTTCCCCATACATGCGGGGCGCTAGATGGCAAACACATAGCCTGCCGATGTCCCCCCAAATCAGGTTCACTCTACTATAACTATAAGGGGTTCTACTCAATAGTGCTACTCGCTTTGGTGGATGCTGACTATAAATTCCTATGGGCCGATGTGGGTGGATTGGGGTCGGCATCCGATGCGCAAGTGTACAATGACTCCGAACTGAAAGCTGGCCTTGAAGATGGTTCTATTGGTCTCCCTGCGAGCGAAACTATAGTGGAAGGGCAAGAAGATGTTCCGTACTTCATCATCGCAGACGATGCATTCGCCCTGCGGCGCACGCTGATGAAACCTTATAGTCGGAGGGGTCTCACCCATCAAGAGAGGATTTACAACTACAGGATATCTCGGGCGAGAAGAGTAGTGGAAAATGCGTTTGGGATCCTGGCGAACAGGTTCCGCGTGCTTCTTTCCACCATGCAGCATCACCCCTCGACAGTGAAACTCATCGTGAGAGCCTGCCTCGTGCTACATAATATGATGCGGATGCGGTATCCATTACTACAGAATCATCAGCTAGACCGGGAAGAAGGTGGAGACCACAACGTTGTTCGGGGAGCGTGGAGAGATGACATTACCCTCCCAGAACTAGAACATCCTGTATTGGGTGGGAACATTGGATCGCGAGCAGTAAAAGACCAGCGGAACCGACTAAAGGACTGGACTAACTCCCCAGTTGGTTCCGTCGCATGGCAGCAAAACATGATATAGTCATATTGTGTTGTCATAAGTGTTGTTTGATCAGGGTGAACTGGAAGCTGTATGTGTGAATATTGATGAAATGTGTTCAAATAAAATGTATCACTTGCTGAAGGTGTTACTAAACGAGATTTAAAAATTTAAATTATGCGTTCCGTTTTCAGTGTTGGTTGTCCGTTGATTGGTTGTAAACTGTGTGTTTGATAAAATCATAATGGTTTTGTTGTTGTTCATTCCACTTTGTGAAATGGCCTTATCACAAATGTGCTTTACTAATTCATTAATTAATTTACCAAATAACTTACTTGACATATGTGGAATGGAAATTGCTTACCACAACTACCCTCACATCATTCCCCTTTTTATGAATTATTGTGCAACTGTCATTTTGCATTCATAACAAATATATTTAATATCTTGAATCCTAGAGAATTATTTTCGTCATACCAATACCATTTTTAAGGTAGCTGTTTGTGGATTGAAGGTTTTATATTAAACCTATACAGCATGGAATTAACATATTCGACGCAATGGATATTTTTACATTTCCCTCCCCTTAGTTATTTTTATTCTCCATGTGGCGCTTTGTTGGTGAATGGCACACAATGACAGGTATATTCAATGAGATATATGTGACATGAAAATAATTGACACTTTTAATTACAGGAGTAATATAACGAAACTTTTATTTACCAAACTCTCAACAATAGATAACACCCATTTGGTTCCTATTTTACCAATACTAATCATATGTACAGTATTGCTACAGTAGCACAACTAAATATATTGAATATCTTGTCAACAACCTTCATTCATTAGTGTCTGTTGGAGGTGGGGTTTGCAGTGGCGACACACTAGCGGAACGAAATATATCATGACCATCAATGTTCAAAGTGGATCCGCTGGAGAGACCCGACATGCCAGACAAATCCAGCAAATTGGCACCACTTGGACTGGTGGTGTCCGTCCTCCCGGGTTGGGCATCAACCCACGTCGCCACTGGAGTGGTGGTTAAGGTTACGGCCGCTTTGGTGGTAGGTGCTGTACATGTTGTTGATTCCATTGGTCGGGTATATCTTGAACGGTTAGCTGTGCAATGTGGTGCCATGGGTGGAGGGGGACCCATCGGCTGGTGGCCCAAGGATGTGTGTGATTGCAGTGGATGTGCAGTGAAGTGGGGCGCCTGGTGTGGATGCTGGGTTGTCTCCGGCTGTTGGTGGATGAGAGGGGGCGCACGGACCAACGGATGCGCCATGTACTGCATCATGTACTGTTGTGATTGAGACGTCCATGGTGATCCTGGTGGTGGTTGGTGTCTCCATTGATGGGGGAGCGGCTGATACATATCAGGCGATGATGTGAATGTTGACGTGTCAGAACATCCGGTCTGCCAGGAAGTTGGTGTAGGTGGCCGGACAGGACACGATATGCTGGGATTGGAGCTGGAAGGGGCGACAGCTGTGGAAGGGACTTCGGTGTCCAGGTCTTCATCCAAAACCTCAGTAAGGACCCGCCATATCCCTAAGCGAGCCTTCCTTGCTTGTTTTTTGTTCATGGTTAGTAGAGTGTCCCGAACAAAATTGCCAACAGCTGCCGCCACAGTCATAGGCTGTGCAGATGATGGTTGTAGTGTCTGCAGCAGCTCCCCCGATCTGGCCACCCACTCCTCAAGAGTGGCCAGCATACTGGTCTCCTGCTGCTATCTTTTTCTGGGTGGTGCTCTGGGCCGTGTCTCTGTGTCATCATCGCTGGCGATCAAAAGGTCGGCGCAGGCGGCTTCAGCTGCGCCCCAAGATCACCATGCACTGCGCGGATGGTGCCTAACACCTAGAAGAAAAAACATACCAATTTCAGTAACAGCAAACCTATGTATTAGGAGCAATTTTATATCCCAACAAACAATATACTGTACAACACAGTCACCTTGTAAAAAATGGTTTTTTTTCGGTTAAGATGGATATAGTCTATCTATATATCGCTATTTTTCTACAACATGCTGTGCACCCATAGCCACTGGAACCACCCACCGGGCGAATCTCCATATGTATATAGTGCAGCACCTCCATATGGGTTGAGTGACACGCCCGTAATAGGAAATTGGTTAATGTGTTCAATATACCCATAATGTCCACAGTGGTGGGTTTCAAGAATTGCAACTAGCTGTGTAATGCGGCAAAAGGAGAGGGTTGAGAATTACAGTAAAAAATATAATACATGGCACTTACAATTTTGCACGACTCACGTCGGTGACGCACAACTGATGTGAGGAAGTTAAACTTCTCCAGCACCCAGTCTTCCCTCTCAGTCCGCGCTCGTGCCCCGTCACCGCTTTTAGATTTGTGCAGGCGGGTGTTACAGTCACGCAGCGACTTAAACCACCCCTGCAGATGGGATACTGTCTTGCCCATCATTGTCGCCTGGTCGTCCCATAGCTTGTTCTTTTTGTCTGTGCGCCTGTATCCTGTCAAACGCATGTTCCACACAATCGGGTTGTCTTCCAGAAACTCGAGCATGACATCCTCCTCGTGTTCGGTCAGAGTCCACTCACACTTCCTGATTTTACTAGTGCGTCGCCCCCACTGTGTGGATGTTGATCGTACCGGTGAGTGTTCGGACATTGTCGGCGACCTTGGGATGCACTGTCCCTCATTTGTGACTGGTGGTTGACTGGACAGGGTGGATGGCACAATATCAGTTGAGGGTGAGCCGGGAGACAGTGCAGATGGAGATGGAGGTGCAGGTGGAGATGGAGATGTCTCCACCATAACTTTCTTGCTCCCCTTACCCTTACCTCGACCATGTGGGCGTCCCAGTCCAACCATGCTTGTTCTTCCTGAGTGTCTTTTGCCTGTCATGGTGAATGGTTGTTGATGTGGACTGACTGCTCGGGTGTGGTGAGGTGGAGTTACTGGTCGGATGTGGTGAGGGTGAGTTACTGCCGGGCTGTGGTGATGTTGATTTACTATTGAGCTGTGGTGATTTCGAGTTACTGCTGGCATTTGTCGATGTGGAGTTGCTGGTGGGCTGTGGAGTTATAAGGCTCTCCCCAAACCTAGCTGTATTTATATCAACCGCACGGGTGTCCTCATGTGTTCCCAGAGCGTTGTCGACGCGTTGAGCGCGTCATCGGCACGTTACTAGAACGCTGACAGAGCACTGGCGACACGCTATCGGAACGTCAATTAATCGTGGAATAAAACACTTCAAACGCTCCCGTCGTTGGGTAACACGTCCGCTTGTCGCTCACGGACCGCTGACCGAACGCTGTCGTACCGTTGACGACGCACCGCGCGCGCCATCCAGTCGCCGCGCCAAAACGATACCTCGCATTTGTTTTTGTTTTTCCCACGCGTCGACAAGCGTTGGCCGCGCGCTACCAACACGCTACTGAAACGCTGTGCCAACGTCCAATTTCCCCATATTTCCCCTAAATCTTTAACGTTTCTCGACGCGCAAGATAGTACTTTCAACGCTGATGGGTCGCCGAGAGAAGCGTCGTAGTGTGACAGGGCCATTAGTGATAGCGCGACATCAGCATTAATGACATTGACCAACAGCACGCGTAGAACAATGAGATCAACACTCTTAACAGCGCATCGTCCTGATGTTGTTAGGAAGTAAAGCTACAACAAACAAACTTAACAGCATATTCTCAAAGAGTTAACTGCTAAACTTGCTCAAAAGGAAGGCGCCAGTACTCAACAGTGAAGTTGATTACCAGCCGCTGGATGATTCGCAGTGGGAGTTGAATTGGATGATGACAATATAAAATCTAGGTCGGAACGGAAGTGGCCGGGCGGACACCGGAAGTATGTGTGCCGCGATATCCTGCCGTGGCTTGCACTATAATTTCCTGACTGAGTTAATGGCGCCACAGTGGATGCCCGGTGTAAAGATTTCAAATTCCCCCCATATTCAAGTTCCCCCCCAGGAACTTGAAAACGTTTTCAAATTCCTCCCAGGGGAATTTGAAAACGTTTTCAAATTCCCTCCCTCATTTTAACTTTCCCTCCCCCCCCATTTTTGGGGAATTTTCTTTATTTTTGTAATTTTTTGTTATTTTTGATTATTTTTCATGACAAATATTATAATATACAGAGAATAACATAATGGAAATTATTACTAGTACAATAAAATATATTTAACCACAAATGACACAAAAAGTCTCCAAGATGGTTAAGAAAAAAATATTATAGGTCTGAAATTTAAAACGTTTTTCAAAGTATTTTAAACAATTTTAAATTCCCAGAGGGGGGAATTTGAAAATAGGGGCGGGGGGGGGGGGGGAATCTGAAAACTGTTTTTAAGTTCCCCCCCCAGGAATCTGAAAACGTTTTTAATTTCCCTGGAGGGAAGTTAAAAACGTTTTCCGATTCCCGGGGGGGAACTTGAGAAGGGGGGAAGTTGAAATCGTTACACCGGGGTTAGTTGTTAACCCATCTGTGCTCATTAGGGCACCTGTTACAGGCCTGATCGAGCAGGTTTATTTCCCGCCAAATTGAAGTCCCACCGGTTCCATTCCGTTTTTTAAAAACCCACAATTAAACAACACAAAAACATAAGAGAAAAACCAATATTCATAAGACATATGGAGTTTTTTGTGGTAAATGTGTTTCGTGGTATTTTTTTTCTTTCAGTGTTGGGACACTGGCGTTCTGGTCATAGAAGAATCATTGTTATTTACACACATTATAGAAGAGAGCTAGGTACGCAACATTGTTCATGATGGTCTACCAACATGGATAATTTTCACGCGTACGAGGAGCCCTACCCTACCCTACCCTACCCTGCCCTACGACCTACAACCCGCCCACTCACCCTCCCGGAGACAGAAAACTACTACGCGAGACACTGCCTCACCCCCTCCCCTGCCCTCCCCACCCTCCCCCTCCCTGACCGTGGCGCCATCTGAACTCGATTTCACCAACTAAACCCTGCCGGAGACAGCCAAAACTACTACGCGAGACTCTGACGTCACGATCTCGCCTCGCGAGACCCACACTCCACCTGACCTATATAAGGGAGCAGTTCACCACTCACCAGCACTACCAACTAGGCAGTCAGACGAGCACCTCAACTCAGCCGCCCACCCAACCCATCAAACGAACAATCAAATGCAAGGGTTGAGGGCCTGAGTCGAACTTTATC
Source organism: Branchipolynoe longqiensis (assembly GCA_030323885.1). Taxonomy (NCBI): domain Eukaryota; kingdom Metazoa; phylum Annelida; class Polychaeta; order Phyllodocida; family Polynoidae; genus Branchipolynoe; species Branchipolynoe longqiensis. The sequence goes on along the minus strand of CM059190.1, from coordinate 59,320,635 downwards.
TAAACCATATTGATCTCATATTACTGTACTTGCTTTTTAAATGTCTTGATTCATTAAAATTCCATAACATGGGCTCCTCGTTCGCGTGATTAATTATATACAAACTCTTCTTTATGAGGAGACATTCAGTCAAGGTGAGGCATTGCGTTTCTTTTGGGTATATGCGAATTAAATGGACATTTCTCCTCAGAGAAGCCTGGATTAAGAACTTCAAACTGAAGTAAGATAGATTTTTTTTTTTTTTTTTGGTAAAGTATTTATTCATCTGAATATGACATTTGTCAGCGCCGGAGCACTGGTCTTCCGGCCATCTTACTATCGGAATTGACATTTTAAATGATCTAAGTTTGATCAGTGCTGTATTAGTCACAGCACCGATCGTGTAGAATTAAGGGAGTGGCTCCTGCTGTATAATGTACAGCACCAGTCACTGCAGTTCATACAAAAATGGGGAGCAGCACCGAGTAGAAGGTGTATACTCGGGGCGACTCAAACAATCGTTGTGGGTTACATTTTTCTCTTATAAAACAAGCTAAGTTTATAGTTGTCAAGGCATTTTGTCTGTCTTATGTAATGTTCAATGTGTTTAAACAGATTGATAGTTGTGTAGGATGTTCGGTGTGTTGTTGGTTTGTTTGTTCATGATGGTTAACGCCTAACCTAATACATTCATATAAAAATATGGCAGGCACTTAAAACTACCGAACTATGCAACCGTAAATTTGGAAGTTCAACGAATCATGTTCTGGGAATAAAGTCTTCTGGGAATAAAGTCCCGTGCGGAAGGTCGTGTGTTCGAATCTGAGCCAAGTGAAACCAATGACTTACAAAATAGATATCTGTCGCTACATAGCGTGGTGCTTGGAAATATTAAGATAGGACAAGGACTGGTTAGCTCAGTATGAGGATAATGTAACTGAGTGGGAAATCGGATCATAGTGCTGACGGCCTGGTCTCCCAGTGAGACAGCACTATAAAGTCGCCATGAGTGCGCATTGTCACAACTAGGTACCTGTCCTGATGTGACCTTGGATGTTGCTAGGATATAAAACCCCAACACACTGGATGGGAATGTGCATTCCCTTCCTCTAACTGGGCTAAGTTGTATAAGAATTAAGCCCCATGTGAATCGATTATTTGTCATCATACAAGTATGACAACAAAGAATCCAACCGGTTCTCTCAATGAACATGGTCTTTGTAGCCGACTTGGTGCTGTATTGACTGATCAATCACAAGTCCAGAGAATGTGTGTTTGGTTCACAATTCCCCAATTAGTTCCATTCAATGCCCGCCGTGCATTAGTGATAATGTATGCATTCAGCCAACAGCGATCGAGAACCGGCTGTCAGCTAAAGCTGGTGGTTTGATGGAGTTGATGTATCGTCAATGACTCACTACTAACACTGACTGACTAAGTTATCAGAGTTTTGACGAATCAACATGGACCAATTCAGAGCCCATTTTCAACTTTTTTTCCCAATTTGTCGATTAAGTAGGGAAAGTTCAACCGCAGACAATTTATTCTCCTCATGCCACTGTTCCTTATTATATTCTAGAAGTACCGAGCACCGGATATGGTATCACCAATACCATTTCATCAAAGCCTTTGGCTTGACTCGGCTTGGGACAAAACCTTTAACCTTCTGCATGGAACTTGCATTGGAAAGTCCTTCTTAATACCCGACTAATAGAGTGTGAGGCAAATTGTCGTCAGGCTTCACCGCTTTGACTCCGATCACAGTAGAAGTATGGCGTGTTCTGTGTTATGTGATGCTTGCACCGCTAAGAGTTCGTGAGTAGTATTCTGGTGTTACTCAATTCTGAGAAACTATTCAATCCAATGGAATTTGAGTAACACATTTACAGTGTGATTGCCATTAGACAATATTAATTCAAAGCACACGGCAACAAAACACTGAGCTGAATGGAAAGCTGAATGGGGTCATTCTGAATTGGGCTAGATGAATTGAACGCCTGCTATATCATGTGGCAGGTCGTGGGTTCGAAACCCGGCCGATACAAACCGACCAGTTAAAAACTTATGCTTATCGCTATCTACCCTGGCATGCGGCATCATAAACAAAAATGTTGTCTGCATTATTAGCATAGGAAAAGGAGCTGTAGAATAAGGACAATTAATTATCCGCTGCTGACATTTTTATCTGCTTAATCAACAAATGTAATTTAAAAAATATCCTATGAATAAATATGCAAGTACAAATACCTACTCTTCCCCTCTAACCGCCCTTCTGATACATTAATTGTTTTCTGGCTTCATCGGCAGCTATAAACAAAAATGTCGTCTGCTCTGAACAAATCCGATATGCCCTAGTATATTATGCACCGGTTTCCATCAATTTGATTAAAGGCGTAATAAGTTAATATCAATATCATACATCTGATGCATTAAAGGCAGACGACATTTAACTCTGACAAGCAAAGCAATGAATCAGGTGTGCTGAAAAAGCAGACACATTGGCCATTAAATGGTGTTTACTAATACAAGTGTTTCACATGTGCGTGATGTCATTAATGTCATCAATATGTGTTTTTGTCTCTATCTGTTTTTAAAGCCGACATACAGTACTCGAGTATCTGCCGTAATCCTCATTCATCGGTGATTGAGAGTCCCGATTCCTGCATCATGCCTATCTCAAATTGTCAAACTGTCATACATTCAGTGATTATTCTGTATATACTGCCCCAAGTCGGATATATAGAATCAAATGTAGGTAAGTTCTTTGGCTTTCAATAAAAATAAGCTTCATCGGACCACGCAACTTTAAGTGGTGGAAATTTCAATCACGGACGATTATTCCTCATTTCACTGCTCTTTGCCCTATCCTAGTAATGCCGAATGCCAGGCTGGGTAGCATTTAGCAATACATATCCATATTTAAGTCATTGGTTTGACTCAACTGGAGGTTCGAACACACAGTCTTTTTCTTGAAGATTTATACTGCCTATCATGGATAAGTCTGAATAGACTTGTTTTCACCATTAGACAGTTTGTCGATAGAAAGCCCGAGTCTACACCTTTACCGACCCAAGGGATTTTTAACCTCCCATACCACATAGACATGGTATGAGAGCAGCTGGCCTTTGATGGTGCTGTAAGGTATACACAGCGGTCTACCAAAACGGGAGGCATATGCTTGACTCATTCGACCATCATTAAGATGCAGGTTGAAGCGACATGACCGGTCGGAGAAGAGGGGAAGGTAAAAGGGGTATTCAGTTCAGTCCAGTTTGTATCTGCATATATTATTATCTGAATATATATGGATCAGTATCACGAAAAGAGGCCAATTGGGGAAAGTTGTCGGCATCGAGCATGGATGTCGGCGTGACGATCGAGTAATTCATAATCGTATAAATTGAGCATATTGCACAGTACGGTAGTTGGCGACAATAGTCTTTAAATTTATCCTGAATGTAAAGGTCGAGAAAATACAACAACCTTATTTGTTTCTAGGATAATTTAATATAAAACAAAGAAATGCACGAGACTTTAAGAATTGCGATGCCGACATCTGTTAAAGTTGTCGGTGTCGATCATTGGGTGTCGGCGTCGATCGGTATAATTATAGTTTAGCATTGACAGAGGTGTTGGAAAGTCCTAAATTTATCCTGAATGTAAAGGTCGAGAAAATCAACAACCTCATTTGTTTCTAGGATAATTTAATATGAAACAAAGAAATGCACTACACTTTTAAGAATTGTGATGCCGACATCTTCAATTGACCACCGATTGGCCTGTTTTCATGAGGCTGACTCATATATATATATAGTATATATATATATATTATATATTATATATATAGACATGATCACAGAGGAAGGGAGCGCACCCCATCCGGTACAACAAATTTGACTTTACTATAGCCTATACATTATATATAAGCTATATTAAAGTCAAATTTGTTGTAACGGATGGGGTGGTTGAGTGGGTAGGGCGCACACTTCCTCTGTGGGAGGTCTTGAGATTAATCCCCATGCCAAGTCAAATAAAAAATAATTACAACATTGATATTTACGGCTATTTTGCTTGGTGCTCGATAACACTTGGATAATAAAAGGACTGGTTGACTGAGTGTCACGATAGTCTGACTGAATAGAATATTAGGTCATGGTGCTGGTATCATCTTATCCAGATGGGGTAACAATATAAAGCCAAAAACATTGCAAATGGTCACGAATCCGTACCAATTTTGATGTCATGAAATATTGCCAGGACCTAAAACTCCCCATACTAACCCAGGACTTAATCTCGTGAGTTGTAGACGGACAATCCTCAGTCCCAGATAAAGCGGGCTTAAGATAAATTATCGCATGGTTTGTGGTGCATCCTTTAAGCGCTGAATTAGAACTACCTAGCCCGATGAAACCATCAACTTTTCCGACCCAACACATTTACTTAAATTTGATACCACATATCCGAATCGTGATATTGGTGCACTTATTAAACATATATTTCTGGATAGAGGGGAAGAGCAAGTCAATTTAATGTATCTTGTTATTGGTGAAGCATGTGATGTCCAACATTTTGAGGTACATTGCTCAAGTTTTCACTTAAAATGTCCTGAAAGTTAGCAATTTACAATAAAAGTTACTTCAACCTAAAGAAATGCATTTCATAACGATCAATTCAATATATTCATACAAGAAAAAACAGCAGAAAATTCAAAACAATCGGACATGGCAACTTAAAATAATTTGTGAAATAGTATCTATGAAACTGAGAGTGATGGTAAAATGACATTTCAGATCCCTTTAAGGAGGACCGTGCCCAAATTATCTTGCGTTGACTTGACAGGGGAGGGGGTTCGTAACCTTTAGGCCCTGTCACACTACGACGGTTCTCACCGGCGCGCCGGCAACGCGCAAACTATTTGCAACCCGTCGAGAAACGTCCAACTTTGCGGCGTTGTGGGAGAAAGTTTGACGGGTTGTAGCGTGTTAGTGGCGTGTTAGTGGCGTGTTTTTGGCGCGCGGCCAACAGGTTTCGACGTGTGGCGGAACAACATGTGAACGTCCCGCCAGCGGGTTCCCAGTGCGTTATTGGCGTGTTGTCAGCGCGCCGACGGCGTGGGGGTAGCGCGTCATTAAAGGTTTGCAGAACGCCGGGTAACGTTAAGCACGCGGAAGACGCGCCAGCAACACGTCAAGACGCGCCAGCAACATGTCCAACGCGTCGAGAAACGCTGGAGCAATGCCAATAGCGCGCCCACTACACGTCGATGGGAGGTCACCGACGTGCCGACGGAACGATCGCAGTTTGGCGAAAAAAATGCCAACGTTAATCGACGTTGATCAACGTTCTGCCAGCATTCCGCCGGCGCCCCACCAACGGGTGTCGACGTTTTGCTAACGCGTCCGTAACGCGCCCGCCAACACGCTGACGCGCGTTGCGGCCCGTCAAAAGTTTTGTGCAAGCACAAAACAATCGGCGCGACCCAACGCGCACCGACGCGCGCCGACGTGTCCATTCACACGTTGCTATCCCTCAACGTGTACGGACGCGCCGGTAACGCGCCGGTAACGTACCGGACATGTACCGACGTTTCGACCAAAAAGGCAACACGTCGACGCACGTTGGTAGGAAACGTCGTAGTGTGACAGCTGCAGAACCGCAGGAATATAGAAAGGCACCAATAAATCGGTCCGATCTCTGGATTGAAGATTAAACTTCAGGTGGGACAGTTGTAGAAGCGGGGATCTCTTAACAACAATTAAATGAAGAGTCATTGGGGCAGCCCCGGATCACTCTGGTCTGGTGGTAGCAGTGCATTCATATGCAGCAGCTGGGGGTTCAGGAGGAAGCGATGGGAAAAGGTGGGTTCTGCAGCAAGAAGAAAGCGAGACAGCGAAAAAGTAAAAGGGCCCACCCAAGCAAACAACTCCTTTGATCAGGGGTGGAGTAAGCCCGGGAGAAGAAAAAAGAGAGGGTTGATTGATTGATTGGTGGTTGCTTTACGCCGTGTTGGCAGCATAGGCCATATTCACGGTGATAAAAGAGGGTAGAATAGAGGAAGGAAAAATGAGGAGAGTTGAGTCAAAGGACCATGTCTCTTTGCTGTATGGTGACCAGTCAGCGAGCCAGAGACACGGATGGAGTAAGAGGTATGAAGTGAAATGCTGGCCGGCTCCCCCTCTTGGAACTCTTTTCAGACATAATCTAAGAGAGGAGTGGGGAACAGCAGAGAGGAGGAGAAGAGGTGTGGACGAAGTGCGGCCTGGATAGCAAGTGCAAATTATCATGATTCAATTTGAGTCCTTTTATTTAACTACTGCTACCTGTCAGGTAACAAGTGGGTACACTGTAAGGTAGACACACCATCTAGTGGCGTCGGTGTCGGCTAATGAGCAAAGAAGGGCCACGCCCAGCAATGAGCGAGGAGTGTGCGCACAGGCGACCAACACATTAGATAAATACATCCGGTTCTTTGATCGACCAAACAGCTGGTAGCTAACGCTCCTTCATGCGCACGCCAGAAGAAGGGATGTATGTTGCATTTGGTGTTAACCCGTTATTTCACAATATGAGTGTGCTGCTTGAGGCTATCTGGGATTACCGTCTCTAGAAGTGAGTACAGACTAAGGCAAAGCTAAGGGTAATACACAGACCGGAATTTCAGGAAAGTCAAAAGCCATAGCAAAAATAGATACAGTGCTTATGATATAGATGCATTTAATTTTAATATTTTTAACCGTTTTAATAAGTAAAAAAAAGTAGATTTAATGTAAATTTAGCAAATACTTTGTAAGGAATGGAAGCAAGGACAATATATTCGATAGAGAGAGCGTGTAGGGGGAGGTTTATTGTTCTGCCTAGCATACCAGGCATTACTACGCCTATATCCCATATAGTCGATGCAATGCCGAAGGCGAGCTACATCTAGTATGATTTACACGTGCTCGCCATCAAACATTTACAAGCAGGTGCCCACTACCAGAATATCCCGGTACAAACAATTGGCATGTCTACCAATGAGACGTGGTTCTGTCAATGGGGCTCGCCGTGAGGGCACGCGGCTGCATCCTTCTTCATTGGCAACCCGTGTGCTTCGTGGAGTGGGGGAAGAAGGGAGCATGCGCCCGCGGCGGTTCCCCGGAACCTAGAACACCTAGTAATGAACGCGTGGCCTCTCAAATCCCAATTAGATATGTTTATATACATATATTCGGGCCTTTTGTACATGTATATATATATATATATATATATATATATAAATTTAGGCTACGGTAAAGGAAAGAGAGAGAACAATGAGTAGTGGTGGGGAACCTTCTTTTATTTTTGCTTGAAGGTCCCTTTGCCGGGCAAAATAACAGCCCTACCTAAAGCTAAAAATATGTGGTGATAGTAGTGCAATCAAGGCTGGAATGAGCCAAGCGGCACTGAAATGGCAGTCCCGGGGCAAAAGAGTGGCCCGGGGTGAATATACAGTGAAGAATAAATAAGAAATAAATAAGAAATAATTAATTAAAGAAGAGAAGGGGAAACTCCGCCTCCTTTATATATATATATAATAAATTATATTCTACATATATATAACATTATAATAAGCGTCTGACTAATACAGTAATAGAGATAATGGTTCCAAATATATATATATATATTCTTTTTTGTGACAATTTATTTATTCTGTCCATAGCGTATAATAAGCTCCTATGAGGGTGCTTGTTTTCAATGCTGGGCAGCTGTGATTCTGTTTTCGTCTGGTCCCGCACTCAGGAGTGTTTACCTGGTCTTGCTTGGGCCAACCGTTTGGAGCTTTGGGTGTTAGTAGTTTTTATATTAGTCTTTTATATTTTTCGAAAAAAATTCCCAAATCTGAGTATGATACCTTAGCCTACTATGTACATCTACCTGGATGACATACAGGCCTGCAGGAGAGGATCCCATCCCTTTTGTGGTTTGCTACATCATCCTTTCACTCATGCCCTGTCCTTAGATAGTGACCCATGTGCTAGAACACACCCGGACCCTTTTTTGGGGGTAAATATGTTTATTCTGCCGAATAAGTCTTTTGTCTGTGCCGAAGCACTGGTCTTCCAGCCATTATTCAATTCAGGGTTATTTACACAAAAGGTATATAGAATAAGGTATACAATAACTGTTGAATACACAATTTGTAGTATGTAACACAATGAAATTCTATAACCCAAAAGTTCCGTAGCAATATGGTAACAGTAGTGTCATATAACTAGATCAATATTAGTCAGATCAATGTGAGTATTTACATAGTATTTAGATTGTAAGCAGAAGTTATCTTCTGTATTCAGTTGGTAAAGTTGTAGTAAGTTTTAATGTTCAGTTGCAGTTCGGCAAGCGGTATATAAATGTCAGTTTGTTAGAAATATTCTAGTGTAACTCTAGTGTAGTTAGTTATGTGAGTCTATGAATGATGTTGTTGGGGTGGGGTTGTTAATAATACACTGGACCAGCTGTGACCAGTGAAGCAGTGGGACCAATCCCAGTGCATTTAGGTCTTAAATTTTACATTTTTATTTGGACTGTCTCTGTCATCGTATATGGTTGACTGGAAATAACAGAGGAACAGCAACAAATAAAAAAAGGGGGTCGGGGGGGGGGGAACTGAGGCTGAGGGTTCGGTGGTCTGCCACTTACGATATGGTGACGCCATGGAAATACTTAACCGCAACTGCATAAGGGCCTGCCCAATCCGATGTACCCTTAGTGAGTTCTTAAATTCTAGGTAAGAGGACACTGCCCTGGTTCTGGCTGGTAGGTTGTTCCACATCATGCTGCCTTTGTAAATTGGTGCTTTACTTAGTTTGTTTGTGGAAGGCTTGGGGATTTTGAGTAGAGTGGAATCAGCCCATCTAGTATTCCTTTTTGTGTTGTCTATATATTGGGTCTCTCTTCAGGACTGCGGCTAGATGGGATGGTTGTGTTGTATGCTTAGCCATTTTGTGGGTGATTCCAATGCTTGACTGAGGCCTGCCCTGTTCTGCTTTTGTTTGTGCCATTACACATACCCAGACGGACTGCACCATATGGTGATAGTCATTCGGATTTCCTTAGTACTTAGGAGGGCTAGTTTCCGTATTTGTAATATCTACCAACTTTTGCTTTTTGTGCCAGAACACAACAAGCAGTGACTGTCCCCACTGACAGGTGAGATATTGTTCCTTCAGTAAGTGGTTGTGTACTGCCTTGTTTTCTTTAAGAATCTTTTATAGTGGTCCAGGCTTTCGATTGCCCATTGTTGTGTGGGTTGATTATTCCAGGTGTCTGCTGCCATGGCCAGTACACTTCTCTCATACATTTTTGTGTTACTTATTGCTGTCAGTGGCACTGGGGCCACCATGTGCCTGGTGTCCCTTCGGGGGTTTACTGTGTAGCCTGGTTTGTGGTGTAATGGTGGGGTAGTATTTTGACGTGTGTTTCCCTTCTACTGCTTAATAGTGTTGCATTGCATGTTGTGTGTAATTCTATTGTGGGATATCTTTTATGCACCTGAAGGCATATTTTGAGGGATCTGTTTTGCAGCACATGTAGTTTGTTTAATAGTTTTGTATTACCTCCCATGTATACTACATCACCATAGTCAAAGTAGGGGAGGATCATGCCTATAAATATTTTAATTGCCATGTTTTCAGTCATGTGGTATCTCAGTTTTGCTAGAAGCCATATTTTGGGGTTTACTTTTTTAAAAGTATTTGTTATGCAGAGGTAATAATTTAGGTGTCTGTCTAGATCCACTCCCAGGTATCTGTAGTTGGCTACCTGTTCTAGTTTGGTGTTTCCCAGAAGACACTTCATTTTTTCATTACTCATTAGCCTGGTACAAAATAGTACTGTTTTTGATTTGCTGTTGTTTATGGTTATCCTGTTTAGTTGGCACCACTCAGTTAGCTTTATTCGTGTTAGATTTAGTTTCATTTCTATTTCTTCAGTTGTTTTGCCTGCGGCATTCACCACCATATCATCGGCATATAGTTGGATATTTTCAATTTCTAGCCAATTGTTAAGATCATTAATATATATGAGGAAGAGAAGTGTCCCCAGGACTGACCCTTGGGGAACTCCACAAGTTATTTTTTCCTCATTGGATATGGATCCATTTATCGCGGTGCATTGCTTTCGATTTTCTACATACCTTGCTAGCCATTTTCCTGTTACTCCCATTATTCCTATTGGTTAGTTTTCTCCTTAGGATGGAGTGGTCTACAGTGTCAAATGTTTTGCTGAAGTCTATGAACGCTGCCCCCACTAGTTTCTTTTTATCGATGCTGTTTGCAATGTCGGTTATTAAGTTAGCAATTTTTTTTTATTGTTGAGTGGTTTTGTCTAAAACTGCCCTGTTTACTGTTTAATATTTTGTGTTCATTTAGGTGGTCCATAATATGTCTATGCATTATTTTTTCCATCAGTTTAGCAGTTTACCATACAGTTTTCCCACTGACATCGACAAAAGATCCTGCAAAGTCCTGCCTAATTTCGAAATTAGTGGTAATACAATGGCGATAATTTATATATATATATTCCCGTCCTGATATGGCCTCAGATGTTGCAAGGACGTAAAATTCCAACAACCTATATATATATATATGGATAGTGATAAGCCCCTTATGGCCTGAAATAAGTGCTGTAGTGCCTCCTCTCTTATCCCCCCCCCCCTCTGATTGGGGGGTTGGGGGGGTGCCGGCATGCACCGTCCACCTCCATTTGCTCAGAAGTTTCTTTAGGACATGACGGACGTGTTTCCCGCCTTCCCCAGCTTCCCAGCCCATGCCACTTACACACCAGTCTTGCGCTGCTTGCGCAGAACCGCACCCCAGCCCGGTAGGTGACAACTCCACCCACAACAGCTAGGACATGGTGGACCACTGGCAAACACGTGCATCCAGCAAGGACCGAGACCACAGCATGCAGTCACACGGCGATAGCCTGGGGATGGCCCAGAGCTTGGAGACATTTCAGGAATAGCAGCCTCACCAGGAGCAGAGCTCCGGAGGAGGATAGCCATGGTGCAAGTGCGGAAGTAGGAGTAAGCACTACAGTGCCAGCTGGAGGAGCTCGAGTAGGAGGTAGAAGCCATGGACCTCAAGGAACGCAATGGGGTGGTGGCATGGGACAAGACTGGGATGTGCCGCTGCAGCCATGAGAAGGCTGGGACGCAACGCGGCAGCCACGACAGAAGGCCACGGGAGTCAGACAACTAGGTCCAGTCGGAGGGGGAAGCAGTGGAATCATGAAGGGCCAGGGATTCCAAACACCACTCCCATCAGAGGAGAAAGAAGTCCTCCCATTGCCATCACCACTGGCTCTCATGCAGTAGCAGTAGCAGGATCAGCAGAAGCAGCAGCAGTACAGTTTGAAAAACTACACTGATAAAGATCAAAAAGACATGATGCTGCATGACAGCGTGCTGGCTAACCTCAAATGCTGGCTGTCCTCTAAAACTATATCGGGATCCGACAAGGATGGAGTCATGAAGCACGTCGGGTACATGGTCATGAAGGCGTCGGCAGACTCATACTATAACAAGGCCTATCAGGGCTATGATAAAGATATACACCACATAGCTATCAATAAGGGGATGTGCACCTTCATAGGAGGCAACACGGATGTGTCCATGGAGCTCTTTGCAGTGGAGAAGTGGTCTCACCACATAACAGCCAGGTTGGGGGCTCATCCAGCTAGACACCAGGTGGCTAAACGGAGAGGGCCGTGTGACACCTGGAACAGCATGGGTGGCTGTGCCAAAGGATCAGACTGTGAGGATCATCATCACTGCAGGCACTGCTGGGACCCGGCCTACCGAGTCCCGGACTGCAAGGACCGGCACTCAAGCGCATTCAAACCAGCCAGGCGATAGCAGTCAGTCAACCCCCGTCCCACCAACCGTCCCACCGACCGTCCCACCGACCGTCCCACTGACCGTCCCACCGACTGTCCCACCGACCGTCCCAAGGGTGGCGGACAGGCCAGGCAGAGCCGAAGGCTGCTATGATGTCTCGGAGGCAGCAATTACAGTGAGGGTTCGCCCGGCGCCTGGCGGGCCTCCCAACCATGACACTGTGGACTATCACCACAAATATATTAACATCGATGAGGTTGATTGCAAGGTTACTAATTTTATTGACATTTACACCTGTGCTGATGTTTGTCTCGATCTTGCTTGCAATGATTGATTGATTGATTGGTGGTTGCTTTACGCCGTGTCGGCAGCATTGGCTATATTCACGGCAAGAAATGTTTGTTTTTGTTCAAACCATCGCTTTTACATGTAAAAGCATACAATCAATTTTGTGTCAATGGACACTCATGAATTTTGTAAACTCACAATCATAATAGTTTCTGGTCAAGCTACATAAAATTCTAAATGATAGTATTATTCACTGATGAAATTTGTTTAAAAACCTATATGAGGTGGTACAAACCAGCTGCCCTCAAAAAGGCTCAAATGTTTTCTTGTTTTACTTTAGTAAAAAGGTCATGCATGTTGTTTGCAGTGTAAAATTGTTGGCGCAGTGCCATGAAATCAACACAGTTTAGTCAAATGTGCTTGACTGTCAGTGGGGACTGACATCCAATACATTCAGGGAGACGGTCCCCCTTGAGCAGAAAAATGTGTGTTAGCCACGAGTGGCCAATATGGCATCTTGTCAAAACAACCTGGTTGTGTCGCCCTTCCAGGCGACTCTGCATCAGTCCGCTCATGGAGGGGGTAATTCTATGGAGTTTGTTGTTTGGGTGTTCATCCCATTCGATCTGCCATAGGTTCCAGATGTATTTTTGAATGGTAGGTTTCAGATCAGAGTGGGGAATATGACAGTGTTCCAAAGGAGCAGTCAGGGCTTGGGTGGCCGCTTGATCTGCTCTCTCATTTCCTGGGATACCTACATGACTGGGCACCCAACATAGGTGAATGTCAAATTTTGCTATTGAAAGAGAGTTTAGCCTAATGAGTACTGCTGTGATTGAGTTTGCCGATACGCGTAGGGAAAAACATCGATTTTATTCAAAATTAATCAAAATACAAAACAATTTGGCACAAACATGATGGATGGATGCATTTTGAGCTAAGAAACATACAAACGCTCAAAACATTGAACACGGAGAAGATTGCCTGATTGGCGACACGTGAGAAGTAAACAAACTGATTCCTTCCTGCCTACTACTGCTGATTTCTGTATGTATACCTGCCATCTATGAACTGATTACTACAGAACATTACTAAGGAGTAAAAGGTAACGACATCTGCAAGGCATACACCAGAAGACCAGCATCTCTCACCAGAAGACCAGAATATGTCACTAAAAGACCAGCATCTGTCACCTGACTACCAGCATATGTGCTAAATAGACCAACATCTGTCAGCAGAAGACCAGCATCGGTCACCAGAAGACCAGCATCTGTGACTAGAAGACTAGCATCTGCCAATAAAAGACCAGCATCGATCACTAACAGATCAGCATGTGCTACTAGAAGATCAGCATCTATCACTAAAATACCAGCACCTGTCACCAGAAGACCAGCAACTGTCACCAGAAGACCATCATCTGTCACCAGAATACCAGAACTAGTAACCAGAAGACCAGCATTTGTCACTAAAAGACTAGCATATGTCACCAGAAGACCAGCATCTCTGAAAAAAAGACCAGCATCTGTCACCAGAAGACCAGCATCTGTCACCAGAAGATCAGTATATGTCACCAGAAGACCAACATCTGTCACCAGAAGACTAGTATCTAGCTATTAGAAGACCAACATCTGCCACTAGAAAAGCAACATTTCAATGTTGACAATGTCAAATTCGTCAAAATACAAAGAAAATCTTAAAGAAAATAAATAAAATTCCCCCAAAATATGTGAGAGGGCAATTCTGGGATGTCATTCTCTTAATATAACACTTTCATCTATTTCAAGTCAAAACTGTGTGTAATATAAGATGGCTCTATCGTGAAGAAATGCCTGAAAACATTGGTACAACCCAGGAAGACATGTGGTCCATTAATTACGTTGTCAGAATATAGTCGTCATTAGCACTAATGAGCAACACGGGCAAGAGGTAAATCCTGTCATCTCTATTGCAGGCTGGCAACTGGGTGGGGGAGACATGGAGGCAATGCAACTGTATTCCATTGGAGGATGGGTCGGGGTGACCTGTTTAGATACCTTAGCAATGTGTCTTGCTTCTGTGGCATGTACTTACATTCCCAATCAATTACAGAAATATATATTGTTCAAATATATTTCTGTAATTAGTTACAGAAATATATATTTGAAGTGCTCAGATCCAAAACCGGGTAAATCCACTTTAGTTATTCTCAGCAAAAAAGAATTTGTTGTTATGCTTTAGAGGTAATGTCTATCAATTTCACATTGTATAATGCACTACCTGTGGGATGTGTTGGGTTTTGCGATAACAAGGATTTGATTATCAGAATGATGGTAACTTCACTCGAAACATGGTAGTCATGGTTTCATGTCAGCTGCAATGGCTGTTGTCAGCCTTTGCCCCTGAACCTATTAATATACATTTATACTTGAAGATACCCCCGGATTCGTGTGCACATTTATATAGTCAATATGGATGTAAATGTGCAAGTCTAAGCTAAATTATTAACTTAAGAACAGTTAGTTACCAATAATGGAGTGTAAAAGGCTATGAAAGGAATGAAGTCGTAGGGGAAGCCCGATCAAAGAGAAAGGTCTGTAAAAGTAAGAGGAAGCACTTTCTGGTGGGAGATCGGTTCTTCTGGACAGTGGAAGCATTAGGACCTATGCCATATCTCAGGAGGTGAGAGTAAACACAGATTAAATGGAAAATAAGACTGATGATCAACACAAATTTACTTATTCACAATTATCACGATCGATTATAACAATAAATCATTGGTATATATTGAAACAGCATAATTCTCTGTGAGTTAGCTTAAGGACCGATCATGGCTGTGTATGTTCGTTCCATTCGGCTCTAATGGCCCTGTTCAGCTGTTAGTGCCGTTCTTAGTAGTTCTAAGTGTGTTATCACTGTTAATATTTTCAGAATTGTAATATTCGGTTAAAACAAAGCGAAGATTCATATAAAAATACTTCTTAAAATCAGGTGACCATATCATTAAGGATGCTCGGATAAAATTCGGAAACATGTGTTATTTCTCGCTATTTGTTTGTACTTAAAAAAGACCCCCAATAATATACATATACACTGTCTAGGGTTAGTGTGCTATATCATATCAAAAACATCTACTTTTAAGGGCCTATCACATTGCAGTGTATGGCGGCGGCATATGTAAAACCTACCGCAAAAATGGGGAAAATGTTGCGGGACGATGTATGGTGACCTTTGTGCACTGCGGTATCTTTTGGAGCATATGTGTAACCTATATGTAACCTATATGTAACCTATCCCTTGCCTATGTCAGTGTATTCAAAGTATAACCCGACCTATGGGCGGCATACTGTGATGTGGTTTGACGGTTATGATTGACAAGTTCAGCATATGCCTAACCTATGCCAACGCACCCCTAACCTATGCGTAACCTATGCTGGCATATGCATAGTGTACGTCTAGTGTATGAGCAACTTATGAGCCATATGCTGCCATACGCTGCCATACACTGAAAATTTTGAGGATGCACACAATTTTTGTTTATGGACGCGCATGAGACGGCACGGCGTATGACGGCGCATGATGAGTGTATATGGCATATGCCCAACCTATGCGTAGCATGTGCATAGAGTATGATGGCGTATGGGTCGCAAAGCGCATATGCCGGCATATGCTTACGCCATATGCTGTAGTGTGACAGCCCCATTACAGTACGTTGTGAGTACGCCTGAGACACCCGGAGGGTGTCAGTTCAGCATACGCATAACCTATGCTGGCGTACCCCTAACCTGTGCATAACCTATGCCGGCATATGCAAAGCATACGTCTAGCGTATGCGCAGCGTAAGAGCAATACGCTGCCATACACTACAAATTTTGAGCATGCACAACAATTTTGGGCATGTTGGCGGAGGCTATCATGTATAATTTGCTCACGAGCCAAGTCCGCCCTCTGTTTTCTTCGCTTTCTACTACGCCTTTCAATGCCAGTCTGCTCTGCTGCCTGCTACTGTGTACTTCGCTTCCCCACCCTCCCACCCACTCTCTGGGGGGGGTGGGGGGGTGAGCACTGAACTCTCCTGGGGCCGTATTCATGAGCTCGGGGTAGCGCTACCCTGAGGCTGTAACCGGGGGGTAGGCTACCCCCCCGGCTAACGGCGGAAAATCCGTATTCATGAGCTTGGGGTAGCACTACCCTGGGGCTCTATCCGGAGGGTACGCTACCCCACTTTCGACCCAGGGGTAAGCCACTATCCCGAGGGGATAGTGAGTGTGTGTGGCTCTGAATCTATTCAATGTGATCATATTTGATAGATTTAAATACGCAATAAGTGAAATTTATTCAAATTAACCCTAAATCCGAAGCAAAATTAACACTGACGCCGTAACGGCGGCGATATTAATATTTTCGAATCGACGAATGTAAAGTACACAAATCGGTGCCAAAATGGCCGCCGCCGTCGCTGCCGAATCGGCGTGAATTCCTTACGCCCAAATCTATTCAATGCTGTCATATTTAACAGAATTACATACGCAATAAGTGAAATTTATTCAAATTAACCCTAAATGCGAACCGATATTAATGCTGATGCCGTAACGGCGTCGATATTAATATTTTCGAATCGCCGAATGTAAAGTACACAAATCGGCGCAAAAATGGCCGCCGCCGTCGCCGCCGAATTGGCGTGAATTCCTTATGCCCAAATCTATTCAATGCGATCATATTTGATACATTTAAATACACAATAAGTGAAATTTGCTCAAATTAACCATAAATGCGAACCGATATTAACCCTGACGCCGTAACGGCGGCGATATTAATATTTTCGAATCGACGAATGTAAAGTAAACAAGTCGCCGCCGCCGCAGCGACTGGAGGGAATTCCCAAATCTATAAATAATCGAACGGGTAGCTCTCCGCACCGGCTAGTGCATTGGTGAATACCGATTGCCC
This sequence comes from Branchipolynoe longqiensis, assembly GCA_030323885.1. NCBI lineage: Eukaryota > Metazoa > Annelida > Polychaeta > Phyllodocida > Polynoidae > Branchipolynoe > Branchipolynoe longqiensis. The sequence goes on along the minus strand of CM059190.1, from coordinate 59,303,588 downwards.
TAATTAATCTCCGCCGTTAACCCGCGGGATACCTACCCAACGGCTAAGCCTATCCTCCGGCTAACCGTACCCCGCTCTCATGAATACGGGCCCTGCCTGCCACCGATCCTGCTAACCCTCTGATGCCTGATACCGATACAGCCTCCTGATGTCTGATCACGTTATGTAGGGTCTGAGTCACCCGCCTGACAGCCTGCTCGCCAGGTCCCGCGATGTTTATTAAACTATAAAACGTTTTCTCTGACTCTGTTCTTTTATCCTCTTGTTCCTCTGCCTTAATGATACTCTGCTGGTCTCTGCCGAGTGAAGCGAATTAGGACGGACGTGCATAAGAAGGCGTATGACGGCATATGCCGAGCGTATATGGCATAGGCCCAACCTATGTGTAGCATATGCATAGCGTATGATGGCGTATGACGGCATATATGACGCAAACCGCTTATTCCGGCATACGCTTACACCATACGCCGTAGTGTGACAGCCCCATAAGTTTCACCAATTTAAGCGTTGGTAAATTGATAAGATAATCCTTACTATTTCCAATAATTATCAAAACCATTAAACGTGATTGTTATTACGCCCGCCACCGTGAATACCTAGGACCGACACACACTACGCTATACACACCCACACACAATTGCGTGAAATGTGAAGGTGAATCAAAATTATCCTTTTCAAAAGATACTATTAAGTGTGACTTTCTACCAGGAAACTGTTATCTCTTTGGCAAAATTACAGATTAATATATATCAAAACTTAATTCACAATATCATTAAACTCTCACTTGTTCCTTTGCTTCCGGTTTAGCATACATAATGTCGGACTCTCCTCTAACTTACCAAATTAAATACGACCTAGAAATAAACCAAATGAGTTCTGGCAATTTTGATTGGGAACTCTGTCTTCCTGATAACTTTGGAAATTTGTTAGAAATTACTCATTTTGTGTAGCAATTTAATAACTCCGCCAATAATGGTTCGCAGTTTCACGTGATTTACTATTTACTATTGCCTCGCTGACATTGTAACTTACGTGGTGATCCACGAGAAATACCCCCACCCCCCAACTCCGCCCTTAATTAATCAACCCAAGACCGATTTAACACGCCGATGAATTGATACAAACAGAAAGCTGAATCGCCGCGCTTGCGCCTCCTCCGGCTGTTTTATCTGGTAGGGACCACCACTGGATTTTCAAGCTGCCTCACTTTCTCAATGGGACCAGACGGGATGGCCGAATGAGTTAGAGCGTCCGTCTCCCGTGCTGGTAGATCGTGGGGTCGTGCGTTCGAGTCCCGGTCGAGTCAAACCAATGACTTTAAAATTGATACTTGTCGCTTCCTAGCCAGGCGCTCGGCATTATTAGGATAGGGTAAGGACTGGTGTGCTCAGTCTCAGGATAATGTGACTGAGTGGGATACCAGGTCATGGTGCCGGCGGCCTGGTTTCCCAGTGGGACAGCACTATAAAATCGCCATGATTGCACACCGTCACATGTCGTTCCCGTCCTGATATGACTTTAGATGTTGCTAGGACGTAAAACAAGAACAAACAAACAAACTTTCTCAAGGTGTATTGAAAAATCAAGACAGTTTTGATATAGAAAGAAATAGGGGTGACCTGTTACAGTCTACACATTGTTTGATGTTGAATATATAACCTAGCAATATATACCATTAGAAAGGGCGTAACCAGTTCTTTGCAGTTTCTATAAAAGAAAAAATGTTCCCATGAATATTATGTACATACTAGTCAATAGACATTACATTAAAATAAAGAAATCTTATTTTGCCTATAACATCGTGATGCTTGTATTATAGAAGTACTCATGTTTACTGGGGAACCACCATGGTCTCTTCTAACAATCAATTGTCTTAGAATTAAAATCCCATACATAGTGAATGAGAAATAACCAGGAATATGAACAAGTCATGATATATGGCATCATATAAACCATTACTCTAATATACACACATACAGGTGGTTGTTGTTTTAGCGGTCTACCCAATGATGTGCGTGTGCAAAACTTTTGACGTACGACAACGTTCAACAATGTGTGGATTTTACGTCGGCCGTACATTATGTATACGTTAGGCATACATTGATGTAAGTTAGACATACGTTAGACATATGTTAGACAAATGTTGTTCACTATGTTGCACTACATTGTCCTATGTTAAAGGCAGTTGGAATGTACAGTCCGCATACTGACAACGTATGGATAACGTCTGTCTAACATATGTCTAACATACTTTTAGCATTTCTCCAGCATATCTTGATGGATGTAACATATAAGGCATAGTTCTGGCGATCGAATAATGTATATAATGGTCACCAGCGTTCTGTGAACGTACCATGAGTGTAATTCAAGCATTTTTCGCCTGGAAGCATGTTAGCCATAAGTTGGCCATACGCTATGTATATGGTATGTATACGTCCAACTTTGCCCCCCGCACCAACAAGTTTGATGCTTCTCGACGTAAAAAAGTGATTTTACACGTTAGACACGCACTTGCGAGATGCATCATAATGTGACAGAGCCTTTAACGATCCGGCCATTGCACAACCTGCCTTATGTATCTGTTGGCCGACCAAGAATCGACAGGTTAGGTACGAGGGCTTGGTTGGCTGGTCGTTTGAGTTGTATGTCATGGCAACATCTAAAGTCATATCATGACAGTGCGACACTCATGGGGACTATATAGTGCTGCTCCACTGGGACACCAGGGCCGCATTCAGGCTCCGTCTTGGAGGCGCCTCGGAGGCGCCCGCGATGTCAGGCTAGTCTGAATGACAACAGCAGTTGGTCGCCTCGAAAATGGCCGTCCCCCATAGGTGGCGGCCATTTGCAATGGACAAGCTGCGCTGTGATTGGCTGAAACGACTGGATACGGTGGCCATTTTCGAGACACTTTTTGTCACTACTATGAAAAGGGAGGCGTCGCTGAGACGTCGCCGAGACGGACCCTGAACGCAAATAAGCCAAAAAGCATCGCCGAGACGTCTCCGCGGCGCCTCCGAGACGGACCGTGAACGCGGCCCTGGCCACAGCACCATGACATGATATTCCATTCAATCACATTATCCTGACACTGAACAAACAAGTCCTTGCACTATCCTAACAATGTCAAGCACCTGGCTAGGAAGTTACAATTATCAATTTTGAAAGTCATTGGTTTGACTCGACCGGGAATCGAACTCCCGGTCTTCGTCACGGGAGCCCTGGGCTCTACCGATTCGGCCACCGCGTCGGGTGTGAGGTTTGGTGAGGGGGCCGATAAGATGATGCTTCTCGGCATGTGCCATCGCACTGGCTTACATTGTGGCTGGTTCGTTGAATCGGGAAAGTCGGACGGTGTTGATTGCAGTGGGTTTGCACTGTGTTGGTTGTGCACGTTGTGTCGGGCTAGGTGGAGGCACGGAAGGCCTGGGGGCGAATTCCGTCAGGTAAGCCGGCTTCAAATCGATACCGTGTGGGTGGAGTATAAGGAATGGGTTGATTTGAATTTGCTTCTTTTATTGTATAACTAGAGTAAATCCTCTCTAAATCGACTCACCTTGGGACCGACTTCAAGTGGTCCATTTAGGGAGGTGGTCGGATTAGGGAGTTAGAATTTGGGTACAATGGTATTGTTGGGACCCAAATAGAGGCGATCGATATAGGTGAGTGGTCGGTCTGGAGGGGGTCGGTTAGAGATGTTTTACTGTATAAGGTAAATGGGACATATTTCATGGACTGCAAGCATTCGGGTCGAAGTCCATTATTTTACATTTGAATAGCCATAGTTAGTATGCTGAGTAGGTGGATGAAGTGATGGCTGAGGTCCACTTGAATTCACTCCATCTACTCAGGATTTTGTTTGTTTGTTTGTTTACGTCCCGGCAACATCTAAGGTAATATCAGGACAGGTACTGACTTGTGACAGTGCACACTCATGGCTACTTTATAGTACTGCCCCACTGGGAGACCAGGCTGCCACCACCATGACCTGATATCCCACTCATTCACATTATCCTGACACTGAGCCAACCAGTCCTTGCCCTGTCCTAATAATGCTGAGCGCCTGGCTATGAAGTGACAAGTATACATTTTTAAGTCATTGGTTTGACTTGGCCAGGGTTCGAAGCCACATACCCATGGGTTCGGATCCCCCAATCTCCCAAAACAGGAAAAGGACATTCAACTCATTCGGCCATCCTGTCTGGTCCATCTGCTGAGGATGATTATTATGATGTGCACAAAATGCGCAATCATATTGTTCGTTTCTTACTGCGCCTGCGTACCGCTGTTTTGTGATCTATCCTCTCCGCGAATATGACCTTTGCTGCCGACATCGCATTACCCCAACATCAATCAATAGTATTCACTACGGAATATATTCTAACGACTGCATATGGCACGAGTGTCATTCAGGCAACTATAAAGCAGTCCCGTGCCAAAGTAACGCCGGTGTGGCAGTAAATCGCAAACCCCTGGAAATTGCACACCCCGGGGTTTGCGATTTACTAGGAAATCACAAACCCCCCTGGAAATCGCAAACCCCCCTGTGTTTTGGGACTGATTCGGGCCAAATCTATTCAATGCGACCATATTTAACAGAATTACATACTCAAATCGTGAAATTTCATTAAATTAACCCTAAATTCGAAGCGTTATTAAGGCTACCGCCGTAACGGCGGAGATATTAGCAGTAGGGTAAAATACGCCGTGATGTGTGCTGCGGCAATGCTATGTCTATGGGGAGCATTTATTTTTGTAAAATAAATAAAAAAACTTTCATCGAATCGATTAAAAATATCTCAATGCGCGATTGAAGAGGAAGATCTGAGGTATTTAATTTAACCTAAGAGCAATTTTATCTGAAAGTATTAAAAACAGAGATAATAGTGAAAGTTGGGATATTCTGAGTGTCAGTGCCAGTGTTAGACTTACCAGATCATGGTAAGGCTAACACTCAGAATGGGGGGTTTGCGATCTCCAGGGGGGATATGCGATTTCCTAGGAAATCGCAAACCCCCCATGCCCATATATGGCATGGGGGTTTGCGATTTCCTAGGAAATCACAAGTGGGGGTTTGCGATTTATAGGGTTTGCGATTTCCTGCTACACCGGCACAAAAACTCAAGCAGCAAAGCACGGGCTATATTAGATGCAAAGTGCCCGCAAGGGTATTAGCATGTTTCTAGCGTTCATATACACTTAATGTTGCAGAGTCCGATGGTTTTGAGTTGTTGACATTATTAGGTTTGATCGTCATAATCTATCTTACTTTAGTTTGAAGTAACTTTTATTTTAAATGGTTAACTTTTGAGATATTTGAAGTGCAAACATGTCAGAATAATTTTGGCTAGCACACCAAAACTCTGACAGCATAGGCTTCTGTGGTAACAGGTTCTATGAAATTGACTTTGTATTCCTTTCTGTGTGGTAACACGTGTTTAATAAGTGCACCAGTATCTAACTTGGATATGTAGAATCAAATATAAGTCAGTGTTTTGGTTTTGAAAAGTTGATGCTTTCATCGCACTATGCAGCTTTAAATAGGCTTACTTCATGGCAACTTATAAATGAATTTTAATTTTGCGTCCTTTCATTTGCAGTGGAGCGGTGCAGCCTGGAATTTTCTCACTGACACTCTACGAATGCTGTAGATTTCACCGAGCCTGCAGGAATAAAGGACATCCAGTCCACTGAGAAAACTAACCAGGCTTACCGACAGAAAGCGTCACCGAAGTCACGTGGCTAAGGCAACCAGGCAGTTCAGATGGTTTCTGAGCTAGTAGATGCTGCAGCACTTGGGTAGCGTAACCAGGATAACACAGTGGCATCCTTACTAACACAAGCATGATGGATCTGATTGAGGAACTGAATCGCATCATCCACCGTCACCCTGGCAACACGACGTCAGAGAACACCATCCTGCTGGACTCGCTGCTGCACCATAGCCAGGGCAATGTCAGCAGGGACGGCGACTCGCGCCTAGTGAGGTCCGTGTCGGAGATGGTGTTCCTGGTGCTCGCCTACTCAGTGGTCATCGCCTGCGCCCTCGTCGGCAACTCGCTCGTGTGTCACGTGATCTACAAGCACAAGCGCCTACACACGGTGACAAACCTGTTCATCATCAACCTGTCCGTGTCCGACGTGCTCATCGCCGTCTTTAACATCCCCTTCAACCTGGTGCGTCACATCATGGCCGACTGGCCGTTTGGCTGGTTCGTGTGCGGCATGGCAAACTTCGTCCTCATGGTGGGCGTGTATGTATCCACCTTCACCATGGCTGCCATCTCGCTCGACCGCTACATCGTCATCGTCTACCCGCTCCGGCCGCGCATGACGATGCGCACCGGCGTCGCGTTGCTCGCGGTCACGTGGGCCGTCGGCGCGTTCATGTCGCTGCCGTTCGTCATCTACGCACGGGTCGAGAAGGTCGAGCTGTTCCTGCACTCATCGGTGCGCTGCCGGCTCGCCTACCCGGACCCGGCAGACCGCTTCGAGCAGGGCGTCACCATGACGACCGTCGTCGCGCAGTACATGCTGCCCATGACCATCATCGCCGTCGCGTACGGCCGCATCGCGCGCAAACTGTGGGCACGCCCGCTCATCGGGCAGCCGACCCTCACCCAGAGCCTGCTGCACTGCAAGATGAAGCAGAAGACCATCAAGATGCTCGTCATCATCGTCGTCATCTTCTGCCTCTGCTGGATGCCGCTCAACTTGTACCATGTGCTCACCGACCTTCACCCCAACAACGAGGTTAGTGCGTCTGTGTGACCTTTCGGAATGATATTCCGGGAATGGTGGAGGTTTTATTTAGTCTAAATCAGCATGTTGCTTTCAATGGAAACAGTGTATCTGACTTTGGATAAGAAATAGGATATCTGTGAATGAGTTGTTTTTTCTTATAGTTACATAATCCGATTGGTTTGAGTTTCTGTCATTTTCTGAGATAATTATATTAGGTTGATCGTTATAATTGACCTTACTTTAGTTTTAAGTAACTTTTATTTTAAATAGATAACTTTTGAGATATTTGAAATGCAAATGTACACAATTAATTTTGGCCAGCATGCCAAACCTCTGGCACCATCGACTTCAGTAGCAACAGGTTCTATTACATTGACTTATCATGACCGTCTATGTGGCAGAAAATGCTTAGTAAGTGCGCCAGTATCTAACTTGAATATGTAGAATTATGTCTAGATAAGTGCTTTGGTTTTGAAAATGTGATGTTATCATTGGACTATGCAAGTTTAGCGTAAATCAGCATTTTGCTTTCAATGCTGACAATGTATCTGACCTTGGATAAGAAATCAGAAATATGTGAATGAGTTGGTATTTCTTATGATTCGATTTTTATAAGCAGAGAGAGAGACAGAGAGAGCGGTGTGGTGTAATTTAGGTCAGTTATGTAAGATTTGACAGAAATTGTTCAGTGAGAACAATGGCCATGGTGAGTCTTTCCGCGTAGTTCAACAATACATAGAAAGTCACATGGTGGTGGAAATAAACAAGACGCGAGATGCATCAGCGAAGTCCAAATTAGCAAGCTTTATATTACCAACATCCCTATAAGCAGGACAGGTATAACTATGATATATCGGTAAAACCACATAGACAGCTGACCCTGGGTTACATCAGCTAGTCTCCGGAAGGAAGCAGTACACCAGGGGCCATATGCAGGAGTCGGTGATAGTGAGCCAAAACGGTGTTTGGCGGGTATCACCGTTTAGCGGCGAACAAGTGGCATGCAAGAGTCAGTGTTAGGCCTATCACCATAAGCTTAAACGGGGTTACGCTAAACGTGATCGAGAGGTGGTTTAAGATTGGTGTTAGGTATCGATGATGCCCAAATCTATTCAATGCTGTCATATTTAACAGAATTACATACGCAATAAGTGAAATTTCATTAAATTAACCCTAAATTCGAAGCAATATTAACGCTGCCGCCGCAGAGGCGGCGATATTAATATTTTCGAATCGACGAATGTAACGTAAACAAATCACCGCCGCCCCATGGACGTCGATATCCATACTGGCCGCCGCCGCCGCCGAATCGGCGGCTATAAATTAGGCCCAAATCTATTGAATGCGACCATATCAAACAGAATTACATACGCAATAAGTGAAATTTTATCAATTTAACCTTAAAGTCGAACCGTTATTAAGGCTACCGCCGCATTGGCGGCGATATTAAGAGTTATATTTTCGAATCGACGAACGTAAAGTAAAGAAATCGCCGTTTAGCTATAATGAAAGTGTTACGTGCTTCTGCATACGACTTGACACAGGTCCCGACTTTGGTGATAGCTAAACGGTAACAGGCTCTAACACCAAACCCCGCTAACACTGACTCCTGCATATGGCCCCAACTTACTTGTCAACTTACTTGTCAATTCAATCGAAATTGAGGCATCCAACTTAGTTAGTAATGAAATTAACAGCTGGTGGCCGTGACTGCCAGACCTTCCGCTAATTGGAAACGATGTTTAAGCACTCGACCTCCAGTGATGCCATTTTATTGGCAATTTTTGTTAATCACTATTAGGTATTCACATGACATTTTTTTAAATGATCTGGGCATTCATTTCGATCATGACTTCTAGCAACAAGAATAAGGGCAGTGCCGTTGATTTATAAGTTCAGGTTGATTAAATCCAAATTAAACTAAACGAATGGAAAACTCGATTTATTTTTGCTTTTCTCTCACCAGTTTTTATTGTTTTATTTTATTGGGATTTCTTTTTTTTCATAAATGACAACTAAGGTGTCTGACATTCAAAGGATTCCTAAATCAATATGTTGAACCGGTGGATAGCCTTACAAAGAAATTCAAACAAGTTGTGCAAATAATACACTGGCGTTTTAATGCCTCACTAAGAACAGTGACACTAGTAAAGCAGAGCTTACTGTAAGCTAAAACATTAATTCATTGATAGGTGGCTTCTTTACACCAGGTCGGGAGCAAAGGCTATACTCACGGCAACAAATGTTAGTTTTTGTTTAACCATCATTTTGTACAAGATGTAAAAGCATATAATCAATTATGTGCCAAAAGACAAGTATGTACAACTCACATCTGTCGGTACTATTACACATAATATATATGGTTTGCTTACTATTCAGTATCCTTCATAAATTTAAGCACATCATTTCTAGACCCTGAATATGTTGCGAAAACATGATCAATACCACTGACATCCCCCCACCCACTCAATCACATTACCCTGACAATGAACCCACCAGGTACTAATAATGCCGAGCACTAGACAATGTAGTAACACATATAACTTGTTTGTGTTCGGGTTTGATACGACATGAGCAACAAGTGTTCTACCCAGTCGGTCACATTTGGGACCAAAGAGACCAGGGCACATACCGATCAATCAGTTTGAATGCACCGTCCGGACGCCATCTGTTAGATTCGTCTGAATGCCGTGCAGGATGTGGTGCCCCGGGGGGGGGGGGGCGCAGAGATAGACTCCCGGAAGGCGGCGAGCTGGTCCGACCAGTTCCCTAGTGTCCCCCGAGCAGCTCCCCGGTATCCCTCAAGCAGTTCCCCCGTGTCCCCCGAGCAGTTCCCCAGTGTCCCCCAAACAGTTCCCCCGTGTCCCCCGAGCAATTCCGCGGTGTCCCCCAAGCAATTCCGTGGTGTCCCCCTGGCAGTTCTCCGGTGTCCATCCAGCAGTTCCCCGGTATCCCCCGAGCAGTTCCCCCGTGTCCCCCGAGCAGTTCCCCGGTGTCCCCCAAACAGTTCCCCCGTGTCCCCCAAACAGTTCCCGGTGTCCCCCAAGCAATTCCGTGGTGTTCCCCTGGCAGTTCTCCGGTGTCCATCGAGCAGTTCCCTGGTGTCCTCCGAGCAGTTCCCGGATGTCCCCCGAGCAGTTCCATAGTGTCTCCCGAACAGTTCCCCTGTGTCCCCGAACATCACCCAGTGTCTTGAGGGAGGACTTGCCTATCAAGATATTGGAACATGCATCTGATTTCTTGCGATATAGGCGAAATGAGGGGCGCTCTGGGTAAAAGAATGTCACCCCTTGCTACTCCCCCTACTCCCTCGCCATCAATTCAGGCTTTCATTGGTAGACACAGGTGACTGCTGTCATTGGCTGCTCCGTTACTTACAAATCATTAAAGCTGCATAGTTCGATGAAAATATCAAATTTTCAAAACCAAAGGGATATCTCGACTTGATTCTACATATCTAACTTAAATACTGGAGCACTTATTAAACATTTGTCACCACATAGAAGGAAGGAAATACTGACACAATTTAATAGAACCTATTACTGCAGAACCCCATAGGGTCAGAGTTTGACATACTTGCCAACATTAATGTAGCACATTTGTGCTTCAAATATCTCAAAAGTTAGCCATTTGAAATAAAGGTTACTTCAAACTAAAGTAAGTAGAAATCACCCTAATATATTTATCTAAAAAAATTACAGAAACTCTAAATAATCGGACTATGCAACTTTAAAGATCCAAAGACCTAACAGCACCACATTGATTAACTAATGTTAACGCCGCCATATTGCAATAACGATCTATCTATTTACTCAATCCTCTTTTGTTTACTGGCAGCATTTATATTTGCACGTGTACTTTGTGTGAATCACCAGGTGACAGGCCTTTAAGGTCAGTGCCTCGGCGCTGACAAAATACTTATTCTGCTGAAGAAGCAATCTAGGAAAAAAAACCATAAAAAATCAACGGTCGCACGATGCTCGCCTGGTGGGATACAATTTGTTAATGCAGAAGCAACATAATATAATGGTGATGTTGGTGGAGGTAGTGAAGATGAGGGCGGGGTGAGAATGACGGTGATGACGATAACTTAGTATTTTTATTTAATCACCTCTCACCACAAAGCGTAAATATCGACTATGATGGCAAGTTTGTGTGTTGTTGTTTTACGTCCTAGCAAGATCTAAGGTCATATCAAGACGGGTACCGACTTCTGACAGTGCGCACTCAATGCCACTTTCTAGTGCTGGGAGACCAGGCTGCCAGCACAATGACCTGATATCCCACTCAGTCACATTATCCTGACACTGAGCCAACCAGTCCTTGCCCTATCATAATAATGCCGTGTGCCTGGCTAGGAAGTGACAGGTATCAATTTTTAAGTCATTGGTTTGACTCGACCAGGGTTCAAACCCACGATTCCATGGTCAACCAACACGGCAGACCGACGCTCTAACTCATTCGGCCATCCCGTCTGGTTCTCTATGATGGTAATGATGGTTGTGATGATGATGATCATCATGAACATCATAACTAATATTGTCATGGTGATCAAGATGATTATGATGTTAATCTTGGTGATAGTGATGGTCATGATGACGATCCTAGTGGTGATGATGATGGTGGTGGTGATGATGATTGTGATTATGAGCACCATCACCGTCCCCATCATCACTGCAACCATCATCAGAAACTCCACCATCATCACCATAACCACCACCAACATCATCATCATTATCATCAGCATCATCAGAATCATCAGCATGATCATCATTATCAGAATAAGAACCATCATCACCACTACCAAACAACTGCTTGCTTAATATGCGGTTCTAGACCTGAGACTGGAATGAGTATTGGCTGCGATACAGTGAAGATCGTAATGCTAGGTACACACATACCGTATACGATTCGCGCACTAAAACTCCCGATCAGCTTAAAACTGAAGTCGGGCCGATTCATTTTTCGAATCGGGAATTGCAATCGTAGTGCTGGCGCACACCTACCGTTTTATCCCTAAAAATTAGTTTTTAGTCGTGAATCGCAATCGGTAGGTGTGCTAGGGGAGTGCACACCTCACGACTTTTGGGCAGTTTTAGATCGTATACGCTAGGTGGGTGCGGGAAAACGATCGTATACGCTAGGTGTGTACCGGGCATTAAGCAATCTCAGGGGCTATGGGATGCAGAACTTCACATTAGGGTGATAACACACCTGGCATATTGAGTGTAGCTTGAAAAATCTTCTAAGTTGCCTGAACCAACCAAGAGTGGCCATATCGGCACATCCATTTTTATTCAAGGGAAAATCATATATGAATTCATGGGTATCGATGTCCAGTTACAGCTAGACATCACTCAAATATGTAGATATAATGGGCATGTCCTTCCAAGAATGATTTAATATGAATGAAAGTAAGATTGCTTTACCAATATAAAGCATGAACACATTTTAATGTTCCTTAGATCAACTGGACTGCAAAATGCGCCTACAAATTTGGCTAGGCTTTGGGAGTTTGATTTTGGTGTCATTTTTTACAAATTTCGCCACTTTAAAGTTGCATCTGAAATTAATGCTGCTTTCTGACCATTTAAGATTGTCATATATCAATATGGCCCGTGCTGCTAACATGGTATTAACCTATCACCAATCAGTTCAGTATTTTTACAAATAACCAGCCATACCAGAATAACACAAAACATTACCAGCCTTTCCAGATTGGTATTAATGATGGTTGTTTGCATGGAGACCGTCTTCACTCTACTTTTCAAGATTCCTAAGTATATAGTGCTTTGACATCTCAGTCACAGTATCATAGTACTGAGATTAGGTGGCAGTGTTTATTCAAGACTTTGTGGCGGCAGTGCTTATTGAGAATTCTACATTGGCAGTCCTTTTCTATCATCTTAAAGCTAAGCGCAAGGCTAGGCACTGGCACTGACACACTTTTAAGTCATTGGTTAGGATATGTCAGAGTTCGACCCCACGACCTCACTCATGGGAAGCCAACCAACACTATTATTGATTCGGCCACCTTGTGAAGTACTATGTGAAGAGTTCAACAGGCACAACAACCGACAAATCCATGTTTAGCTGTTTTCTCTAAAATGGAATAAGTTTATCCATTTAATATTGGATAGTGTATTACATAGGGGATTTGTCAATTACTGCGACAAATCAGCTGGTTTAAAGGAATGATGGCAACCTCAACTCAAACTTAAGCTGATAGTAATGGTTTCATTTCAGCCCGAATGGTGTTTGCCAGTTTTTGCACATGAACTCTTCATGTAAATCTAAACAAGCAGCTATTCAGTCATATTCCCTGTTCTGTGTCGTGTATTTCTCCAATGCCCGACGAGGTAGTTCCCCCAAATATTCATACAATGTTCTTAATTGGGTGCCGATCGCTAACCCCTCCTTGTGTGCTCCACAGGTGTTCATCTACAACAGCACCGTGTACCTGGTGTGCCACTGGCTCGCCATGTCAAGCATCTGCTATAACCCATTCATCTACTTCTGGTTCAACGACTATTTCCGGGCGCACATCAAGTCCTGGATCTCCTGCTGCTACCGCCGCTCCACTCGGATCCACCCGGGCACGGAGCGCGACGGCATCCTGGTCCGGCTCGACCGCCTCGAGAACCGGCGCAGCCCCGCCAACTCGACCCTCACCGGCCGCAAGACGACGCGCTCCAGCGAAGTGGGGCGCGGGGTGTCCGGGAGGAAGAGCAACGCGGGGCCCGGGGAGGGCGGGGTGGGCTCGAGGAGACCCGGAGCGGGCGACAGTCACAATGCCCCCACTGCCGACAAGCCGTGTCCCCGGGAGGCAGCGCCGTGCGCGCCTCTCACGGCCGCAGCTGCTGCAGGGCCCGGGGAAGTGCAGAGCGGGGCGACGCTGGAGATGGTGCGGCTCTGTGCCGTGACCAGCGACCCGCCAAGTGACGACCACTGCATCAGCGACGAGAAGCGGCGCGCGCTGACGGAACACTACTTCAAGGCTAACTCGGCGGGCGAGAAGGAATTCTGACAAGTGACCACTTCCGGTACACGTGAGGAACTGGCGGTCAGTAACAAGCCAGCCGTACTGTGAGGCTTGCCGCGCGGGATTTCACATAGTTTGCAGGAAGTCACTTTACACAAATAACACTTAATCTACATCGCATATGACGAGTAATTATCATTGCCTTATCTGATTTTCCTTCAACCTGTCAGAATCTGCTAATTAGATTAGAGGCATACCTATCGAAGACATGTGCTGCGCGAGGAGGGGGGGGGGGCGGGCATCTGAATACATTACCACAGATGATGGGAGTTGGGTGCACTCGACCACAGCGCTTCTGGAGGAATAATAGTAACACAGCACATGTTCCCCTACAATTTATACTCGTATAATGCGTTTTACACCACACATGAATGGGTGAATATTTTAAATGTACACATATTTATACTTGTAACTATATTATCTTAAAATATAATATTTTCACAAATGGCTGGTCAAAATTATATAACTTCAAAGGGGGGACACTTTCAAGATATAATATGCTCTTATATCTACGTACATCACCTACTGTCACGAACACCCAAGTAACTAAGTCATAGTCATGGGGCGTCATACTGGCATGGGGCGTCATTTCCGGTGACAACACTAAGTCAACATTCTACAGTGGTTGAGCTTAATCACCAAGTACGGTGGTAATGTTTATTCAAGACTTTTCAGCAGCAGTGCTACTTCAAGACTTTCCGGTGGCAGTGATCATTATGAACTTTTCAGTGACAATGCTTAGTCGGACCAGACGGGATGGCCGAATGAGTTAGAGCGTCCGTCTCCCGTGCTGGTAGATCGTGGGGTTGTGGGTTCGAACCCTGGTCAAGTCTAACCAATGACTTAAACATTGATACTTGTCGCTTCCTACCCAGGCACTCAGCATTATTAGGACAGGACAAGGACTGGTGTACTCAGTGTCAGGATAATGTGACTGAGTGGGATACCAGGTCATGGTGCCGGCGGCCTGGTTTCCCAGTGGGACAGCACTATAAAGTCGCCATGAGTGAGCGCTGTCACAAGTCGGTACCCGTCCTGATATGACCTTAGATGTTGCTAGGACGTAAAACAACAAACAAACAAAAACAAAGACAATGCTTAGTCAAGACTCTGTGGTGGCTCGGGTCATTAAAACATTAGGCTGGCAGTGTTTATTCAAGACTTTGTGGAGCAGAGATTAGTAAGAACTCTCGCGTGACACTGCTTATTTAAGACTTTACGGTTTCAGTGATGATTACAGACTTCTTAGTGGCAGTGATTATTAACAATTTTATAGTGGCAATGCTTATTAAAGACTTTATGGTGGCAGTGGCCATTAAATATATTATGGTGAGTATCTAAGACTTTATTGTGCGAGTGATCATTAAAGACTTCATGATGGCAGTGCTTATTTTAAGACCTCATTGAGGCAGTGATCATTAAATATGTTCCAGTGGCAATGCTGATTAAATACTTTATGATGGTAGTGATCGCTAACAAATTTATGGTGGTAGTCTTTTTTTCTTTTTTTTAAACTTTCTGGTGTGAGTGATCACTAAATAAAGATTTTATGATTGCAGTGCTGATTTAAGACTGTGGAGGTAGTAATTATTAAAGACTTTACAATGGCAGTGGTTATTTAAAACTTTATGGTGGCAGCGATCATAAAATACTTTGTGGTGCCAGTGTTTTTTTCAGACTTTATGATGCGAGTGATCATTAAAGACTTCATGATTGCAGTGCTTGCTTAATACTTTATGGAGGCAGTGATCATTAAAGACTTTACAATGGCAGTGGTTATTCAAGACTTTATGGAGCCAGTGATCATTAAAGACTTTACAATGGCAGTGGTTATTTAAGCCTTCATGGTGACAGTGATCATTAAAGACTTTACAATGGCAGTGCTTATTTAAGACTTTATGGAGGCAGTGATCATTAAAGACTTTACAATGGCATTGGTTATTTAAGACTTCGTGGTGCCAGTGATCATTAAAGAGTTTACAATGGCATTCGTTATTTAAGACTTCATGGTGGCAGTGATCATTAAATACTTTACAATGGCAGTGGTTATTTAAGACTTCATGGTGGCAGTGATCATTAAAGACTTTACAATGGCAGTGGTTATTTAAGACTTCATGGTGGCAGTGCTCGTTCAGTAGGACCATACTAATAGTGACAGGTGCGCTGGTGCAGGCAGACATGTTCACCAGGTATGACTTGATGCAGTTTGGTGCTAAATCAAAATGGCGGAACTCTGAAGATCCCCACTGCATACCGCACTGTTCACTGCAGTATATGGCATATAACCGAACACATCTGAATGGTGGTGTATAATATGGGTGAGGCGATATATCAGCATAATACTGTTGTACCAAAATATGTTGTTTATTTCATTCAGGTCTATAGAAATATGAACGATATCCCATTAAATATGTTGAAGAAAAAATGTATAATTGAGTATGCCATATTCCAATATGATAATGATATAACAGACAGATGGCAACAAACTGATCGAATCATATCACCTATGGCGCCAGTCTGCGGATGAATTTGACAATACAGAATTAATGTTCCCTCCTTATTGGGTGCTCCGGATGGATACACTGTCCATTGTTAATGTCTTCTGTTTTTTAAGTTTTATTTTCACGTCATGCCTTCGGATTATAATTGTGTATATTCCTGAAACCACAAATATGTTGTGAACTATATATATATTATAATGATAATGCCTGGATGGCTTCGCTATATTTTTGCGCCGAATACAACTCCAAAATGGTTTGGGGTTGGACCCCGATGAAACGCTTGTCACAGGATCGGTGTGTTATTTTATAATTTGATAGAACACTGATTTCTTTGAGTAATTTCAATCAAAGCTGATTCACTCAACCATGACTATGTATAGTTGCTTTGCAGGTATGATTGATCCAGTAAACAACTTTAGCCAAATTCGCTTCACTCGGCACAGAGAAATGAGCGATATGAACAGTAAGAGAAGCAACAGAGTCAAGAATCTTTGTAGAGTTTAATGAAACACATAGCAGGGCCTGGCATGCAGGCTAGCAAGCGGGTGACTCGGACCCTAACACAGCAGTATCAGCACAGGATCATACATGAACGTATTCGCTTGATCAGGAGCATCGTCATCATTATCGAAGGCAAGCAGAAGATGTCAGCGCTCACCCCAGAAACAGAGGGTGGGAGGGTGTGGAAGCGAAGTGAAACGGTTGGAGGCGGAAAAGAAGTGAGGTAGAAAAGTAGAAACCGGAAACGAGGAAAGGAGGTCAGACAGTTGCCTCGTTAGCAAATTAGACATGTTAGCCTCCGCCAACATGCGCGTTTATAGCTGTTAAGTTAAAGTTGCATAGTCCGATGGTATTTGAATTATTGCTTTTCTTTTTAGATACATATATCAGATCTATCATAACGAACTTTACAGTGAAGACATTGTGGTGGGTCGGATTATTAAAAGCATTAGGCTGGCAGTGTTTATTCAAAACTTTGTGGCGGCATAGACTCTCATTAGTCTGGAGTCATTTTGGTGAAACATGGCTAATTTTAAAGCAGTCTCAACGGAAAGAACCCCAAACAATTTCGGCAACCTTGTCAAAATTCCTGTATCTATGGGACATCTTAAAACCTAGCGATTCAGGTTGACCTACTTTAATACTAATACAGGTAGCGTGGTCTCCTGAAATGTTTTACTGGCCAAGTCAAGTTTGTTTGTTTTGGGGAAGTTTTCAGTCGTGTTGGTGCACTGAAGGCTGCAAATCTGCAGCACTGTATGGGCACCACTGAAAGCGGTCAGGAGTTGGCTTCCGATGAGTAGTGGTCAGAGAAATGGAAGGGGGGGAGGAAGAGAAAAGGCAGCCCAAGAGCCCAACCACAGTCCTCTGAGAGGGCCGTGGGAGGCTGGGTGGTTGGTGTAGTTTTACGCCCCAGCAAGACCCTAGGTCATACCAGGATGGGCACTGACCTGTCACAGCATGCACTCTTGGCAACTTTATAGTGCTGCCTCACTGAGAATTCAGGCCAGTGGCACCATGACTAGATGTCCCACACAGTCACATTATCCTGACACTGTGTGCCCAGACCCTGTCCTGACCGCATTACGCCAAGCGCCATGCAGCAACAGGTACCGATTTGATAAGTCATTGGTTTGAAGTTCATCCAGATGGTAAGTCATCTTCTCCCCCTTGCCACGCACCTACACGCTCTGTGTCCAGTGATTGAAAGTGAGTGTGTGTGGTGGTGGGTGACTGTATGGGATGTGCATCTGATTTCCACACTCCCATCTCTATTTTATGTGGGAGGTATGTGTGAGACATGGGTGTGTGGAGGGTAGGGAGGCTGGTAACTGGTGTGCGTGTCCGTGCGTGTGTAGGAATGGGGGATTCTGGGGGAGTGGGTAAGCACGGGTGTGTCGTGATTTATTTCAGTCACAAACTGTATCTACTCTGTAAATACAGTGAATTAAAAAAAACGATCTTTTTACTTTACGAGTAAAACACTTGTCCGGACACTGTTTGCACGGGGTTCGAATCCCAGTTGTGTTTCTCTTTTCTTTTCTCTTCTTGTTAATACTAGGTTTTGTTCTCGCTACATGTATTTCAGATCTGGATTATAAAGAAACTATAACTTCAAATATAAAAATCATGTGTATATGTATGCATATAAAGTCGCTGCTACAGTACAATGATGAGACAAGACAAGTAAGTGGGTTGAGATGATATCTTCTCTGGCTTAGGGGATATGATGCCCTAGCCTAATAAAATGCCAGTGCGCGAGTGACAGTATTCGCGGCACTGGGGTGGTGGGCACCACCTGTCCCACCCAGGGGAGGGGCCACCCATAAAGTAGTACACAGAATCAGGGTGGCCAGTAGGGGATATTCCCTTATGCGCTTTTACACTCGCATAAGTTTTATACATCACATATATGTGTGTATGTATTTATGTATACATCATTAGATGTATGCATGCATACTCCCCGGTCCCCCCCCCTCCCACCTCAACAACTGACCTGGCTGTGGGTGGTTGGGTAGGGTTCCATCAAGCTTCGACTAGATGTCCTGGAACCTGACTAAGCCATACATGGTACTGGAGAAGGGAAAGTCTAAGGAGGTCATGAGATGGGTCTAATTGGTTAGTGGCCTCCCTGCCAAATGGCTTTCTCAAAGTAGGTGCCTAAAGGGTAATGAATTCACTGATTATTCTCTATAGGCTGTCCCAAACCCTTAGCTAATGCTATAGCCTCTAAGTTGGATATATATATATAGAGTGAAATGTAGATAAATGTGTTAGCTTTGAAACAAAAAAGGTTTCCTCGAACCATGCAACTTTAACATGAGCCATCCTGATTCTCGGGTGATTGAAGACGAGATTTTCTGCAATTATTTACAACGCAACTCTCATATGTATTATGACTACATTACTTGTTACTTCGAGAATGGGTGATGCTTCGAGAGATACTATCTGTTGTGTACTGAAAACAAGCATAAGCAAAACTATACAATGTGCATAACCACCAACAAAATGTTTGATTTGACTTCGTTGTATTTATATACATTTTGAAAAAATTGTACTACGCACATTTGAGTCAGTAATTCATTCAGCTAATGTGGCGGCACCTGGCGGGAAATACATGACATTGTATATCTTATTGCTAAATCCCAGGTATGTCAAATAACGCTGCGATCGGTATCTATGCCAGAATTTATTCAGGCGGGGTGTTCCAAATTTCACTGGTACCAGGGTACCTCAGAAAGGACTGGAAATGTGACCCAGAACACCACGCTTACCGCTTCACCTTACTTGGTGGAAGATGGCGGAGGTGGTGAATACATATAAAACATGGTGAATACACATACAACATGGTGAATACACATACAACATGGTGAATACACATACAACATGGTGAATACACATACAACATGGTGAATACACATACAACATGGTGAATACACATACAACATGGTGAATACACATACAACATGGTGAATACACATACAACATGGTGAATACACATACAACATGGTGAATACACATACAACATGGTGAATACACATACAACATGGTGAATACACATACAACATGGTGAATACACATACAACATGGTGAATACACATACAACATGGTGAATACACATACAACATGGTGAATACACATACAACATGGTGAATACACATACAACATGGTGAATACACATACAACATGGTGAATACACATACAACATGGTGAATACACATACAACATGGTGAATACACATACAACATGGTGAATACACATACACCATGGTGAATACACATACAACATGGTGAATACACATACAACATGGTGAATACACATACAACATGGTGAATACACATACAACATGGTGAATACACATACACCATGGTGAATACACATACACCATGGTGAATACACATACACCATGGTGAATACACATACACCATGGTGAATACACATACAACATAGTGAATACACATACAACATGGTGAATACACATACACCATGGTGAATACACATAGAACATGGTGAATACACATACAACATAGTGAATACACATACACCATGGTGAATACACATACAACATGGTGAATACACATACAACATGGTGAATACACATACAACATGGTGAATACACATACACATGGTGAATACACATACAACATGGTGAATACACATACACCATGGTGAATACACATACACCATGGTGAATACACATACAACATAGTGAATACACATACAACATGGTGAATACACATACACCATGGTGAATACACATACAACATGGTGAATACACATACACCATGGTGAATACACATAAAACATGGTGAATACACATACAACATAGTGAATACACATACACCATGGTGAATACACATACAACATGGTGAATACACATACACCATGGTGAATACACATACAACATGGTGAATACACATACAACATGGTGAATACACATACACCATGGTGAATACACATACAACATGGTGAATACACATACAACATGGTGAATACACATACAACATGGTGAATACACATACAACATGCATACCAGATGGGATGGTTAAAAGAGTTGAGCACCCGCCTTCCGCACTTGTATGTCATGGGATTCAAACTGTGGTTAAAAATTGATACTTGTCACTCCCTACCCTGGTATTTGGTATTACTAGGATAGGGCAAGGAGAAGTGGAATGAGGAAGACTGGTTATCCATGATTGAAATAGTCCCTGCTTAATCAACTAATGTACCAACAAAAATTGGTATTTCATATAATGTGAACTATTTGCTAAGACAATTTAACAGCAATGTAAATTTGACACACATGTATCGGAAGAATCCCACTAATTTTGTTCACCAGACAGCATGCGGTTATCGATACAAATCATAATGACCCATGCGCCTACATTAATTAAACTACCAAACAGAGTATCTCTGCCTCACTCTTACCAGCTTAGAGTGTGTAGCGAAAACAATCGCAACAGTATTGCCTTTCATAGATGAATGCAAATAACTTAAAACATAACACTGTCCCCGTTCTCATACATCATCCCATTACTAACAGTTATGATCAAAGATGGGTTTTCGACCAGATGGGGTGGCTGAATGAGTTGAGCGTCCGTCTCTCGCGTTGGTCGAGTCAAACCAATGAATTAAAAATTGATATTTGATGCTTCCTAGACAGGTGCTCGGCATTGTTAGGATAGGGCGGGGACTGGTTGGCTCAGTGTCAGGATAATGTGACTGAGTGGAATATCAGGTCATGGTGCTGGAAAAGCACTAAAAAGTCATCATGAGTGTGCACTGTCACAAGTTGGTACCCATCTTGATATGACGTTAGATGTTGCCAGGACGTAAACCTGACGTTTTGTAGAATTTATAAATATACACGAACGAGCCACAAAATATGAACTGGATGATTGTGAATGTACACATATGATAATGCTTATTATGTAAATCCCTTAAGTTATGTATTCGTATGTAACACTTTCATATCAACAAAATATACCGTTGAACTCAGGTGTTAAAAATAACACTGCGATTAAATGAATATCCTTACCAAAAATGGGAGAAGATGTTGCAATAAAATATTGCTATGAAACAACTATATTAAATTGATCTCGATGTTCATTAAACAGGTATGTACAGTATTTAAATCATTCTACAGTATAACCCCGTTAAACCAAACATGAAGGGACCCTAGAAATTTGTGTGGATTAACCAGTCATTGGTTTAAGCGAGCTTTGGCTTCGATTTTGACTTTGAGTAAGTGTGTATTGCCCATGTAATATACAATGTATGTGGACACTTTGATTATTGTTGTTTTATGTATATACAATATAAACCCGTTAAACCAAGCTCAGTTAAACCAAACGATCGGTTAATCCAAACTTTTTTCGGCGACCCAGCGAAATACTACCATGTATCATAAAACAAAGTTGGTGAGGTCTCAGATGACCTTATAACCATATGAAAGTTTGGTTTAACTGTACCGGAAGTGTCCTGGGGACCGACAATTTAGTTTGGATTAACCGATAATTTGGCTTAACCGACTTTGGTTTAACCAACTTTTTATATGATAAATGGTAGCATGTTGCCAGGCCGCCGAAAAAAGTTTGGATTAATCGATCGTTTGGTTTAACCAAGCTTGGTTTAACGGGGTTATACTGTATTTTGATTATATGTAGATTAGCCTTACACATTAAGTGTGATTATGGCCTAATAAATAAAGATTGTCGAAAATAAAGAGAGTCGAAAACAATATTAGCCAAAAAAGAAAATCCACAGAGATATATAATTGAATTTCATAAACCCATGACATAAACTGTGATCATTATAGTCGCCTAATTCTTATACACCACCTATATATATATATCATATAACAGGTATATATATAATAGTTCACTGATTCATCCCAAGGTTCTACATTACACCAGCTCAATCCATTCATCAACTTAATGTGGTAATATTTGGTTAAATAGCGTATTGTAGGGCGTGAGGGTTTGATCATTCGTGTCTCCTGGCTGCTCCATACCTGAGATACATAGGCTACATCACATTTATATTAATGGCACGAAAGGGAATGTTCCCTATATTGATCACCCATATGTTGTGTACTACTTTATAGATGACCCCTTTTGACAGTTGGGCCAGGTGGCACCACCACCCCCAACCCTTCAAGTGACACGAAATACTGTCACTCGCGCACTGGCATTTTTTATATACTTGAAAAGGGAAGATGTAATGTATGGTACTGAAGTGATCAGGGGATCGCTTGGTCGCGTGATCGGATGCACCGGTGACGTCATCAGAGCGCACTTGGAGGCTCACTACCCATATTATTAATAAAGTTAATCTAGTACTCGGTGCATTCACTTGTCAATACATTACACTCAGTGCTGGATTTACCTATAGGTTTGATAGTTTGACTGGCTTAAGCCTAAGGCCTCACAATCTAAGTGTGTGTGGGGGCAGGGCGGGGGAGGGGGCTCTACCCAGGTGTATGATATTCTTGACACTGTATAATATTCTTGACCTTCCAGAGGGATCTCCAAAGTGGAATAGCCTAGGGCTTCTCTCCATCTAAGTCCGGCACTGCTACTCCTATATGATAGTGCACATGATTACGGCGAACAGTTGGATATGACATACTTAACTGACATTCTTTGCACATTAATTTTAATTCCAAGATTTGGAGCTAAGTTCTTTTCGGTAAGACAGACAACAACAAAGATATACAAATATTATAGGATTTTAATACACTATACCTACTCTTTTGAGAGCATTTATTGAAAATATGCTACTATATTATTGTAAATCAGCTCAGCAAAATGACCATACTCTCAGATCTCGTAGCAGCTATTTATATGGAATACAGCGCCATAATGATCGTTTTATTTTCACACTTAAATCTGCGAATAAATCGAATTCAAACACAAAATTTTATTGCAGAAGGGTGATGAATTTTTTTGAGATACTTGGATCACTTTTCCAAAGCAAGTGTGTGGTGACAGCTCAGCTAAAGGCTGGTGAATTTTTCTTTGAGACTTCATCAATTTTCCAAAGCGAGTGTGTGGTGACAGCTCATCTAAAGAGTGATGAATTTTTCTTTGATACTTGATCACTCTTCCAAATCGAGTGTGTGGTAACAGCTCAGCTAAAGGGTGATGAATTTTTCTTTGATACTTAATCACTTTTCCAAAGCGAGTGTGTAGTAACAGCTCGGCTAAAGGGTGATGACTTTTTTCTTTGATACTGGGATCACTGTTTTTCAAAGCGAGTCTGTGTTGACAGCTCAGCTCCAGTGATGCGGAATTCTTGTCCTTTTTCATTCATTTTCCATAAGCAGTAAGGTGAATGAAAGAAGAAAGATTGTGGTATATTACTTCAATTTTCAAAAGCAAGGTTGTAGAACTATGCTCAAATGAATGAACTACACATATGTTTTTTTGCTTGTTCTTCTTGTTTTTCGAGACAACTACATAACTGTGTAGTGAACTACATAACTAGTCTTGCACATAATGTGTTTGTTTGGACTCTGCCAAGGAATACTACAAAAACGGGCTACAGGCTGTTTGAAATGTTGTAGTATAAGATGAAATGGTGGTTCATCTTTCATGGACATTAAAAATGGTGGAATATTACCTTTGGTTGTCATGAAATGTTGGTTCATTTGAAATTCATGGACATTAAAAGAAATTGGTAGAATACTTGCCTTTGGTTATCATGAAATGTTGGTTCATTTAAAATTCATGGACATAAAAATTGGTCGAATATTGCCATTAATTGTCATGAAATGTTGTATACAGTGAAATGTTGGTTCATTTGAAATCCATGGACATAAGAATTGGTTGAATATTGCCATTGATTGTCATGAAATGTTGTATCAAATGAAATGTTGGTTCATTTGAAATCCATGGACAAAAAAATTGGTTGAATATTGCCATTCATTGTCATGGAATGTATTAACTTTATGCTGTCATTGACATTATTGATATTGTTACTTGTCTTTGAGCTGGAAAATGCATATTGTTATATAATATATATAAGGATTTAAAGAATATATTTAAGGGATATATTTAATTAATATATTTAAGGAGTTACAGAAAAATACTTTGGAGAGTGAAATGTATTATTCAAATATGTGACTTTACTGAATAAAACTCAGATAGTGGTGTGAAAAATGTGAAGAAAGTGGAAACTTTCTATAAATATATATACTGCAAATATGAAGACCAAGGCATCGATACCATCAATATCGCAAGCTAATGCAGTGGTTCAACCTGGAGAACACTGTCATATATAATTAAATCGAAGAAATAACTGACATAAAGCCAATGGAGAGAATTAATATGAAGAGATGATGGTAACAGCTGAGGAATTTGTATTGATACCGTAACAGCATGTAAAACTGAAGCTAAAAGCTAGAAATCTGTCAGTATTTAATAATATAGACGTACCCATTGTAATTTCTAAGTTCGAGAAGAACCTCTATCATTGCTTTGTTTACCTTTTGATGCTGAGTATACGCTGTGGGTATACAGCTTTTTGTTGTTTGTACTATTTCTGTAAAAATGAACATTTAGTGTTATATACATGTACAGAAAGGTAAAAACGACACTTGGAAGCCATTTCTGCCTTTAATTCCACTCAAAACAACATATTTTTAGTGAAAACAGAGTATTTGGTCGGTTTCTACAAGAAAATAGTGTGTGAAACTAGGTCATCAATTCCACTTGCTTAAGCCTTATCCACGATGTTATACCTATGGAGACCTGTGGAACAACCACGCGTGTACCATCCACATTGGCAGGTTTTTCATAGCTTGACAGCCAGAGGGCGTAATGGGTGGGCCAATCATATTGATTTAGGGACTAAATGGTAGTAACAACATAGGCTGTTTGTACCAATGTAAAGCCGATGCTGTCTGACTGCAGACTAACCTCTGGAGTGTCACAAGAACCTCTGAAGTGTCACAGAGTTGGAAAAAGGTCAGATTGGACTAAATCTGGCCACAAATTGCTGGCACAAAGCTTTTAACACTGTAGAGAATGTCAGAGATGGTATATTTTCTTCGTAACAGGCAGAAAAAAGGGTAGTTTGTAAAAAAAAAAGAAGATGTATTCATCTTTAAATGGTGGGTTCCATGGGTATATGGAAAACAACGTATAGGGTTGTAAACTTCTTTCCTCGCTGCTTTATTGATATAACGGATGTGGTAAGAAGTGGAAGGGCAGAGTAGGTTGTAAAATATTCCGATATAGTGCAGGGGGGGGGAGAGTACTATTATTTGATGTGTTATTTGTATGCCTAGCCAGTTGAGCTTGTATGTATATGTATGTATATGTATATATATTTATTGGTTGGGTTATGGCTGAGTTTTATGTCGATGACATAGTGAGTGCTGGCAGGCTGAGTGTGGTGGCACTCAGGACCTTCTGCCTGAGTAGGGGTCAACACAATTCAGTAGGGGTCAACACAATCAGGCTGTGAGGAGAAGCCAGGTCAAGGTTTGTTGTGGCCAGGCAGCCACTGGTGGTAGGCAGACTACCAGTTGCTATTGGGAGTGGAAATGCTGTTCTCCTATTGCGTGACCGGGGTGGTGTGACACCCTACCAGGGAACCTGGTTACTATAAAAATAAAGATAGGAGGCTTGCCTTGCCTTACTCTCTTTACTCTTACTTCCTCTTTCTTCTTATCTGTATCGTATTTCCTTACAGCCTACTTGCAAAGCCACATATTTGGGTACCAACTCTAGATTAGGTTACTACCCGTACACTGCTTAACATTCACATTAGTTCCCAACTCAATTCTCAGCAAAATAATCAGATATGTGAAATATGGCCCTTAATATTAAAATCAATGAAGATTTGGCACATGACGTCAGTGGAGCCCTTCTTATCATGGAGGCAGCTCGTATAAAATATGGGATCTAGAAGTGGGCTACGGTGCTAGAAAGGGGACGTCACAGTGTGAGAAGTGGGGAAGCCACTGCTAGAAGTGTGGAAGCCAGAGTGCTAGAAGCGGCAAACCACAGTGTTAAAAGAGGGGCATCCACTCTGCTTGAAGTGGGGAAACAACAGGCTTAGAAGTTGGGCGGCCACAGTGCTTGAAGTGCGGAATCCACTGTGCTAGAAATGGAGAAGCCACAGTGCTAGAAGTGGTAAGCAACTGTGCTAAAAGTGCGGAAGCCATAGTGCTAAAAGTGTGGAAGCCATAGTGCTAAAAGTGTGGAAGCCACAGTGCTAGAAACGGGGAAGCCACAGTGCTAAAAGTGTGGAAGCCATAGTGCTAAAAGTGTGGAAGCCATAGTGCTAAAAGTGTGGAAGCCATAGTGCTAAAAACTCGGAAGCCACAGTGCTAGATGTTTGGAAGCCACAGTCCTAAATGTGTGGAAGCCACAGTGCTAGATGTTTGGAAGCCACAGTCCTAAAATTGTGGAAGCCATAGTGCTAAAAGTGTGGAAGCCACAGGGCTAGAAGAGGGAAGCCACAGTGCTAGAAGTGTGGAAGCCACAGTCCTAGAAAGGGGAAGCCACAGTGTTAGAAATGGGGAAGCCACAGCATTAGACGTGGTAAGCAACTGTGCTAGAAGTGGTAAGCAACTGTGCTAGAAGTGGTGAGTAACTATGCTAAAATTGTGGAAGCCACAGTGCTACAAACGTGGAAGCCAATGGTGAAATGACCAATGACGACACGACTCGTTTCAGTCGCTACACTATCAATATGGTCAAAACGCTTCATCCAACACATGTCACGGGATAAATAAGAACATGCATGCAACCTATCTTTGTACAATGAAGAAGGAAAGTAAAGGGCTATGGCGTTCCTTCAGATAAGACAATAGACAATTTCCACTGACAACCCACCCTCTGACAGCAGTGGGAAGAACGAATGTAATAATTAGCACGTCACTATGCAGCATGCCCTGTGGACACGTTTTCATAGATGATTTCCATAACCAAGTTGCTCTCTCACGGTGGTGACAAGAACTACTGTAGTGGGCAGTGCCTCGCTATGTATATTCAGCAGAAAGGATATATTCATTACATCGTTTCCAGCATATTCCTTAAAGATCCGTTCACATAACGATTTGATATATCAGTATAAAATATTCACATCCTGGAAATTGTGGCTATATTATGCTTAGAACTGCTAAGCATATCCCAGGGATACTTTTTCTAGTACTCATGAGCAAATCAGTACCGGCCTAGTTGGTTATAGCTCCAACATTATATTCTGTGACATCAGCCAAGGATTTAAGTCTTTAATAAGTCTTTAATATTCGATCACGTGATATTAGTGTGTATTCCTTACCTGAATATTATCTAGATTTTACTCAAATATTAATACTCTCAAAAGAGAATCTCGACTGTGCTTAGAGGTTTGGAGTGGGTTAAGCCTGACCCTGAAAGGATCAATCCCCACCAATAAAAGTGGGGCTCAAATAGCCACATGCTACTATTGGTGTCAGTCGGAATGAAAGATTATGTTGTCATAAGGTTTCATACAATGACAGCGAACAGGAAAGCTTCACACGTATTGAGACTTTGTGAGAAAATCAGGTTGGTTGGTGATTGTTTTTTGGAGGTTCATGTCCTGGCAACATTTAAGGTTATATCAGGACGGGTACCGACTTGTGACAGTGAACAATCATGGATACTGTATAGTGCTGCCCCACTGAGAGACCAGGCCACCAGAAATATGACCTGGTATCCCACTCAGTCACATTATCCTGACATTTAGCCAACCAATCCTTGCCCTATCCTAATAATGCTGACCACCTGGCTAGAAAGTGACAAGTATCAATTTTTAAGTCATTGGTTTGATTCAACCAGGGTTCGAATCCCACGATCTACCAAAACAGGAAACGGACGCTCAACTCATTCGGCCATCTCGTCTGGTCCATTCAAGTAATCACCAACTAAACAATTTCAGCTCTACATATATGAAACCCTCCTTGTGCCCTTCTTTTCGCCCTGACTCAACACTCAGTAGCCGTTTAACTATAACACAATTGATCCGATGGGTCCGTTTTACCCACCCAATCTTTGCAATCTACAATATAATATTTCATACTCACCCACCTGCCATCACCTGATAGGCTGGTTGGTGCCTGACCCACCTGTCACCACCTGATAGCCTGGTATGTGCCTCACCCACCTGCCATCAGCTGATAGGCTGGTATGTGCCTCACCCACCTGCCATCACCTTGACAAGGCTAAGGCTCGAATCTGTGACTCTGTAGGCAGGCTATGGTGAAATCAATACAGACAAAGAGAAAGGAAGAGTATACATTGTAAAGAAGAAGAGAGAGTCAGGCCCTCTGGTTTATCATTTATATGGTTATATGTGCCTCACCCACCTGCCATCATCTGGTAGGGTGGTATGTACCTCACCCCCCTGCCATCACCTGATAGGGTGGTATCTACCTCACCCCCCTGCCACCACCTGATAGGCCTCTTGGTTCCTCACCCACCTGCCACCACCTGATATGCTGTTATGTACCTCTGTCACCACCTGATAGGCTGGTCGGTGCCTCACCCACATGCCACTACCATGCCTTGGTTTACTTTGTCATACGCCCCACTTTACATCCCATTCCTTAAAGTTGCATAGTCCGATGGCGTTTGAATTTTTGTTTTATTTTTAGATAAATATATTAAATTGATCGTTAAACCTACTAATCACTAGTCCGGAGTCATTTTGATGGGAAAATGGCTAGTTTTGAAGTAATTTGAGCTGAAAGAACTCAAAATACTTTCGACAAGCTTTCCAAATGTCCTCCATCCATAACCCATATTGACATCTCACGATGGTCACATGGTGTGAGCTGACCTGCTAATGGCTAGGTATTCTGGTATCCTACTGTTTCTACTGGCCACATACACACAATGTGCCCAGTGATTGTGGGGGTGGGAATAGGGATGGGGGGGCATTTAGCTGCATGGGGTGCATATCTGATTACCACACTCTCTGTGGGACGGGGGTGCGGGGAGGCGGATGGGGAAGGGTGGTTGGTTGGGTGGGGTGCCGTCAAACTTCCACCCCTATGTCCTTGAACCTGACAAAAGCCATACGTGGTACTGGGAATGAGGGTTACACTATTGAGGTCACGAGATTGACCTGATTGGTTAATGGCTTCCCTGTCTGATGAGTTTCTCAATGTAGGTATACGCAGGGATGAGTTAGTAAATCCACTGATTATTTTGCATATGTTGACCCATATCACTAGTTAAT
This sequence comes from Branchipolynoe longqiensis, assembly GCA_030323885.1. Classification (NCBI taxonomy): domain Eukaryota; kingdom Metazoa; phylum Annelida; class Polychaeta; order Phyllodocida; family Polynoidae; genus Branchipolynoe; species Branchipolynoe longqiensis. Next base: position 59,273,582 of record CM059190.1, on the reverse strand, counting down.
GCATCAATATATAAGTTGGATATATAGAATCAAATGTAAATAACTGTTTTGGTTTTGAAAAATATATATTTAATCGGACCATGGAACTTTAAGGCCCTGTCACACTTTACTGGATTGCGGAAATGGATTGAAACGGCACAAAGTCCGCTGATATCCGGCAAAGTCCGGTTTGTGTCCATTGCATATCCATTGATATCCATTGATATCCGGCCCGATCCGTTATAAGTTTTGAGCATGCACAAAACTTGTAACGGATTGCACGGGACTGACGTATGGGGTTATTATCCGTCACAGTCCGTTCCCCGTCCATTACCATCTGTTACCCATCCGTTCCCATCAGTCCCTGTCTGTTACCATCCATTCCTGTCCATGACCATCCGTTACATATCCATTACACGTCCGTTGCCATTCGTTATAATTCTTTTTGTATACTGAAGTGTCTGTTGATCGGTATATACGTTATCAACCATTACCGTCTGTTACCCATCCGCTCCCATCTGTTACCCGTCCATTACTGCCTGTTACCCGTCCGTTACCATCCGTTACATAATCGATACATTCCAAGTCCGAATCACACCGGATTCGAATATTTTTTTCCGTTTCAATCCGTTTCCTCAATCCGGTAAAGTGTGACAGGGCCTTTAATATTGACGAATATCCCAATAAAGGGAAAATCTTACGAATTGGTGTTGCAAGGATGGGACACTTTGCAAATAAATTGCTATGTGGAGCCAACTACAATTAACTATATCCAATTAGTCTGTCATAAATCTAAATACATAAGTCGATATAAGTAAAATACATAATGTTTGATCTCTTACAAATCAAAATTACGCATGATTTATTTTATAAAACAGATATACATGAGTAGAATTGTATATAAATTAAATATAAATACATATATATCAAGCATATGTAAATATATAATTACACAATAATAATCCAACCTTATTTAGATATATATCTATAGATATATAGATATGTAGAAATATAGATATGTAGGTACATAGATATATAAATAAATATATATATATAGATAAATAGACATATATATATATAGATACATAGATATAGATATATTACATAACGGTGGTCTATGCAAGTATTATGAGAAATTACGATTGTTCTCATTGTCCCAAATTAGAGATTAAGAGATTTGCCTTAGATCTTACCCGGGATGGCCAAATGAGTTAAGCGCCTGCTTCTAGTGTGGCAGCTAGTGGGATTCGAACCTCCAGGCTGAAACTTCTGCCGAGTCAACGAAATGACTTGAAAATGTAGAGTTGTTGCTACCTAGGTTGGCATTACTAGGTTTTGATAGGAGCAGTGTATTGGGGAACGTCATCTTACCGACTTAACCAATGAATGGAATAAACCTCACGCTACATGACTAATGGAAAAAAGTGTGTGGTATAAAACCTTATACAAATATTATTGTGATGGAACCCTCCTTTTGCTATGTTGTGTTGGGGGGGGATTCGAACCCGCTACCCCCACGCTCTCGTGGAGGCCGGTGGCAAGTCTAGCCTCCCCCATCAGGCGCATGCTACCCCCCAGCTCCCGCGGGGGGGCTGGGGCAAGTCTACTCACTAAGGTGTCAGGCGCATGCGCGGCCGGCTCCCCCAATGGCAAGTCCAGTGTTCTGCCCATTTGAATCCGATTTCTAGCTTGTGGCTGACGTACCTGCACGTGTCCGACAAGATGCCGGTAGACATATGTGCAACGTGTGGGGAGGAACACGAGCCTCCCCGGGGCAGTAAATGCAAGCGGACGAGGCTCAGCAAGCGATCGATAAAGGCGGAGGCCAGCTCGTCGGGTGAGGAGAATACCGGGGATGCGGCCTAGAAATTATTGGCCCCGGGTGTTTCATCACGGCGCTCCGGTGAGGGCCCGCGACTCGTGGTAGAAGAGTACGAGGAGGATGACGAGGAGAGGGAGCTGTGACGGTTGGTGGCGGCAAGGGCGCGCGAACGTTGCAAGAAGGAGCTACGGGCGGTCCTGGACGCAGGATCCCCGGAGGAGGAGACGGTGACGGTGATTCGTGCAACGAAAAATAAATCATCCGGAAAGAAGAAGTCGGTGGCGACCAATGACCCGGACGACTCACCAACAGACAGTAGCTCGGAGGAGGGTTCGGCTTCTGATAGTGATTCTGGATGGCGGAGAAGGAAAAGGCGGAAGCACAGTAAGTTTGCGTTGAACAAATACACAATGAATGAGAAGCGGTTAAAAAAACTTAGTGTAATGGAGCTGGTATACACTGCCCTAATATGGGGCATGAAGCGCGGGAAACGGGTCGGTTTTGAATACGACGATCTCGTACGCTATATCGGCCATGTTGCTTACATGTGCATGCATGCCTCTACGTCGACTTATACTGATCAGGCGTATCAGGGTTATGACAAAGCTATCAGAGACAAGGTGAAAGAGAATGGGCTGAAGGCCTTCACGATGGGAGATCATGAATTGTCATTGCTATATTTTAATTTAGAAAACACTCGGAGCAGCAAGGACGCATGTAGTCCTGCGCGATCGGGCTACACTGCTAAGAGTTATGACAACTCCCAAAAAATTTGCTATGCGTACAACTACAACAAAGATGGTTGTGGTGTACGCCGATGTGAATATGAGCATAAGTGCCTCAGCTGTAAATCTGGTTCGCACCCGATTAATGAGTGCAAAAACAAGAAAAATTGACTTGGTTGTGCTCTTGGACAGGTGGTTTCAGAAGGGACCGTTGACCTAGTTGGATTTGAATGTCGCGCCAAAAATGTGGGCTTTCAAGATGGCGCCCTTAGTGTGCCGCGCCTGGCCCCTTGTACCGTAGATGTTACGGTGTCTGGTGACGCCGACTGTGTAATACAAGTTTGTCCTCCTTTCCTTGATGAATCGTTAAATATGTGTGTTGCAGATATTACAAATTGTTCTGGTTCAAATATCTTTGATGTTGCTCATTGCGCGGACAATGACTCTACTACTGATGCTGTATTAAAAATTGACCCAATGCTTTTTGCCTTAGATTCAGTGGAAGTTGTGAACACATGCAGTAGTTATATAGATGTACTCAGTGCGGACAATGCCGCCGGTCTAGGTGTGCGGGGAAAACTGCAGGGCGAGGTAGAGGTGGGCCTTGCCAGGCCGCCATCATCAAACATTGATGATGCAACGGTCAATCTTGCGGGTTCAGCTTCGCCGGGCATGAACAATGGTAGTGCCAACTGGTGGAGGGTGATCGGGCCGGATAAGGCAAACCCGCTGGAAGATGACCGGCACTGTACTTTGTGGGTTTTGGACCAGTATGGCGAAAAATGTTCTGAAAAATGTATTGACGGTTCTGCAAAATGTATTGATGTTTTCGCTAGTTGTTTGCAAGGCACCTGTGAATGTAAGCATGAAATTGGTGGTGCCTGCGCACAGTTAAAGCCGTGTCGTATCTATGCTGAGGCGATGTGCCGAGGCGACACGGATCCCGACTGGGAGTACATCCTCAGGGGTTCATGTTTTGGTTACCGGGTAATCGATCCGGATTGTGTTAGTTCTTACTTTCAAGGTAACTACTCATCTATAACAAATAATACTACTGGTGAGTTGATGAGCGATAGGCTCCGGCTCGAGATATCTGCAGGCCTGGTGTCCATAATAGATGAGCCGTGTTTGTGTGTTCACCCGATGGGGGGCCGTGCCAAAGGGGCACGATGATTTTAGGGCGATCGTGGATTGCTCTAGCCCAACTGGTTTCTGTGTGAACGACCACACCAGGGCCTGCAGAGCAAATTTTAGCTATAATTCTGTCGAGAATGTCACACAGTTGCTGCAGCGGGGGACTATATGTCAACGATAGATATATCCAACGCCTATAGGGCAGTCAATATTCACCCAGTCAGCAGGGAACGCCAGGGCTTAAGCTGGGACTTTGGTGAGGGTCTGGTAAATCTCCGAGACAATCGCTTGTGCATGGGGCTCAGCAGTAGCCCTTTCGTATTCTCAAAGATCAGTGATTTCATTGTCCGTTGCATGGTCCGGGAGGGTTATGAAGAATGTGTAAATTACCTAGACGACTTTTGTGTCGTCAGTCGTACTAGACAAGGCTGTATTGAGGCGCAGCGGGCCCTGGTAGCTATCCTAAGACGATTGGGGTTTTATGTAAGTTTCCGGAAACTAACCCCCCCTGCTCAAATAACCAGATTCCTGGGATAGATATAGACTCCTTAGCTATGGAGTTGCGTCTCCCAGAGGACAAGTTGGCTAAGTTAGTATCGCAACTAAACTGGTTCTTGCAAAAAAGGAAGGCGACGAGGCTGGAGTTGGAAGGCCTCGGGGGGGTCTTAGCACACTGCTGTAAAGTGGTGCATGGTGGTAGGACCTTTTCGAGGAGAGTCTACGACTTGATAGCCTCTGCTAAGAAAGCCACCCATAAGGTCAGACTAAATGAGGACTTCAGGTTGGACCTGAAATGGTGGCTAGAATTTGCATCCACTTTCAACGGGAAAGCGAGTATCATCCCCTCGGCAGACCCTGTAATCTCGGTGTACAGTGATTCCTCCAAATTTGGGTTTGGAGCATTGCATGGTGACGACTGGGTGGCTGGCGCCTTTGATTTTAAGGTGGCCAAGGAGCTAAGAGAATGGTTTGGCCATCATTTTGTCTGTGCGGATGATGTGGGGTGTAGGTCAGACAACATAAATGTGTTGGAAATGTGGCCCGTGTTGGTGGGCGTGAGGCGCTGGGGGGAGACATGGAGGAATCGGACTGTGGTTTTTGTCACCGACAATACACAGGTGATGGCCGCCTTAAACTCAGGCCGGAGTAAAAACAAAATTACAATGACCTGGTTGCGCCTGATATTTTGGGCTTCTATTACTTTTAATTTTGACGTACAATCGATATATGTGAACACCAAGTATAATGTGATATGTGACAGCCTAAGTCGTCTGGATAAGTTTCAGAGTATTGCACACATCAGAGATGCCGATCAAGTTGATGCAATGTGTTGTCACAAATTATTCAGCTGTTAAATCTTGCTTCAGATTGGAAAAAACTCCTGGAGGAGCGTCGTAACTACGACAGACATCACTATGCCAGTTCGACTCTTGCGGTTCGGTCTGTACAGGTGAATTCCTATATCCCCTTCTGCGAAGTGTTCTCGGGCCAATTAGCCCCTTACCCCTGTGATTCCGACCAAGTATGTCTATATATGTCATATCTAGCTCGTAGGCTATGCTATTCGAGATATAATGTTTGAAGGGGAACTTTCCACATAACGAGGCTGCAATGACTGCGACTCTGAATTACATTTAATGAGGACAGTACAGGTGAACGACTGACAGAGACAAATGGCAACTTGGCTTGACAAAGATGCCACACGGACACTGGAAATAAACCATCGGAGGAGCACATGATCAAAAGCCAGATTAAAGAAACATGATAATGAGAGATGGTGAACAGAATTAAAATACCTCAATAATGTCGATGGATAACTTAAAAATAACAGAGAAAATGAACATTGCTGATACGGACATAATGTGCTAGGTGTCTGAGTGATGTCAATGGAACAGACTATGATTGAAATGACTGGCAACTCGCCAATTGCTTTGTTTGTTTTGTTGTTGTTTTACCTCCTAGCAACATCTAAGGACATATCAGGACGGGTACCGACTTGTGATAGTGCTCACTCATGGTGATGTTCTAGTGCTGTCCCCCTGGGAAATTAGGCCGCCAGCACCATAACCTGATATCCCACTCAGTCACATTATCCTGACACTGACTCGCCTGAGCTAATCAGTCCTTGCCCTATCGTAATAATGCCGAGCACCAGGCTAGAAAGTGACGAGTATCACTTTTAAAGTCATTGGTTTGACTCGACCGGGAACTGAACTCCTGAGCTTCCGCACGCGAGGCCCGCGCTCTACCGATTAGGCCACCATGCCTGGTCACCAATTTCTCGCAGATTGGCAGATTGGCAGATTGGTCCCAGTCAGATATTACTCCATTTGTCTTTTTCTGTAGCCAGTCATGTGATAAAATGCTTTTGAACTTCAGTGTCTCTTAGCAACATTGGTTCATAGCCAGTATGCAGACCGCTTATCCATTTTCACTGATGGTTTCAAAGGCCAGGGTCAGGTAGCTGTTGCAACAGTCTCCCATGATTATAAGCTATTGGCAGTCATACTCATGATCCAAGCTAAATTTTCCTGGTGGAAGACCATACACTCTTTCTTGCATTAGAGTGCATTGGAGAGGAGCGGGACGTAGCTCAGACGGTAGAGTGTCCATCTGTGAAGGTGTCGGTCATCCGATCGATCCTGCTCAGTGGACACATTTGCAGTTTGGGATATTTTCCACTCCAACCAGTGGTCAACAACTGGTTCATCAAAGGCTGTGGTATGTGCCGTCCTGTCTGTGGGAAAGTGCATATAAAAGACCAGTTGTTGCTTAAAACAAGCTTTGCTTTAGAGTGCATTTGAACAGCTGTCCTAAATTAGCAGCATGCATGCACAACCAACACCGTGGCCACCCACATATACAATCTGCTCACTCAATTTAACACAATTATCTACTACATCTGACTTCCAGTCACCTCTGGCCTTTAATTCCTCGCCCGTTATCCCCTGCGTAGCTAGGAAGGTGCAATCTTCCATTTCCTCATTGAGCGTTTAAAGCTGTGTTTACACGGGCATTTCCAAACCGATTTAAGACAAAGCGATTTATATGAATCGATTTAGTGGCGCGTTTACACGCACCAAGTTTGAAGGCGGAAATCGATATCTGCGCATGAGCAAGTCCATACAAACCAGCGCCAGTTTCGGTTAGTCGACGTCGCCAGTAGAGAGTGGGTTCGACCTAGATCTGTATGGACTGAATCGTATTGGTTTGGAACGGTCAAAACTTCTGCTGGGCAGTGAAACCCTAAAAATAAATGATGAACAAAATATCTGTGGACAGCTAGCGGTTTCATAGACTAAATTCTATAATATGCGCTTTTGATCGACCGGAAAGTCAACAAACTAAGGTCTCAACTGCGCATGCGTGTGACACGCTTAAGCTAGTTCGCTTCATATAAACCACCTCGCAAGGTGGTTTACATATACTGATTTATATGAATCGATTCAGCACTAAAACGCCACAGCGTTGCGTTTACACGGCAAATGTAAATCGATCTAGACAACTGGTTTTATATGAAGCGTTTTAACTCGCCCGTGTAAACACGGCTAAAGAATGGCTTCAGAAACAAGACGCATCGAGACCATTGTTGGCACAATGACATTTAATCGTTGCCTGGTAAGTATTGTGGATCAGGCAGTAACAGGGCGTGGCTGAAAGGACTCGATATGCAGAGACACTGGAGCCAGCGGCGCAGTCAGAGATCGGCAAGAGAGCAGGTTTCCCGTGTGGAAAGTCGGGAGTTCGAATCCCGGCCGAGTCAATCCAATGACTTACAAAAATTATACTTGGGCGTCAATAACTATATTTGTGTATATTCCTTCTGTTTTGTTCATTGCTCCATAACCATGTGATCATATGAAAAGTGGAATTAATGAGAATTAAGCTTATTTTCAGCTAAACATCTTTTATTTCAACTAAATTGGCCTTTATGTGATTTTGCGCCTGAACTCTTCATATATATATATATATATATATACACACACACATTACTTCACCTACACAAAATACAGCAATGTAAATACCGAACCTCACCCACGCAGAATACCTCCTCCCTGCCAGACAAGGAATTACAAAAAGTGACCTGTAGACAGTAGAGGGCTTAGACAATTAACACCAAGATTCCCCACCCTGCAGCGACACAAAGAATTTCAACTATAAATAGCCTCAGAAAACCGCGGGGAACCAGCGAGTAGCACCATAAGTAATGGTGCTGTCACACTACGACGTTTCTCACCAACGCGCATCGACGCGTGCCAACATGTTGCCTTTTTGGGCGAAATGTCGGCACGAGTCGGGATGCGTTACCGGCGAGTTACAAATGCGTTACCGGCACATCGGTACACGTCGGTACACGTTGAGTGACAACAACGTGTGAACCGAGACGTTGGCGCACGTCGGGCCGACAACGCGCGTCAACCTGTTGGGTTGCACGTTACGGGTGCGTTTCCAGCACGTCGACACACGTTATGAGCACGTTACCAGACCGCACGAGGCACGTTGATCAACGTCGACAAACGTTGGCCAGTTTTTGCCAAACTGCGAGCGGTCCATCAACGCGTCAGTAACGTGCCATCGACGTGTAGTGGGCGCGATATTGGTGTTGCGCCAGCATTTCTTGGCACTTTGGACGTGTTGTTGGTGTGTATGGACGTGTTGATGACGGGTCTGGATATGTTGCTGGCGTGTTTGACGTGTTGCTGGCACGTCTTGACGTGTTGCTGGCATGTCTTGACGTGTTGCTGGCGCGTCTGGACGTGTTGCTGGCGCATTTTGATGTGTTGCTGCCGCGTCTTGACGTGTTGCTGGCGCATCTGGACGTGTTCATGGCGGGTCTGGACATGTTGGTGGCGCGTCTGGAAGTGTTGATGGGGGCTCTGGACATGTTGATGGCGCATGGTGACGTGTTGCTGGCGCATGTGGACGTGTTGCTGGCACATGTTGACGTGTTGCTGGCACGTGTTGACGTGTTGCTGGCGCGTCTGGCATGCGCCCAACGTTCCCCGGCGTTCTGCGAACGTTTCATCAGCGTTTTGGCTTTGAGTATATATAGGTAGGGATTTCCATCTGTGGCCAGAACAGCTCAGGTCTTGGGAGGTCATGGATGTCCCTGCAAACCAAGTCGCCGAATACGAACTAGCCATTCTGCAACATCACCATGATGTAAACCAAGTTCTACTGTACCATCTGAGAAGAACGACCCTACGTCGCCAGACCAGAAAGTGGATGAGAGGATGGATCCGGAGGCGGCAACAGTTTGGTCTCTACGACCAGCTTCTGGTCGAACTGCAGAATGAGGACACAGCATCATTCACAAACTTCATGCGGATGCCTCCCCAGATGTTTGATGAAATGCTAGCCAGAGTGGGGCCGCGAATCACCAAACAGTATACAACGTTCCGAGAACCGCTGGAGCCTGGCCTGAAGCTTGCCCTCACTCTACGTCGCCTCGCCTCTGGGACCAAGTATGCGTCCATGAAGTTTGGGTGGAGGGTCCCCCACAATGCGCAATCACTGATTGTGCGAGAGGTCTGTACAGCGATCATCGCGGAATACATCAACGAGACCATGACCTGCCCCATGACTCCTGATGGATGGCGTGCCATCTCCGACAAGTTCATGGCGAGGTGGAACCTCCCCCACACATGCGGAGCACTAGATGGGAAGCATATTGCCTGCCGGTGTCCCCCAAAGAGCGGATCCCTTTACTACAATTACAAGGGGTTCTACTCGATCCTTCTCCTTGCGCTCATGGATGCCGATTACAAATTCATCTGGGCAGATGTTGGTGGCACCGGTTTGGCCTCCGACGCGCAGATTTATAATGCATCCGAGCTGAAGGCGGCCGTCGAAGATGGTAGTTTGGGTTTCCCTGACCGCCAACGTATCGTGGACGGGCAGAACGCTGTACCGTACTTCTTGATCGGGGACGATGCCTTTGCCCTATGGCCCACAATGATGAAACCGTACAGCCGGAGGGGTATGACGACAGAACAACGGATTTTCAATTATAGGATTTCGCGCGCTAGGCGAGTGGTGGAAAATGCTTTTGGAATCCTGGCGAACCGATTCCAGGTTCTCCTCACCACCCCCCTCCACCGTGAAGCTCATCGTGACAGCTTGCATGGTGCTGCACAACATGATGAGGATGCAATATCCCGGCCTCCAGAGCCACAGCTGGACCATGAGGACAATGAACAGCACACCGTCATCCCTTGACAATAGAGAGATGGGCAGAACCTGCCAGACCTGCACGATCCTGTACCGGCCATGAACACTGGCTCCAGGGCAGGAAAGGAGCAGCGCAATCTCCTAAATAACTGGACGAACTCCCCCGCCGGTGCCGTTGCATGGCAGGACACTATGATCTAGTGATCTGTTTGTACTGTGATCTTATTGTACGGTGTTCTCTGTCATTTCTGATATTTAGTGTGAAACTTCTATGCAAACCAAATTGATACTTCTTATTGCGTTTAATAAAAGGTATCAATATCTGTTGTTGATCCCGAACCATACTTAACATCTTTCTTATTAATGTGAGTGGCATAGATATCATTTATGTTTTCAGTGGGCAATTATATATAGACTGACAAACTTACATGTCACTTCATTCAAGTGGGTGGGGAGGATAATTTATATACAGTGAAAAAAACTAATTTGGGGGGATGATTATTTCCCCCGGGAAATTGTTTAAATGCTTAAGTTACAGTGTTGCAGTCTCCCAACTACTAGGCCATGTTTTGGGAGGGAACATATAAGACAAACAAATTCACATGTCTGAGATAACGTAGGGAGGGGAAGTTTACTTTATGGGGAAGTTTTAAATACTTGTGAAGGCAAAAATGTTCCTCTTCACTTATTTACAGGGGGGATGGCCGGTGGTTAGTACATGAGATTACCTTTTGTATATTGTATGTATAATTTGTTACAATATATTTTAAGCACATTGCATTTGTATCATAAGGATAAGTACTGTTTACAAAGAATTACAAAGAATTACACTCAGAGACGTAAATCTGGAGTAGGTTACAGAAACTTTTATTTACACACATAGGCACATAGTAACAACATAGCAACAATAGCATACAATAGCACAAAATCATCATATATACAATATTCACAAAGGGCGCAAAAACCAAATATACACTTATGTATCACCACCAATCACTCGTGAGTGTCCCTTCCTGGGGGGGGGTCCATATGGGCCGCACGTCCAGTGTCAAACAAATCCTCTGCCTCTATGTCAACATTTGACCTGGTCGAGATCCCCGACAGCCTGGACAAATTCAAGGGATTCTCCCCTGCTGGAACGGTCGACTGGGTCAGCACCGCTTGGGCGTCAACCCACACCACGATGGTAGTGCTGGTGCTGGGTTGGAGCGGTGTGGGTGGACGGGCTGCCGGTGGTGTCGGTGCTCTTGGTCGTGTAGGTGTTGGTGCTCGATGTCCAGCTGTTGCTTCCTGCACCCCCAGCATTGGAGGCGGATCTATCGGCTGCTGTCCATACATGGGTGGCTACATGTGGGCCGCCGGGTGGCCCTGCGGTGGTCCCATCGTCTGGTGCTGGGTGACCGGGCCGGCAGGCAGCAAGGGCTGCATCATATATTGACTAATGTAGTCCGCGGTTTGCGAGGCCCATGGTGATGCTGGTGGTGCTTGGTGTGGAGGCGGCTGATACATCTCACTTGCTGACGAACCCAGCGATGATGCGGACTGCCACGAGGGGGGGACCTGGGTTGAACCCACCTCACTGTCACCATCGTCGTCGAGCGCCTCAGTGAGGACACGGCATATGCCCATCCGCGCCTTTGTCGCTTGCCCCTTGCGCATGGTCATCAGGGTGTCGTGAACAAAGTTCCCAAACGCCGCCTCAACAGTCATCTGGGGAGCTGCAGTGGGCTGCAGCTTCTCCAGCAGCTCCCCCGAGCGGGCCATCCGATCCTCCAGTGTAGCCAGGAGTATCATGTCCTGCTGGGCTCTGCTTCGGGGGGCTGGAGGTGGGCGGCTGGGGGTCTCGTTGTCACTCGCGATGAGGAGGTCGGCGCAGGCTGACTCGGCAGCCCCCAGATCCCCCTGAGATGCGGCGTTTGTGCCAAAAACCTGCAAGACACAATTAAGAAACCAGAATAAGTGACATGAATAATATGTATTGGGCACAAATGTAAAGACAAACAGGCACACAATTGGAATTTCGAATTTCCTTGCATTGGCCATAATTACATACCTCATACAAAAAACAAGACCATTGCAAATCCTTAGCCGAATCAAACTGATTGGAAGACACATAGAAAACATGTTTACCAAGAAGATTATATTCAATTGATACGGTTAGGGTTCTGGGTTTCTATAAATTTTGAATAAAATAGACGTTTTGCACTGCGCGTATAGGCAAACTCAATGCAATTAAATATCTATGAAACCACACCACCTAGAATCAAACTGATTGGAATACACATAGAAAACATGTTTAACAAAATGAGTATATTCAATTGATATGGTTAGGGTTTTGGTTTTGGATTAATCTTTAATAAAACTATTGTTTTGCACTGCGTCTACAGGCAAACTCTACGGCTTGTTTACTGTTTTATATCACCACAATGGCGGCGTATCCAGTTGATGACGTCATGTGAATACCCTATATAACAACTTTTTTATACAACAAACAAATCACAGATTATGTTTAACGATTTGTATAATGAATTCAATGCACACACTCTGAACTTACAATATCTTGTAAAATATATAATACTTACAGTTCGGCACGGCTCAGGCTGGTGCTTGATGACAGCACTGAGGAATGCAAATTTGTTAAGCACCCACTTGTCCCTCTCGCTCCGCACCAGGGCACCCTCACCACTTTTTCTTTTGTGGAGTCTGGTGTTGCAGTCGCGCAGGGATTTTAACCAGCTCTGCAGATGCCCTACACTCTTCCCCAAGGACTGCGACTGGTCGTCCCACAACTTGGCCTTTTCATCCATGCGCCGGTACCCTGTCAATCGGACGTTCCAAAGTATCGGATTGTCTTGGAGGAACTCAAGCATGAGTGCAGTCACACTTCCTGACAGTCTTGTGTCGACCCTGCTGCGAAGACGTACAGGCGCCTGGTGCATGGGGCGACTGGTGCGCCCGAGACGTGGCCTCAACCTGCATCCTCAGTCCAGGGTCGCCAGTCTGCCTCGATGGGGAAATGCTCGGCGAGGCTGGAGATGCGGCAGATGGTGGAGTTGGGGGTGGCGATGGCGAGTGAGATGGTGATGGTGATGGACATCTCTCCTCCATCATCCTCTTTATCCCCTTGCCCTTGCCTTTGCCACGGCCCTGGCCAACCTGGCTGGTCCTCTTTCCTGGCATGCTGCATGTTGCTTGTTGTACACTGTAGTAGACTCAGGGATACAGAGATGTTGACTGGACGGTGGCTTGTGAAGAACTGCTGGCAGACAAATACTCCAACCTTATTTATATGAAATCACCGGCCCATGCGCCGACAGGGCGCCAACAACACGCCGACAGTGTGCCGACAGCGCGCCGACAACACACCGACCGTGATGAACGCGCTGTCGACCCGTTCATAACATGCTGGTAACCCGTTTGTAACCCGGTGTTGTCACGTTCCCATGCTCCAACAGATGCGCAACTAAAATAGGTAAGCTCTCAATTGTTTAGTTTTTTTCTTCGGCACCACATCAAAACCCGTTGGCCGCGTGCTAATAACACGGTAATAACACAATAATAACATGCTGCGCAAAGTCGACTTTTCTCCCAACACGCCAAAAAGTTTGACGTTTCTTGGCGCGTTGAATATATTTAGCACGTTGGCGGCACGCCGGTGAGAAACATTGTAATGTGACAGCACCATTAGGCCCCATCCCCATTGTGCTGCGTGTTGCGACGCGCCACATCTGACACCATTTAAAGGTATATGTAACACAAGAAGGACCACATATGTCGGCGTGGGTTCGAACCCCCACATCTGACACTATGTAATGGTATACGTAGCACAAGAAGGGCCACATATGTGGTCACGGGTTCGAAACCGCACATCTGACACATGTAAAGGTATACATAACACAAGAAGGACTGGATGCGCTGAATGCTTGATGGATACTGGCTTAGTCTGGCACCTGACTGCCCCACCATACCTCAACGACGTCACAGGGGGGTGGGGGGTTGCAATTTGGACCTGGTGTTTTTACACCAGCGAAAATGGGGCGATTTCCCTACCGGCCACTTGTCTTAAGCTGTGTTCACACGGGCAATATAAATCAATTCGTAGAAATCGACTTGCCTAGTTTGACGCACAGTTTGCATGTGAACGGGCGGCTGAGTCGGATTAGGGCTGAATCGATTCCTGTTATCCAGATACTGGAAACCACTTGTGGAGGTAAATTACGTGAGTCGATTTCTGTGAGTCGATTTATTTTGCCTGTGTGGACGCACTGAGGTGGATTAAGGAGGTCACACTTTCCGGTCGATCAAAAGCGCATATTCTATAATTTGGTCTATGAAACTGCTAGCTGGGCACAGATATTTTTTTCGTGACTTATTTTAAGGTTTTCACTGCCCAGCAGAAGTTTTGACCATTCCAAACCAATACGATTCAGTCCATACATATCTAGGTCGAACCCACACTCTCTCGTGGCGACGTCGACAAACCCAAACTGGCACTGGTTGGTATGGACTTGCTCATGCGCAGATTTCGATTTCCGGCCCAAGTACTGCCCATATGAACGGGCCGCTAATTCGACTCCTAGTATTCGCCTTGGCTGAATTGCTTTACTTTTTCCCCATGTGAACATGGCTTATAATTCACTTTGAAGACATAATCATGTGGACCGTGGTGTCCAAATTAAGTAAGGCTTTTATTGTACATTAAATGTTGTCACCTTGTCCCCTCATTCGGATCATCAGGGTGTGGCTGGTTTGTTTGTTTGGGGTTCTACGTCCTGGCAACATCTAAGGTCATATAAGGACAGGTACCGACTTGAAACATTGCACACTCATGGTGACTTTATAGTAGTGCTGTCCCACTGGGAGATCAGGCCGCCGGCACCATGACGAGATGATATCCCACTCAATCACATTATCCTGACACTGAGATAACCAGTCTTTTCCCTATCATAAGAATGCTGAGCGCCTGGCTAGGAATTGACAACTATCAATTTTTAAGTCATCGGTTTGACGCGGCCGGGATTCGAACTCCCAACCTTCCACATGGGAAGCTTGGGCTCTAACGATTAGGCTACCGCATATGGTCCATGCTGTGGTAGCTATTGATTGTTGTTTGTTTGTTGTTGTTTTATGTGCTAGCAACATCTGAGTTCATATCAGCTATTGCCACATCAAGAGAGTGTTGGCTCTGGTCACCCACACCTTGACCTAATTAATAACCCCCCACCCCTCCCCCATCACCCACCCACCACTGCGTGCTGGTAGCAGACACACAGGGTTCCGTCCAGTGTAGCACACCTCACCCAGTGTGTGTTGTTGTTTTACGTCCTAGCAACATCTAAGGTCATATCAGTGTGCACCATGGTGAGTGTATTGTGCTTCCCTCCTAGGAGACCACACCACCAGCACCATGACTTGATATCCCACTCAGTCACATTATCCTGACACTGAGACAACCAGTCCTTGTCTTATCCAATAATGTCGAGCGCCTGGCTAGGAAGCAACCTGTATAAATCCCCCGATCTCCCAAAACAGGAGACAGACGCTCAACTCATTCAGCCATCCCGTCTGGTCCCCTACCCAGTGTGTAACGCGCTACCCATGCACATACTCGCTATGCCTGATATGTACACTGCATCAGTGTTCTGGATTAATGCAGTGTGCTACATTCCAACCCTAGCCTAATTTAGACCCTGATACGTGACCTGCTGAGTATCAGCTTCGTTATCTTGGAAGGCACGGATTTCATCTAGTGCTTACCGAATCGAATAAGGCATGTGGAAAATGGCACCACACCATGTCATGAATATTCAAATGGCCTGTTGGTCGGCTAAACAGACTGTCTATATTTAGCAGTATGGCATAATGGGGACCTTTCATGAGCCATTTCTCTCGATGTACACTTGCTGGCAGCACCCGTTCCCAGTCCAAGTCGGCCATCATGGTTGGATAGAAGGGTGTAGGTGTGTGTGTGCTGGTGGTGTAGGTGTGTGGTTGGGGTGGGGGTGTGTGGTGGGGGTTTAGGGATGTGGTGGTGGTGTAGGTGTGTGTGTGGTGGGGGTGTAGGTGTGTGGTGGGTGTGTGTGGTGGGGGTGTAGGTGTGTGGTGGAGTGTAGGTGTGTGGTGAGGCTTTAGGTGTGTGGTGGGGGTGTAGGTGTGTGGTGGTGGTGTAGGTGTGTGGTGGGGGTGTAGGTGTGTGGTGGGGGTGTAGGTGTGTGGTGGGGGTTTAGGGATGTGGTGGGGGTGTAGGTGTGTGGTGTGTGTGGTGGTGTAGGTGTGTGGGGGTGGTGTGTGGTGGGGGTGTAGGTGTGTGTGGTTGAGGTGTATGTGTGTGTGGTGAGGGTGTAGGGGTGTGTGTGGTGAGGGTGTAGGTGTGTGTGTTGAGGGTGTAGGTGTGTGTGGTGTAGGTGTGGTGTGTGTGGTTGGGGTGTAGGTGTGTGGTGGGTGTGTAAGTGTGTGGTGGGGGTTTAGGTGTGTGGTGGGGGTGTAAGGGGTACTGGGGGTATAGGTGTGTGTTGTGGGGTGTAGGGGGTATAGGTGTGTGTGGTAAGGGTTTAGGGCTGTGGTAGGGGTGTAGGTGTGTAGTGGGGGTTTAGGGATGCTAAAGATTGTGAGGTGCCGCTCTGCAAGACACCCTTACACCTCCACCACAAACCACCTACACCCCCACCACACACACCTACACCCCCACCACACACACCGTCAGCCCCCACCACACACACAATCAGCCCCCAGCACATCGCTAATCCCCCACCACACCCATACACCCCACCACACCCATACACCACACCCACCCCACCATACCCACTCACCACACACCCCTACCACACACCCCTACATCCCCATACACCCCCACCACATACACCAAAATCCTCACTACACCTCCACAACACACCCACCACACAAATATACGCCCCCACCACCCACCCACCATACACACCTACACCCCATCCCTACCCACCCCACCATACCCACTCACCACACACCCCTACACCCGCACCACACACCCCTAAAATCACACACACACCCACCACACACACCAAAATCCTCACCACACCCCTATACCTCCACCACACAAACATACACCTCCACCACACACCCACCATACACACCTGCACCCCAACAACACCCACCCCACCATACACACTCACCACACACCAAAGCATACAGAGAACGGCATGGTGCACCATCTGACGAGAGAGTCATGCTAACTGAAAGGTCCCCATTACAACAAACTTGTCGTCAATGACGTGGTGGGTATTGAAGCAGGCAGTCGGTCGGGCAGAATTAATAACACGCTGAACATTGCAATTCCGATGATGACTGTCATTAAGGCCTTACTATTGAGAAGAACGAACCACATGACCTAGTACTAGTACATAGGGTCAAACCAACGACAAACCACATTGAACAATGTATTGCTTAGTTGCCTGGCACTCGGCATTAGTCAGATAGGCAAGCGCTGGTTGATTAAATATCAGGATAACTCAGTTGGACATGGAGCTTCCTGGTTCTGTTCAGAGCTGAATAACAACCCTATGGTGACTATGTGTCTCACTGTTGATGGTCTTAGTTTGGCATCCATACCTGTATGTTGATTAAAAGCCAATTGACCAATTTCATGTGATGTCAGCACGGGTATCTAGGTCAGTGCACGCGGTGTTTGGCTGCAGGATGACACTGTCACACTGCAAACTCAATGGCTATGAGCAATCTTCATAGAGAAAAGGTGAAATATCTCTAAAACCATACCACCTAGACACAAACCGCTTGGAACACATATAGAAAACATATTTAATGAATAGATTATATTAAATTTATATGGTTAGGGTTCTGGATTTCTATTAATTTGAATAAAATAAACGTTTTGTACTGCACGTACCGGCAAACTCAGTGCATTGTCAATGGCCGTGAGCAATCTTCTTACAGAAAAAGTGAAATATCTTTAAAACCACACCACCTAGACACAAACCGCTTGGAAGACCTATAGAAAACATATTCAACGAATAGATTATATTAAATTTATAAGGTTAGGTTTCTGCATTTCTATTAATTTTGAAGAAAATAGACGTTTTGCACTCTGTGTATGGCAAACTCAATGTATTGTCAATGGCAGTGAGCAATCTTCATACAGAAAAAGTGAAATATCTCTAAAACCACACGACCTAGACACAAACCGCTTGGAACAGATATAGAAAACATATTTAACGAATAGATTATATTAAAATTATATGGTTAGGCTTTTGCATTTCTATTAATTTTGAATAAAATAAACGTTTTACACTGCGCGTACGGGCAAACTCAGTGGCAGTGTGCTTTCGTTCTGCAGCCAAGCTGCGTGCGCATGCCCGATGTTTACAAACATTGAAAGGGGTCTATAGCTACAATCTAATTGTATATGTGTTCCCTCTTCAGAGTGTTCAAATCACATTATATCAAGGCATAGTGACAAAGAATATGTTTGAATTGATACTGATAGAGTCAATGATGTAAATCCACCATGTTTGAATGAAGTGGTTCACTACCCGCAGTGACTTCCTCAGCCAATGAAAATGAATGCTTTCTGAACTAGATTGGATTAATACCCAGGAACCTCACAACTTCCTACAGGTGGCCACCATGTGGATATGTGGGTTCTGTCAATTCAAAGTTTAAAGTTAATTTATCTACTGGATTTAATCTAGTCCTAAAACAGACTCGGGTTTTGGCAAATCAATGTGTATTTGCCAAAACCATAGTGGTATGACTCGTGTGGTGGAGTCATACCAAGTGCTGTGACTCTCCTCAGCTACAGATCAGGACCCAATCTATGTACATTCATTGTACATAGATTCTAGCCTTGAATCGGCGTGTATTTGTCGACTCCACTTGCGGCATTCTTAACCAACATCTCTTTGTTGGTTAAGAATGCAAAGAGATGTGGGTTTGAGTCCCACTCTAGGCGCAATAATTCCCATTTTCATCACCCCCACGACACTGGTTGCTGTGATCAGGATCCTGTACAAGCTTTGCGCTGTATGGTTGTTGAACCTACCCTGTGTATGTATGTGTTAGTGCATTGCCTGTATGTATGTAATTGTAAGCATTAAAAGACTTACAATTCCAGGGGGACGAGTGTAGTGGTCTGCACTGACCTCTCAGGCAAGTAACCACATATACAGGTAGGCGTGGGTAGTGTGTTGCTATCAGGGATCCTAGGTGGTGTAATGGTTAGCACACTGGCCCGGAATGCAAAGAGATGTGTGTTCGAGTCCCGCTCTAGGCGCAATAATTCCCATTTTCATCACCCCCACGACAGTACCTATAATCACTGTAAGGTGGCCATCAGTGTGCACTGTCACAGTGTGCCGATATTAGATCAGCTGCTGCCAGGATAATCACTCAACCACGGCTTATTGCCAGCAATAACTGACAGCAGTAGCTTTGCCTGTAGCAGGAGCTGTCCAGAAGTGACAAAGCAGCCTGCAGTCTTCGTGTCCCATTTTGGGGCACATGGGCATAGTTACCACGAAATATTGCTGCATCCATCTCAACACCGATAGTTGTAGTGACATCAACGGGATACACCGGTCCCCATTCGCACATAAGTTCCCACTGAATTACTCTCCTCAGCCCATCTGAAAGGCATTTGTCCCATAGCAACACCTGTCTCTCGAGAAATATTGGATTAGTTAAATAATTTACCTTTGCAAGTGTATGCAGGTGCATAATATAAAATTGGCCCTACTCTCAGTGTGTACCTACCTGCACATATGAATACATGTAATGTGTGAAGTGCCTGATTAAATTGCCTGGAGATCATGTAGGGGAAAGTCAATGCGGAAAACCATAGTAGTATGTCTCCCTTCAAACCATGACGTTAGGGCGGCGACAACACGGCATGATCAAATCAGTTGAGCGTCCGTCTCCCGTTTTGGGAGATCGTGGGATTCGAACCCACGGGTTGGAACCCTGGTCAACTAAAAATATGAAACTTTAAATGTCATGCTTGTCGCTTCCTAGCCAGATGTGCAGCGTCATTAAGATAGAGAAAGGAATGATTGGCTCAGTATCAGGATAATTTGACTGATATCAGAACATGGTGCTGGCAGCCTGGTCTCCCAGTGGGGCAGCACTATAAAGTCACCATGAGTGTGCACTGTCACAAGTCGGAATACGTCCTGATGTGACCTTAGATGTTTCCTGGAGGGAAACCTCCAACAATCTACCAACCGTTGGGGTGGTGACTTGCCGACCTTGAACCCGGCGTGGTGACCTTATTTGGGACAATGAGGCTATGCACTGCGAATACTGACTTGAGAGAACATCGGAGACGTAATCGATTAATTGACTCGGCTCACCCGAGCCACTTTTTGGCGCATGCACACATCCTGCAGACTCGGGTTGAATAATCGACTACGCTTTTCCATGCTGGGGGTGAAAAAAATGGTGGCCCTTTTGTTTGTTTTTTAATAGCCGATATAATTACACAAAATAGGATTTAAATTGTTTTATAGCGATTGGTAGACAGGAAGTGTGAACACTTATTTGTCTCGGCATAGTTTAGTGATATTTCCATTTCATTAATCTATGTTATTACCAACAAAAAATAGGTATGACTGGTACCGGTGGCTGTTATCCTGCAGGACGGTACCAGCGCAAATGTGACGTCATTGCTCCTAGCCACCCCAGCCAAGAGGTGGGTTACTAGGGTCAGGTTGTTTTGCACACGGCACGTGTATTTGTCGACTCCACTTGCGGTGTTCTATTTGAAATTTTGACGACTCGGGTGACCCGAGTCGCCCGAGTCGTGTTAATCGATTACGGCCCGGAAGAACGATAGACAGGGGAGACGATTGGGGAGAACGCGCCACCTGCGGGCGTGTGGTGGAGTCATACCAAATGACAGTTGGCTCCACGTAATGCTGAAGATTTGAAATACATTTTGGAAACGAGCGCCACTTCCCAATTTGTCACGTGGAACCAACAGGTTGTCATTCTGTCGCGTAAATAAGGCATACAAAACGCCATAAAATAAGGTATCAACACTGATCAATATATTATTCAACCGTCGGATATAGCAGCTACAACTGCTATTTGTGGGACGATACGCCGCCTAACGGTCTTAATCTGCATGATCGGCACCCACTGTTCGCCATTAGGCGGCGCCACCGTAACAGAAGGCTCCGAAGAGTAGAGATTAATATTTTGCTTGACGAAATAATTACCATACATGGCAGTATTGTAGGCCCAGACAGTCATGCATACCCCATACATCCCACGTGTTCGCTACCACGAATATAAGTCTCTCGTGGTTACTCTTAGCATTTGAGCTTTAAAAACAAAATGCACACAATACTAGGTGATAGGACACAATATGTTCTTGAATTGGTTGGTGACCCATCTCAGCTTCCATAGCAAGCTATGTGTTTTAAGCATAAATTTACTTTATTTTACGTTGCACAATCAGGCGAAATCATAACATTTTCGAGACCAGGTAAAGTTTCTTTTATTTCTCTAGAGCACATTAATTTTTGTATCGTTGGTTATTGGACATCAAACATAGTCATTCTGACATATTTCTTTGGAGGAAACCTGCTTCCGCCACATCGGCTACTATTTCCAATAAGCAGCAAGGGGTCTATGATATACACTTTCCAACAGACAGGACAGCACATTCCACATCCCTGTAATTGTGGACCACTGGTTGGAACGGAAAATAGCCCAAACTGCAAATGGGTCTATTGAGAAGGATCAATCGGATGAGTGACAGCTTCAGGTGGACACGCTACCACCTGAGCTATGTTCCGCTTCTTTTCGGGGCCAAAACACTTATCTCGATTTGATTCTATGTATCCAATTTAGATATTGGTACATTAGTCTTATTTAATATTTCTTGCTTAATTAAGCAGATTTGCAAGTTACGTCACTTTATCGCCGCTTCGATTGCATATATATGAAACAAAACGAGAATACACTATTTACCTGGTGAGATGATGATATTACACCGTTTGCATGTTACTTATCGGTTAAACTGTTAACAGTATATAGTCTCCCTTTTGTTAATTGAACAAAACAATCTTTTCAGTTACTGCTCATTGGTACATCCGTGGATATCCTAAAATAAACAACAAACTAGAACAAAGACCACATAAAATGTTCCGAAACTAGGACATAGTTTATTGTAAGCGACTTTACAATCAAAATTCCAATCTCTTTCCTTCAAGTTGTAATGTTTGCACAATGTCCACATTAGCGTAGTATAGAAGAGTTATATAACCAAGGCTACACCTCTTTATCGTATACACACACTATACTGGAAATACAACAAGGTACTGAAACCACCCTAATCTTATGTTTTCAATTACGTGAACTGCCATAATATTTTTTCCAGATCAATTGAGAATAAAGAGGGAAAGTAAGATTAATGAGTCTGTGATGTCTACCAAATAGTGACCTGCAAACAAAATGTAAACCGGAAACCCAGGAATATAACGTGGTATGTTCTCTGCACGCTGCACATTTGACTCCGCATTCTGCAACTGTGTCCGACCTCGAAAAAGACTTACCTTTTTTTAAATAAATTCATCTTACATACATGTTTATACCGTTTCATTGAAATAATCACAGCCACATAGTATTTACAGCACATAGCAAATTACAGGTTTTGCATGAGAAACAAAGACTCCAAGCAGACTTTTTCTTTTTCCAACACTACACAGACAATGTGGGAGTGTACATAGTCTACTACACACAACAATCATTTTTATTTACTATCCCCCAAATGGTTCGTTTTATTACCGTGCGAGGGTTATATGTTTATTCTTATATAACAGAGTACATCGGTGTATATGGGCACGCGACTATAACACGTATATATAATATATAGTCAGCATATCAAATAGTACGAGTGTAGTCTATACGTATATACACTGACACAACGTTTCAGTGAACGGGGTACGGACAAAGGGGAGAATCTGTCAATCATATGCATTATTACCAAGTCCCGAATGTAGGTAATAATGCCAGTGCTCGCATTTGGCTTTAACCACCTTTATAAAGCAAGCTACTTACAGTTGGGATCTTCATGTCCCGACTCTTCTCAGAGTCATTAAACTTGGGCCACGTCAAATGGGCACTGCGCATGTCTGTCGCTGGTTTCCACCCCTGACCACATTATCGCTCAATCGGCTCAAATAGACTACATCACGGTTCCAGCGGCACAGTGCATTGTGGGATGGGTCAGAGCAAAACAAACCCCCCCAAAAGCCCATGGCACATGCTAATACACTGGGTGCAGCTATGAAATGTGCTAGTTTCAGCTCATCTCAGCTCTTGTTTGAAACATAGAATACTAACAACAAAAATATATATAATAAATTAAGATATTAATCTTTTATCCAGCATTGCATTTACATCAATGTAATCAGCACATCTTATGCCATGTGCATTTAGATTTAGAAAGATCTAGGCACTCAGACTTGTGTTAGAGCCATAGCCAGAGTACTTAATGCATTGTCAATGGCAGTGAGTAATCTCCATACAGAAAAAGTAAAATATTGATAAAACCACACCACCTAGGCACAAACCGCTTGGAACACATATAGAAAACAGGTTTAACAAAAAGATTATATTAAATTGATAAGGTTAGGGTTTGGGATTTCTACTAATTTTGAATAAAACTGACGTTTTTCAATGCGCGTATAGGCAAACTCAATGGCCGTTCGCCTTTGCTTTGCTCCCAAGGCCGTTTTCAGCGCATGCGCAGTCGGAACCGTGATGTAGTCTATTAGTTTCGCCTTTTCGGAATTCAGTATTGTCAATATAGTCACCGCGATGATGGTTGGTGCACTCCTATCTGGAAGCTAGTACGGTCAGTAGGGAGAAGGGACACACAAACACTTCTTTAGACAAATACAGCTATATATATTTTGTTTTTTCTGGCTGACAGTTTTCTAATGTTTCGTATCTCTCGCGTGACATTTTCTGGAACTTATCTCTCAACAACAATTCGAACAAGCAGCAAATACAAACAAACCCCACGGTCATCTACGATTTCGTATACTACAAGAATACTCAGTTACTGGGCATAGAGTGTGTTTTCTTTTTAATCATTGACAAGTTTGTACATTCATATATGTATAGTATCGAACTGTATAATGAGAAGTAATATATGATCGTTATCGGAGTAGGAAAAGTTGTGATGTCTGTCAATTCAATAAAGTAATGAGGACATAAGGAGCAGCACATTTTGTTGTAACACATTCCCGCACGTCCCGGCAAATGACAGTCGAAGTGCGACGCGATGAAACAGGCGTCGTTAAACAATATCACCTATTGTGATCACTCAGCCCCGCATTACGCATACACCTGTCCCTGGCATCTGCCACTTTCTCCCTTTTTTTAATTGGCAACAACTAGGTCTATACAGGTTCCGCGACCAATCCTTCACCAAGAGGAATGCTTTCGAGCTGCCATCAGCGAGCAGTGTACTTCGTACCACGGTGAATGCTAACGAAGCCAGTCAGACAGGCAGATCGTTCCCTCGCTCTCCGGGTTTCCATGGAAACTAATCTCAACCCCTTACTCAGCTTCCTCCTCTTCATCAGACTCCTCCTCCTCCTGCCCACTGCCACTACCAACCCCTTCGTCGTAATCCTCATCATCGCTCGGACCCGCAATGCCATCTCCACTTCCAGATTTAACGCGCGCCACCCCAGCCTTCTGCTTTGCCCCGGGGCCGTCTGATGACGTCATCGCCGTGACGTCATTGGAGCGGATCTCTTTGTTGCTTTCATCATCATCATCGTCGTCGTCGTCGCCGTCTTCTCCTTGGACAATGCTGACAGGGTCGCGGACGACCTTCTGAATGACGTCAACTGTGTTGGCGTCGACGCTGTTGCTTCGGCCCTTCTTGCGCGGGTTGATCATATACTCTGCGGGTGGGAAAACATGGGAGCGAAAAAAGAGAGAAGACAAAATAACAGCAGCATTAAAGTCAAGGCAGACATGTAGTGCCAACAAGCAGACATGCAATTTATGTGGGTACACATGGAGCATATGCACCGACACTGTTGGCATATTTTGGATTGTGCCATTTGACCTCTATTCAAGCCTTTGAACAGAAAGGCTCAAGAATGGACAGACACTCGCAGCACATCCGCAACGTTGGGTAATAGAAACGATGGTATTAGAAATGTTCGCCAGACCACAATCAGCCCCCTGCTACCACTGAGTTGGTCTAGCAGTTCACGTGCAATCGACACCCAGTGTTGGTAAAAGAATGCCAACTGGAATTGAACATTCTGAATGCACTAATAACAGCTAGCATTGGCCGTAGGTGTTGAAAGCGGGTGTAATCTCAATGGTTTGCACCTGTGTAACAAAAGGAAATACAAATACAAAACGATTAAATAAATTTACATTTATTTCTCCTTTATACCGTGCACAGAAGAACTTTATACAATGTGTCTTATGTCCTATGTACAAGGCGACAATAGTATCAGTCAATGTGCTTTTAGTTCAAAGTTTCGTCATTATTCCAATTTGTTTGTCATCCTGAAGAGTAGTGACGATAATAATACAAATTAGGGTAGTTCTGCCTGAAATCGACCAGTGGCTCCAAGCTTCATGTCTCCACAATTTTTTTACATTTAAACAAAAAACATAATTAGAATGCCTTTGGCGAAATCTGATCAGGCTTCGTGAAACAAAGTGATATTATAAAATCTGGGTACATAAAGGTATAGTTCCTAGAATCCACTTAATGACCATAATCTGGTGTTTTTATGTTTTGATATTGAACTGATTTTGAAATGTACAGAATAAAAGAATAAATATTTGTAGCTCACAAAGCTTTGAAGCTGTACGTGTATATCATGAATTTGGAAATGTAATTTGGTTATTTCACGGTGTATCAGCATTCGATATTTGATTGCTATATACAAAGTTAAAATCACCAAACCACCAACTATTAGACACAATACAAGTAGCATGGTTTACTGTCAAAATACTTGTGGATTCGTCTTAGACTTTTTCACAGAAGTGCCCACGCATCATATTTAGTTACTAGTTTTAATTTGGGAAGTTTTGACATAGTAACAGCGTAAACCCAATGGTCGCCTTAAAATCGAATCATTATTTAATGAAGAACACTGCACTGAATATGACATATTGGCGATTTTTTGTTTTCCTTCTTGAAAATGAAAATACAACAAAAGTACAATGCGTAGAGACCATTCTCACCCCAAAAAGACAACCTGGATTCTGTTTGACAAATTTGCATATCACATCTAACACGGTAATCGTGTATTTATCATAACACTGGACACAAATGACAGAAACTAAACTTTGAATAAATAAAATGTAGACCATGACATCATATAGTTGGATATGGGGGAATTACCATACAAGCTACTACTAATGGTTTCAGTTCTTACTGCCTGTTAGCCATTATATATTCATTTTTAACAAATATAAAAATAACTCCTTTAAAAAAGTTTGAGGAGAGCCCACTTCCCAATAACAATATATAGTTTTAAGCAGTACTGCCATAGGAACTACCCTCTATAAGAACCTGTTGTTTACAATATAGGGTATTCACGTGATGTCATCAACCGGATGCGCGGCCATTGTGGCGATATCAGACAGTAAACAACCCATAGAGTTTGCCTGTACGCACAGTTCAAAACGTCTATTTCATTCAAAATTAATAGAAATGCACAACCCTAACCATATAAATTTAATATAATCTATTCGTTGAATATGTTTTCTATATGTGTACCAAGCAGTTTGTTTCTAAGTGGTGTAGTTTTAGAGATATTTCACTTTTTCTGTATGAAGATTGCTCTCGGCCATTGACAAGGCACTGGCACTGACACTCAGAATATCGCAACTTTCACTATTATCTCTGTTTTTAATACTTTCAGCGTAAATTGCTCTTAGGTTACATTAAATATTTCAGATCTTCCTCTTCAATCGCGCATTAAGATATTTTTAATCGATCCAATGAAAGCTTTTAAATTTATTTTACAAAAATAAATGCTCCACATAGACATAGCATTGCCGTATTTTACCCTTCGCAGGCAGTTTGCCGGTACGCGCAGTGCAAAACGTCAGTTTTATTCAAATTTATAGAACTCCAGAACCCTAACCGTATAAATTTAATAGAATCTTATTGGTAAACATGTTTTCTATATGTGTACCAACCGATTTGTTTCTAGGTGGATTAGTTTTATAGATATTTCACTTTTTCTGTATGAAGATTGCTCATAGCCATTGAGTTTGCAGTGTGACAGTGTGTTATTATTGTGGTTACAATCGCCACAATGGCCGCACTTCCGGTTTGCGTGACGTCAGTGCATACCCTATATATGTTTAGTTGGTTTGCATAGGGGTTCAACGACAGACAACACTAGTAGAGTAACTCTTTGATATAAATATACAACTAGACCAGATACACGAAGGTCTATTTACACCGCATATCTAACAATCACAATCGGGCTGGATTGTCAGGGTCAACATGATAAGACACACCTCACTGTAGTTTCTTTACTGAAAATGCTTTATATTTAGCACACACTATGAGATATAAACTAGCGTGACAACTGTCGACTTGACACTTTCGTTTTAGATCTGTTAAATACAAAAAAAAGAATCCCTATTTCTCTTGAAAGTATTAACATTACACTTTTTCAGGTCTTTTCTTTCGGGGGCATATAACTATATATATATATATATATATATATATATATATATATATATATATATAACTCTATATATATTGTTATATACACACACGGTAATACCAAGCCTCTATGGATGTACACCCAGATCCACTTTGTTTACCCGTCTATAACGGATCTATACGAAACTGACGTTTAATGGGGGTATGTGGGTTGAACTACACGGGAGGGGGGGGGGGTCGGGTTATATGAAATGCATCTGTAATGTGACTGTGGTTATTGGATATAGAGTACACAAATATCTGCAATAACTGTACAACGTATGTGCGTATGGCTAGGCCTGTCAGCAGACATGGGGGAAGGGTACACACGATCTACTCCAGATTAACAATCTCAATAGTTTAAACACCAACCAGTACATGCCATGTTACCCGCCCTCTGCTTACCGCTGGAACTCGGGGGAGAATCTCCTCCACCCGGGCCTGCCGGTCCAAAAGAATTCATTGGAAACAAAGCAAGGTCCCTGCGAACTCTGTCCGTGCATACACACACCCTCACTATCTACAGTGTACGATCAATGGCAACCTTGCCTGACAGCCTCCTCTAGTGGCCGTTTTCTCCTTTTTTCTTTGCTTCTCTCCTTATGTCTTTCCATTCTCTTACTGCGCCTAATCAGTCTGTCTTTCCCTCCCTATCTTCCTTTCTCTCTCTCATTAGATTAGAACTCCTGCTGGTTATGTCTCAGTCCTGGGACGCCAGCTCTCCAGCCAGGATCTCTTCCAGGTCGTCGTACTCGTCGTTCTCTCCAGGTGGCGCCACCACCGTGCTGGTGCTGGTGGCCGCAGGCGGAGTCGGGGTCGGGGTCGTGTGTCGGGTAGGCGCGCGCTGCTTGTTCCCGCGGTGGTTCGACCCTCGCCCGGCGGGCCCGCGAACGATGGGGGTCGTGTCTCCCAGAACGACGTGGTTGGTCGCACTCACCCGGTCAAACCCTGCGAGCAAACGAACACGGACACACGATGATATCGGTCACACGGCGAGTAGCGTGTAGATCTACCCTCTCACATCCCAACAATACAGAACGGCGTCGAACATTCAAGACTGTATCCTTTAATAAGCAAGATTTCTGATAGGAATTCAAAGCGGGCATATTTTACATACGGAGTTCTTCTTTGTTCAAATATGAAGCCCAGAACAGATTTAGTTTGAGGCTCTAGGAATCCGGATAATGTACATAATACCCCTGTCACACTACGACGTAACGAGCCAACGTGAGCCTAACGTGGTCATTTTTCGTCATTACGTTGGGTTACGTCATGATGACGTCAGAATGACGTTAGAATGACGTCGAGGTACGTCACATTACGTCGTGTTACATCGAGTTACGTCAAGGTTTTGGACATGTTCAAAACTTTTGACGTAGGTCGAACGTAAGGGTTTATGTTCGCCGTACGTTCTGTTCACGTTCAGTGAACGTCAATGACGTTAAACGGACGTTATTTCAACGCTACTCACTACGTTCAACTACGTTCCACTACGTTGACCCACATTAAACCAAGTGCAAATGCCTACGAGGCTTAATGGGAAAGTTACGAGAACGTCTCGAGAACGTCACGAGAACGTCACGAGAACGTCACGAGAACGTGCATTCAACGTACGTTCAACGTCTCATGACATAGTTAACGTCACGTAACGTTCTTCTGGCGATGGAATAACGTTCATAACGTTCCGTGAGCGTAGTGACGTTGTCCTCTCTCGGTGATTGACGGTATCACTACGCTTTACCAACGTTACGTTCTCGTCCACTACGCTGCATCCACGTTCAACTTGTGCTCAAATTTGCATACTACGCCGAGAAGTTCAACGTTCTTCACGTTCTCCCTACGTTGACGTCGTTACGTCGTAGTGTGACAGCCCCATAACATCTATCCCCACGCATATGAAGAAATAAAAGTCAGCTGTACATATGTAACGATATAAGTGAGTGTCACTACTTTCCACTAAACTGAAACCAGGAAAGCACAGTGTAAATTACACCGCCACACCACGAGGACAGATTAATTCTTAATGATGATATCTTTGACAATTTTTAATATTAGTGGGCTAAATTGCATTAGAAATATATTTAATAGGCACAAGCAGCACAAAGGTTCCTAGCAGAGACACTATGGGTTTGTTATCTCTAGGCACATTGCAGTCCAAGATGCATCTAACTATAGGTAGTAGTTGATGTAAGACACAATAACCACAGTTAGGGGGGCGTGGTTCGGACTACGGGGGAGGTGGGATAGGGTACACATCCAGGTGGAGGAAGACAACTTGGAAATGATGACAGGGGCATTTATAGCGGGTAGTGCACAGACTCAGAATACGACCACCAGTTTACTCAGATACATGTTGGCTGATTGCAAACACCAGCACAAGACTGCTTTTCTTGCGAACCAGATGTCCTATTTCTGAGCTCATTTCATGCTGTGTACACAAATCAGTAAATTTGCATAATCTGATGGTTTTGAGTTTGTAGATATATATTATGTTGCGTATTTATATACACATATTACATTGAGTTTTTTTTAGATACACATATTACATTGATCGTTAGAATGTACTTTACCTTAGCTTTTAGTAACAAGTTGTAACAATCGTTAAATTTGGAGATATTTGAAGCTAAAACATGAACAACTATTTTCGTGTGCACATCGAAATGCTGGAAATGCCTTGCATTACTTTCAGGACTGACAATTACTAACAAATTAACTTGCTGTTTATTTTCTTCAACGGCATAATATGTGTTTAATAAGTGCATCAGTACCTAACTCCAAAATGTACGATCAAATGTAGACAGGCACCTTACTTCTGAAAATATCATTGTTCCATCACATTATGCAACGTTAATCATAATTGAACAATAATTATTGCTTCAAGCAATGCAATTTTGCTGCGAAAATAAAATAAAATAGTCAAAGCTTAAATATGCAAATTATGACTAATTCCTTTCGTTTTCAGGTGCATCTATATTTACTTGGCGAGGAAGAGTTGTTTATAGACGTGCAACGCATTCATAACTCAGTGTGCTCGGACCTTTAAGACCAACATGGAGTGAGTAAAAGGGGAATTGACGCTGACAAATCAGAACCGCTTCGGAACAATTATAATCAGAACCTGTGCTAATACTTTTGAATGAATGAACATATCTTCATCAGCGGTAGCAACTGAACAGTAGATATACTTGGTCATCTCTTCATGGCAGAACTTGACTCTTCCTTTAATTAAAATATAATTCAGCTTAGTTAGCCACAATTAGTGCTGATGCTTAAATAAGCTAATGCTGTTTAAATAATGTAATGTGATTGTGTTGATTGGGTTGAATCCGAAGCGGTGTCCCAGGTGTCTCTTCTACGCACAGGGACTCGACACACACAGGGAAGGGTGGCCAGGTGGGAATTAATACACACCTTTGAGTGAGTGGAAGACCCCTGGAGACACATGGCCAAGTGGTGGTGGTAGTGATGGTGGTGGTTTTATATGGGCAATACTCTCCAACAGGTGTGTCAACATGTCAGGCAGCTAACATAGGAGCTGGTGTGGCTTAGCATGGTGACAAAAGAAACTGCGCAACACTTCGGCGGCATTGTGGTAAGATTAATTCTGGGGTGAATATGTTAACAAACAAGGCCTTGTTGGTCACGTGATTTGGGGGTAGAGGGATGCCAACTGGAATGATAGTCAAAATTTGAAACTAGT
This sequence comes from Branchipolynoe longqiensis, assembly GCA_030323885.1. Taxonomy (NCBI): domain Eukaryota; kingdom Metazoa; phylum Annelida; class Polychaeta; order Phyllodocida; family Polynoidae; genus Branchipolynoe; species Branchipolynoe longqiensis. The sequence goes on along the minus strand of CM059190.1, from coordinate 59,242,350 downwards.
TCTGTCACAGCTTAAACTCGATGAGACGGGAATAGCTCATAGCTATTCTATGTCATGTAGGTTCTCTATAGAGTATGGTTGTTCTCAGGTTAATTCAGACTACGCCGAATTAGAGTAGTCCTTCTACTTCAGTGCAGACATCACGATGCCATGCACAAAGGGTACAAGTACGTGTGCTTACTGGTGCTTCGCCCATCCTTGATCCATTCTGTCAGTCAGAACCCACGGCCCTAATACCCACCCCGTCGTTGTAAAGAACACTCCCAATGTGTCATCATTACAGTTAGAACACCCGGACCAGAGGCGAACTCATAGCCGAAGGAAACCTGACCTCATCAGCAATTGTCAATCCAATAAATCATTTTTGAAAAAATATGGGAGTAATCGTTTGGTTTTAATGACATATTTCGGCCACTAGACAATTTGGTTCATATGTGTAACTCGTTACCAGTTTTAATATGTAATTCTAAATGACAAAAATAGACCCAATTTTGCTTTGAGATGAAAAAGAATTCAGTGCGACTTATTGAAATTGGCAAATAAAACAAGTGCAATATATTGCACAATTTATATACAATTATAAATATAATGTTATATAGTCCAGACAATTAATGAAACCAATGTCATTTGGCAGGAGTAGTATGTTAAATTTGTAATGAAATATAAGTTTAACTCTATTCCTGATACTCCTTATTGGAGCATATATATATTATTTACATATATATATATATATATATATATAAACATACTTATTTCTGTAAGGGGAAAACACATATGCATATATTATTAATAGCTAGTGCATCTCTATTCTATTGTAATCACTATGCCCTGCTCAGACTAGCCGAACACCGGACGCGGTGGCATAATCAGTGGAACATGGGCTTCACGTGTCGAAGGTTGGGAGTTCAGTTCCTGCTCGAGTCAAACCAATGACTTTAACATTGATACTTGTCACTTCCTAACATGATGCTTGGCATTAATAGGATAGGGCATGGACTGGTTAGCTCAGTGTCAGGATAATGTGATTGAGTGGGAGATCGGGTCATGCTGCTGGCGGCCTGATTTCCCAGCGGGGCAACATAAAGTTGCCCTGAGTGTGCACGGTCACAAGTCATTACGCGTCCTGATATGACCTTAGATGTTGCCAGGGCGTAACACTCCAACCACCATTCTAGCTGAAGAGGTGGAGCTGCAGCAATTTGGAGATCAGATGTCCATGCCATCAATTACCTAAGCATCGGACCAATTCCAGCATTGCTGACTCCCCACTTCTTATCTGAAATTTTCTTGAAATAAAAATTAAAGGTAGGTCCTTTGTGGGACTCTCACCGAACTAATTATGTGATGTGTCACATTAAATGGAATATATTTATAATATAGCCACACATATGCGGAAATAAGAAGCCATAGTTTCTGCAATATCCAAATAATATGTCCCATCCATGTTGCTCCAGCGTTTGTAAAGAACATAATGCGATTAGTCGACTACAGGTGGCGCATGCATCCACCTAGTTCTGCAACTTACAAACTAAAGTATTCACTTAACAAATATTCTGTTAATCTTATCGAGTCACTATTCATCTACGTAGCGATGCTGTTATCTTACACACACTGCATAAAAGCACAGTTAATAAACTTTCAAAATATCCAACTTCTTTCATTAGATCTTTCTTTCAGAAGTGACTTTATCCTGGATGAGGCGTGTGTAGGAAATATTATCATCATTCTTTTATTAGGATATATCTGCTGTTAGTAAACAATACTATTATACATATGCATATCTGTTCATTTCGACCACGAGTTATATAATACAGCTAGGATAATGGTATTGCAGTTAGCGGTATATTAGGGCTGGGCGGTATTTGGAATTACTGCCAGCAAGAGAGTCACCAGAGTAAAGCTTTGTTCCAAGATATTTCAATATTAAATAATTCTTTTACACAACAATAAATTGCGCCTGTGTCTTCTTTACTATCGTCCATCATTTACAGATTGAAACTAGGCCAGGATAGAGAGACATATATGTCACTTTAGATTCATTAGGATTCCATAAGCTTTTGCGACAAGTAAAAGTATAATTGTATATACATTTTTAAAGGAGGACAAATGTGCCTACTCTGGTTGCCTCATGCAAGCATTGTGCAGCATCCAAAACTGTCAACAATTAAAGGCATCCGTAATCACCAACCGGTTTCCTCAACGAGTTATTACTAATATTAGCAACCATTCCAAATGTCCACACGAGCTGGCTCTTTTAATAGATTTTGATATTTTAACGAAGCAATGTAAGTATGACTCAAAATCTTTTGGAAAATTAAATAATGTGAAGATTATTTTAGAAAATGTGGTGCGATTGTGTTTGAATAGTGCATAGAGCAGTATCGTTCGTTATTAAAACACATTCATTTATCGATACAAATTATTTCAAAATGTGAAATAATGATGAAATTAATCGAAAAATCGCTGTCTGATTTTGTTTTGCATTCTCGAGTCGCATCATTGCTGAATTTTAAAAACGAAAGAGAAGTCCATATATATACAAACATATCCATATTTATCATGTTTATATATCATATATATTATGCATATATATATGTTACATATTGTATAATATAAATATATTATATAATATATATAATAAATATAACATTATAATCTTATATATATAACATATGATGTTAGATACCATATATGTTGTACAAATTATAATATTAGATCCCTTATATATTGAATACATTATATACTAGATATGCTATATATATTATATGTACAATATATACTTAGAATGTGAAAAAGCAGCTAAAATTAATTTGTTATCGGCCGTGTGCCATTGTTCAGACAGTAGCCCCGTTTTGTATCGGTGGATGTCCACGGTGCTGGTGATAAACGACAAGGCTACGGCCGCCTGGGGCTGCCGGGCGGCCGTCAGAGGGGCCGGCGTGTAAATACCGTTCACGAAGAACTCGATCCTCTTGGACCGGAAGTGGTTGCTGGCCAGGCACGTGTAGTTGGCCTGGTGACGCGGCACGAACTTCATGATGACCAGCGTGGACGAGGTGTAGCCGTCCCTCCACTCGGGCTTGTCCTCCTGTAAGCACACTCCACTTGAGCACGTTGGTCACCACGTCACATGCGCGCAAGTTAACTCTAAATCTAATCACCAGTTTCCGATCAATTACAAGGGATGCCAGCTTTCTCCCCCCCCCCCCCCCCCGATAAATATTCCGTTTTTTAGTGTATTTTTTGTTCATGACATTTGCTTTTACTTTAAGCAATAGTTCGTTTTCTTTACTTTTGTTGTTTTTATTTAGACTAGCATTGCAAAGAATACCTCAGACAGAGGTGAGGAGCACATCTAGTAGTATTTGGAAATGGCACCTCCAACAAGTTTTCTTGTTAGTGCCGCCGCGCTGACAAAATAAGTATTCAGATGAATAAAATATTTATCCCCCAAAAATCAAGCAATCCTTACGTGTGACCATTAAGCAAATTATGTAAATACAGGGATATAAATATATATATATATAATTATAGTACGTATATTGAATTATGCAGATATAAATAGGCGGAGTATCATTATTATTATTATTATTATTCCATCATGTTACTTCGATATATTATTATTGTCCAATCGCTGACTTGCCCGGATTTGCCCCGGTTGCCCACTACTAGCGCCACCACCGGGCGCTTTCCGATGCTAATCTGCCCTGCAAGTCACTTCCATTCTAGATTTTACCGGTATGCCTGTTATCTCGCTTGCCCAGACGCTCAATAAAAGTGTCCGACCCAACACGCGTCTCTATCCTTCCTTCCTTACGTAGCCATACTTTATATAGATGTATAACCCCTGTATTTGATATGGTGGTGTTCTCTGTGGTGGAGTGGTTAGAGTGTCTGAATTTGTTCTAGGTCGGACTCCTAATCTGAAGGTTGGTAGTTCGATTCCCCAAGCCCCCACCTCTGCCAATTTGGATTTCCACAGCTGTGTATAACTTACAGCGTCATTAACAGCCAGTTGCTCTCATACCATGTCTACGTGGTATGGGAGGTTAAAAATCCCTTGGGGCGCTAAAAGTGTAGGCTTGGGCTTTCTATCGACAAACTGTTTAATGGTGAAAACAAATCTATTCAGACTTATCCATGATAGGCAGTATAAATGTTCAAGAAATATATATATATATATATACATAAATATATATATGCAAATAAAATAATATCCATACAAACTTATATAGAGTTACTTACATATTTATGCGTTTATATATTATTTATGTATTTACATAATGATGTATGAACTCAGAAATCCATAGATTCAAGCAACATTTTAAAAGAAGAACTTAGACTGTGCTACGGGTGAAGTAGATCATGATATTCTTGCGCTAATTTACTTACGATAATGTAAAAGTGCCGGTTATTTCTTAACTCCCTGGTGTTCTTAAACCAGCGAATCTTGGGCAATGGCTTCGGGCTGCCTCGGGTCTCACACATGAGAAGGAAGGACTTTCCCTGAACGGGGCGCGGGTCCAGGCTGTTGTGGGGGTACCATTGGGAGCTGTCGAACCGCATCTTGTACCCGTCTAAGTGCCACGGACGATCTGAAACAACAAGCAGGCGGTGTGAGTGTCTGCATCACACACATCTAGGAATTCATCAGTGTATTGCAGGGACGTAGCCAGGTTCAGAAGTAGGGTTGTGACCACATATAAAAGGTGCCACACTGTACAGCAACTGATTTGTAATTCATCATGTATTTTTATTCGTGGAGTCTCCAACTGGGCACCTCTAATCTATTCACGTTCAAGTACATGCACACCTCCGTAATTACATTGGCAGACAAAATGAATATAAGTGCTATCTTTGTAATTATCAAATGTACAGTTTTATAATAAGTACATAACTGTTAGTTTGTAGATAAAACTTGTATAGCACAGGGGAACTAAAGTTCCCCTTTGCTATAAAAGTGGCACCTTATCAACATTGTTGATAAGGTTCCACTTTTACACACATATATATATATATATATATATATATATATATAAATATATGAGGAATTCAGGTGCAAAACCCTGTAAAGGCCAATCCAAAAATTGAGATAAACATTAGAAGCAAACCTTCAAAAAGTTCAATATTTTAATTCCATTGTTGTTGTTTATTGCTCCATATTCATTTGATCACAAGAAAAATGGAATTAGTAAGAATTAAAATTATCTTCATGTACAAATCTTTGATCTTAATTAGATTTTGGGATTGGCGTTCACAGGGTATTGCGCCTGAACTCTTGATATATATATTTGTATGTCTGTCGTATGCAGGTTTTGCAATACCTCAGGGAGTTTGATGTCCCTGCCCTGCAGAGTTGTAAACCACCTCCTTGTCGTACAGGTTCTTGACATAACAGAAGGCTAAGGGAGCAAACCCTAAACAGAAAACCATGTCACTGTGGCAGCATTAAGGGCGGTTGATGTATGGAACTCCCAACATCTCCCAACCAACCACTGCAGGGACAAATAGTTTTGCACCTGTCTGGACATGTACTTGCCCATCAAAAATCTCGGCGGAATATGTAAATACAGGCCCAAGTTGGACACCAGTGCCTCATTGGCGATGTGAGCGTTATGTCGGTCTAGCATCATGCCAATGAGAGAGAACAAGGAATTATTAACTGTGTCGATGTGAGGCTAGCGAAACCTCAGCGCGCATGATGTCAGTCTAGCATGACTGTTGTGGTGGCTTAGCGTCGAGCGGGCATGATCACGCCAGTCTTAGTGTGGCCCGCATGTTCCTCCTCCCTGTGCGTCACTATGATGTAACGCAACATTGATCTAACGTAGCCGATGCATCCCTCCCTCATGTCTAACGTCGACGTAATGTGAGTGTAATGTCATCCAAACATCACTGCATCACGTTGAGCTATGTCGAAAGGTTTGGACATGTCCAAAACATGGATGCACGCTGATGTAACTCGACATAACCTGACGTAACTCGACGTAAATCGACGTCAGTCTTACGCAAGCATGACATAACTCGACATACTTCAACGTAATGACCAAAATTCACCTACATCGGCTTACGTTACCTCCTTTCATCACAGTGTGACTGGCCTATTACTACGATCATTATGGCTCATTCTAAACAACCTTCCTTCTACAGGAGCCCACCCCGTCATTGCAGACAATGGACAAAAAGCGTCAACTCTGAGGGGACCGGCCGCTGTCTGCAACTGCTTACCTTCGACGACCAAGTTAAACTTGTAGGAGACGACGGGCTGCACAAAGTTGTCCAGGTAGCAGGCGTAGATGCCCGTGTCCGAGTCGGTGAGGCGCTGCACACGCAGCCCATTGCCCTGAACAGCAACGACTCAAATAAGGCATAAGACAAGCAAAACACACGCTTCTCTGGCACATTCTGGCAGAATTTAGAGCCAATTCACGACGAGGCAAGGAGTGGTACAATAGTGTTTTTATTCAGGATCAGAACACTTAAGACAGGTAAAGCAATAAAACTCAATCATTCAACCCTATGAATCGAACAGTCATAAGTTAGTTGTGGGGTTGATGGTGGGAAAAAAGGTAGTTCGTGTCCAGGCATGAAGTGAGACAGTTTGAACCCGGAGGCAGCTGTGATGTGACAGAGGCTGGAAGAGCAAATCTGAGCTAGGTGGCGGCACAATCGGGAGGTTTTAGTTCAATTCGCAGGGTTAATACTAGGTGGTGGGTGTAGTATTCATGTGTAGATTCGAACGACTCGTTGCTGCGCTCAGAATTACCCACTTTACCAGGTAACATGTATAATGCAGCTTCATCTAAAAAGAAATACGTTTATTTCGTTCAAGAAATTTGTAAGGGCTGTGGTATTATTAAAATTGCACCGCCCGATAGTTTCAAGTTTCTGCCATTTTCTGAGATAAATATATTATATTGGTTGTTATAATCTACATTACTTTAGTTTGAATTAATTTTTATTTTAAATGGCTAACTTTTGAGATATCTCAAGTGCAAACATGCCAAATTAATGTTGTCAAGCATGCCAAAAATCTGACACCATAGCCTTCAGCAGTAGAGAGTTCTATTAAATTTACTTAGCGTGTCCTTCTATGTGGCAACAAATGCTTACAAAGTGAGTCAGTATTTCTGCCATTTTTCCCTTTAGTTTGTTTGTTTGTTTGTTTGTTGTTGTTTTACGTCCTAGCAACATATAAGGTCATATCAGGATGGGTACCGACTTGTGACAGTGCACACTCATGGCGACTTTATAGTGCTGTCCCACTGGGAAACCAGGCCGCCGGCACCATGACCTGGTATCCCACTCAGTCACATTATCCTGACACTGAGCACACCAGTCCTTGCCCTATCCTAATAATGCCGAGCGCCTGGCTAGGAAGCGACAAGTATCAATTTTAAAGTCATTGGTTTGACTCGACCGGGACTTGAACCCACGACCCCACGATCTACCAGCACGGGAGACGGACGCTCTAACTCATTCGGCCACCCCGTCTGGTCCCTTTAGAGATAAACGTATTATAACAATGCGTATTGTTATAATGCACTATAAGAGCTTTTATTTTAAATAGGTAACTTTGGATATATTTGAACTGAAAACATGTTAAATTAATTTTGGCGTGTGCCACAAAATGCTCGACACCATACGTTTCGGCAGTGAGTGATAGGTTCTATTAGTATTACATAGGCTTAATATTTGGTTCTGCGCAGGAACAAATGTTGGCTAAGTTCACCAGCACCTACATTAGATACGTAGGATCAAATCCAGTCAGCGATATTGCTTTGGAAACTGTATGCTTTCATCCGACTATGCAGCTTCAACTTCAAGAACACGACAACACACCCTGACACACACGCTGACATACATATACACACTCTACAACACACCCTGACACACACACTGACATACATGTACACACTCTACAACACACCCTGACACACACGCTGACATACATGTACACACTCTACAACACACCCTGACACACACGCTGACATACATATACACACTCTACAACACATCCTGACACACATTCTGACATACATATACACACTCTATGACACACTCTGACACACACGCTGACATACATATACACACTCTACAACACACCCTGACACACACGCTGACATACATATACACACTCTACAACACATCCTGACACACACGCTGACAGACATATACACACTCTACAACACACCCTGACACTCACACTGACATACATATACACACTCTACAACACACCCTGACACACACGCTGACATAAATATACACACTCTACAACACACCCTGACACACACACTGACATACATATACACACTGTACAACACACCCTGACACACATGCTGACATACATATATACACTCTACAACACACCCTGACACACACGCTGACATACATATACACAGTCTTACCCAGAACTGGTAGGTGCCGTCCGGCAGCTTGTGGTTGGAGTCTTCCCGGGTCCAGTACACGACGGGCCGCGGGTACCCGGTAGCGTTGCACCATAGCGTCACTTCCTTGCCAATGATTGCCTTCAGCTTAGAAGGGCTCGTCTGCGCCTCGATCTTAGACTCTGCACAAAAAAGACACAGGCCGGGATCAGAAACTACATGAATAGGTGAGCAAACACGGGAACAATCAGTCGGAAACGGAGAAGGAGGCGAGCGCATGGAATAGTTCTTTGGTGAAATGATAGTGGCGCCACGGCGCCGAAGCGGGTCACTGTGCGAGTGGAGCCCGAAACGGGCAAAGTGGTGCTGAATAGTTCGCATATGAAACGCGATGTGGCGCCACTGAGCCCAGGACCTAACCATCAGACAGACTCACCTGGTTAGGTCATGGTGTCACCACTTCCTTATGGGAACTCATAATTACAGTGGCGCCACCGGAGGCAATCCCGGAACTACAATATTACGCGAGAACGGGCTAGGCTGATGGGCTTCCTAATGGTGCAGTCACACTACGACGCTTCTCACCGGCGACCCTTCAGCGTTGAAAATAAAATTAAAGCGTCGAGAAACGTTAAACTTTTAGGGGAAATATGGGTAAATTGGACGCTGGCACAGCGTGTAAGTAGTGTGTTATTAGCGCGCGGCCAACGTTGTGGTAACGTATATCGGCGCGTTCTCTCTGTGTCTGTGTCTGTGTCTGTGTCTCTGTATGTGTCTGTGTGTGTGTCTCTCTGTGTGTCTGTGTTTGTATGTGTGTGTCTCTGTCTGTGTCTCTGTATGTGTCTCTGTCTGTATATCTGTCTGTGGCTCTGTCTGTGTCTCTGTCTGTGTATCTGTCTGTGTCTCTGTATGTGTTGCTGTCTGTGTCTCTGTATGTGTATCTGTGTTTGTGTCTGTGTCTCTGTCTGTGTCTCTGTATGTGTCTCTGTCTCTGTCTCTGTCTGTGTATCTGTCTGTGTCTCTGTGTGTGTCTCTGTGTGTGTGTCTCTGTGTGTCTGTGTGTGTCTCTGTCTCTGTCTGTGTATCTGTCTGTGTCTCTGTCTGTGTCTCTGTCTGTGTATCTGTCTGTGTCTCTGTCTGTGTATCTGTATGTGTCTCCATCTGTGTCTCTGTTTGTGTATCTGTCTGTGTCTCTGTATGTGTCTTTGTCTGTGTCTCTGTATGTGTCTGTGTCTCTGTCTGTGTCTGTGTCTCTGTCTGTGTCTCTCTCTGTGTCTGTGTCTGTGTCTGTGTCTCTGTCTGTGTCTCTGTCTGTGTCGCGGTCTGTGTCTCTGTATGTGTCTCTGTCTGTGGCTCTGTCTGTGTCTGTGTATGTGTCTCTGTGTATGTGTGTGTCTGTATGTGTATCTGTATGTGTCTGTGTCTCTGTGTCTCTGTCTCTGTCTATGTCTGTGTCTCTGTCTGTGTCTCTGTATGTGTCACTGTATGTGTCTCCGTATGTCTGTGTCTGTGTCTGTCTGTGTCTGTCCCTGTGCCTCTGTCTCTCTCTCTCTGAGACACAGAGACACACACAGAGACACACACACAGAGACACATAGACACACACAGATACACATAGACACACATATACACCGAGACACACACAGAGACACACATACACACACAGACACACACATAGACACACACATACACACACAGACACACACATACACAGACACACAGACAGAGACACACACACATATACACAGACAGAGACACAGACAGAGACACATACAGAGACACATACAGAGACAGACACAAAGACACAGACAGAGACACAGAGACACGGAGACACACACACAGAGACGGACAGAGACACATACAGAGACACATACAGAGACACATACAGATACAGACACAGAGACACAGACAGAGACACAGTCAGAGACACATACAGAGACAGACACATAGACACAGACAGAGACAGAGACACAGACAGAGACACATACAGAGACACATACAGAGACACATACAGAGACATACACAGAGACACAGACAGAAACACACACACACAGAGACACACACACACAGACACAGACAGAGACACATGACACATACAGAGACACAGACAGAGACACAGACACACAGAGACACACACACAGACAGAGACACAGACAGAGACACAGACACAGAGACACAGACAGAGACACAGACAGAGGCCCAGACACAGAGACACAGACAGAGACACAGACAGAGACACAGACACACACAGAGACACAGAGACATACACACAGACACAGAGACACACACAGAGACACAGACACACACATAGAGACACAGAGACACACAGAGACACACACAGAGACACACACACAGGAACGTGCGAGCAACGTCCCTCCAACGCGCTTGTAACGTGTGTCGACGTCTGCCTAACGTCCTCCTAACGTCCTTACCCATATATTTGCACGCGCTGCCGGTCGTTGGTTTTTTTTGACACGCTTAAAACCTTGGGCGACCGGCAACGCGCGCCGACGTTGTCCGCCGACCATCAACGTCAAGGATACTGTACCGACGTGTACCGACGCGTGCATAACGCGCCCCCAGCGCGTCTCGATATTTCACTAATTATCGCCCAAAATCAACACACGTTGACGGGTCGCCGGCGAGAAGCGTCGTAGTGTGACTGCACCATTAGACCGGGAGTGATTAGAGGTTAATGGTAATTATACACACGTCTGGATGGGTACGATTTTGGGTGGCTGTCTGTCTCGAAGTGAAATACCCGTTGTGCACATGTTTATAGCTACAATAACACATTTGTACACTTGTCTGGCTGTAAAATATCAAAAGCATTTAAAGTTACATCATGCAATATTTTTGAGTTTCTGTTTTTTTTCCTAAAAGATACATGAATTTATGTTGCTTGTGATAATTCTCGGTGAAAAGCTACTGGTATCTATTTTGTCAGTCTTGTCTGTCAGGCTTTATACAAAAGCTGACAGGCTTTTCCCCCGATTCACTTAATTGAGTTGGCTGTTAATATGATATCATATTTTATGGCTTTCTAGTGTTGTTATGCTGTTGGTGTTGTAGGGATCACATTATCTGACTTAATAGTGTTGGCATCCTGTTGCTATTAGGATGCTATCCCATTCAGTAAGATATGCTAATACCAGACCAATCAATCGTTGCCCTATACAGCGGCGTAATACTGAGCTCCAGGCAAAACAATGACACAGACCAATGTTATTTTACTAAGTCTATGCTTTCATTGAATTTGGCTGGGAATCTAACTCAAGACCTGCTGCACAGGAAGTGGGCACTTTACCACACTGTCACCCAATCCGGTGGTGATCAGTCGGGGTACAAATGTACCTACACGTGCTCATTGACTCCGAACACCCAGAACATGGTGTTTCGGGTTAACATGGACGTAACGTCGTTCTGGACTGAGGTCAAGGGGTCAACCCACGTGACTGCCCGGATGGGGGCCAAACATTGGGCGGGTTGCAAAGCAATGAGGTTCAAAACCAATTTAAAAAAAGGCACAAACTTCAATGAAACTCATTTCAGCTAAGTGCAAATAAATGGCTCCCCTGACAATTATGGTTCAAGTTGCGATTTGCAGTGCTCTTCAAATCAAATGGATACAATTTGACTATTCTCGGGGATAACGAGGTTTTAGGTACTAGCAACATCTGATGTCATATCAGGATGGGTACCGACAGTGCTTACTCATGTCAACTTCATAGTGCTGCCTCACTGGGTCCATATGATCCTCCAAACTCAGCATGCGGTTCGTTAACCCGACTAGCTCCCTATGTGCAACCCAATTGGGACAGGCTCGTTCATGGAGTCCTCTAGGTCTTGTGAACCCCAGTCTGATTGGACAGTGACTGGACCTAGATTTGGTTTGACCAGTCTAGCTTCAAACGTCCAAATATTGACTCAGGGTGAGCAGGGTTCCGATGTTTATCCCAAGAGACAGCTCTTATTCACCCTCCATCACTCCCTACCACTTCCGGAAACCTACAGACAGGCCCCACAGATGGCCCCAGAGAGGGCATGCCAGAGGGCACCACAGAGGGCTTCTCAGAGGGTCTAATAGGTGGGCCCCACAAAGAGCACTCCAGAGGGCACCACAAAGGGCTCCAAATAAGGCACCACAAATGGACCCTTAGAAGGCGCCACAGAGCGTACCACAGAGGGCTTCTCTATAGGTCCCCACGAAGGGCCCTACAAAGGACCCCACACAGGGCCTCACACAGGGCCCAATAGAGGGTGAGGCGGTCGAGGGAACAGTGAATCGCTCTTAATCGTCTCCGATTGTTCTTGGCATCGTCGAATCATTCCCTCTGTTTGAGACTGAAGGTTTCAGGTGCCTTTGTTTGCCCAGTATCACAGTTTTTATTTCCATTGAATGGAACTGAGCAGAAAGGCCAATTTACATACTATTCATTACAACGTCACGTGACAAAGCACACCTTCATACAAGGACCCCTTGTGAAAAGGTTAGTAGGTTGTTCTTTGATTCACTTTGTGAACCCGAGTCCAACAACAGCCGTACTGTACAGACAGACTGTCAAGAAAGCCGGGCCGTTTCGGGTCATGCCGGGCTCTACCTGAGCCGATTACGCCACACTCAGCCAGTATAAGTCGATTCTGGTCGTGGTCGACAATGTCAGCCAAAGGCAGCTGCGCCTAGCATGGTTGCAGACATCAGTTTTTGTCTCAGTCCGGCTCAAATCGGGGGAAGGTGGCACTGCAGCGCACGGGCTATGAATAGCTACTTATGCGTCCCTTGGTCGGCTGAATTACGTCTTGAAAAACAATTGTTTTAAAAATTTGATTAGCTGGGAAAATGTCAACTAGACAATATCAAATTTTGTGTTTGGTGGGTGTGGTAAATAAGTTTATTCTGCTGAAGAAGTCTTTTGTCAGCGCCGAAGCATTCACTGGTCTTCCAGTCATTTTTCAATTTACGATTACTTACACAAAAATAGTACCCGACATTTCCTAACTAATGATATGCGCATAATTCCTGTATAAGTTGTACCTCCCCTGTCCACCCACCGGCCGGGCCGCACTGACCTGTGACGTTGAGGATGAGGTACTTGTGCCGGGTGCTGGAGCCGGACAGGTTGCACTTGAACACCCCACCGTCCTTCTTCTTGGCCCGCCTGATGATGATGACGGACAGGGCCGAGTTGTGCGGCCGGTACACCCGGTACCGCCGGTCCTCCAGCACCACCTTCTTGCCCGTCGCCAGGAGGGTGGCCTTATCGGGCTTCCCTGTGGGTGACTCCTTCACCCAGTCGATCTGCGGGAGATAAGACATGTGCACCGTTAAGTACAGCGCTGGTTACCGGTGTTTATTGCGCAGTGTCGCCTATAGACCCCCCCTTTAATGTTTATAAACATTGTGTATGTGCGCGCACATTGGCTACAAAACGAGTGCACACTGCCATTGAGTTTGCTGGTATGCGCAGTGCAAAACGTTTATTTTATTCAAAATTAATAGAAATATAGAACCCTAACCTTATCAATTTAATATAATGTGTTCGGTGAATATGTTTTCTATATATGTTCCAAGCGGTTTGTTTCTAGGTGGTGTGGCTTTAGAGATATTTCACTTTTTCTCTATGAATATTGCTCACAGCCATTGACAATGCATTGAGTTTGCCGGTATGTGCAGTGCAAAACATCTATTTTATTCAAAATTAATAGAAATACAAAACCCTAACCTTATCAATTTAATATAATCTGTTTGTTGAATATGTTTTCTATATGTCTTCCAAGCGGTTTGTTTCTAGGTGGTGTGGCTTTAGAGATATTTCACTTTTTCTGTCTGAAGATAATTCAAGATTGCTCACTGCTATTGAAAATGCATTGAGTTTGCTGGTACACGCAGCGAAAAACGTCAATTTTATTCAAAATTAATAGAAATACAGAACCCTAACATTATACATTTAATATAGTCTGTTTGTTCAATGTGTTTTCTATATGTGTTCAAGCATTTTGTTTCTAGGTGGTGTGGTTTTAGAGATATTTCACTTTTTCTGTATGAAGATTGCTAATAGCCATTGAGTTTGCACTGTAACAGTGTGTTGTCCTGCAGCCAAGAGGCGCACACACTGACCTAGATAACTATGATGACGTCATATGAAATAGGTCTATTGCCGACAACGCAAGCATCTGTCATGATTATTCTGTCGTGGGGTTGATGAAAATGGGAAATATAGCGCCTAGATCAGGTTTTCCCACCCACACTTCTTGCCAACCGATATGTGAAGATTATATTTTACAGTGACAACACTTCCACCCACTGTCAACTGTCAACACTTCCACCCACTGTCAACTGTTAACACTTTCAACCACACCCGGGTACAAATTCGCACTGGGCCCTCTTGTCATCACCATCCCTGGATGTGGTAGCCAACTAGGTAAAGCGCTGGCTTCCTATGTGGAAGATCGGGAGTTTGAATACCTGGCCGAGTCAAACCAATGACTTACACAATTTGTTGCTTGTCGCTACCTAGCCCAACACTCGGCATTGCTAGGATAGGGCATGGATGGGTTAGCTCAATGTCAGGATAATGTGACTACGTGGGTTATACACACATGTGCATCCTTAATGAATTGATAATATATATACACATATATATTATATATATATATCAGTTCATTAAGGATATTGTTCGAGATAACCAAGAAAGCGATTTGTGGGTGTGAAAATGACTGGTTTACCGACAGCAGACGACAATTAGACAGAGCAGTCTTTATGTGACGGAGCTGCTGGTGCTGTTGTTGGATTCAGGGACAATGTCATGTTGCCTGAGATGCGTGTGCCTCGGGCAAATTAAGCTATGCCGTTAGTTGCCTCAGTAGGTCCCGGTGGGGCTTGACCTGTCATTGTCTCCTGTACCTGAGCGCTACCATCCACCCGCCCCAACTCAACCACTCTCCAACACAATGCTCTCCGCGCAACCAACACGCTCATCAAATAAGGATCTCAAATTAATCGACAAAGGGGACAGAAAATAATACACAATCCACACACAGCGCGATGGATCCCCGTGGGGTTTCGGGTGACACTAACTGTGACGTCATGATGAATAATTGTCGTTTGCAACATCACGCCATGTGTTCACAAAAGACGCGCTTTCCCGCCTTTCCATGGCGCGTCTGGCACATGTTGCCCTCGTCGCCCCCTGGCGGGAAATGGCACAACCACCGCAGGGGAGATGCTGGGAAATATCGTCTGCTTCCGGTTTCCGTCCCTAGGCACCGACCGTGGAACGCTGATTCTCAATGGCGGCCATTGTGACTTGCCATTGTGTGCGCGACTTGTTGATTAATGACCATCGAATTGAATCATTCTGATTCTCTGGGTTCTCGCCTCTCCCTTCTTCGACTCTATGCTGCCGATCAATTCCATAATGCATCTTAATTTACCCTCCTTCCTCATTCTTTCCACACCGTCTATAACTAATCTTCACCGGACGAATCCATCAATTTTGATACTCTACCGAAATACCGATCGTTTATACATATTCTTTCATATTCTTACATATTCTTACTTACAGATGGTATGACCAAATGAGTTAAACTACATCTTCTTGTGTAGCAGGTGAATGGATTCTGGTGTTAAGCATTACTATGACAGACTATGGAGTAGTATGATGATGCAAGTCAATTAGCTACGGTTAAAATTTCCTCTGGTTAATCAACGGCTGCAACAAACCAAAAACAGAACAAAGAACAACACAAATCCTACACCGTGTTCTGTCTCCGTTGCTTTACACAGAGTTGCACAGTAGAGTAAAAGTAGCCTTGGACACAGTTTAGTTTGTTACTTCAATATGTTGGCTCGTCGTGAGCATTTGATGCTAATTCCAAATGCTAACTGCCCATCCACCACCACTCCCTAGTAACGCAACCCGACAGGGCAGACCATGGCTTCGTAGGTGGAGGGAACAGTTCCTGGTCATTAATCATATCAGCCGGCTTTGGTGTTGAATAACCCCCCTCCCCTCCCACCCCCACCAAACACACACATACACCTGTCTGTGACTACACACACATGTCATATGCGTCTACCAACCTTCACACGCCAACAGTCATTCCCGAGTTCCTCTCAGCGGGTGTTTGGTTCGACATCTGCCTCTCCACATGCAGCCTTCACCAAAGAGCCACGCCTACCGACATCTCCACAACAGATTGATCCGCACATATATACGATGGAACACAAGACAGGCTACATCCCGGTGTGGCGGTTTCAAATCTCAGTGTGTTTAGAGTCTACGCTCGGGGTTCTGCGCATGCGTCAATGGGTTCTGCGCATGCGCGTATCCGATTAACACGACCCAGGCAACTCGGATCACTCGAGTTTCTAGAAATTCAAATAGAACACTACGAGTGGAGTTGACAAAAACACATCCCTTGTGCAAAAAGTTTAACCCGCCTCTTGGCTGGGGTTGGCTAGGAGCGATGACGTCACATTTGTGCGTCAACAAGTTGCTAGGGTCACCCGAGTGGATTAATTGAATACGCTGAAATGCCATCCGATGTTGATGCATGCGCATAATCTAAACACACTGAGATTTTAAACTGCCACACCGGACTGCTGCGATTACTACTAGAGGCATTTAGTATGAGTTAGTCATTCCTGATATCTAAAAAAAAACCATATTAATCACGACGATCAAGCAACATTTTGTATATTATAAGTCTTTGCTTTGACTCTGCTGGTAATTGAACCCTGAAACTCAGGCACCTACTTATTCCATAGAATATATTCGAGGAAATAGTCTGTACCACTGAATGCATGAAGCTACTCCACTAGGCTTTCGACATCGGGAAATGGCATATGACTAAATGACGCATGTAGATCTTAAAACTGCCGCAAAACCTTTTTTGTATTCAGCGAAAGAAAGATTGTTGGCTAGGTTGGCTGTTGGAGTTTTAATTCCTGGCAACATATATGGTAATACCAGGATGGGTACCGAGTTGTGACAGTGTGCATTCAGGGCAGCTTGATAGTGCTGCCCCAATGGGAGATCCGGCTGCCAGTAGCATGACCTGATATCCCACTCAGTCACATTATCCTGACACTGAGCCAACCAGTCCTTGCCCTATCCTAATAATGCTGAGCGCCTGGCTAGGATGCGACAAGTAGCAATTTTTAAGTCATTCAGTTGACTCGACCAAGGTTTGAACAGAGGGGTTCGAATCCCACGAGTTACCAAAATGGAGGACGGACGCTCAACTCATTAGGCCATCCCGTCTGGTCGCAGAGAAGGTGGACTTGGAGAACCACTGTCTGATTGTATGTTTACTATATTGTATATAATGTATATGTATGTATATCAAGTATATGTATTATATATGTACATATTATAAATAATATGTTAGATATATGTGTATGAGTCAGCCTCATGAAAATGGGCCAATTGATGGTTTATTTAAGATGTCGGCATCGCACTTCTTAAAGTGTAGTGCATTTCTTGGTTTTATATTAAATTATCCTAGAAACAAATAAGGTTGTTGTGTTTTCTCTACCTTTACATTCAGGATAAATTCAAGGACTTTCCAACACCTCTGTCAATGCTAAACTATAATTATACTGTTCGACGCCAACATCCAATGATCGATGCCGACAACTTCCCCCAATTGGCCTCTTTTCGTGATCCTGACTCGTATAAATATATATATATATCAGGATGCCCGATTGCTCGAAGTAACCGAGTGGAACAGCTCATTGGCAGAACGGGAGTGCATTGTGAAAACACTTCCTATTAATTATTATAATGGTTGATAATAGAAATTACCAATACACATATGTGTATTGGTAATTTCATTCTAGTCAATAACACACTTCATTCTACTCATTCTAGTCAATAACACACTTGTCGGCGCTGACCAGCTGGACGTTCAGGCCGTCGCCATTCGCAGCTATTCACAAAAACAGTCGACAGACAGGAATGGACGTCATAGCTAAACTGGACACCCAGTCCAAGCCGCTGAAGTTGAGCTATCCACAAGGTTCCACCCAGATGGTGACGACTCCCGTGCTATAACACACGGGCACTCCGTACTCGGCATACTGCGCATGTCAACACTACCCCAGAAGCACGGGGAGGAGGGGGGGGCGAGGGGGGGGGGGGGCGAGGGGAAAGGCAGGGATGGGAGGCGAGAGGCAGGGGAGGGGGGGGGGGGGGGCTTGCGGCGGGGCCGGGGAGGGAGGGGCTTTGCGGCGTTGAGGGGGAAGGAGGGGACAGGCGTGGAAGGGGAAGGAGAGGACAGGCGCGGGGGGAGAGGGAGGGGACAAGCGGCTGAGGGGAGGGCAGGGGGAGGGGAGGGGCTTGCGGCGGGAGGGGTGCAGTTCCCGATCTCAATTCCCTTTGCACTGTCGGCGGGCGCACTTTTGCGCTCCATTACCTTTGATCTGGTGAACTAACACGCGGCGGTTCCGTTTCGCCGGCGGGGTGCTTATGCCCCCGGTCGGGTGTAGTCACGTGACGGAGACCACGTGACCTGCGTGGAAATGGGACCGCGCCGACATCGGCGGCCTGTATCTACCATACCAACCTCCACGTGTCTGAATGGAAAAATCTTCACTTCGATAAATATATAAACATTAAAAACAGTCTTTATCTATGTAATAAATAAATAAATATATATATATATATATATATAGATGACGACAAGCCAATACTGTATACATGTATATATATACATGTATATATATATACATATATATATATATATATGTGACGACACACCAACACTGTGTACATGTATGTATATATATATATATGTATATATATATATATATAATATATGCATGTCTAGGCGAACAGGCCACAGCCTTGGAAATATTCCAAAATGCATTGAATAATGCAAACCCGTCATTTCATATATATATATATATATAATATTATATATCTTTTATACAATATATAAGATACTGTATCTGATATATGCTTGATCTATTTTAAACGTGCGTTATAGTATATATAATGTATGCGATATAAATAATATGTAATATGTACAATATATCAAATAAGTCAAATATATATAATAGTAATACAGATAATTCCTAGTATATTCAATGGACGCTGTGTACAACATAAATATATAATATACAATGTACATGCTATATATATATATATTAGATAGATAAATACTGCCGAGCTGTTTGCGCACATCTATCAATAAAGATCTTTTTCTGTAGATGTCCATTATAATATGCTGAGTGGTTTGCCAGTCTAATCATACTGAACCCAGTCTGGTGAGTGTGATATCACATATTTTTGGGCATTCTCCACTCTCTGCAGGTATTGCAGGTATAGCAATACCTCAGGGAGTTTGACGCCCCTGCCTTGCAGAGTTGTAAACCACTGCCTTGTGGTACAGGTTCTTGACAGAACCGAAGGCTAAGGGAGCAAACCCTAAACAGAAAACCATGTCACTGTGGCAGCATTAAGGGCGGTTGATGTATGGAACTCCCAACATCTCCCGGCCAGCCACTGCAGGGACAAATAGTTTTGGCGCCTGTCTTGACATGTTCTTGCCAGTGTGAAACCTCTATTTGCTCCCCGAGAGAGTGCCGCTGGTAACTTGCAAAAGCCAGCAGCACTTCAACACTTTTGCAGGCAGCTTTCATGAAAAAACGGATGGGGCTGCCCTCTATAGAAGATCTTCTGATCAAAAAGAATCTCCGGTGGACCAGACACCTCATGAGGATGTCATCAGACAGGCTACCAAAGCAGATCCTCTATTCTCAACTGTCTTCTGGCTACAGAAAGAGAGGGCGCCCTCGTCTCCGGTTCAGGGATACCATCAAGAGAAACCTGAAGCTGAGAGACATTAAGACCGACTCATGGACGCAACTCTCACAGCAGAGAGCTAAATGGAGAGCGGCAGTCAAGTAATGAAAGCAGTCTTTGTCGCATCGCGACCGACAGCATGATGATGATGATGACACCGAGGTGCCCCCTTGACCAAATTCACCACCCTAATATCGGGTTCCCTCTTCTCGGTAGTCGGATCGAATCCGTATTTACCTTGTTCCTGCCTTGGTCAATACTCATTCTAGGATCCGTATCCCGATATACCTATTTAACATGGATTGACATGGTTGGATTATGCTATAGAATAACCTAGAAGATATTCTAATAAAAGTCGCATTAACAAATCTTAAAGTGAAAATAGAATAATTCAGCTGTAATTGGACCAGGAAAACGACACTACGAGGGACTGTTACAACCACGTCGCTTGCTCTGGTCGAAGATCGGATATTTGTCAAATCCTGAATAAAAGACATTAAATAATCGGCTAACCAGAGTAAATTTGATTCTACCAATATTCAAGCAACATCAAATGTGGCCGGGTACTCTATGTTTTTACTCATTTGTTTTACATTTGTGAACAATTCATTGTCGAAATCGTTGCTATTTAGGGTGGTCCGCAGTTGGTGGTTGGTTGTTGGAGGTTTACGTCCTGGCAACATCTAACGTCATATCAGGACGTGTGTCATTGGTGAGTGTGAAGGGAGGGAGTATGGGTGGGTGGGTGGGGGGGTCCAGACGGATGAGGGTGACAGTGATACTAGTGGTAGGTATGGCCGTTCGACAAAGGTAAACCCTTGTGGTCAGCAGAAAGGACAGCGTAGTGAAGGGTAAATATCACATGTTTTATTCGTAGGAGTGGGAAAATTGAATCTGATCAAAATATGTATCAGCTATGTCATGAATATCCATTAAAGTTGAATAGTCCAATAGTTTTAAGTTGTTGCTATCTCTGTGAAAAATGCAGTAGACGGATTGATTTAATATACCTTACTTTACTTTGAAGTACATTTTACATAAATGGCGCACCCTAGAGATATTTGAAGTAAAAGATGGCACATTAATTCTGGAAAGCATGTCAAAACGTCGAACCTAGTTTTCAGCATTAACAGGTTTGACTACATTGTCTTAATATCCCCTTCAATGCAGGAACATGTGCTTATAAGTGCACTAGTATCTAGGTGGAATATGTAATACCAATTATAGATAAGCGTTTGGGATTCGAAAATTTGATGCTTTCATCAGACTACGCGGCTTTAAGCTCGCTATTTATTCAAATATTTTAAGCATATTTAATACACATCATATATGCAATATGTAAATAAATCCTCTCGACACTCCCGACTGTTTACAACACTACCTATTGCGGAACAGTATTCTCAGGCATTGCTGACACACATATTCGATAAGTATAATGTCATCATCATCATCATGCTGTCGGTCGTGATGCGACAAAGACTGATTTCATTACTTGACTGCCGCTCTCCAGTTAGCTCTCTGCTGTGAGAGTGATCCCCTTCAATGCAGGAACATGTGTTTATAAGTGCACTAGTATCTAGGTGGAATATGTCTGCCTGCGTCGGCCTTAATGTATACATTTCATGAAAGCTGCCTGCAAAAGTGTTGAAGTGCTGGTGGCTTTTGCAAATTACCAGCGACACTCTCTCAGGGAGAAAATAGAGGTTTCACACCGGCAAGAACATGTCCAGACAGACGCAAAACTACTTGTCCCTGCAGTGGCTGGTCGGGAGATGTTGGGAGTTCTATACATGAACCGCCCTTGATGCTGCCTCAGTGACATGGTTTTTCTGCTGCCTCAGTGACATGGTTTTAAGTATAATGTAATATATAATATACATTATTCACTCCATAATTGCCTTCACTCATTTATCTCGAATCTTGTCAATTTGGCAGTACACACAGACATAACGCACATCGCACCCACAAAACACACACACCGAGTCTAGCTATATCAAAGCTGCATAGTCCGATGAAAGCCTCGCATTAAAAAAAACTAACCACTACATCTAGATTTGATAGTACATATCTAACTTAGATACTGGTGTACTCATTAAACATGTGTTTCTCTATAGAAGAGAATGCTATTTAAGTGTAATTGAAATGATTATTGCTGAACCCTATGGTGTCAGAATGTTGACATGCTTGTCCAAATTATTCCGGCATGTTTACACTTCAAATATCTCCGAATGCAACCATTCAAAATAAAGGCTACTTCAAAGGTATGTAAAGTAGATTACAACCAATAAGCTAATGCAATTATCTCAGAAAATTGCAGAAACTCAAAACCATCAGGCTATGCAACACTAAAATAGCAGAAACATAGTGCTCACTTTTATCAACTGCGTAGTTCACCAGATTGTGGGAAATGTGGACCCGTTCCCAGACAACTTTGTAAAGCGGAGTTAAATGCAGAGGGTTGGGCTAAAATACATATCTAGGCCAGGGGATGTTACTGGCAGGATCCTGCCGAATGCTCCTCCCTACACACACACACACACCTCATTCACCCCTCCCCCTTTCCCTACTTCACCCTGACCTTTCATTGACGGCCATCTTTGCAAAACCACCACGGGGTCCTTGCCGCAGAATTTGACAACATGCATCAACATCACCTCACAGAGTAATAGTAATTCAATAATAATACAAAATAATAATAATAATAATAATGACAATAATAATGACAATAATAATGACAATAATAATAGTGCTTGCACACAATACTTTTAATAGCACAATTTTAGTTTACAAAAGGCAAATTTGTCCATGACAGTTGAAGGGAAGTGGAGGGACCAGAAGTCGACAACCAGCTTGATGCAGCCGGAACCCGGCTACTACCCTGGCTGATGGCCGCCCGATTGAACTGTCAACCCCGTTGTGACGGGTACATGTTGCGACATCATTTCGCCATTTGTACAGTGACGTTCTGATGCCCGACCCTCTACCCCCCGAACCACCTCCACGTCGCCCCTCCACCTGCCCCCACCACGCACTCACACACCGTCAACTGCATGTGCTGGTAGCTTACTGCCATTTTAGTTTGGGGTTTCATTCTGTTGGCGCTTTGTTTAATGTTGTTATATATCTTTCTCGCGCCATTATTTCCTGTTGGCAATAACCTCAGAAGCCTTTAAAAGATAAAAGCAGTCTTGGCTCGCCTCAGTTGACTTTATAATGTCCCGCAAGTCGACGCGATGGCGGGGTGCACTGCAAGATTGGCATGCAGTTGTTAGACAAATCTAATTGAAGGTTGTCAGCAGGAATGACAGCGATTTCTCAGAGCCCTGACTCCAGCGACACGCATCGCTATTACTAGTATGAGAGAGTCAGTCCTGTGGACTGTCCTCGGAAACTGTCATCGCTACACAACTAAAAGCAGTCCCATGTACGACGTCAACGTGTGTCACGTCGCTGTCGCGACGTAATCACTCACGACGCGCCTGCGTGTCAGATTGATCCTGACCACATGACTAAACTCAGCAGACCGCCGAAGGACGCCGGTTTGATTTCATCTAAGTCATTAAATCTTCTCACGTATTCACTGATGAGAAAAATGCTATAGCCCTTCTCGTAAAAGTGAAACACAAAATATACATATTGTCGTGGGGGTGATAAAAATGGAAAATATTGTGCCTAGAGCGGGAATTGAACCGACATATCTTTGCATTCCAGGCCAGTATGCTAACCATTACACCACCTAGGCTCCCTGATATCACCACACTACCCATGCCTACCTGTCTATGTGGTTACTTGCCTGAGAGGTCAGTGCAGACTACTACACTCGTCCCCCTGGAATTGTAAGTATTTTAATGCTTACCATTACATACATACAGGCAATGCACTAACACATACATACCCAAGGTAGGTTCAACAACCATACAGCGCATAGCTTGTACAGGATCATGGTCATGGCAAGCAGTGTCGTGGGGGTGATAAAAATGGGAAATATAGTGCCTAGAGCGGTACTCAAACCCACATCTCTTTGCATTCCAGGCCAGTGTGCTAACCATTACACCACCTAGGCTCCCTAATATCACCACACTACCCACGCCTACCCGTATATGTGGTTACTTGCCTGAGATGTAGAAATATATATCTGTAGATATATATTTATACATAGAGAGAAATAAAGAGACAGACCGGCCGAAAGCAAATTCGCAGTGGTTAACTTAAAACAATGCCAGCATACAAATATCTGAATAATAAGGTAATTGGTGAATATATATACTAATGAATTTCCGTACTCAACATGATTTAAATATTGAATTATATCTGAATAAGTGATGAAACCAGCGACATTTAGAAATTAAAAGCTCGTCTAGATTTGATCTTAAATAACAAATTAAATACAATGCAACTTAGTTAAAATTGAAAAGAACCCCATTAGGTACAACGTGGAATATATACAACTGACTATTCCTTATATATATAGTCAGCGTAAACAATAATATATATATATATTAAAAGGCTGCCCATTAAACAAATTCTGAACAATCCTTCTACCTTGGAACCGACTTTTCCCGTAAAAGACATTCTACATCCATGAGTATAACACTACTTCAGATACTGAGCCAACACTATATCTGACTCTCCAGACCCATGTTTGTTTATAGAGACAAAGAATTCAGGCGATTCTGTGCCGGAGAGATGGTTCGTCGGAGAACAGTTTGTCTGTGTCAGTAAGTCTACAATACACATCTGTAGAACAACGTATTTAAAACAAATGTGCATACTTCCGTTGGCTTATTAAACCGTCTCCAAGTGGATGTATGTCAAGATGTAATGTAACTTGCTTGGACTTTGGAGTGTGACTAACCAGAGTAACATATTAACAACATGCCCTGGTTTCCAACAGGAGGTAGTCCCCATTTGATGTCATATTGATCCTGTTCCGAGCTGATTTGATGCAGTTTGTGGATCAATTCGGATCAAGCTAGAAAGTGGTTGAAAATTGCGTTTCCAGGTCCTCCTTGATACCGGCCACAATAGACGGGATCGTTACGTGACGTTACATACATCATGACACGGTGGCGAAACGTTGAACGTATGTTCTCCTGATGTTCTCCTGACGTTCTCCTGACGTTCCCATTACGCCGCGTGGAGATTTCCACTGGGTTTAATGTGGGTAAACGTAGTGGAATGTAGTTGAACGTTGTGAGCAGCATTTGACTAATGTCCATTTAACGTCATTGACATTCGCCGAACGTGTACAGAACGTATGGCGAACATAAACCCTTACGTTTGATTTACGTCGAAAGTTTTGAACAGGTTCAAAACTTTGACGTGCCCCGACGTAACACGATGTAACGTGACGTAGCTTGATGTCAGTCTAACATCATTCTGACGTCATCATAATGTAACCCAACGTAGGTCAACGTAATGACGAAACGTGATCACGTCAGGGTTACGTTTGCTCGTTACGTTGTAGTATGACAGGGGTATAACAACAACCCTATTCACGGCAGCACTGCTCATGGTCTGGGAAAGCAAGACATGTGGAAGCAAGACGTGTGGACGCGTTGACTGGTGTTCTGTTCAGCGAGTGAGTGGGGAGCGTGGCTAGCTGCGCAGATGAGGAACTGAAAGCCCAAGTAGACAGTAGACAATTCCCGAGCATGTAATTTACACGAGGGACCTGAGGAGCCCGGGCGGAGTGTGTAACATATGTATGTAGCCGAGCACGAGCAGACGACAATCACTACGTCACCGGTCACGTGACCACCGGGAGTTGTACTTTGAACTCTGAATAAAGACTCACTCGCTGAACAGAACACCAGTCAACGCGTCCACACGTCTTGCTTCCACATGTCTTGCTTTCACAGAGTGGAGATGGCAGGCAGATGCTGTAGGGTGGTGTAATGCCATATAAAGTAACTAGATTATGTAGGGATAAGCCGATTACCAGCCGACCCACTCCCAGGCTATATACCCCCCCCCCCCCCCCAACACGCACACTGGTGTCTATGTGTGAGGGTGACCCTCACCTGCACAGATGTGTCAACGATGTCCTGCCAGGTGTGTGTCGGACTCATCTGTCTGAGGTCGTTTTTTACTCATCTAATCAGCCAATACCGGATTGGTAAAAAATGGCTTCCTATGTGATGAACTACAGACAATGCAGACTATCGACAAAACAGAACACCTACAGATCGCTCAGTCACATATTCGTCCCCTCCAGACAGATCTGGTCTGGTTTCCCAATGGTCTGGTCTCCCATTGGGGCAGCACTATAACATTGCCATTACTGAGTGCTGTCATAAGTTGGTACCCATCCTGATATGACCTTAGATGTTGCAAGGATGTAAAGCAACTAAGAAATAACAAACAAACCAGACAGACGGTTGTTGCTGTTGCAGACCAGATGGGATGGCCGAATGAGTTAGAGCGCCCATCTCCCGTGCGGGTAGATCATGGGGTCGTGGGTTCGAACCCTGGTCGAGTCAAACCAATGACTTACAAATTGATAATTATCGCTTCCTAGCCTGGTGCTCGGCATTATTAGGATAGGACAAGGACTGGTTAGCTCAGTGTCAGGATAATGTGACTGAGTGGCATATCGGGTCATGGTGCCGGCAGCCTGGTTTCCCAGTGGGACAGCACTATAAAGTTGCCATGAGTGCGCAATGTCACAAGTCAGTACCCATCCTGATATGACCTTAGATGTTGCTAGGACATAAAACAACAAACAAACAATGTTGCTGTTGCTTTATGTCATAGCAACATCTAAGGTTATATCAGGACGAGTACCGACTTGTGTCAGTGCGCACTCATGGCAACTTTATGGTGGTGCCCCACTGCGAAACCAGGCTGCTGGAACCATGACCATTATCCCACATATTCAGATTATCCTGATACTGTTCAAACAGGTCATTGACCTATAATATTAATGCAGAATTCCAGGCTAGGAAGCGACAAGTATCATTTTTAAAAGTCATTGGTTTGACTCGGCTGGGATTCGACCTCCCGACCTTTCGCACGGGAAGCCTGCGCTCTACCGAATCGGCCACCGCGTACGTACATGGATACAGACACAGTCCAGTTGTAGATAAATCAGTGAGTCAGTTGGCCCTGACAGACAGACGGACAGAGGGGTGATGAAGTTGCAGATTACTCAGTGAGTCAGTTGACCCTGACTGACAGACGGACAGAGGGGTGGTGAAGTTGCAGATAACTCAGTGAGTCAGTTGGCCCTGACAGACAGACGGACAGAGTGGTGATGAAGTTGCAGATAACTCAGTGAGTCAGTTGGCCCTGACAGACAGACGGACAGAGTGGTGATGAAGTTGCAGATAACTCAGTGAGTCAGTTGGCCCTGACAGACAGACGGACAGAGTGGTGATGAAGTTGCAGATAACTCAGTGAGTCAGTTGGCCCTGACAGACAGACGGACAGAGTGGTGATGAAGTTGCAGATAACTCAGTGAGTCAGTTGGCCCTGACAGACAGACGGACAGAGTGGTGATGAAGTTGCAGATAGCTCAGTGAGTCAGTTGGCCCTGACAGACAGACAGACACAGGGGTGATGAAGTTGTAGATAACTCAGTGAGTCAGTTGGCCCTGACAGACAGACGGACACAGGGGTGATGAAGTTGTAGATAACTCAGTGAGTCAGTTGGCCCTGACAGACAGACGGACACAGGGGTGATGAAGTTGTAGATAACTCAGTGAGTCAGTTGGCCCTGACAGACAGACGGACAGAGGGGTGATGAAGTTGTAGATTACTCAGCGAGTCAGTTGGGCCTGACAGATAGATGGACAGAGTGGTGATGAAGTTGTAGATTACTCAGTGAGTCAGTTGGCCCTGACAGACAGACGGACAGAGGGGTGATGAAGTTGTAGATAACTCAGTGAGTCAGTTGGCCCTGACAGACAGACAGACGGACAGAGGGGTGGTGAAGTTGTAGATCGCTCAGTGAGTCAGTTGGCCCTGACAGACAGACGGACAGAGGGGTGATGAAGTTGCAGATCGCTCAGCGAGTCAGTTGGGCCTGACAGACAGACGGACAAACAGAGGGGTGATGAAGTTGCAGATCGCTCAGCGAGTCTGTGGTTCATGAGAAACACCTGGTCAAGTCACTTACTCAGTTACTCAGACCCCCACGATATACATAGAGACATACATATGGATAATTCACATATTCAGAAACTCAGTCCTCCCCACTAGACAAACAGACAGACAAACAGACAAGTCGCCAGTAATGCTAACATCCGCGAATGGTAGTCACAACCACCCATTTATTTGTTGATCAATTTTTGAGTCTGTCAGGGTTTGATGCTACAACCACTCAAACCCTACACACAGTAAATAAGACTTATTAAGAGCATTATTTGGACATGTATATTAATATATCTGCACAATACACGCTACGCAATTTGATAGGTCAGAACAATGTCCGGTACCATGATAAGCAAAGTCAACTAAATTGATTTTTGAGAAAAAAAAATCCACCAATAAAATGCAAGTAAACAAAATTCACAAACATCAGTAAACCCTAATCGCCTAATCACGTAGATTCAGAGTGTAGCGGATTGCAGTGCTGTGGCAGAGTCCATCGTTCATGTGCATGTAACCAGGCTGTTGTAGGTAGACTCTGCTCTAGTGTGTGGTAGGCAGCTCCCACATAGTGCCTGCTAGGCTACGGCCATCCATACATGGAGGCCGGGTTGAATCGCCATTAGTTTGCACAAGTGCACGCTTAGTGCCCCATTCATTATACATGGACAGACAGCTTCGGTGGGACCGGGAGATCAGTGTGTGTGTACGGGGAGAGGGAGGGGGGGGGGGGGGGGGGGGGCGTCTGTCCAAATAACGCCGGCCCACCAACGTGTGTCCTTCCGCGCACTGCCCCACTCGGCACCTCCCACCCCGCCCCGCCACGCCCCACCCCGTCCCGAAAGCCCGACCTCGCCCCACCCCTCCCCGCTTCGCCCCGCCCCGCCCCACCCCGCCCCGCCCCGTCGCCACCCGTCCCACTCCGGCCGCCCCCGACCAACCCCCTCATAGTGTCCCCCCCCCCCCCCCTGCCCTCCACATCCTTTACCTGCTTCACCCCCCCCCCCCCCACCCCCCACACCCGTCTCGCCGCCTTCCACTCCCCACCCTTTCCCAGAACGCCCCATCTCGCCCCCGGCCCGGCCCGGCTCGGCCCGGCCTCGATCCGCCCCGCACCGCCCCCCGCCCCCACCACTCCCACCACCACCCGCTTAGTCTCCATCCACCGCCGAGCCCTGTCTCTCTTCGGAGGGTCGGCGGAGGGGGACATACCTCAGGACGTGTTGAGTAAAGAGGGCGGGTGTCTGTGTGTATGTGTGTGTGTGTGGGGGGGGGGGGATCAGTGATCGCCGAAGCATGGGCGTTGCAAGCAGGTGATTGGTTTGGGTAGCTGGAGTCTTACCTTCTAGTAACATCTGAGGTCACATCAGGTCCTGCTGAATATAGACATATATATATATAGTATAGTTATCCGAATCTTACCTGCATACAGATGATGGATAACTGGTGTTTTCCCGGGGTTCAAGCCTTGGATAGTCATGGGTCAGGGAGAAGGAAGCACATCCGGTTCCAGCAATCTTCTATGTACTTTATAGGATACCAAATGACCTTACCTATTTATGGATACTATTTTGTTTTCGTTTTGGTTCCAGCAAAACGTGGTAGTCATGGTAGGGTAGGGTGGGCGGGCCCTGACCCACGACTATCCGAGGCTAGTACCTCAGGAAAACACCAGTTGTCCATCATCTGTACCCAGGTAAGATTTGTATAACTATACTATTTTACCTCGGTACTATGCCTCGGGCTACTTGTAGCCCAGGGAGAATTTTACGTAATCTCATTGTTTATCCTTTTATACCTTAATGTTGTAACCATATTATGTTGTTAGTGCAAAATATTAATTTTGTTTCTCACCTGTCTTTAGTTGGTAAGTAGGCGAGTCGCCAGGCCGCTTAGCTTTTCTAGTTGTTTGCTGTACTGTTTTGCAAACCATCAAGCCGTCTTCCACCCAGCGTGTGCAAGGATTCTCTTTTCCAAGATTCCTAATTGTATTGGCTTGGAAACCATGGCTCCACGCATTGAGTGGGATGCGTAGCGTCCAGTATTGACTCCTGCCTGTTTAAGCACCTTGATGGTCCATCTTGCAAGTGTGTCTCTCGAGATAGCTTTATGCGGTTTAATAAAGCTGATTAGTAGCTGTCTGGAATTCCTAATTCTGACTGACTTCAATATATATGCCCTAATGGCTGAAACTACACATATCCGTTTATCTTCCGAAAAACTATTTACATGTACTGTGGACAGTGGGTCCCCTGTATGATTCAACTTTAATAATGTCTCTAAATCGAATGTTGCCTCATCCTTATCTATTTCTAGTCCATCCAGTGAGAGTGCCACAATCGTTTGGGCCATGTGTCCCATCACTAGCAGTAATAGAACTGCTAATTTAAATCCTAGTTACTTCATTGATAAATGTCTATCGCTAAGCCATGACTTGAATAACTTAAATACTATCGACTCATCCCAAAACCTATTATATTTGGGTTTGGGTGAGTTTCTTTCATACACCTATCTAATGAACCAGTGTACCAACTGATATTTTCCAATAGTTTGTCCATCTATTCTTGGCAGAATAATTGAAAGCACACATCTTGCTGCATTAATTGCACCAAATCCTAATCCTTCATCTTCTAGGATTCTTAGAAATCTTAATATTTGGGCTATTGTAGGTTTTAATGGTTTGACTCCTTATAGAAGGCAATGAAGTCCCCATTTCTTTAAATAACTTGTGTATAATTTCCCCATTCCTTTCCTCCAGTTGTGTGTAATAAGTCTTTCTTTCGTAATTTTGTCTAAACCGTATTGTTCTAAATGTTTTCTTGAAAAAGGGATACCAAAAGGGGTGTTGTCGACATGCCTCCGTGGACTGGTAGTGGTCCCTGATGTTGTAGATTGTTCTTTTCTCTTGGGAATCTGACCAAGTCTTTTGCTGCTGATGTTATTGCTGCTAGCCATGGTTGTGTTTCCATGCTGGTACTATGTGTGTGTGATGCATCTTGATCTTCCTGGCCACTCTGCTGATAATGCTGAATGGTGGGAATATGTAATAGAATTTATTATTCCAAATTAATGAGAATGCGCTTACTCTCCAGGCTTCTGGCTCTGGGTGCCAAGACACATATTTAGGTAACTTTTTGTTATTGCGTGATGTGAATAAGTCAATTTCTGGTTTGCCCCATTTCTGACAAATGTGGTCGAAAAACTGATTCAGTGACCATTCTAGATGGTACTGAAAATGTTGGCTTTTCTTGTCAGCCAAAGTATTTTAACTACCTGGAATATGTGCTACTGTTAGCCATATCTCGTGTTTCTCTGCCCAGTCCCAAATTAGTTTAGCCATATAATTACATTGTTTGGAACGAGTCCCTCCCATGTTTTGTATGTAAGCCATAGCTGTTGCGTTATCTGTTAATACCCTTACATGATTTTTAGGGACATGAATCAGACTACGGAGTCCTAGATAAATGGCTCTAAGTTCTAATACATTAATCTGATTGGAGATTTCATCTTCCATCCAATGACCACCTGTTGCCTGTTGGTCTTTATGAGCCCCCCAGCCTTCTAATGAAGCATCTGTTGTAACTGTAGTGTTAGGCTCTCCCATTCTACTGGGGTTGGGCGATTTGTCAATGTGTAAAAGCCACCTTATCTATCTCTAGCGATCTATCTCTAGCGATTTAATATGAGCTTTGCCATAAAGAATACCTGGTGCATACGCTATCATAATTCCTATCAATACTGCGACTTGTCATATCTTTGGTTTGTTCAATTTTAATAATTGATTTGCTGTTGTAAATTTGTCAACTTTTTGTTATGTTAATGAAATGGTCATTTCTGTTGTGTCAATAAAGAATCCCAGAAACTCTAACTCTTTTGTTGGTGTTAGTACTGATTTAGTTTCATGTATGTAGAACCCTAATTTTGTAAATGTTTCACAGAATTTGTCTACTGCTGTCTGGCATTGTTGTTGTGTTTGTGTAACAATAAATGAATCAACAATATAAGGAAACATAATATGTCCTTCCCTAGCCATCTGGGAAAAAATTGGTTTAAGTAATCTTGTGAAAATGCATGGGCAGCAAGCCAGTCCATTCGGCATGCAGGTGAACTCATAAAGCTTGCCGTTCCAACAAAATCTGAGATATTTACGATCAAGTTTATAGATAGGTACTGTATAGTATGCATCTTTAAGATCCACACTGGCTAGCCAGGAGCCTTGTGTTACTAAGACTCTTGCTGTGTCTAAGGAAAACATTTTAAAATGTTTGTATTCCACCACTTTGTTGAATAATATTAGATCTAAAATTAGTCTTATATCTCTATTTGGTTTGGGTGACAAGAAAATATTAGATATGAATTCCCCAGCCACATTTAGTGCTGGTTCTATGATGCCATTTTTTACAGAAGTTAAGGACTATCTAACGCTTCACATTCTGAACCGTGAAATCCATAAGGGAAAGGTATGCTATTTTGAATAGGTTCTTCTATCAAGGGTATTCTTACCCTTCAGCTAGACTAAGGATAGTTAAGTTATCCGTAATGCTATTCCAAATCCGGTAGGCAGTTATTGAGGTTACCAGCTTGAAAAGTGCTTACTGGTGTTTGTGTTGCCACTTCTATTTGTTCCCTGGGTGCGGGAACAGCTTCTGGGCATTGAACTCCCTCTTGAAGGGCCTGTTCCCGTTGTTCCATCCGAACAACTGCCTCTGGCCCCTTCCCCTGGCCTGGAAGCTGAAGTTCGTCCCGAACTGGCCTCCTCGTTGGCCAGTTTGCCGGTTTAGAAAATCCTGCCTCATCTTCTTGAAGCGGTTAGGATTCGCATCCGCAGACTTCTTCTTGTCCGTTTCCATATGTTTGCCACACTTGTTTGAACAAGTTGTGTTGCCCACCGAACATCTTCATCTTGTCCAGTGGTTTCCCCTTAATGGGTGTGGGGGCAAGGAATAACGTATATTTCTTCCCATCATTGTCAGTGATCTTCTTAGACCTGGCTACCTCCTTGCCTGCATCCATGCAGACAGCCTTAATCATGTTCTCAAAATGTCTGTATGAGAGGAAGTTGCTTGTCGCCGTCAGCAAAGTAATCCCCCCATTCATATCATCACACAGCGATGAGAACTTGTTCTTGTCCATCATCCTATTAGCTATAGGCGCAATGGCCGTGAGGGCCGAGAGTACCCCTTTGTGGACTGTATGCAGGACCATCTCAGACTTTTTATGCTCCTCACTGAGCTTAACTTCTGGGTCGATTTCCTTAATGGCAGATTCCGGGATCCCTTTGATTCCCGGGAACCTCTCGGCCATTTTAATAATCACCTCGGCCGGTTAAATGTGTTGAAGTGCCCCTGGATCGTCTTCCTCATAAGCGTAGTTATGTGGACTTTCTTCCGCCTTTGCGCCTTGCACTTTTTTGTCTCCTTGCCACATGATGTTTTTGCGTATTTCCCTGCGTGCTTCGTATCTGAGTCATAGCTTGTTGAAGATGAGTCTGACAATGAGTCAGAGGAAGAGGATTTGTTTTTCCTCCTTTTATTTGTCTTCTTCTTGCTCTAGGCTTCTTCTTACGCCCCTCGTGTACTCATCCCCTTCCGATGAGTGCTCTTTCTTGTGTTTTCGCTTACGCGCAGACACAACCACTTCCTCCTCTGACTTGTCATCAGATGAGGACTGATCCTCTGAGAGGTCCTCCCACTGAGATTCATCCGAATCAAGCGTGACTTTTGACCTCTTTTCCTTTGTGGCCGCCACTCTGGAAGGAGTGCCGGCGGTGAGCGGTCTTCATCTTCACTGAGTACATGAGATGCCTCTGCCTTACTCCGCTTCGTAGTCATAGCTCAGAGACTGTGAATATAAACCAAAAACCCAATGGTTAGGCATTGTTAAGGGCTGAATATCACACTGATAATTAGAGTATAATTATACTAAGTGTGTATTATAGCTTAAAACAGTTTTTATCACAGGCGTGTGGCTAATAGACAGTCGCATGATAATGGTATGGGAAACCAACCGATCCAAACGAGGGGTAAGGACCAGTGTAGCGGCACCCTCCCACACTCTAAGTACCTATAAACTTCTCCCACCTGTGGCTTTCTTTGGCAACAAGTTGAAGAAAATACTATATGATTCGGAGGTATGCCTTAACGAGAATAACAATTGGGGAATCTTAGTGAGACCCAGGAATAAATACTAGCGATGTATGTGGCTACGGCCAAAGATCTCTCCATTCGGCAATGGGGGGCTTAATAATTAACCGAACAATGGATGCATTGTTCTAACGATCATATGTAATACGATCAAAACTAATCTGAAAAACAGTAATAACTTATCGAAAAGTTCCAAAAGACTTTCTACATGAATGCTAACATGAACGGAACCAAAGTCTCAAATTTGAAAGATACTAACCTCATTGGTTTTGTAGTTAATGTAGAAAAACTGCCGGAGCTGCTCACAAACGTCCTCCTGCTGTGAGCTGATTATGCTAATTGCTGGACCCGGATGTGCTTCCTTCTCCCTGGGCTACGAGTAGCCAGAGGCATAGTACCAAGTTAATATATATATATATATATATATATATATGCCTACAGGTAAGGGAACCAGGATAATGAGCAAGGTGAGCGGTGGCGCCACCGTCAGAGCTGAGGTTGAGTAGGTTGGAGCAGTAGATGACTAGCCCAAGGCTCCAGCTCCCGATTACGGGTGGTGGGTGTGAGGAGCGAGTATGGAATTATGGGTTATTATACTCGTATTATTCTTAAAGTTATACATCATATATATATAATTGTGTTTGTGTTCAGTTATATTAATTATCAGAGCCTCATATGACAGTGGTCGTGACAAAAGGAGACACGTGTATGGTGATAGGAATTGGGATAATGATACATACAATATCACTGTTTGAGTACTGTTATTTATATTCCCATAGTAGATTATATACTTCACATAACTTAGGAAGAGCACATGTATAAGTAGACAGAGATCTGGCAGGTTCAGTGAAGCATGACTTGCAAACCACCTGACGGCAGGTGTGCCGCTTCTCTAAGCCCCATTGCGGGATGTTTTCTAGGGTATTTAACTAATATAATGGTGGGTGTCCTAAATGATAATAATAAGTCGACTTAATAGAGTATCATAACTAACAGGATCCATTCAACAGTTCAAAGGTGCTGCACAGTAATATTATGGAATGACAGGTTTACAACCTGGTTATGAACGTTGAACATGTGCATATATATATACATATATATATATGCATATATATATGTATGTGTTAAACTTATATATACATATATATATATATATATATATATATATATATATATATATATGAATAGATATCAACAGAAAGATGGGCGAGACTAGACTTC
The DNA here is from genome assembly GCA_030323885.1 of Branchipolynoe longqiensis. Classification (NCBI taxonomy): domain Eukaryota; kingdom Metazoa; phylum Annelida; class Polychaeta; order Phyllodocida; family Polynoidae; genus Branchipolynoe; species Branchipolynoe longqiensis. The sequence continues at coordinate 59,206,698 of CM059190.1, read as the reverse complement.
AAAGTGGGTGTATGAAATTTGAAAGGTACAACCCCTCGCCCACACACCCATATTACAGTCGTGCAATGCATAGTGGTAATATACAGGAAAATGAGTCTTTGTGGGTGGGTGTTTGTGGGTGAGGTGAGAGGAGGACACTTGTTGATTTACTGGGGGGGGGGGGGGGGCGGGCGGAGGGGGTATTTGCCACTACCATAGGATCTGGCAAATTCACACCCCTTTCCAGGTGTGGAAACTGCTGGCCACAAAGAGCCCTCGCCCGGGTGTGAACGCGTTGACAGTTGGGTGTAGGTGTGAAATGTGGGTGCAAATATGTTGCCAATGACAACCTCAGCCGAGTATAGGACCTTCAGCAGCAAGCACCCCGCCCTCGCAGCGCCTTCTGTGGAACCCACAGACTTGGATCTAGTTTTTTGTTTCTTTCTCTCTAAGCGCGTATTCCATTTCACTGCACATACCATAACATCAATTACTTTATACGACACCTGTACGATGTATGCCTGGCCTATTTTACCGGAGATATGCTGCTCTTTATTGTATGAGTAACACTGAGAACTCGTGGTTAAGATATTACAATTAATAATTCATTCCGCACTTTCCACACCTTATCTATTAGTATAACCGACTTGGGTATGGTGTTGTTGTTCTTTGTTGGAGTTTTACGTCCTGGCAACATTTCGGTCATGTCAGGACGGGGCCTTGAGTATGTTTCTGGGTGTCGCTTTATGATGTGCAATATTTACACTGTATCCATATAGTTGCGCATATAAATAAATCCAGATATTCCAGACTTCACTCTCACAATGCATAGCAGGGCATAATAGTGTAGTAGTCTGCACTGACCTCTCAGGCAAGGAGCAACATAGACAGGTAGGCGTGGGTAATGTGTTGATATAAGGGAGCCTAGGTGGTGTAATGGTTAGCACAGTGGCCCGGAATGCATAGAGATGTGGGTTCGAGTTCCATTCTAGGCACAATATTTCCCATTTTCATCACCCCCATGACACTGGTGCCATGACCAGGATCCTGTACAAGCTACGTGCTGTATAGTTGTTGAACCTACCCTGTGTATGTATGTAAGTGTGTTGCCTGTATGTATGTAATTGTAGGTATTAGCAGACTTACAATTCCAGCGGGACGAGTGTAGTAGTCTGCACTGACCTCTCAGGCAAGGAGCAGCATAGACAGGTAGGCAGGGGTAGTGTGTTGATATCAGGGAGCCTAGGTGGTGTAATGGTTAGCAAACTGGCCCGGAATGCATAGAGATGTGGGTTAGTGTCCCATTCTAGGCACAATATTTCCCATTTTCATCACCCCCACGACAGTAGTACGCATGGCAACATACTGCATATACCCAAACTTTCAACCGTTATATAGGAAGAGTACCTGTTTGCTGCGATCAGAAAACCTCTACCATATGCAACCAACTTTCTTTTTATGTACAAACTGAATTTTTCTCACTTGCATGTCCTTCTGCTGAAAGGACACCTGATCAGCTGATATGTCAGGATAATATTAGTCTGGATGCAGAACAATGGTACTATATAAATGGAGCCAAAGGCACCTGGCGAAGGATATTTGGGAATTTTCGGGTGGATTATATTTCATGCTCTGAAGGCAAGGGCCTGCCGGGTACAGGTTGGGTCACCTGGCTGGTACCTGGTTGCATTGATACTCTGCAGCCAAGGGCCGGCCGGGTACAGGCTGGGTCACCTGGCTGGTACCTGGTTGCATTGATACTCTGCAGCCAAGGGCCTGCTGGGTACAGGCTGGGTCACCTGACTGGTACCTGGATTTTAACCTATAAAGGTGGCGCCACCGGTAGTGTATATTCCCACCTACAAAGTGGTGTAGGTGGGAATATGCACGCTCTCTCTCACCACCGCCACCAGCCAGCCCAGACTATGTGCATGTGCCTGTAGCAACTTTAGTTTTGGGATTAAACCATGTGAGTACAATATTGTGTTTTTCTTGTGTGATATTTTAGTTACTGAGCCCAACAAGTGATTTTGGAAGTAGATAGTTGATATATCTAAAGAATATGTGTAGAAGTTCTCTGACAACTATTTCAATAATCTAACATCATATACTTTAATACCATCAACAATTTCTGAGATACACAAACTTTTCACTTTGGTAACAGGTAATATGCTTATAATTAAGTATTTTATTGACTGCACTTACATATTGGTTATCCCAAGCACTTAATTAGCATGAGTACACACATCCACTATATATTCTGAGAGAGCGAAAGAGAATTATATATACATGTATCTATGAATTTATATTTAAATACCGGAAGTCTAGGAAAAAATACAATGAGTACAAATCGAAGGAGGACGGGTAGTTTGGCAGAGTGCCATAGGTGGCGCCAGTGCTTAGAGTAGTGGAATTTGCAGTAAATTAGCTAACCCCAATTTCCAATGTGTAATTCCCCCTATTGGCTGAAGCGACTGGTAAAGATGGGCGTCCATCTCTCGTTTTGGTGATTTGAACCTGCGGTTTTGAACCTTGTTCGAGTCAAACCAATGACTTCAAAATTGATACGTTTCTCTACCTAGCCTGGCATTTGACATGACTCGGATAGAGAAAGGACCAGTGGAATGTTATTAAACAGCTTGAAATGCTATAACCCCGTACAGTTCAGGCACACTTTTGTTCTTTCTTATCAACTGTAATCACGTGGCCTATAGAACCTAATAACAACCAACATGTTCACACTTAGTACAGACCACACTGTCAACACAATGCTGATGCACACCAGCTTCACTGCGATACGGATGTAATAAGTAAGACTGACACTTCAGCCACGCCACGTCCCCTATTATCGCTCAGCCTACAGTAGAACTGCGCCGGGCTTCCCGGAACCAGGTTGTGATTACCACCAATCAGTGAAAGAGATGTGAGAATGCCTGGTCGGCTGACCTTTGACCTTTGAGCCATGAACCACTCAGGGCTTCTACTTTGCTGACAGGTGACGGCCACTGTTGACACCGCCCGTGGAAGGGCAGCAGCACAGGGGTCAAGAGAGTGGAGTTAATATGATATACATTCATGAAGCCTTGACCGTTCCAGGAAGGGAAATAAGAATGCTCAAAAGAATCACTCAAATATTGCATCTATCAGGGACAAGTAGGTGGGTATTACTATATAATATAATACATAGTTTTCCCAGTTGGGCTGCTGAGTAAATATGGCCGATTGATCAGCAAACAGTAGGGGCCTACATTACATGTCCTATCTGCTAACTAGCCTAGAACTACATCTGGACAGAATATCAGAAATATAACTTCAGTTGCCCATTTCTACCCATATTCCATCTAATGTATCACCGGTGATTATCAAACTAGACTCAACTACTTCACAGTCTCGTCCAGTTCCGAAATCATCCACGATAGGTGCATCCTGTTCTGTGGAGGACACTGACCACCCGTTGGTTATGTAGACTAATTGTTCCCTGTATGATATCCCAGCTCGAGGTATCCTGGCTGTCCTGTGGGGTGGTCACAATGCCCCGCCTGTGTTCCTGCTCCGGCCGGCATATGTCAACCGACAAGCGGGGCTCGGGTGGCCCGTGTAGACTGGCGGTCTTATTGGAGAATGGACTCTTTACTCCCCTGGTCTGACCCAGCCAGCTTTAACCACACACGTACACTTTACTCAGGTATCACAACCAAAAATAACGCGTATTGACATAATCACTTTACCAGCTATACACAATACATCAGCACGGCTTGGGGAGAATAATGGCTATAGTCATGGTGCTCTATAGAGTGACCGGAACCAAGGCAAGGAAGTTTAATTACTATTGTTGGTAGTTAAATGGACAAAATCTAACCTAGTTCTGCATTGTTGGGAATATGGTATTCCAATTATCTAGGCCTAGGATGGAGTGGGTAACATCGATGGAATATCGGCATATTGATAAGTTTTATGAACTCCAAAGGAATCTATATCAATTATGCAGATTTAACATATTGAAATCTTACCGTAGCTCCCTGATCATGTACACACAAACAATATAACATTTATTATTCTAAAGGATGCAATAAACTATGGGCCGTTTCTGTAGACAGTTATTTTGCCTTTGTTAAAAGGCTCTGTAACTAGCGACTGTGTTAGTCTAAAGTGGAACATCCGTTAATCAGGGCAATACCATGTTATGTTAGTCGAAAGTGGAACATCAGGTAATCAGGGCAATACCGTGTTATGTGAGTCGAAAGTGGAGCGTCAGGTAATCAGGGCAATACTGTGTGATGGTAGTCTAAAGTGGAACATCAGGTAATCAGGGCAATACCGTGTTATGTTAGTCGAAAGTGGACCATCAGGTAATCAGGTCAATACTCTGTTATGTTAGTCGAAAGTGGAACATCAGTTAATCAGGGCAATACAGTGTTATGTTAGTCTAAAGTGGAACATCAGGTAATCAGGGCAATACTGTGTTATGTTAGTCGAAAGTGGAACATCAGGTAATCAGGGCAATACCGTGTTATGTTAGTCGAAAGTGGAACGTCAGGTAATCAGGGCAATACCGTGTGATGGTAGTCTAAAGTGGAACATCAGGTAATCAGGGCAATACCGTGTTATGTTAGTCGAAAGTGGACCATCAGGTAATCAGGTCAATACTCTGTTATGTTAGTCGAAAGTGGAACATCAGTTAATCAGGGCAATACAGTGTTATGTTAGTCTAAAGTGGAACATCAGGTAATCAGGGCAATACTGTGTTATGTTAGTCGAAAGTGGAACATCAGGTAATCAGGGCAATACCGTGTTATGTTAGTCGAAAGTGGAACGTCAGGTAATCAGGGCAATACCGTGTGATGGTAGTCTAAAGTGGAACATCAATTAATCAGTGTGATATCGTGTTGTGTTTGTCTAACGTGAAACATCAGGTAATCAGTGCAATATCCTATTGCGTTCCTCTAAAGTAGAACATCAGGGAATCATGGCAATATCATGTTGGTTTAGTCTAAAGTGGAACATCAGGTAGTCAGGGCAATAACCTGTTGTGTTAGTCTAAAGTAAAACATCAGTTAATCATAGCAATATATCGTGATGTGTTAGTCTTACGTGGAACATCAGTGAATCAGTACGATATCATATTGTGTTACACACAATTCAGCGACCTGACCCAATAAGCAAACCTCGAGGCTGGTAAACAATGTATACATGACCGCAGTTGACGGACTAGCGGGTAAGGCATCCACTTTATGTGTGGAAAGTCGTAGGTTACGATCCCTGTTTGAATCAAACCAAAGAGTTACAGACACATGGGCACCTTACTACTCTCTTGCCGGGCACTTGTCACCTCAATGATAACGCAATGAGGAGTGTCCACAATGGTTGAATAATGTGACAGCACCATGCTCTAAAGTAAAGCTTGTTTTATTTATGGACGCCTTTAGAGCACATTGATGTTCGTATCATCGGCTATTGGACGTCAAAGCACCAGGTTCTATGCACTCCTATCTACACAGCACAAACACATCCAAGAGAATAGTCAGTTCCCATTTGTGGACATGCTTTAGTGTCTACTCCCACACATATAGAAACGAACAATAATGCAATCACCATCTCTAAAATCTCCGATGCAACAGGAGATGCCAGTAGGCCTAGTCCAAACTCAGTCTCCAGGTGCCATTTCCGGACTCTTAGGTTTATTTCTCCACACGTCTTATCGGACAGCCATCTTGTGCAGCCTTCGTCCCGCGGCCACTACAATATGCGCACACGTGACTTAGTATGGATGCCTAACTCAGGTGCTGCTCTGTCTACGGCCGGAGATAACACAACTCCCAGCGCTGCTGACAGTGACGTGCCGGTGAAATTCAATCGCCATATGGCCTCGCCCGCGCTCTTTCTCTTCCCTTTCGCCTCGCTGATCGCGCCAGCCAATCCTGTCACTGCCTTCAGATCACGTGGTGTCTGCGGCTCGTCCGTGGCGCCAGGTGAGCGCAGCGATCGCAGCGCCGCGCAGCGGGAGAAAGCAAATGTTGGCCCGCGCGGCGGCAGCCGACATTTGATCGCCCACATGTACCGCCGGGGTGGTGAGTGGTGAGTGCCGAGTGCCGAGTGCCGAGTGCAGACCGTGAACGCTCTGCGGACTCCCTAAACGTGAGCGATAATGAGGGCTGACTGGGAGGCCCAGGCAGATATGTGGTTCATGCGAGTAGCACCACAAACACAAGCTGGTTGGTAGTATTTTCCCCCTTTTTCACATTTAACAATTATTTTTGTTATACTTTGTTTCCCTTCCTTCTTCCGACATCGTATGTTGAGCGAGTCTATACACAAAATTGTCACAAAAAACACAGGCGCATCTATTTGTAAAATGTTAAAGTCACATCTAAATTGATATAGCCTCAACGAAGAGGCAGGCGTATTTGTAAAATTGTATAGGAATATGAATATATATATAAATGATACACTGAGAGAGATCTAGGTGTATTTGAAAGATGAAATATTCATGTAAAATGTTATATTCACAAGAGAACATATACATAAAATACCTTTTAATACATTGACCCATTTTAAAATGCTAGATATTTGTGAGGGGAAAAAAGAAATATTATATATATACATCTATGATTTATAGATATACATCCATAAATAATATACAGCATTAAGAAATAGACATGAACGTTTGTGAAATGATGCATTAACATTGACCAGACGCGGTGGTCGAATCAGTAGAGCACAGGCTTCCCGTATGGAAGGTCTTGAGTTCGATTCCCAGTCAAATCAAATCAATTACGTAAAAAATTGATACTTTATGCTACCTAGCCTGGCGCTCAGCATTACCAGGACGGGGTTCGTTTAGTAGTAACTAGTATCAGGATAATGTGACTGAGTGGGAAATTGGGTAACTATCCGGTGCCAGTGGGCACTATCACAAGTCGGTACTCGTCCAGATATGACTGTAGATGTTGCCAGGAAGTAAAACGCCAACAAACAAAGATTCACATGGATATAGATAGGATATAGACTATGTGTGTTCCCAGTGCGCGCTGACATCTCAAACCGGTTGGTTTTGTGCCTGGGCCGGTGTGGTGGTTTCAGCGGGTTCCCGTGCTCAGAGGTGTCCCTCGCTTCTGCGCTGCTTCTGCGCATGCGTGGATTTCGCATCAACTCGGGTCACCTGAGCCACTTATTGGCGCATGCGCACATCCTACAAACTCGGGTCGAATAATCGAATACGCTTCTCCGCGCTCGGGTGGACAATCTTTTTTTTTTTTTTAATAACCGATAAAAATACAGCAAAATATGATTTAAAGTATTTTATGATGGCCCAGTTTACCTATATTTCCATTTAATTAATCTAAGTTATTCTTTTTATGCACATGGCACGTGTATTTGTCGACTCCACTCGCCGTGTTCTATTTGAATTTCTGACGACTCGGATGACCCGAGTCGCCCGGGTCGTGTTAATCGATTACGGCCCATTGATGCAAAATCCGCGCATGCGCAGAAGCAGCGCAGAAGCGAGGGACACCTCTGAGCACGGGAACCCGCTGAAACCACCACACCGGGTTTACCCGAGGCAGCCCGGTATTAGCGCGCCACCACAGAAGGGCGCTCACTGTGTTTGGTATTAAAGGCGCCTGCACTGCCTGAACACACGACTATTGTTAGCAGTAAAAACACCGCTCCGAGTCGCTGTCGAGGTCACGTGGTCGCCTTCCCGTCGGGCGCCCCCTCACGGCGGGCGGTAAATGGTGGCGCCCTCAGGCGGCTTAATCAAGCATGAAAGCGTCGCTGACTCCGAAGCTAACTGCGCATGTGCGGTCGGCGGCCCCCACTACGCATGCGCGTGCGTCGCGGCAGGAGCGCGGCGTCTTGCCAGTAAACCAGCATGTTTTGTGGTGTTTGCTTAAAGTTGCATAGTCCGATGGTTTTGCGTTTTGGTCATTTTTCTGAGATAAATAAACTAAATTAATCATTATAATCTACCTTATTTCTGGTTGAAGTCACTTTTATTATAAATGGATAAGTTTTGAGATATTTGAAATTCAATCTAGTAAACTTAGTTTTGGCAAGCACGCCAAAACTCTGACACCATAGGCTTCAACAGTAACAGGTTCTATCAAATTGTCTCAGTGCTCCCTTCTATGTGGCAATAAACACTGAATAGGTGCATCAATATCTAAGTTAGATATGTAGAGTCAAATCTATATCATTACTTTGGTTTTGAAAATTTGATGCTTCATCGGACTATGAAGCTTTAAACAACAAAAACAAAATAAAATAAAAACTGTTGACGAATCCGCAAATTTAACGTTGAAGCTTACATTTAATGTTAAGCGATCACATAAAGAAACAAACACATTAGAATATGCCTGGTTGCACTCACGTCTAAGACAATACGCAAGGCATGTGTACGCAATTCGCAAGGCAATACGTCTAAGACAATACACATGGATCATTCCCGCTCAGAATGGATCCACATTGCCAATGTCTGCATTGTGCGGGCTAAAGGCATTGTTCATCGAGAGAGGCTGCCGTAGTACCCCAGATGCCCACAAGGCGGCGCGGCGGCCGCCAGCGCGGCACCAGCTCCCAACGACTTCCCTGCCGTCCTCGCCTCTCTTCATCTCACTTCCGGGCCTTACCATATCCGGTCATCATGGCTCCGTCTGAAGTCTGAAGTCTGGGCCACTCCCAACCTCCTCCTCCACTCCCCTCCACCCCCACATCCACCTTCTCCAGACCGTCCCCCTCCCTCCTGCACCCGCCCCTCACCACACCTTCCTTCCAACCCTCAACATTCCCCCACTCCCATCCCCCATATCCCCCCACCCAGCACCCTCTTCATACTCTCCCCTTCTCCCACCCCACCCTGTTCACACCGTACCCTTTCCGCTTATCCTTACAGCTCACCCACAACTCCCCGTGCCTTCCTCTCACCCTCATCTCCCGACCCTCGTCCCCATGTTCCCTTCATCCTCACCATCTACCACCGCGTCCTCGCCTCCCCCTATATCTCCCCCACATTCACCATCTCTTCTCCCCCCCCCCCAATGCTTCCCCACCCTCCCCACCACGATACCCCTTCCAAATCTCGCCCTCTCTACCCACTCTGCACCTCCCCCTTCCCACCATCCCCTCCCCCGCCGCCTCCTCGCCCCCCCCCCCCCCCGCCCGCTCCCTACCCATGTCCTTGCTTGCAACGTTCTTAAGACACACATATAGCTAGCTCTCTTCTGAATGTGCTACCTGAACCTACCCCTACAGACTCCTTCTATTTTGGATAAGGAGATGGGGGTTTGGGTATGGTTGGGGGTCGGGGGAGGGGAGAAGGTCATGTGACAACAAAAACGTACAACTTTGCACACACTCAAAAGGAACATTGCAGAAAAGAAAACATGTGCACACTGGCGTTGTTAAAAAAGCCAAGCTAACCAGACACTGAAACATTTATTTAGGCAAATACAGACAATTGTAATTACACACTGTATTTGCCAGCATCATAACGTACAGCGTGTAAGTGTCGCAACAGGTTGATGGGATGGTGGGCTGATGGGATGGTGGGCTGATGGGATGGTGGGCTGATGGGATGGTGGGCTGCTGGGATGGTGGGCTGGTGGGCTGATGGGATGGTGGGCTGATGGGATGGTGGGCTGATGGGATGGTGGGCTGATGGGATGGTGGGCTGATTGGATGGTGGGCTGATGGCTGGTTGGTGATGGTGGGTGTGTCGGTGCGTGGGTTGATGGGTGAGTCGGTTGGCTGTGGGAGTGTGTGTGTCAGTTAATCGGTGAATCGGTTCGCGGTGGTGGTGGGGGTATGTGGGTTGTTGGGTGGGGGGATTGGCTGGTGGTTGTGGGGTTGGTCGGGGTGTGGGTTGGTGGGTTGATGTGTGCGTCGGTTGGCTGTCCGGGTGTCGGTTGGCTCGTGGAGGTGGTGGTTTTGTGGGTTGATGGGTGAGTTGGTTAGCTGTGGGGTGTGTGTGGGTCTGGGTTTGCTGGGTTGATGGGTAAGTCGGTTGGCTGTGAGGTGTGTGGGTTGGTGGGTTGATGGGTAAGTCGGTTAGCTGTAGGGGTGTGAGGTGTGTTGGTTGGTGGGTTGATAGGTGAGTCGGTTGGCTGTGGTGACCTGCTACTTCTGTTGACGTTGTTTCGCTGGTAGCCGTCAGACCTGCGTTGTGAACATCTCAGCAAAGTTATATCTGCTCAGCGCGAGGTCGCCACCAGTCTGCGGCGGACCGAGCACATCCGGGAGCAGCTCACCGCCTGCACCCACCGGGCACCGGCCCGAGTACAACTACAAGCACGCCATATGTACTTTACTAGCTCTCTCAGTTAGGGTTTGGTAGGCGTTCTGATACAAACAACACGAGCTATAAACACCGATAAACCAGTTGACAAGGTGTAAGGTTCTAAAAAGACAGAAACCCATATTTTGGAGAGCGAAAACATACCTTGAAACTACTCAACGTCTTGTCGCGAGTCATTTGAATATGCTAATTGATTTGCTACCGGAAACGCTTCATCTTCCTAGGCTGTGAATGCCCGAGATAATGCAGAGCGCCAGGATAGGTAGCGACAAGAATGAATTTAGTAAGTTATCGGTTTGACTTGATCGGGAATCAAACTGCCAACCTTCCAGATGGGAAGCCTGCGCTCTAGTGATTCGGCACCCGCGTACGGTATATGTCCATAGATGTTGCTAGGGTATAGCCCCCCCCCCCCCGCAAACCCCCCCTCCTAAAAAAAAATCCGCACAAAAAAAACCCAGAAAGCCGTTAAATGCAAATAACAACAAGAAACAAAACATTGCTAAAAGGCCCCTGAGACGGATTAATTGGAAACCGGAAATGAGTGGGATGGAATGATACCAGTTGACACCCTTCCACCCTGCCTAAGTTTAGCACACTCTCTCAGCAGGAGGCGGGTATTTACGTGACACCCCCCACACTGTTTGCGTTTCAGCCTGTGTGTTTGTTTGAGGCTCACAAATATTTCCCATTTCCTTAAAAAGAAGAACACAAATGAGCGTAATGAATACATTCTTTCTAGGCAGGTCCTGGATTGCTGAGTCTGTGCTTGCCAGGAGCCTCATTGAAGTGAAATATTGAATACACTATCAGGGCATAATTTTACTCGGCAAATTGGCTATTTTCCTCTAAAGTTTCTATTTACTGCCAGCCTGATGTTGGTGTGGAAGGTATGCTGCATGGTGTGTGTGTGACAAGTGGTTCCTAGTGACCCATAGACAAACACATACACACCGACACATATACACACATACATGCACGCACATACACACATATAAGGGTTACATATTGCGTACACAATTCCTGATACGGAAGATAAAGCTGCAATGTACATAAATTAGGAAAACCTATTGCCCACACAATGCTTTACACATGAGATAAACATGTAATGGGCATATATAAGGTTTGCTTGTTGTTGTTTCACGTCCTAGCAACTTCTAAGATCATATTGGGACGGGTACCGACTTGTGACAGTGTGCACTCATGGCAGCTTTATAGTGCTGCTCCACTGGGAGACCAGCCTGCCAGCACCATGACCTGATATCCCACCCAGTCACATTATCCTGACATTGAGTCAACCAGACCTTGCCCTATGCTAATAATGACGAGTGCCTGGCTAGGAAGTGACAAGTATAAATCTTTAAGTCATTCGTTTTGACTCGACCAGAGTTCGAACCCACACACCTATGGGTTTGGATCCCCCAATCTCCCAAAACAGCACTTCCCAATCACGTACAGGCCTATGACATGTCAATAGAATAGACTATTCTAGAATTAAGAGTAGAACAAAAACTATTACCAAAAAACCCCCAAAAACTAACATAGATTACTAACCGCAAAATATAACAATAAGAATCACAAAACAATAACTGGCCAGCATTGAAAACAAGCCCGAACACTCGAGCTTATTTGCTATGGGCAGCATAAACTCACATCACAAAAAAACAAAAAACAGGAGATGGACGCTCTACTCATTCGGCCATCCCGTCTGGTCCCGATACATGAGGTAGACAGATAATCCTGAGAACAGTTCACATTCTTCGACACTGGGATACAAGGGGAGAAACAATACCCCTACACAATATACAATGTACATGAACCCATGGAGCTGCAGGATGGCGGCCTCCACTGCAGACCCTAACTGGATTCTGACTGCCATATCCGGTGGAGCAATGCTATCAGGGAATGACAACAGTTGCAGGCTTCAGCAGGATCAAGATTATGTCCGTTATTGGCTTTATTACATGCAGCTGCACTCTATATTTTGCAATGGAGAAAAGAGAAAGTTCTGATTTGATAATATTCAGGTGCATGCAATACACAAGTCAATTATATGTGCCATATACCAGGCGCTGTGGTCGAATCGGTACAGTGCAGACCGTCCCTGCGGGAGATCGGGAGTTCACTTCCCGGTCGAGTCAAAACAATGACTTACAAAATTCATACTTGTCACTTCCTTGCTTGGCATTCGGCATAAATAGGATAGGGAAAGGACCGGTTAGCTCAATGTCAGGATAATGTGACTGAGTGGAATATCAGGTCATTATGCTAGCGGCCTCATTTCCCTGTGGGACATCACCAGAAGGTCACCCTGAGTGCCCACAGTCACAAGTCGGTACCTGTCCTGATATGGCCTTAGATGTTACCAGGATGTAAAACTCCAACAACATATGTGCCACATAGTGCATATGTGAATATAAACAACCACATAACTGACAATATTACGTGTTTGTTCATTTCTTATTACAGGTAACAAAACCTCTTATCCAGTTTCCAGGAATCCGGAATTACCAGAAAACCGGCTATTTTTTAAACGGACTAGCTTTACATTATACTGTATAAATGGTACAGTATTATATATCTTACAAATTCTAAGTGGATTAATAAAGCTATATCATACCCTACTTTAGAAGTCTACTAAATCTTTTAAATACAATTTAGTTTTTCACTTTTCATAGTTCATTTTGTATTTTAAGTACACATTCAGGTTGTCTTCAGAAAACCGGAAAATCCAGAAATCTCGGTCACTTCCGGTCCCAAGCTTGCCGGATATTTGGCCCGGCAGCTGTATTGTACCATCCATGTTGCTAAGCTGCTCATGCCAGTTTCCGGTTTATCCGCTGTTCGCGCCACCTGTGGATGACCTATTTACCAGTGTGAACCTTGTGTTGTGGGTATACTACTGATTAATAGTAGTCAATATTAGGTTAGTGGTGATGGCTTAAGGCCGAAGTAGTTAATACAATGGTAGATTAAATACATGCGCCATCATGTCTAACACCAACAATATGTTCTCTCTCAATACATATGTACTCAGAGGCTGGAATATTGATCGAAGATGCATCTAGATAAGAGTAGGCCTGGTATGTAGAATTACCCAGTACTGGAGGACACAGTGTGTTGGGTAGAGGCTTCCTTTACTCTTAGACTGTGATTAATACGCGTATGTCTGGTTACATCCCAGACCCAGTGCTAGAATGCCAACTAGAATTAATGATATAGATATCAATTATCATAGATCGTCAGGAAAACGTGGGCAAATAGTCGGCAGGTCTAATCAGTAGAGCATCCGCTTCCTAAGCCGGAGGTCGCGGGATCAATCCGAAGACTTAAAAAATGTAAACACCTCTCTACAAAATGTGTACCTGTCGCTCGCCATTACTCGGACTGAGTGAGCACTGTTTGGCTCAGTGTCACGATAATGTAATCGAATGGAATTTTGAGCGGTCGCTTCAGCAGGACGATATCACAGTGGGGCAGCACTCTAAAGCCGTCATGAGTAGGGCACCTGATATTACCTTAGATTTTACTCAAATGTAAAACTCCCAATAAACAAGTGAACCATCAAAATAAAATTAGGAATTTCTATCCAATAGTATAGACAAATAGTTTTTTTGTTTTTTCGTAACCCCCGTAGTGGCGGTATTCAGCAGAGGGAGCGTCAGTTCATGGCCTCAGATGGCGCGGGATGGCAAGCTGTGGGTAGTTGCGTGTTTATATTCGCATAACACACTGTATATGTATATGCTATATAGGCCATTAGACGAGTATAATAAGGCTGGAACCTTCCATCTGCTCCTCAGCCCTAACCGGCCCCCCTCAGTCATCGACTGGAGGAGCCTTGATCTAGTCATCTACTGTTCCAGCCTAGTCAACCTGACATCCGTTGGGGGGCGCCACCCGTCTGTGCACACACAACTGACCCCCCCCGCCCCCCCCCGCGCTGCCTCCCCTCATTGTACCGCCAAATAATTATATATATATAGCATATATTTGCATAACACACTGTATATGTATATGCTGTATAGGCCATTAGACGAGTATAATAAGGCTGGAACCTTCCATCTGCTCCTCAGCCCTAACCGGCCCCCCCTCAGTCATCGACTGGAGGAGCCTTGATCTAGTCATCTACTGTTCCAGCCTAGTCAACCTGACATCCGTTGGGGGGCGCCAGCAATGCCTGAGATGTCACCCATGGAGACAACAATTGCCGGCTTGGAGTTGACGGAATAGACACATTTTGCCCATTATTGCCTACATAGTATATACATGTGTACATAAGCCCAAAATAAATAATACAAATCCTTGACATTAAAGCGGCTCAAGAAAAGGTCAATAGGAGAGTACAATCTCATACCACATGGGTCAATAACAGCGCACACATATATTCCAGCTCACCTATTATAATTTCACCCCTAGAGGGAGCTTGGTTAACAGGCAGTGTCTCGACTTCTTGCTGGTGATAATATCCTGAATATTGCTTCCCCTTACCTGGAGAATCTGGCCGTGGATAGAGCGAAAAGCCAAAAGGGAAAGTCAGAAGCCGAAAGCAACCATTGAGACAAATTCAAGTCCAGCCAACTCATCACCTTGGAAACCCTTACCGGAAATGGTCATTTGCCGCTGCCCAGTTCGACCGGAAGCAGAGGAAATTGACATTTTGTTCACCCACCTCTCGCACCCAACTAGACGACGCACACTGTATGATCTAGGTCATAATGGCCGCGAGGACTATCGGGGTGGGGATGCCGGGTGGCGGGCGGTAATGACATATTTTAAGGAGGACCTCTGGATGGTGATGCTTGTCGCGGGAGATGGGCTGGAATCGTGGGCCCATTGACAAAGGAAGGAGAGACTTTTGCAAATCTACACTTGCTGCTGACGAAATTTGCGAGTTCATTGATTTATGTCTTAATCATCAACCGTCACATAAACTTACATCGCCAATGAGTTTCTAACTTTCTCCGAGGAGCTGTACCAGGTGAAGGATGTGAAACTGGTAGATACAGCTGACACCACGGATTAGACATATATATATATATATATATATATTAAGTATTATATTACATATATATTACAAAAAAAAACCTTCTACACGTAATATGTCAAATCGTGACAAGAACAAGATACGCTACATTTCCAGGGCATAAATAAGAAATGGATATATATATATATATATATATATATATATATATATATATACACTATAATACAATCTACATAAATAAAAAAAAAAAAAGTTATATATATATTATGTGGCAAATAGTGACGAGAACATGACACGCCATATTTCAGGGGCATACATCAAGAGTTGACTTCATGAAGCGTCTTTAGCCCAGGAAAAAACATGTAGCCATCCAAGGGGCCTGGTGGGGCGGGGGTGAGGGGCCGGGTGGGGGCGGGCGGGACAGGGAGAGGGTGCGGGAGGATGTGCTCATTTCCCGTAGCAGTCTCCGAAACCGCCTGACATTCAGTGACTCCAAAAGCATAACCATTGAGCTGTCAGTTATGTCAGTCAGTCTGAGGGAATCCCGCATGTGTCTATTTTATGAACGAGAAAGCAGCCATACCATGATTAAGTCATCTAATTCATAAGGGTATGCATGCTTTTAATGATAATACGGGATTTATTGCACTAACAAATCCCGGAGGTAGTCAACCTTCAAGACCAAGAAATTGCTTCATATATACGCTTAGACACAATTAGAAAAAACACAAAAACTAAACAACAATTCTAGTTTGGAATAATGTTCAATTTTAAAGCAAATGCTAGAACTTCGTTGTGTCACAACATTGCAGCTTAGCTTGTTACCCAGCATACCACCTTTCACTCCCGGTGTAACGATTTCAACTTCCCCCCTTCCCAAGTTCCCCCCCGGGAATCTGAAAACGTTTTCAACTTCCCTCCGGGGAACTTTAAAGCGTTTTCAGATTCCTGGGGGGGAACTTAAAAACAGTTTTCAGATTCCCCCCCCCCCCTATTTTCAAATTCCCCCCTCCAGGAATTTAAAATTGTTTAAAATACTTTAAAAAACGTTTTACATTTCAGACCTATAATATTCTTTTCTTAACCATCTTGGAGACTTTTTGTGTCATTTGTGGTTAAATATATTTGATTGTACTAGTAATAATTTCCATTATGCTATTCTCTGTATATTATAATATTTGTCATGAAAAATAATCAAAAATAACAAAAAATTACAAAAATAAAGAAAATTCCCCAAACATGGGGGGAGGGAAAGTTAAAATGAGGGAGGGAATTTGAAAACGTTTTCAAATTCCCCTGGGAGGAATTTGAAAACGTTTTCAAGTTCCTGGGGGGAACTTGAATATGGGGGGAATTTGAAATCTTTACACCGGGTCAGATACGTGGAAAATTGTGCTGGATAACTGGAGAGTTAAGAGAAGATTTCTTTTCTGGTCAGTTCATACCGGCAGCGGTGGGCGAATCGGTAGGAGCACAGACTCCCTGTGCGGAAGGTCGGGAGTTCGAATCCTTACCGAGTCAAATCAATGACTTATAAAATGTGCACTTGTCGCTACCTAGCTTGGTGCTCAGCACTACTAGGATAGGGCAAAGACTGGCTAGCACAGTATCATAATACTATCACTGTGTGGGATATCAGCTCATGGTGTTGGCGGACTGGTTTCCCAGTGGGCCAGCACTATAAAGTCGCCATGAATGCGCACTATCACAAGTCGGTAGCCGACCTGATATGACCTTAGATGTGGCTAGGACGCAAAACCACAAACAAACAGTCCACAACCTGCGATCTTGTTGGCTCACCATAGCATATACCATTCACCATTTGGATTGCATATCAATGGAGTTCAGCAATTACAACGTAGACGATTGGTGCCGCTGATATGCAAATTGTACATTTCTACATATTATACTGGCCGCGCGCACCAGATGGCGCCACCCTTACAACCAGCTGCTTATGGATCTTACATATGCATCTTGTCTATGCATCTTGCCTATTTATCTTACTTATTTATGTATCTACTTCTGCCGTGATGTGCCTACTCTATGCCTTGCCAAACCAATCATCATGTATCACCAGGGGGTCATACACACCAATGACCTCACTATAAACATATTGTGAAAATCCAAATATGTGGTACCCAGTTTCAGAGACAGACCCATCTGTGAAGTGGCGTATTGAGAAGCCTCACTTCCAGATCAAAACCAAACTGCTGAGCTTCCCGCTGAAAAGTGCCCTCCCTCGGATGCGGAAGAGAGCTCGTTTCGGCGAGGCTGACGCGGGAGCAGCTCTCATTGCAGAGAGACTCTTTATCACGACGTCCACCAGCTCGGATCGATATATCAGGACTGAGAGACCTGTCGACCAAGCACGGCTGCCCGGGGCAGCTCCCCTGCCTGTCCCCGGCGCGGCCCCCGGCTCAGCAGGCATTGGGTGCCGGCTGAAACCAACGACATTTCTACTTCCAGAAAGAGCACCCTAATTAGGAAGTGTGTAGGGGGTGTCGTTATTGTCGAACATTGCAAGAAGTCTCTAATTGCGCAACTGTGCAGGCATCGTTAATGTCGAACATTGCCATAGGCCTCATTAATGATAATTATTGCAATATGTTCCGAATTAAACAATTATGTGGGCATCATTAATGTAAAATGTTGATATAGATCCTAAATAAACAATTATGTGGGCATCATTAATCTAAAATGTTGATATAGGTCCTAAATAAACAATTATGTGGGCATCATTAATGTAAAATATTGCAATAGGTTCCTAAATAAACAAATATTTAGGTATTATTCATGCCAAATATCGCATGAGATATCCTATTAAGCAATGATGTAGGCATATTTAATGTTGAACATTTACAGATGTTTTTAATTAAGAAATTATAAAGTCATCGTATATGTGATATTGCAGGAGGTCTATATCAGTGTAGATATGAGTACTGTTGAATATTGCAGGCAGTTCTGACGTTGCCGATGGTGTGGGCATAATTAATGTTGAACATTGTCAGAGTGTAAAATATTCCGATTTAAACATTGGTGGAGGAATGCAAATGTTCTATTATTGATCGGGTATACATGACCAGGTGCATTTATGTGTATATGTAGGCGCTGGTGGTGCCTGATTGAGATGTAAATAGACATAATGGTGTTGGCAAGACTGTGTGTAAGGGGCACTCAGAGCCTACCCCTCCCCCCTCTGGTAGTCAGGATCACCACACACAGGCTCAAGGCAGGTGGTGGCCAGGGGAGCCACACAGCTTGGTGGTGGTGGGCAGATCACTGGTAACCATGGGGACCAGGCATGCTGGATCCCTATTGGTAGAGCTAAGAATGTTTGTTTCTCATTGGGAGAATAGGGTGGGGTGATACTCTACACTGAATCCATGTACCATATAAATAATACACCAGAGGGCTTGACTCCCTCTCTTCTTTCACACTTTATACTCTTCCTTTGTCTTTGCCTGTATTGATTTCACTATAGCCTGCCTACACAACCACAGATTCGAGCAGTAGACTTTACATACTGGTGACCATGACGGTTATTGACACTATACGGTTAGTAATACTATACGTTTAGACTACGACGAATTTATAATGATATTTCGGTCCTAAATTGACGGTTGGTTCAATTTGACATTATCAGAATTCAAATCAAAGCTGTCCAATGCTTTAGACTTTTTGCCACTTATGGTAAAAATAAATATACTAGATTGATTATTATTGTCTAACTTAGTTTAGTTTTGAAATAACTTTGATTCGCAATAACTAAGATAGAAGATATTTTAAGTCAAAAGATGCCAAATTAATTTTGGTGTGCACGTCAAAATTCTGTCACATTATGGACTTCAGCAGCAGGTTCAACCAAATTGGCGTAATGTTCCCTTCTATGCAGAACAACTGCTTAATAAGCACAGCAGTGTATCAGTTGGGGATGTCGGATCACATCTAGGTAAGTGTTTTGGTTTTGAAAAGTATATGCTTTTATCGGACTGTGCAGCATTACCCAATTGGGGACTAAACATGGTTCAGGTCGAACATTGCATTTAATAATTATATTTGCAACACAATTTATTTGAGACAACACTGCTGCTTTCTGCTTCATTGAATGAAAGAGTGTGAAGATAATGGAATATAGGTTCATGGCAAATAAAACAAAATGCAATTCCTTTGCAAATAAAACGCTAAAACATGATTGTGAATGTTTGTTTTCTCATGGCTGGAATACCAGTGTCATGGCGCTGACCATAGACTTTATTCATTGACTAAACTATATTTACCGAAAACAAATCATGTATAGCATTCTGAGTTTAAAGCTCAGAGAGTTGGTGTAAATTCAGCACCGAGTACATTTATGGATTCACACCCTGGGGAAGTACACAAACATGTTGGCGGTTCTTGGCGCAGTACATTTGATGTATATGACATAAATGATATATCTACAGTATAACTCCGTTAAACAAAACTTGAAGGGACCCAAGAAATCTGTTTGGATTACCCGATCATTGGTTTAACCGAGCTTTGGCTTTGACTTTGACTAAGCGTGTATTGCACATGTAATATACAATGTATGTGGACACTTTGATTATTGCTTTTCATGTATATACAGTATAGCCCCCGTTAAACCAAGCTCAGCTAAACCAAACGATCGGTTAATCCAACCTTTTTTCGGCGGCCTGGCAAAATACTACAATTTATCATATAAAACAGTCAGTGGGGTCTCAGATGACCTCATAACCACATGAAAGTTTGGTTTAACCATACCGGAGTGGCCTGGGGGTCCGACAATTTTGTTTCGATTAACCGATAATTTGGATTAACCAACTTTGGTTTAACCAACTTTTGTATATGATAAATGGTAGTATTTTGCTGGGCCGCAGATAAAAGTTTGGATTAACCGATCGTTTGGTTTAACCGAGCTTGGTTTAACGGGGTTATACTATATATATATATATATATATATATATATATATATATATGCACAGTCCGATAAAAGCATATACTTTTCAAAAACAAACCACTTACCTAGATGTGACCTCTAACCCATGACCATAGTGTGAAATTAATCTGCCGAGTGGCGCCATGGGTTATTGACTTGGTCTCTTGATATATATTGCATATATATATATATATATATATATATCTATATATAAGTAGACATGCTTGCCTGCGTATAAGATATACACACACTGACTGATGCTGGTGCCGTAAATAGTTGCGATATAGTGAGGTGAGTTGAGGCCGACTGCAGAACGGAGGTGTTATCTGCGCTGCCCTCTACAAGACAGCGCAACCAATGTAGGTGTGAATGTGGCCAGGACCCTTCTGTTCACACAGGTCCCATGCGCCAGCCATTTAAATACTGTTATGACATATATATATATATATATATATATATATAGCCATTTAAATACTGTTATGACATATATATATATATATATATATATATATATATATATATATATATGTATGTCATAACAGTATTTAAGTGGTATAGCCATTTAAATACTGTTATGACATATATATATATATATATATATATATATATATGTATGTCATAACAGTATTTAAATGGCTGGAGCATGGGACATATATATATATATATATATAGATTAGTTAGACGAATCTTACCTGGGTATAGATGATGGATAACTATTGTTTTACGAGGCAGGAGCCTCGGGTAGACGTGGCCGAGGGAGAAGGAAGCACATCCGGGTCCAGCAATCTTTACCTACTAATTCAGGATAAAATGATTCCAAAAAACCAAAAAACTATGGTAATGTGACCTAATCTTGGTACAAGTGATTTAATAGACGTGGCAGGGCGTGGTGGGTGGGCCCTCGCCCACGTCTACCCAAGGCTCCTACCTCGGTAAAACAATAGTTATCCATCATCTATACCCAGGTAAGATTCGTCTAACTAATCTATTTTACCTCGGTATACCGCCTCTGGCTAGCCGCAGGCTAGGGAGACCTTTACATAATATCATTTTTATCCTGATATTCCTGTTAGTTACTATTCTATTATCAAGTCTTATTTAAGTATGTTTGTACAATTGTCATGACAAAAAAGCGAAAAAGTGCACTGTCTCACCTATGTCTTTTAGTTGGTGAGTAGCCTCTGTGCGATAGGTTGAGGCTTCTCTAGTCGCTTGTGATAATGTTTTGCAAACGATCTAGCAGTTTTCCATCCTGCATGAGCCAGGATCCGTTTGACGGAAATGCCAAGTGATCTGGCCTTAGATACCATTGCACCACGTGTAGAGTGCGATGAATATCTGTTTGTGTTTACTCCTGAAATTTTTAACACCGTCATGGTCCATCTGGCGAGGGTGTCCCTCGAAATGCCCTTGTGTGGCTTAATAAAGCTCACCAAAAGCTGCCTTGAGTTGCGTATTAGTCGTGTCTTGGATATATATGTCCGTATTGCGGAGACTACACATAATTTGCGATCCTCTGTGAAACTAGTGACACTTATTGTCGACAGGGGATCACCTAAACGATTTGATTTCAACAAAGTTGTTAGATCAAACGTTGCTTCCTTGCTATCGATTTCAAGACCATTGAGCGACAGGGCGACTATTGTTTGGCCCCTGTGTCCTGTAACGAGCAGAAGGAGCAAAGCTACTTTGAAGCCTAAAAGCTTAACGTCCAGGAATTTATTCTCTGGCCAATCCTTGAAGAGTTTAAACACAAGAGAAACATCCCAAAACCTATTATATTTGGGTTTGGGAGGATTCCTCTGATAAATTGATCGTACGATCCAGCAAATAACATGATGTTTTCCCATTGTTTCTCCATTAATCCTAGGTAGGATAATCGAGAGCGCACATCTGGCTGCATTGATAGCGCCATAACCTAAACCTTCGTCTTCAAAAAAACGTAGGAAACGTCCTACCTGGGATATTGTTGGGTTCATAGGCTTAACTTTCTTAAGTAAGCAATAAATACCCCATTTCTCTAAATACGTGGTATACATTTTCACAGTTCCCTTCCTCCAGGCGTGAGAGACCAAACGTTGTTGTGTAATCTTATCCAAGCCGAATTGTTCCAAATATTTATTTAAAAAAGGAATGCTACTGTCATGGGGGAGATGAAAATGGGAAATACTGCGCCTAGAGCGGGACTCGAACCCACATCTCTTTGCATTCCGGGCCAGTGTGCTAACCATTACACCACCTAGGCTCCCTGATATCAACACACTCCCCACGCCTACCTGTCTATGTGGTTACTTGCCTGAGAGGTCAGTGCAGACCACTACACTCATCCCCCTGGAATTGTAAGTCTTGTAATGCTTACAATTACATACATACAGGCAATGCACTAACACATCATACACAGGGTAGGTTCAACAACCATACAGCGCAAAGCTTGTACAGGATCCTGATCACGGCAACCAGTGTCATGGGGGTGATGAAAATGGGAAATACTGCGCCTAGAGCGGGACTCGAACCCGCATCTCTTTGCATTCCGTGCCAGTGTGCTAACCATTACACCACCTAGGCTCCCTGATATCAATACACTCCCCACGCCTACCTGTCTATGTGGTTACTTGCCTGAGAGGTCAGTGCAGACCACTACACTACCAAAGGAGTCGTCGACACGTTTCCGTGGCGCGCTAACGGTCCCTGATGTTTCAGATTTCCTCGGTATCTTGGGAAGCGTAGCATGCTTTTGGCCGTCGCGACTAGTCTCGCTAGCCAGGGTTGAGTGTCCCATTCGGGGACGATGAGGATGGCGTGTGTTTTCTCCATTAGTATCTTTCGGGCGACTTTGCTAATAATGGTAAAAGGGGGGAAAATGTAAAAGAAATGATTTTGCCAAGTTAGCGAGAAGGCATCTATGTGGCAAGCATTTGGTTCTGGGTGCCATGAAACATATTTCTCCAGTTTAAAGTTATTACGTGAAGCAAATAAATCTAAATCCGGCCAGCCCCATAATTGACAGATGTGTTTGAAAATTGATGGGTTTAGTGACCACTCCAAGTGGTCATGGAAATGGCGACTCATATTATCGGCAAGGCAATTCTGCGTGCCGGGTATGTGTGTAATTGTTAACCAGACGTCAAACTTTTGCACCCAATTCCAAATGAGTAGTGCCAACTCGTTACACTTAATAGATTTAGTACCTCCCATATTCCTGACATAAGCCATGGCTGTGGTGTTATCCGTAAGGATACAAACATTATTTTTGGGTACTTTAACAAGGCTGGTTAAACCTAAGTAAATGGCTCGTAGGTCTAAAACATTAATATGTTCAGAAATTTCCGAATCTAGCCAGCGTCCCCCCGTTGCTACATCATTGCGATGTGCCCCCCAACCTTGGAGTGAGGCGTCAGTCGTAACTGTAGTATTGGGCTCACCCATTCGAATGGGATTGGGGGAGTTATCAAAGTGACTTAGCCACCAAAATATGTCGGCTAGTCCACTTTCAGAGATAAACATTGTCTTTTCAAAGTTTCCCTTAGCGCGGGCCAAAGCTAGATTTTTATCGATTTCTAGCGACTTAATGTGTGCGGGCCCCATATAGAATAGCAGGGCTGTATGAAATCATTATACCGATTAAGACTGCGACCTGTCTTATCTTTGGCCTAGAAATGTCTAACAGCTGTATCGCTGTGTCCCGCAGCTTATCTTTCTTTTGTTGTGTAAGTGACACGGTCATGGCCGTCGTGTCCAAAATGAAGCCTAGACACTTAAGCTGCTTAGTAGGAGAAAACACGGATTTCTTAGCATGGATGAAGAAACCCAAGTTTGAGAAAAGTTTACATAAATCATGAACGGCGAGTTCGCATTGTTCGAAAGATTGTCCCATAATGAAAGAATCATCAATGTATGGAAACATACAATGACCCAGTTTAGCCATGTTTGAAAAAAATGGTTTCAACAACTTAGTAAAAAGTCGTGGCGCACACGCCAAACCATTAGGTAGGCAGGTAAATTAAAAAAGCTGGTCATTCCAAACAAACCGTAAAAACTTTCGAAACCCCTCTTGAATAGGGACGGTATAGTAAGCATCTCTTAAATCAACACTCGCTAGCCAACACTCTGGGGTGATCAGATCGCGAGCTGTTTCTAAAGAAAACATTTTGAAATGTTGGTATTCAATGATTTCATTCAATTTAGTTAAGTCTAAAATCATGCGAATAGACCCATCTGGTTTAGGCGTGGAGAAAATATTGGAAATGAATTCACCTCTAGTATGTTCTACTCGTTTGACAATGCCTTTGGCTTCATTTAGTTGGAATTTTTCGTGTGAATTGAATTTATATGGAAAAGGTGCTCTTTTCTGTACAGGGAGTTCTGTGAAAGGAATAGCAATGCCTCTAACAATACTAAGAACCTCTGGGTTAGTGGTTAATTGTTGCCATCGTTCTAAACAATTAACAATGTTGCCCGCTTGAAAAAGGCTTACATCAGTTTGAGTTTCCTCTGTGACCATGTCAGGGCCAGGCTGCTGAAAAGTTTGTGTGGCGTTCTCTACTTGTTACCTGGTTTGGGGAACTGCGGCTTGGGGACAAAGTCCCGTTTGTACCCGCGGTTGTCGTTCCAGCTTGAGGATTGTCTGTCGCCTCGACCTCTTCCCCTCTGGCTGAATGCGAAGGATGGGCCTCCCCGGAACGGCCTTCCTCCTCGGCGGAAGCGAAAATCCGTGCGGCTGCGGCGGAACCCGAGTGGGTTTTGTGACTTACGGCCTTTGAGTTCCGTATTCTTAGCACTCTTAGTGTCCACCTCTACCTGCTTGTACAAATAAGCAAGCTGACCCCCAAACATCTTGGACTTGTCCAGAGGCTTGCCTTTGATGGGGGTAGGTCCGGAATAGACGGTGTATTCCTTGCCGTCATGGTCCGTCATCTTCTTTGACCGGGCGACTTCTTTGCCCGCGTCGGTGGTAACGGATTTAAAGACATTTTCGAAGCGGTGATGGGTCATATAGTTGCTCGCTGCAGCGAGCAAGGCAATGCCCCTATCCATAACCCGAGCTAAGGACGAGAACTTATTCTCGTCTGCATGCGGTTAGCAATGGGGATTATCGAGGTCAAGGAGCCCAAAGCTGCCTTATGGATTACAGAAAGGGCAGTTTCATAGCGGCGCCGTTCGTCGGACAGATGGATGCCCGCATCCATCTCCTTACACACCGTAGCCGGAATACCTTTGACGCCGGAAATCTGTTCCGTCAATTTATTAATGACCTCCACCGGTTTGAACGTGGTAAAGTGGCCATTGACGGTATTCCGCATCATGGTTGTGGTACGCACCTTCTTTGCCTTTTTCTTGACAATCTTTTTGCCAACTTTAGCGCCTATTTTGGCGTACACTCCCACACGTTCCGTATCGGAATCTGATTCCGTGGAAGAGGAGTCGTTTGACGAGTCCGAGGACGAGTCTTTCTTTTTCTTTTTCTTTTTCTTTGATTTCTTAGGATGTTTAGCGTTTGAGGCTTTGGTGAACTCGTCACCTGAGCTGCTCACAGTGCGGCGTTTCTTGCCGCGCGCTTTCGGTTTCGGAACCTCGGGGGCCGAAACCGTGTCCTCCTCGTCATCCGAAAAGTCCTCCCAATCCTCATCAGGGATTTGGGGAGGGTCCGCAAAGGAAAGAGCCTGGAATTGGTGCATCTTATCCTCCATCATGGCTGCCATCTTAGCCTCCCAATCACTTGGTTGAGGTGGCTGGTCACTGTCCCGGTCGGAAACCTGTGCCCCGGGCTGTGGAGACGGCGGAGCCGTAGGCGCTGGTGACGAATCGTAACCCATAGGGGCAATGCCCTCTGCTGCCGCAGGCTGCTTATTCCGCCGAGTGGCCATCGGTTTCTGTAACGACAAAGGTGTTACTTAACCGGAATCATCTCAACAACACAAAGTGTAGCCAGTAAACTGGGTTGAGGTAAATGGTACAGAATAGCGTGTATTACAACGTTTCACTACAGGCGTGAAGCTAAGTTTTGCCGTAAGGTTATGGTAACGAAACCAACCAAACGGGGGGTATCGATCCGAAGATCGCCCACTCTCTCTGTTCCGTACACTTCTCCCACCCGCGACTACGACACCAGCAAGTTGGAGAAAATATTACGAAACTCGGAGGTTCGCCTTAAAAACCGGTCTGGGGTGTTTATAAAAAACACCCAGAAGCATCCCCAACAACATCCTCTAGGCAGGATCCGGGAGAATTTTCTTAGGAAATGAGCAACTCGGGTTACCATTTCTCCCTGTGTCAAAAACAGGTGTCGATAGAACAAAGGACTATCGGTTTCGTAAGTGCCAGCGGCACGCAGTGTTCTATCCTCAAGTAAAAAACACATACAAAGTCCAAATTGGACCTGAGAAAGTTCTGAACTTTCATAATGTGATGCTATAAGGCATCATAAACAGTTTAAACTAAATTTCCATTACTTACTTTGTGATTAAGAAGTAGTTAGTAGATAAATCCTGTTGGAGCAACTCACAAACGTCCTCCCGTTGTGAGTCACTTATGCTAATTGCTGGACCCGGATGTGCTTCCTTCTCCCTAGCCTGCGGCTAGCCAGAGGCGGTATACCGAGGTAAAATATATATATATATATATATGTCACTGTAAGACCGACTCATGGACATCACTCTCACAGCAGAGAGCTAAATGGAGAGTGGCAGTCAAGTAATGAAAGCAGTCATTGTCGCATCGCGACCGACAGCATGATGATGATGATGATGATGTATATATAACTTTGTAGACTTTGCAAGGTTGACTTATCCAGTCCATGAGTAGTTGAGTATCATTAGTTGTAAGGTGTCATTTAGGTGCCAAGCAGAGACACAGTTCATAGGTAATCAATTTACGGATAATTATACTTGTAAACTGCTTATACAGCACATATTCAAATACTGATGAATGAAAGTTGCTTTAATGGACATATTTATGTACATATATATCCATAATTATAAATAAATATGTACATACACATATATATATATATATAACTATACCAATATATATCGGTACCTACAAAATAATATAAAATACAAATAAATATATATAATATATATACACTTATATACGTTTACTAACTATATATGAACACATATAAATACATATATATCTATACTTATATATAAATATTCAAATCCTGATGAATGCACTGTTACTATCTGTGTTATGGTATTTTAATTGCTCTCTGTGATTCCTTTAAACAGTTCGTGCTAAAGTATATATATACATGTATATATATATATATATATATTACATAAATATATATTCCGAATGCATTGATTATTTCTGGTGAAGTCTACCCCTTATCTCGCTGCGGTGACCCATGGAAGCTATTCATCATAAATGAAGAGACTAAGTCAATAACCCATGGCGCCACTCAGCGGATTAATTTCACACTATGGTCATGGGTTAGAGGTCACATTCCATGTGTGTAAATTTCCCAAGGATCCATTGCTGTGTGCCCGCCCCAGGCAAAGGTCTCTAATAATTTCTCTATCCTATTCCTGATTTTATTTTCAACAGACCCGGATTATTTATTTATCCCACTCCTGATGAATCTGAATTATTTTCTTTTTCAAAAGCATTTGATGAATTCTATTTTATTCCTCATAATCTTTTGTTAAATATATGTATTATTTTATAAATAATCTATAATAACTGTGATAATTTGTTTGAAATAATTATTTCTTGTTTGTGTGTGTGCTAATTTGTCTGACAGTCTCTCATATCGTATTAAAGTGATGAATGAATTGTTAAATGTCTTTAATTTTAACAGAATTACGTTCCTTGATTAATGGTGCACTCACACTACAACGCTTCTCCCGGCGACCCCTCAGCGTTGAAAATAAAATCTTGTGCGTCGAGAAACGTCAAACTTTTCGGCGGTTTGAGGGAAAAGATCGGCGTCAGGGCAGCGTGTTAATAGCGCGCGGCCAATGGGTGTCGACGCGTTGGGGGAAAAAAAAAAAAGTTTGTCGTGATGTCTTCATCTAACCTTAAATGTTGCTAGGGCGTAAAACAAAAACGCCCCAGTTTGCCGCAACGTGTGAGCAACGACCCTCCCGCGTGCGCGGCGTCTTCCTAGCATTCCCATAACGTTATTCCGGCGCGTCCAATGCATCGCAATGCGCACCTAACATCCTTACCCATATATTTGCGCGCGCTGCCGCTCGTTGTTTTTTTTTTGACACGCTTAAAACCTTGGGCGACCGGCAACGCGCGCCGACGTTGTCCGCCGACCATCAACGTCAAAGATAGTGTACCGACGTGTACCGACGTGTACCGACGCGCTCATAACGTGCCACCAGCGCGTCCAGCCGTTTCACTTATTATCGCCCAAAATCACTAAACGTTGCCGTGTCGCCGGCGAGAAGTGTCGTAGTGTGACTGCACCATTAGCAGGGAAAATTTCAATCATGGACTATTGGGTTGGCAATTCCGCCGTGTCTTGCCCTCCCCAAGCTACAAAGGAAAACATAGACTTCTAAGTCATTGGTTTGACTCGGTCAGGGTTCAACCCGGGATTCGAATCCCACGACCTGCTACATGGGAAGCGAACATCATTTAAGATCATATTTGTAATTTGTGACATCTTGTTGGAGTTTTGGAAGATGATGATGATGTTGGAAGGGAGTAGAACATTTGTATGATTCTATCCCATCCTCCAGATTCACTCCTCCCTCCACCCATGACTTTATAGTGATGGCCATCTGGGGTACCAAACTGGAGTACAATGTCTATATTGATGGCAATGATAACGAACTTTTATTTGGCCTACCAACATATAATCTCGTATCAGGACGGGTATCGACTTATATTAGTTGGTATTCACAATGACTTTATAGTCCTGCCAAACTGGAATACCACACCAGAGAAGAGTCCGATAATGATCATGATTTTCAGGGGGAAGATTTTGGTTTAGGTTATACATCTTTATATCCTACAATCATGTACGGTCACATAAGGTGGGTACAGTCAGTAGTACTAAGTAATGTCTAAGTGTGAAGAAACTTCTCTAGAATAAACCCTCTTTTTAAATTCCAATAATTACTACATAATCAATTATGCTCCATAATCAATTACGCTCCATAATCAATTACGCTCCATAATCAATTACGCATAATAAATTACGCTCCATAATCAATTACGCTCCATAGACCATTACGCTCCATAAACCATTATGCCAATATGAAAGACAACTGAAATATCGCATGCATAAGTAGGATAGATATACGAAGAGATATTTCAACGGACAACAATTTCTTCTCTTTCAGTCACAAATGACCAGTATTCTTTTTTATTCAATCACAAATAACCTAAATTCCGAAATTTGATGTTAATTTGAATATGTTTCCCTGGTGGTGACTATTGCTATACTTATTTACAATGGCGAGTTTATGTAAGGTGCATGTGTGTTTTTTGTTATGCTATTTTCATTGGGGGGGGGGGGTCATTGGCATTTTGTTGAAAACTAATTCACTTCGGTTTTCCATGTGATATATATAATGGCTCGGGGCAGATAAGGGGTCAAGTGAACTATTGACATCTCGACTGTCGGAACTGAGAAAGGGCACATCTACAGAGCAGACCAGCCATAAAATAACACACAGCCACTTTGGCAGGAGATTACCTAAATATCCATGGACACTACACATAGTGTTTGCACTCCTAAGCTGATACCCCACTTTTAGATAGATTATATATGAAACACATAACAGAGGTTCAGCTGTGGTAGAACGAGAAAGGAGGTAGGAGAGAGAGAGAGAGAAAAAACAGCCTTCAAGTGGATCCCTCTGACCAGACCATCAGAAGATAGACTGGCTAAGTGGTATACTCTAAGTGGTGCACACACCGACCCTTCAGTATCCAAGGGACGAGGTTTGAGGGCCTCTGAGGGACTCACTAAACCATCTTAGACACCTGCCAAAAACCAATTCGCAGAGCATTTCCCTCCACCAAATTTACATGCTATTATTGTACCAGATGTAATACTGGGCATGCGCAAGGATGAATCGGATTAAACTGCTTTTATTAAGACTACTTTCACTGCATGAACTGAGTTTTATCTTCTTTAAAGAAAGAAAAATGTACAAATTTCCAGGTGGGTGTCTACATGTGTCTGTTCCATTTGTGTAATTGTGAGAACATTGCTCTCTTAGTGAAGCGCCACAGTGAGTAGCCAGAGGCACCACCTCAGCTGTGTGCTTCAGCAGGCATGGTTTCCCCTTTCAGCTTCACACATGGCTCCAACACAATGGGCCTGCTGCGTCACCCAGACTGCCAGCCGAACCCACAACACATGGGATCCGCCACTCTCCACCCACCACACAACTCACAGTTCACCACCCGCTACATAGCCTACCCAACGCAACACCAAGACTCGGCTGGGGGAGCGCGTACCCAGGTGTGGGAGCAAACCACAGGTGGAGAACCCAAATAGGCTGACCAAGTTGTAAATCTTAGCCCTCTCCGCTGTTTATTTGAGTAGTTATTTAATTTTCGCCCGTCAGGTAAAACATAATTAAATATGCTGCTTGTTGCTGGTTTGTGGTGATTGTGTTGTCTCAGGTACTCTCTCAGTGTCCCTCACAACATGCTCAATCCACTAAGTCTGAATCTAAGGAAGATCAAGGCAATATGGAGGTGGACTTTTGTCAAAATTCAGGTTACTCGAAGATTACCTGGCATGCATTTTGAAATGGGTAACATGGTTTGGTTGATTGATTGGTGGTTGTTTTGCACCATGTCGGCAGCATAGGCCATATTCACGGCGAGAACTGTTTGTTTTTTGTTCAAACCATCGCTTTTACATGTAAAAGCTGACAATCAATTATGTGCCAATAGACACTCATTAAATTAGAAAGCTCACAATCATATATTGTGGTCAAGGGAAACAAATTCCCATAGAAAAAGACAAGTTTTATTAATAATTGATAGAATTTATTTAGTAAACTATATGAGTTGGTACAGTCCAGCTGCCCTCAAAAAGCCTAAAATGTTTTCCTGTTTTACTTTAGTAAAAAGGTCATGCATACTGTCTGCAGTGTAGAATTGTTGGCGCAGGGCCAAAAAATCAACGCAACTTAGTAAAATGTGTTTGAGTGTCAGCGGGGACTGACACCCAATATATTCAGTTGGAGATTCCCCCTTGAGCAGAAAAGCATGTGTAAGCTACGAGTGGCCAATATGGCAGCGGCTAAGGACCACTTGGTCCCACCGACCTCCCGCCTGAGTCTGTGGTGGTTTTCCCACAGATGGTTCAATTTCTTTAAGTTCATTAATGTTTTCATCCCACTCATGTTGCCATTTGGATTTTATGTGGGTGGCTATTCATGGTTTCAGATCAGAGTGAGGGATCTGACATGGTTCAAGATCACAGTTCAGGGCCTTCTTTGCAGCCCGATCAGCTCATTCGTTTCCTTGTATGCCGGCATGGCCAGGCACCCAGCACAGGTGGATGTCATACCCATCCGTTGCCAGTTGGTTCATTTTATAAATGACTATTGCTAGAATAGGGTAATTCGTTTTCAGTCCAGCAACAGCAAGGAGGCAAGAGAACAAATCACTGTATATAGCATAGTTAGTGCGGTTGGATACCTCGATACACTCCAATGCGAGAAGGATTGCTTGGGCTTCCGCAGTGAAAATCGAGCTCTGATCGGGCAAGCGTACGCCAAATTTTTCCCGTCAGCAGACTTCCGCAGCAGCTACCCGGCTTTGGTCTTTTGAACCATCAGTGTATGTGGAGAGGTGGTCTGCAAACTGGTCTTGAATCTCTGAAGGCAGTCCTTGGTACTCAAGTGGATGTATCCCAGACTTCCTCAGTTCCGTGAGTCGGAGGATAACCAATGGCTTCCTCAATGACCACGGGGGATGTTCTGGGACTTTGGCATCCTCCACCACGTCCAAATCTATGCCCAAGGCCTCCAAATGAGGTTTCATTCGGAGCCTCAGTGGCCGGATGTAATTCGGCCTGGCTTCATACTTGGATTCGTCATGTTGCTCGAATAGACAATTATGTGCAGGATTCAATGCATTAGTTTTTATCTTGACTACATATTGCATGGCCAGGTTGATTCCTTGTTGTTAAGTGATGGTTCATTAGCTTCAACGGAGAGGCTCTGAACCGGCGAGGTGTGGTAGGCCCCAAGGGCCAGGTGCAGTCCCTGGTGGTGGATCGTGTTTAGCAGCCCAATATATGATTTCCTTGTGGAACCGTATACTATGCTGCCGTAATCCACTCATGACCGAACCAACGTTCTGTACACGGACAGCAGAACATCTCTGTCTGCTCCCCACTCTGAGGTAACAAGGTGATCGGCAGGCAAGTCGGAAGGCGAGGGGTCTCCGGGGATCTCGGGTTTTTTCGAGAGGTCTCGGGGGTTCTCGGGGGTTCTCGGGAGTTCTCCAAGGTTCTCTGTGGGTCTCAGGAGGTTTCCGGGGGATATTGGGGGGTCTCCGGGGAGTCTCGGGCGTTCGGGGGGTGTTGGGAGGTGTCGGGGGGTATCGGGGGGTGTTGGGGATTGTTGGGGGTGTTGGGGGTGTTCGGAATGTTGTGAGCTGGAGATGGCTGTCGGGGGCTATTTGGGGGTGTTGGGGGTATTAGTATTCGCCATTGGGTGTCCAGGTATGCAGGTATAGCAATACCCCAGGGACTTTGACGCCCCTGCCCTACAGAGTTGTAAACCACTGCCTTGTGGTACAGGTTCTTGACAGAACCGAAGGCTAAGGGAGCAAACCATATCACTGTGGCAGCATTAAGGGTGGTTGATGTATGGAACTCCCAACACCTCCCGACCAGCCACTGCAGGGACATGTTCTTACCGGTGTGAAACCTCAATTTGCTCCCCGAGAGAGTGCCGCTGGTAACTTGCAAAAGCCAGCAGCACTTCAACACTTTTGCAGGCAGCGTTCATGAAATGTACAACTGGGGGTATTGGGGGGGGGGGGGTGTTTCGGGGTGTTACGTGTGCAAACGGGGTTGTGGGTAGGTGTATGTGAGTGTGTGTAAGTGGATCGGCGTGTGTATGTGAGCGTGTGGTTGTGTGTCGGTCTGCGCGGTAGCCATGTGGGTGTACGTGCCCGTATACGTGTGGCTATGGGTGTACGTGTGCATTGGTATGTGCGTAGTTGTGTATGTATCAGTGTATGGTGGAAATGTGGTGTGGGTGCCTATGTCTATATGTGAGTATGTGTATGAGTGTGTGCCTAAGTATGAGTAGGTATATTGGTTCTGTGGGTGCGGGTGCTTGTGTGTGCGTCGGTGTGTATTGGCATGTGGGCAGTTGTGTACGTATATTTGCGTACGTGTGCGTTTATGTGTGTGTGGAGGTGTGGGTAGTTGTGTATGGGAAGGTATGGGTGATTAAGTGGGTGTGGGTGCCTGTGTCCGTATGTGGGTGTATGTATGGGTATGAGGGTGGTAACGTGGATGCGGGTGACCGTGCGTGTGTGTAGGTCTGTATGAGGATGTGAGTAGTGGTGTATGGGTATGTATGGGTGTTAATGTGGGTGTGTGTGATTGTGTCCGTACGTGAGTGTATGCATGAGTGTATGGGTGTGTGGGTAGTTGATTGATTGATTGATTGGTGTTTGCTTTACGCCTTGTCAGCAGCATAGGCCATATTCATGGCGAGAGATTAGGTAGTTGTGTATGGGTGGGTATGTGGGTGTGGGTGCCCGTGTGCGAGGGTGTTGGTGTGTCCGTGTGGTTTGTGGGTGCATATGGGTGGCCATGTGGATGTGGGTGCTCCTGTGAGTGTGTACGGATGTGTGTGTGGGTGTCTGTACGTGGCTGTGTGAGTGTAGAATTTCAGGGCTGGCTCATCATTCATCATTCATCATTCAGGTCACGCATCAACCCAACAATATCTGGGAATGATAAACAGAGAAACTAAACTGTAGAAGAACAGAGGTGGATAAGTCTAACAACACTCACACCTACCCATGCCACCTCCACCAATTAGTCGACAACACCGCCAGAGTTAGGGATAACTAGTAGTGCTATTTTGTATGCTCGATTACTTGACATACTTATAACAATATAAGTCCCCAGGAATCCAAATTGCAACAGCTCCTCAGTCTCAAAATACGCAGAACCCACCGGCGAAAACCCAACAAGAATCCGTTTTACATACGCACAAAACACGATAAAGTATCAAAATAAGCATCTGCAGATTTTGCTGGCATGTGGAATGAACCCATATGTGTCACTCAATTGCGACCAAACTGAAATTAAAAGTCACAATCCAGAAGGTTCTGAGCTGCTCACTTTTGTTGATGTCTCGCTGAGTTGTTTATGCTAACTTCCTGACCTGAAGTCCCTTCTCTCCCCGGATTCTTAGTAGCTAGGAGGCTAGGGACCGAAGTAAAGACCTAGTTGCTTGGCACTTGTCTTTGCAGCATTTTCCTGCAGAATGAACACTGACACATATATGAATAGAAGAGAGAATTCACGGTGCACCGCGATAGACTAAGTACAGTGTCTCGGGAATCTGATACTTCTGCTAGGGCTACTATTTTACTATGATTATAGCCAAAAGGTCGACCTTTATTTAACGCACCGAACGAATGATCCACATGTACATTTATATATGACACAGGTGCAGGGGAAAGTGTTTATTTATTTCTTCCATTCTTGAATGCAGTGATATTATAGCCTTCTTTTGACATTACGATTGCGTCACCTTGGGATACTCAGACCATATTCAATGTCGTGTACACACCTATACCGTAAGTACATATTTGTTTGCTTAAGGGTTAGGGGACAAGCATATTTGTTCAATTTGCATAATCCAATGGTTTTTGGTTTTTGTCATTTTCTGAGATAAATATATTCGGCTTATTAGTAGCATCTACCTGTGTATGGGAAGGTATGGGTGATTATGTGGGCGTGGGTGCCTGTGTCCCTATGTGGGTTTTATTTCAAATGCTTAATTTTGACATCTTCGTCAAAATTCCACCGAACACTTTGCAATATGCAAGACATGCACTGGTCATTGTTGACAAATCAAACTTTCATATTAAGACTTTCGTTGAAGCTTGCACAATTACCTGCATAATAGCTCACATACCTTATTATATGTTCCATTAGTCAAGACACACCTATATAGATGAATATGCCTATGTATACCTGTATATATATATATATATATATATATGATGAATAAGAATTATACGCGTATAACTTGGCGGAATTATCAACACATTATTTGTAACACGGCCTGAGCCCGGTGGCGCCCCACCCGGGCAACCAGGACTCTGCCAGCCTCACGACTACCGACACCACTATATATATACATACATATCTATATACATATATATATATATATATATATATGTAGAAAGAGATCGAGAGAGTTTATGTGTGTTGAAAGGACAGCAATATGCAAATATATTGACTGCCTTAATTGTGGAGAAGATGGATAGGGTTTGCTTAGTAACCCGCGGCCAAGACACTCCTCATCCAGGGTGAATGCCGTTGCCAGGGATACGCAGCTACTGAGGTGTGTAACCATGGGGAGGCCCCGTGCCTGCAGCCCCAGAAGGGTGACATCTCAGCTCATAGATCTCCCTGGTTACACCTGTCCGGCACTGACACGCAGCGGTCAGGATGAGCGCACGTATGTGATGTGTAAGGACTTAGGCGAATATAACTAATGGAAGCTTCCCCATCCTATCATTGTTTCCCGCTTTTTCACCTAACCAAACTGGTGGCACCTCCACCACGCGCAGCATCACAATTCAAACCAAGCTGAATTAAACCAAAGACTTACAACATTTATCGTTGTTGTTACCTAGACCAGCGCTGGGCATTACTCGGATATGACACGGAACAGTGCGATGATGGGAAATCAATTATTCGTGGCACATTTCAAATTTATTTTGCTTAATCAAGGAGTGTCTCCAGAAATGGTGCTCCAAGCCTCGCTCCAGTAAATACCATTGACTACCAGTGAAACATGAAAAGGTGAATTAACAACACACTATTGATCAGCTCCACCGCCTACATAATATCTCAGGTACCAAGCGATATTCAACTAAAGAGACGCAATGTGCCGTGGTATCGTCATATTTCACCTTCATCAGGCCGGGCCCAAACCTCTTGCAGTTAAAGGGGAGGAAAACAAGGCAAACAAATGAAGAGATAGGAAGACACCATCAACGAATGGACAGGCGTGGAGTTTGGCAAGTCCCAGAGGGAAGTGGAGAACAGGGGAGCATGGAGAACTGGTTACAAAGTCATCCGTGGTGCTCAACTGACCTTCGCAGTTAAGGGATTGAGGATGATGATATTATTCAAGTGGGAAGTAAGTAAACTTGGACACCCAATGGCGCATGTCCGAGAAAGTAAGTCCTCCTACTTTCCCATTTACATCCTCTCAACCTTTCCATCCTTCCTCTCCTGTGCCTTTCCTTCCCCTCCCCCATTCCGCTTATACTACCCGCCATCTCCCCTTGCCTCCCTCTCCCCTCTCCACCCTTCCCACTCTGCCAGCCATCTCACTCTCCCTCCCTCTCCCCTCTCCACCCTTCCTACTCTGCCCGCCATCTCCCTCTCCCTCCCTGTCCCCTCTCCCCTCTCCACCTTTCCCACTCTGCCCGACATCTTCCTCTCCCGCCATCTCCCTCTCCCGCCATCTCCCTCTCCCACCATCTCCCTCTCTCTCCCCTCTCCCGCCCTCTCCCCTCTCCCTCTCTCTCCCCTCTCCCGCCCTCTCCCCTCCCGCCCCTCTCCCCTCTCCCCTCCCGCCCTCTCCCCTCCCGCCCTCTCCCCTCTCCCCTCTCCCCTCCCCCTCTCCCCTCTCCCCTCTCCCCTCTCCCCTCTCCCCTCTCCCCCTCTCCCCTTTCCCCTCTCCCCTCTCCCCTCTCCCCTCTCCCCTCTCCCCTCTCCCCTCTGCCCGCCATCTCCCTCTGCCCGGCATCTCCCTCTCCCTCCCTTTCACCTCTCCCTCCCTTTCACCTCTCCCCTCTCCACCCTTTCCACTCTGCCCGCCATCTCCCTCTTCCACTCTCTCCCCTCTGCACCCTCTCCCCCTGCCGGCCCTCCACACCTCACCCTCCCCACCACCCCTGCCGGCCCACACCGCACGGCACACCCGTTGATTGGACAAGGCGATCTGCCTGCGGTCACGACAGAGTGCCGTCCTTGCACGACATCTCAGCACACGTCCTACCACAACGCACCTTTCATTTCCTCTCATTCTCTCTCTCCCTAAAATATGACAAGTGCTTCAAATATCCACAGCTCTTGATTGTATTACTGTACTTAGAATTTGACCTCACGAGCTTAGATTTACTAAGAAATCACTCCCGATTCTTTACCGACCTTCCTCCGCACCCCACGCCTACACACCCAACAATCAATTTTTCGTCAACTCTGGACGAGCCACGACACTGTATTCTGACTAAACATCGGACGACGTAGGGTTGTAGGCTTTTAATTGATAATGTGAGGTTGTGTGGAGGAGGGATCAGGGACGGGATCACTCTACGGTTGTCTATCATTTTGTGCGTGATTTAGTCGTACAACACGCCCCGCTCCCAGCACCCTTGCCCGGCGCGTCGCCTCAGGAGTCTGGGTGTTAATCTCCTGACGGACTGGCCCGGGTGGGACTCAACCCCGGGATTCCCCTCAGGGCGCACGGCCCCCACACACCAGGGTCAGCAGATCACCCGGCCTGCCTCTCAGGGCCAGCCCAACAGTTGGATCTTCGTGAAGAAGAACCCAGACATGACAAGATTTAGATGGCAGACATGTGGATGTGTAACAGTAAGGCTTCCGTGTGTATTACCTGCACGAATACTGATAGACACGAACGTGAATGCATGAATACATAATATATAATATATAAATTAATAATATATAATATATATAATATCTAATCTATATAATCTATATAATATCTAATCTATATAACCTATATAATATATAATAAATGTGTGTATACATATGTGTATTTACACAAATATTATTAGGATATGTCTCGGGTATGGTGGAACTGATGAGCCTTATGATGTGTTCTATTGTTCGGTGTTGTTGGAGCAACCTGGTGAGCAGGTGGGATGTGGTGAAGTAGGGCTAGTGGGCCTGGGTTGCAGGCAGCCGGTTAGGAAGTGGTCAGATGGTCAGCAGATTGTAACTGAAGTACAGCATACAAATGACATATGCACGGTACCAATCTCACTCATTAACAAACCGAAATGTCAAAACGACATTTACACACAATTATTTCTATACATGCAAAATAAGTTATAGACCCCGCAGACCCAGACTAAGTACTCAACATCAATAGGATCGACGGGGGTATACTATGATCCAGGAATCCAGCCTAACCTATATAGGTGAGTTACAGCGGGCAACCTAGATGTACCTTCTGTAAACTATATTGGTCACTTACAGCGGGAGAAGTATATCTACCTTCTGTAAACTATATTGGTCACTGACAGCGGGAGACTTACATCTACCTTCTGAAAACTACATAGGTCAGTTACAGCGAGTAACCTAGATTTACCTTCTGTAAACTATATCGGTCACTGACAGCGGGAGACTTAGATCTACCTTCTGAAAACTACATAGGTGAGTGACAGCGGGTAACCTAGATTTACCTTCTGTAAACTATATCGGTCACTGACAGCGGGAGACTTAGTCTACCTTCTGAAAACTAGATAGGTCAGTTACAGCGGGTAACCTAGATTTACCTTCTGTAAATTACATAGGTCACTTACAGCGGGAGAAGTATATCTACCTTCTGTAAACTTGACTAGGTCAGTTACAGCGGGTGACTTAAATCTACCTTCTGAAAACTATATAGGTCAGTTACAGCGGGTAACCTAGATTTACCTTCTGTAAACTATATCGGTCACTGACAGCGGGAGGCTTAGATCTACCTTCTGAAAACTACATAGGTGAGTGACAGCGGGTAACCTAGATTTACCTTCTGTAAACTATATCGGTCACTGACAGCGGGAGACTTAGATCTACCTTCTGAAAACTAGATAGGTCAGTTACAGCGGGTAACATAGATTTACCTTCTGTAAATTACATAGGTCACTTACAGCAGGAGAAGTATATCTACCTTCTGTAAACTTGACTAGATCAGTTACAGCGGGTGACTTAAATCTACCTTCTGAAAACTATATAGGTGAGTTACAGTGGGTAACCTAGATTTACCTTCTGTAAATTTTATCGGTCACTGACAGCGGGAGACTTACATCTACCTTCTGTAAACTATTTAGGTCAGTTACAGTGGGTAACCTAGATTTACCTTCTGTAAACTATATCGGTCACCTACAGCGGGAGACTTAGATCTACCTTCTGTAAACTTGATAGGTCAGTTACAGCGAGTGACTTAGATCTACCTTCTGTAAACTGCATGCAGCGGGTGACTTAGATCTAAATTCTGCAAACTGCATAGAGTGGTTGACTTAGATCAACATGTCCTAAACGGAATTACTCAGCTGCCGTGGTTGACTTGGCTAGGCTTGACTGCTGACTTCCATGCCTCGGGGCGCAAGCAGTCCTGCTTCTTAACTCATTAATCACGGCAAGGATGACCAATACATGACAAGTTATCAGAGCATGCCAGGACCCAGCGCTGCTGCCTCTACAACACACCACCCTGTAGGGTGGCCGGCCACGTGTTACTGTTAGTAAGTAGATCACACCGCACATCTGTGGACCTGCGTCTGGAGTTAACCCATTCAGGAACCCACCTGCATTTGTGCATGCGCACAGCAGGCCACCGTCATGAATCTTGCCAGCAGTAGGATGTCATCTACATTTATGTCAACCGGCCGAGTTGGCCGAATCAGTGAGGGTGCTTGCCGGCTTCCCATGTGGCGAGGTCGTGGGTTCGAACCCCAACCAAGTCAAATCTTAAGACGGAAAGTCATAAGAAACAGCGAAATAATGAAGCATGTATGCCATCCACATTTGACTATCAAGGCCATTATGTCTACTTTACAAACATATTGTTCTATAAAGAATAACAGTTAGGAAGTAAACGAAAATCGCATATGTGATCGTGAAGAGGAGATAATCGAGCTATTAAATATATAGAGTAGTGATGAATCTGTGATCCTGTATAACATATGAAATTGTCTTTTGATCGCTCTGCCCTCCCAGTCCCCACTAGAAGAGTGTGGGTGACTCAATCTAGCAGCAGTAATAAAGTGCTGAATTGATAGGTGGTGTTGGACATGTCTTGAAGTGAAGTAGTAAGGCATTTGTTGACTATGAGTAGTTGATTATTTACATGAGTCTATTTACATGACTTCATTTATATGAATTCGCTGAACATTAACTGTTTGCATCACTTTACAATCATGCTTCTTTCACATTACCCTGTTTAATGATATAATTTACATGGCCATATTTACATATCTAGTTGCATGGCCCTGCTTGTGTAACTCTACTTACATATATTACCTATTTGCATCACCCTGTTTGCATTTCCTGATTTACACCCCTATTAATAGGACCCTATTTAATACTATTTGAATGACCCTGCATACATGACCTTATTTATGTACATGCTGTATTTGTATGTCCTGTTTACATAACCGTATTTACACAACTCTATCTAAATGGCATTTCTTACATGACTAGATTATATAACGTCATTTAAATAACCGTGTTCCCAAGACCGTATTTACGTGGGTGCCTTTACATAACTGTTTATACATGATTTTATATGAGTAACTAATTTTACATGATTGATTTTGGACATTTTCCATATAAATCTATTCAGTACATCTCTCACATGACCTTATTGGCATGACTTACCCGACTATATTCGCATGACTAGTACGCGAATATCTGCATAATTTCAGGTTACAGAGCACTTCCTGCCACTTATACTAGATTCTACTTCATGACATAGTTCATTTTGTATAATAGGGCATTATGGCCCTGTCACATTATGACGCATCACGCAAGCGTGTAGCCAACAGGTAAAAATCACTTTTTTATGTTGAGATGCATCAAACTTTGCAGCGCAGGGGGCCAAGTTGGACATATACATACCGTATACATAGCATATGGCCAACATATGACCAACATATGGCTAACATACCTCCCGGTGAAAAACGCTCAAATTATAATCACGGTATGGTCGCAGAACAGCGGTGAACGTCATATACGTAATTTGATCACCCAAACTATGCCTCATATTTTACATATGTCAAGACACGGTGGAGAAATGCAAAACATACATTATCCATACATTAGCCTACATTATCCATACGTTGTCAATATGTTGCCAATGCGCAGACTGTAGGTTTCCACTGCCTTTCCGTCTGACTACCATAGGTCATCATAGTGCAACGTATTGAACAACATTTGTCTAATATACGTCTGACATACATCAACATACGCCTAACATATACATGTACGGCCAACGTAAAATCCACACATTGTCGAACGTCAAAAGTTTTGTGCATGCACAAAACTTTCATGACCCCTTAACGAACAACGCCGTATATCGACGTACATCGACGTACATCGACGTAAGCATAACGAATGCATAACGTTCAAGTCACGCATATCCACGTACACCGATGGAGTGGCCAAAAATCACGTATGTCGGTGCACATGGCGCGTGAACTCAATATGGCACATTACTGCCAATGTTTCCGTGGGAACTTGGAGTCTAGGGAGGCTGATACTGCTGAGGGAGAACTCGCATAACTACACAACCATTAATGCTAGATAGCCAGATGGTTTTGGGTTTCTCATATTTGTTTTTAGATAAATATATTAGGTTGTTCTGTATGACCTTTGTTGTAGCTTGAAGTAACTTGTTTTATAAATACAACTTTGGAGATGATTGAACTGAAATTACGGAAACAATAATCTTGGCATGCACCTCGAAATACTTCACAGCAGACTGGACAGCTGAAACTGGTTGAGTAGAGTGACTTGATATTTATTCCCATCTATTCAGAAATAAATATTACATGAAGGCATCAGTATCTAAATTGGATATGTAGAATCAAATCTAGATAAGTGGCTAGGTCTAGAAAATGTCATGTCTTTTTTTGGGGTGCATGTGTTGTTTAAGCATGGTAAATTTCAATCACAGACAATTTCCCTTCCTCATTCCACTGCTCCTTGCCCTACCCTAGTGATGTCAAATGCCAGGCTAGGTACCAGCAAATATACACTGGTAAGTCATTGGCTTGACTCGACCTAGGTTCGAACTTGGAGGGATTGAATTCCACAATTTCCCAAATGGGAGGTGGGTGGTCATCACATTCGGTCATCACGTCTGATCACCGGACCAGGCAGCTTTAAAACTCCCACATTAAAGCAGTGTAGTCTCAAACAGCCGACGCGATTCGCCAACACCAAAGATGTACTGAGGTTGAGAGTGGTGATTAACTGTGCCGTTGACCTCTCTAATTGGTATGGGCCCCCCTGGGGATGGACATGCTAGGTAAGGTGGACATCTGTAACTTTAAATTAACCTGCTCAGGGTTTGCCAATAATCAAGTACTCATAGTCAACTCAATCTGAGGCTGATTAAATGTATACATGATTAAATGTATACAAGAAGATAGTATATATATGGACCTACTAATAATGGCAGAGGAGATGAGGAGTTATTAGATCATTCTAAGTATCTTCTTAAGTCTTACTTGTTTAGAGTTACCTTGTTTCTGCCATATTTCATAAATATATATTAGCGTGCTCATTATAATCTATCATACTTTACTTGTAAAGGGTTAACTTTGGAGAGAATTAAAACACAACCGTCCCAAATTAATTTTGGGATGGATACCCAAAGGCTGGACACCATAGGTTTCAACCCTGAGAAGTAATCAGCTGGTAATACAAAATAGACATAATATTTAGAAAACAAAATTAATACCTACACCGGTCTCTAAGTTGCATATGTA
This sequence comes from Branchipolynoe longqiensis, assembly GCA_030323885.1. Lineage (NCBI taxonomy): Eukaryota > Metazoa > Annelida > Polychaeta > Phyllodocida > Polynoidae > Branchipolynoe > Branchipolynoe longqiensis. The sequence goes on along the minus strand of CM059190.1, from coordinate 59,163,579 downwards.
GGTTGAAATTAAATGCACTTTGGTTTCGAAAATTGGAAGCTTTCATCAGATTCTGCAGCTTTACTGTTGCGTCCCCCCCCCTCCCCCCAGTCAATATTTCCTCTACGTTTGCAGCATTCGAACCACGTTGTTGCGAAAACAGCAAAATACAAGAAAGCAGTACATCCATGCGTACACAGTATTTGGAACCAAAAAAAAACAATATATATATATATATATATAAATGTATATAAATACATATATATATAAATATATATAAATATAAATATATATATGAGTATACATCTATAGTATGTGAATATATATATTTATATATTTATATATATATATATATATATATATATATATATATATATATATGCATATATATATATATATCTTGAATACATACTTTTTACGAGATGCTAAATCCAAGTAAATTGCTCATGAAGCGAACCAAGGACGACAGGATTATTTCAGGGCGTGTACAATTCTCTTTACGACAAGCCATAAAGCGGCCCTTCGTTGAAAGCGGACGGACGGCGGGGGGTTTGGAGAGAGCAGCCGAGCTGGCTCAGCGAATCAGTGTTTGTGTTGTATTTTGATATCAGTCGGGGACGGGAGGGGAAAAAGTGTAGATAATCCATGCCTTAGGGCAGCACTTGGACAGCCGCCTGTCAGCCAGACTGGGCCCTTACAATGTGGGCCGGCACCGGCCTGAGTGCGCCCGGCTACTCGACACTCTTATCATAACACGGGTGTGTGTCGAGTGCGGGCCCTGGGCTCTGGGGTGGGTGGGTGGGGGTGGGCGTGGAGGGAGCTCTGTGAGCCCCATGGTGGTGGAGTGGGAGATAGGGGGGGTGGGGGTGGTGGGTTCTCTGCTGTGATGTAGGGCGTCATGAGGTGAGCCGGACCAGTGCACAGTTGGAAAACTAAAACCAATAAAAGCAGCATGCCTTCCTGCATGACTAAAATCAGCATGCCACAATGCACAACTAAAAGCAGCATGCCTTCCTGCATGACTAAAAGCAGGATGCCTTCCTGCATGACTAAAATCAGCATGCCTTCTTGCATGACTAACACATCATGCCTTCCTGCATGACTAAACAGCATGACACCCCACATGACTAAAATCAGCATGCCTCTATGCACAACTAAAAGCAGCATGCCTTCCTGCATGAGTAAAACCAGCATGCCTTCCTGCATGACTAAACAGCATGACACCCCGCATGACTAAAAGCAGCATGGCTTCCTGCATGACTAAAACTTCCTACCTTCTTGCACGATTAAAAGCAGTATTCCACCATACACGACTAAAACAGCATGGCTTCCCTGCATGACTAAAAGCAACATGCCTACCTGCAGGACTAACATCAGCATGCTAGCATATACAACTAAACTAGCATGGTCTCCCTGCATGACTAAGAGCAACATGCCTCCCTGCAGGACTAACATCAGCATGCCTTCCTGCATGAGTGAAAGCAACATGCCTCCCTACATGGCTAAAAGCAGCATGCCTTCTTGCATGACAAAACGCAGCATGCCTTCCTGCATGAGTGAAAGCAACATGCCTCCCTACATGACTAAAAGCAGCATGCCTTCTTCCATGACAAAAAGGACCATGCCTTCCTGCATGAGTGAAAGCGTCATTCCTTCCTACATGATTAATGGCAGCATGTGTTCCTGCATGACTAAAACAGCATGCCATCCTGCATGACTAACATACCATGCCCCCTGCATGACTAAAATCAGTATGCCTCCCTTCATAACTAAAAGCAGCATGCCTCCCTGCTATGGTCATTATATATATGTTTATTATTTTGTAGAATAAGTAAGATTCACCAAAAAGAGAAAGAAAATGGATCATTCAATTGTCTCACCAAATGTACTCATATAAGGAGCAGAGGGACAGATCATAGTGTCAGTGGCACGGCCATATGTAGCAGCGGCATCAATTTGTCACGAGTGTACACTGTCATAATAGTCAGTATTCGTCATGATGTGACGTCAGAAGCTACTGATGTAGTAAAATACCACACACTTCAAATACCACACTTCATGTTGGCAGATTTACAGTAGTGTGTACAAAAAGAAAGATAAGTACTGAATTGTACATATATTCATACACACAAGGGGCCTAGCTTGGGATTTTGAAGTGGTACAGTATAAACTGCTATTGGAATAACACGCGATATAATAAAATGCTATGAGTTATACTGAGTAAAAGACATCATATATTTTAATAAGAAGAACATATTGTAATTTCGGGTCCTATACAGATGCATATCTGTGTATATGGAAGCTAGCCCATGTATATATATATATATATATATTTATATATAACATATATATATAATAGATAGATAGATAGATAGATAGATAGAGAGTGATAAGGTGGCCCTTCTGCTGCTCTTCTTATTATAGATTCTGCCACTTTTGATGCAACAGGCAGAGAAGTGAACATGTCAGTCTTCCCTAGCGGCAGAGCTGGGTGCACGCATACGCAGGGTCGGCGAGTCAGTCCAAGCAGTGTGTCTCTCTGTAGGCTGCATTTAACATGCGCAGCACAACACTCAAGGACACAGGGAATCCATAGATATTTGGCTCAGCGTGGAGAGGATACGAGGCTAGAAGTACTACTGGACAGTTGCTGCCTATATATATATTATATAATATATATATATTATATAAAGACATATCTATATGTGGATATATTATCCACACATATATTGGCATATATATCGATATTGAAATAATATATAAATATATATATTAATATGCATATATTTATAAATATATATATATTATATATAATTACTATATATCAATATGTGTGCATTATATATATGTTTCTACATATATAGTCACAGGGAGAGAGCGAAGTATAGGTCCAGATGCTCCTAACCCTTAGACAAAAAAAGACAAAAATAAAAGGATGCCCCTAGCCCTGAGACCCTCTCTTAGTCATACAGGTCTTGGGATTCCGTTGTGAATTGATAAATCTAGAAGTTCCACATGCTTAGCCTTCTATCTACTATGAACACCCATCAACGATACCACTACCTCGTTGTCTAATAAACTGATGCACCATATACTACAGGAACCCTTGCTCCGAGCTATATACTATTCACTTGTTGATGTTAAAATGTCCCAGGTAACATGAAAGTCAAACACAAAACCAGAACATCATTTTAACATATAAAACACATAAAGAAAATATGTTATTAATTACAGTTAAGCAAGTACAAATACATCTGCCAAGAAAATAATGGAAAAAAGGTTGAACAAATGTTGGTGTAAAGTTTTGTGTAAATAATTGTGTAAATTTTCATATTTTCACTTTAGTACAAACTCATACAAGCATACCTTTGATACATTTTGTGGGATAGATTAACTACATTTAGTATTACTAACATACTTAGCACACAGAAGCAACAATAACTATTTGACTTGCTATTTAAACAAAAATGAATGAATGATGACCACCCTGACATGGACACAAAATATGCTGTCCCCAATTTCAGAGAAAGACTAAATTATTCTAATCCTACCTGAAGAGACTGCAGTTATCTACACACGAGCGATCTAAATGCAAACATAACAAGTAGAAATAATTAACTTAGCTTTTGGAAGCGTCGAGGTTGGTTCAGCCTATGTGTAAATGTTACATTCATGACTTTCCTGAATCATTGCCCGGCCCACCCTTATCTTAATAACCATCTACTTATTCAAATATAAGCACTACCACATGCATTACGGCACGGATCTATTTGCGATATGGCCTTAAATGTGAGAGGCACCTATACAAAAAAGCTGGAGGTCCCCTTCCCGAACTGTGCGCAGAATTAGTCGGTGGTGTTACAAAAAGAGGGGAGTGTTCATTACTTAGTGGTGTACATTCCAACACCTGTCTACAAGCTCGTCACCTTACCCCTTCTGTGCTGGGTGATTATCCGCAATTAGCAGTATGCATAAAATGGGCATAACATCCAATGCTATGGATTGGATGAAATGCTACCTCAGCAACAGGCAACAGAAAACAAAAATAAACAATACACTATCAGACAACCAAGCTGTCACATGTGGTGTACCCCAAGGGTTGGTGTTAGGGACACTACTCTTTGTAATCTATATAAACAATCTAGAAAAATGGTTGCCAACTGAGTGCCTCCAACTATATGCAGATGACACAGTCATATACGCAAATGGCACCACAGAAGAGGAGGTAATAACTAAACTAAATAAACTCCTACTAAAACTGGACAAGTGGTGTGAGTCCAACAAAATTACCATTAACACAAGCAAATCAAAAACAGTCCTCTTCCCACATAAACAAATGCCAGAAAGAAAACTACGCTGTAAGTTAGCAAACCAAACATTACAAATGCCATTACAAATACCTAGGCCTTGAGTTGGACAGCCAACTAAACTACAACCTATGTATACATAAAATTATCCAGAAAGTAAACAACAAACTGTGGCTATTTGCAAAGCTAAGAGACTACATGACACAAGAAATGTCAATAAGAATCTTCAAGGGCATGGTGCTCCCCTATTTTGACTATGGAGATGTAAACTACATGGGTGCGAGAAAAGAACTAGTAAAAAAACTGCAAATACTGCAGAACAGAGCCCTAAAAATCTGTGTAAGAGTAGACAAGCTGCACCCCACCTATGACATACATGAAAGAACCAAAGTGAAATTACTAGAAAATAGGAGAATAATTCGTTTGAAAACATTAGCATATAGCTATAGTCAAAACGATAAACTCCTAATGAAACCACAAAGGGCTACTACAGCAAATCATTTGCCACTACTGAAGCAGACCAAAAGCCAAATAAAAGCTCATGAGAGAAGCATGCTGGAAATGGTTGCCAAGGTGTGGAATGCCCAAACGGTAAAGGAGTGACAAATTCCTGACCTAAAAACTGTGCAAATTAGGCTAGGAAACCCCCACTAAGCTGCACTGCAAAGGGGCATGTGATATGTCACGGCCCAGCAGCGGGACGCCCAATGTAAGGTAACCATGCCAAGACTAGCAGCTACATACAAGCCTATGATATGTAAATAAGTCTAGTAATAAGAGTAGAACAAAATAAAATACATATATGCCAAGAAAATCCCCAAAACTAACAAAGGCTATTAACCATACGAACCAATTATCTATCTGCTACTGAAATGCAGGCAATCAAATAACTTATCAGCAGCTACTGTGTGGTAAGATAACACCAACACTGCAACTGGCCAGCATTGAAAACAAGCCTGGGTACCTGGGCCTATATGCTATGGAAAGTATAAATACAGCCTCAATAAAAAAAACTAAAAATAAACGTCGTGGAATGTGCATCTTTTTTTTAGCAACAGAAATAACATCATTTAAAACTAGTAAGCCTATTTTGTAAACCCGAGAGCTATCAGACGAGGTCAACTTTCTCTCCCTCCCTCTCCATCTATCTCTCTTTCTCGGTATCTCGATTTCTTTCTCTCTCTATTTCTCTATCATTCTCTCTCTTGTTCTCTCTCTCCCTCTCCAACTATCTCTCCCTCTGTCTCTTGCTTTCTCTGTATCTCTCTTGCTCTATCTGGTCCCGCTCGCTCTGATAGCCTGAGTCTCCGGATAATTTGACACCGACACCGCATATGAATTTAAAGTTGGATTTATTTTCTTTTTCGATAATGAGTCAGTAGTAAGCACATGTCAATTTTAGTAAGCACATATTAAGTTCAACAGAATAAGCACAGTGAGATAAGTCAATGAGTTATGCACAAAGAGGTCAATAAGCTTTAACCCTATGCCCTATATAGTCTTTTAGCAGGGGTGGGTGGGATAACAGTTCAAAGCCAGCTAGTGTCCTCCTGTGGCCGTGTCGAAGTGAGCTCTCTGCTGCTGAGACGGGCCTTATATAGGCGCCTTGGCCGTTAGTTCGAGCTGTCAACCGCAGATGGCAGGTCAGTAAGACAGAGTTAGCATCTCGAAGTATTTACGTATCAAATACGAATAACCAGACGGCGCTGACGCAGAAGTCAGAAAGAAGTACCACCGTAAGTAGATAGGTGGCAGCACAAGTATTTAACCTTAAGGCTACGAAGCTATGGCGGCGATCGAATGCCAAATTACCCGTGTTGCTGAGCATCACAAACAATGTGACTCAGTACAATATGTGGTCAAGGTGCCGACGGTCTGGTCTCCCAGTGGAGTAGCACTATAAACCCCCAAGCACTGTACACTATCACAAGTCGGCACCCGCCCTGCTATGAGCTTAGATGTTGCCAGGACATAACATCCTAACAAACAAAAACAAAAACAAATGCTCTCTCGTTCTTTCTATCCCCCTCTTTCAATCTTTCTCTCTTTTCGGGAAAATAACTTAAAAGTTTAGTAAATTGTACATACCAGAGAATTAGGTTTCACATTATCTCAGGCCTTAATTAATGCTGCTTACTTTGATTAAAGCAAACAAATTTGGGAACCAAAATACTGACCTAGATCTGAACAGATTTGAGAGCTTTTCGTCTCTCGCCATCACATAGACGGGAATATTAAGTCAGATTAATAGAAATTGATACCGCTGCATCCTAAGATATCCACCATTTCGGTGTGCACGTCAAGTATTTTATTCCTGGTTTATCATTTTAAATACTCCTTTAAAATAAAGGGTAGTTCAAGGTAAAATAAAATAAACTATGCTTATCAACCTAATATACTTATCTATAGAGCATAACAGAAACTACAAACGATCGGATTAAGTAACTATAAGAAATATAAATACAAAACAGGGCTTTAGCTGGTTTTTCCATTTTCTGGATCAATAGCTACAGAGTTTAATGATTTTATTACCTTCCCATTCTACGCTGCTATTGGGAAATGGTACTTTTATTTTTCGTTGATTTATTGTCATTGAAATTTATTAATCTCTTAAATCAAACTATCATTGATCATAGATAGCTGTTGGTTAAGTCTATTTATGCTGCCCAAATTAGAGGTAGCCTGAGGTACAGTGTGAGTGTCGGCCATTATTAGATTACACCTACTTGACGTAATTTTACTGGGGTGAGGAGGTTCATTTATTGACGGGGGGATTTGTGCTTTTTATTTCCTTTTTGTTGTATTTAAAGAACCCCCCCCCCCCCCCTCACTGTTATTTGCCTTGGAGCTGATCTTGAAGGGGGGAAAACTATCTCTGCAATTCTGAACGTTTAATCCAGCTGCATATAATCACATATCATTGAATTGAATTTCAATCAACCATAAAACATGGCTGGGTTGGCTTGGTCGGCAGTCCCCTTGGGGTGGAGCTTGCCTGTACACCTACACAGATCTCTAAAAATTACCACACTGACAAGTGGGATACAACTCAACAAATGACCTCAGACAACACAGTGAGAAGTGAGAGGCAAGGAAACAAATGACCTCAGACAACCCACTGACAAGTGGGAGGCAACTCAACAAATGACCTCAGACAACACATTGCCAAGTGCGAGGTACGTCAACAAATGACCTCAGACAATATTAGAGTCAGATGAAGTAATTGCAGGGTTGCAACATTCGATGAGAAAACTGCCAAATGCAAGCTAACCTGGTAGAGTTCCTGCCCTCAACTTTTGTCCTATCAGCCCTGACCTAGTGACCTATTAATCCTGTGAAGTTCAATCGGTCCGCGTCACCTTGTTCTGGCAGTCGCTGTTCAATGCCTGCGCTCCATGTCACGATCGCCACCCTTTATGGTCACGTGGGTTAACGCCTTTGATGACGTCACAACAGAGCAGCCATCACCGTGTGGGTATTGAGCGCAGGTCCGCAGCACACCCTATCCTGACACATCACAGCACTCGCCGCACTCACTCTCCTCTCAGATCACATACTACTGCTCCCAGTGGACTCACGCTTCAAGCGGAGACATCCCGATAGATTTCCACTGGTGCCTTTTTCATACCTGTACATGGTACGATGAATCAAAGCGCCGTGAAGGTTGTGCTGTGAAGCTATTTCTGGACCACTCGCGACCTGGTGTTCAGTACAAGGCAATTCGATAGGCTTGTTGTTTGACTTCAGGTTGCATATAGACAGGCATTGACTAGAGAACTTAGTCAACTCATATTGTGCGTGTACTGAGCACTGCTTGTTCCTCATGACGTACTGAAGCTAGGTCTCAGCACGCCGGGTCGCAACTACGGCTTGCACACAGGAAGTCAGGATTGGTACCCGAGATTTGTTTGTTTGTTAGAGTACTACGTCCTGGCAACATCAAAGATCATATCAGGACAGGCAGATCCTAGATCTTCAACTCACTTTGCGGCTATAATCACATGCTTCTTGATGAGCAAACTTGGTAGAGTTCTTGCCTTACTTTGTTTATAATGGAGGTTGTAGTGAAATTATCCTAGCAATTTATATTAGATACAATATCACTTTGTGTCTGTGTATTAACTACCTTACCCACTTTCCGGTGTGTAATCAGTTACTGCGACTTGGCATGCTGCGTCCCAGCTTCAGTCCGTGTGTGTATTAACTACCTTACCCACTTTCCGGTGTGTAATCAGTTACTGCGACTTGGCATGCTGGGTCCCAGCTTCAGTCCGTGTGTGTATTAACTACCTTACCCACTTTCCAGTGTATAATCAGTTACTGCGACTTGGCATGCTGGGCCCCAGCTTCAGTCTGTGTATTAACTACCTTAGCCACTTTCCAGTGTATAATCAGTTACTGCGACTTGGCATGCTGGGTCCCCAGCTTCAGTCTGTGTATTAACTACCTTACCCACTTTCCAGTGTGTAATCAGTTGCTGTGACCTGGCATGCTGGGTCCCAGCTTCAGTCTCTGTATTACCTACCTTACCCACTTTCCGGTGTGTAATCAGTTGCTGTGACCTGGCATGCTGGGCCCCAGCTTCATTCTGTGTATTAAGTACCTTACCCACTTTCCAGTGTGTAATCAGTTGCTGTGACCTGGCATGCTGGGCCCCAGCTTCATTCTGTGTATTAACTACCTTACCCACTTTCCAGTGTGTAATCAGTTGCTGTGACCTGACATGCTGGGCCCCAGCTTCAGTCTGTGTATTAACTACCTTACCCACTTTCCAGTGGGTAATCAGTTGCTGTGACCTGGCATGCTGGGCCTCAGCTTCAGTATGTGTATTAACTACCTTACCCACTTTCCAGTGTGTAATCAGTTGCTGTGACCTGACATGCTGGGCCCCAGCTTCAGTCTGTGTATTAACTACCTTCCCCACTTTCTGGTGTGTAATCAGTTGCTGTGACCTGGCATGCTGGGTCCCAGCTTCAGTCTCTGTATTACCTACCTTACCCACTTTCCGGTGTGTAATCAGTTGCTGTGACCTGGCATGCTGGGCCCCAGCTTCAGTCTGTGTATTAACTACCTTACCCACTTTCCAGTGTGTAATCAGTTGCTGTGACCTGGCATGCTGGGTCCCAGCTTCAGTCTGTGTATTAACTACCTTACCCACCTTCCAGTGTGTAATCAGTTGCTGTGACCTGGCATGCTGGGTCCCACCTTCAGTCTCTGTATTACCTACCTTACCCACTTTCCGGTGTGTAATCAGTTGCTGTGACCTTGCATGCTGGGCCCCAGCTTCAGTCCGTGTATTAACTACCTTCCCCACTTTCTGGTGTGTAATCAGTTGCTGTGACCTGGCATGCTGGGCCCCAGCTTCAGTCTGTGTATTAACTACCTTACCCACTTTCTGGTGTGTAATCAGTTGCTGTGACCTGGCATACTGGGCCCCAGCTTCAGTCTGTGTATTAACTACCTTACCCACTTTCTGGTGTGTAATCAGTTGCTGTGACCTGGCATGCTGGGTCCCAGCTTCAGTCCGTGTATTAACTACCTTACCCACTTTCTGGTGTGTAATCAGTTACTGTGACCTGGCATGCTGGGTCCCAGCTTCAGTCTGTGTATTACCTACCTTACCCACTTTCCAGTGTATAGTCAGTTGCTGCGACCTGGCATGCTGGGTCCCTGCTTCAGTCTGTGTATTACCTACCTGACCCTCCTTCTGGAGTGTAATCAGTTGCTGTGACCTGGCATGCTGGGTCCCTGTTTCAGTCTGTGTAATAACTACCTTACCCTCCTTCTGGTGTGTAATCAGTTGCTGTGACCTGGCATGCTTGGCCCCAGCTTCAGTCCTTCCTGGGGTATTAGCGGAACTCGTCCCATCCCTATTGGCACCTATGAGAGTGCCAAGCTGGCCATTGGGTCAGAGTTAGATAGACAGGGACCCAGTCATTGGGCCAAAGGAGAAAGGAAAAAGATAAGCGAACAAGGGTGATGCCGACTTGCAACAGAGCACAATCATGGCGACTTTATAGTGCTGCCCCATAGAGATACAATGCTTACTCTTGAGATGCTGCACCAGCACCCGATATCTGATTCATTCACATTATCATGACACTAAAGCTGCATTGTCCGATATAAATATGAAATTTTCCAAACCAAAACAATTATCTACATTTGATTCTACATATCTAACTTAGACCCTAGTGCACTTATTGAAATTTTTTTGCCACATAGACAGGAACTTTGAGGCAATTTAATGGAATCTGTTACTCCAAAAGCCTATAGTGTCAGAATTGTTATGTGCTTCCCAACATTAATTTGGCATGTTTGCACTTCAAATATATTTTTAGTAGTTCTTTAAAATAAAAGTTACTTCAAACTAAGGTTTATGATCATCCTAATACATGTATATTTATGTCAGAAAATGACAGAAACTCGAAAACATCGGACTATGCTACTTTAAACTCACTTTGCCCCTATAACCGCACGCCTCATAATGACCAAATTTAGTAGGGCCTTTCTAACATACATTTGTTTCTAACATAAATTGTAGCAAATAGTCTACAACTTTGAGTAAGTGCATTTACCACCTCCTTCACCGCTCACCGGGAAAGCTATAGCAGGGACCCGGCTTGCTGGGCCGCAACTCCTGTCCTTCCTGGGATACCAGCGGAAGTCGGAACACACATATTGGTGTAGTGAAAACGAATGCAGTCTCGCCTCTGACCCAATGGGATACCGACTGATAGCTGGTGCAAGGCTGTGAGTAGTATATGACAACGGGAGTTTTCACCCGGAAAGGATGGTGTGTAGCTCAAGTCTTTGTCAGTTTGATTCAGTATAAATAATACTGTCGAATATCTGGCAGGCAACCGTTGTTGTAGAAGGAAATAGGAAGTATTGTAAAAGAAGAGGGTAGTGACATTAACCGCTTTGTTGTTGTTGAAGATTTATACTGCCTATCATGGATAAGCCTGAATAGGCTTGTTTTCACCATTAGACAGTTTGTTGATAGAAAGCCCAAGCCTACACTTTTACTGACCCATGTGATTTTTAACCTCCCACACCACATAGACATGGTATGAGAGCAACTGGCCTTTGATGATGCTGTAAGTTATACACAGCGGCGGAAATCCAAATTGGCAGAGGTGGGGCACAGGGAATCGAACCACTGACCTTCAGATTAGGAGTCCGACCTAGAAAAAAGTCAGACACTCTAACCACTCCACCACAGAGAACACCACCAGGAATACTTTCAGCCTCTTACCGCTCTTTTACCGGCATTCTCCTTAATGGAGGTGTCTTTAATTTATTTACTCTATGATTTATTTAGTGACTTCAGTGATCCCCACTGGGCATTCAACAGGTAAATTTAACCACTTTGACCACTGCAGTAATATGGAGCCATTCAGTGTCGCAGGTACCCTAAATAGTAGTAACGCTTGCCGCCACCAGATGGCAATGATGTCTGCGAGACAGACCCAAGGGGGACCTCTGTCTCTTTGTCCTGCTCCCCTCATGGATTCATACAAACATGGTGCAGGCTTTCGTACAAAGGCTTATTTTATATGACTTGTCTCTGCGCACCAACAAGAGGTCGCCCATCAATAACCAAGATGCCGGGTTTCTTTTGCAAATACATAAATAACCGGAACTATTCATCAAATTGCGCGGGTAAAAATGGCAGGTAATACTCTCTACGGAGCACAGATTATGGTACAAAACAAAGTTCTCTGAGCCATTATCTGCCAAATTGATTGATCGCACGGCGCTAGTCAGCCCACGTGTGGGGATTTACATAGTGCCACATTGGAAGAAAGGATTGGCGAATTTCTGGTAAATGTCACCCACACTAGCTGGAGGGGTCAGCGTATTGTTACAGAGACAGAGTGCGCCCCAAACTCCAAAAGCTGATTCAGTTCACTTGGGTTAAATGTCGCCTGAGTTATTTTACTAGGTAACTGGTATTTAATCATGTTGATAACTCTATATATGTAAACATAAGTAGAGCTAATTTGACTATATATTCTGTTTTGGCTTAATATACCACGTGACCATCACACATGGCTGTAGCTCGCCGGTACCGGCGCCAGAATGAGCGCTGTACAGCGCGGTGCATTGTGATAGCGCACTGCATTGTGGGTGGGACTACGCCCGGCAATGTGGAATAATGATCAGCTTTGGTACACACATCTCGGTATGGATTTTGGTGTCCTCAAGTAGCCAGGCAGCCTGTCTCCCCAGCTCCCCCCCCCCTCCCCCCCAGACAGCCCCAAGCACTGCAACCACGTGATAGCGTGATGGCAATCTGGTCTCATCGTGACAGACAGACACCTCGCAAAGTTTTTATTTTGATCAACCCATCATTGCAATCTCAACGAACCAGGACGGCTGCTTTGGTGCCTTAACATTGCACCCCTCTTAAATTTGCACAGCCCGATGTTTTGAGTTTCTCTCATATTTCTGAGATAACTATATTAAAGTGATTGGTATAACCGAGCCAACTTTAGTTTGAAGTAATTTGTATCTTAAGTAGCTAACTTTTGGAATATTTGAAATGCAAACATGTCAAATTAATTTTGGCATGCATGCCACAAGTGACATGATATGCTTAAGCAGTACCAGTTTCTATTAAATTGCCTCAGTACTCCCTTCTGTGTAGCAACACATTCTTAATAAGTGCATCAGTATCTAAATTAGATATATAGAATCAAATCTGGGTGAGTGTTCTGGTTTTGAAAAAATTGCTGCTTCATCGGACTATGCAGCTTTATTTGGGGAAATGGCATAGGAAGAATTGGGATTAAAACGTTGGTAGAGAGGACAATAGATGATTTCCATCCCCCAGCAACCTGATCGCCGACAGAAATGGAGGATTACATGGTGGGAGTAGCAGATTATTATGCAGAATCCTTTGTGGAAAAGGTCTTTTTGAGGATTGCACCCAGTAAATTCCATCTCCTGGCAGTGGCAATATGGTGATGGGTTCATTGCGCATGCTCCACAGAAAAGATGTACTCACCCCACCGCTGGGGGGAGATGAAGGTACTGCATGTATTCACAGTCATTTCTGATAACATTTGTATGATCGGCTCATTTGAAATGTCAAGTGGCATCTTGGTTTAGAACCTGATGAAATATTTCTCTCAGGGATCGGTATATTTACATCCGTTCTGGCGACTACCAACAAGTAACGCATGCCTACCATTAATCAAATTGTGCGATTATTAGAAGATAACTTCTAGAAGATAACTCTCATGACCTACTAAAACAGGAGGCAGGTGGACAACTCATTTGGCAGTCCATTCTTCATTCATCATCATCATCATCATCATAATGTTGGTCGCGATGCGACAAAGACTGCTTTCATTACTTGACTGCCGCTCTCCATTTAGATCTCTGCTGTGAGAGTGATGTCCATGAGTCGGTCTTAATGTCTCTCAGCTTCAGGTTTCTCTTGATGGTATCCTTGAACCGGAGATGAGGGTACCCTCTCTTTCTGTAACCAGGAGACAGTTGAGAATAGGGGATCTGCTTTGGTAGCCTGTCTGATGACATCCTCATGAGGTGTCCAGTCCACTGGAGATTCTTTTTGATCAGAAGATCTTCCCTAGAGGGCAGCCCTGTCCGTTTGAGTATTTCCTTATTTGTCACTTTGTCCTTCCAGGTTAGCCTCATGATTGAACACAGATGTCGCAAAATGAAGGCATGCAGCTTTTTCACCTGTCGTCTGTACACTGTCCAGGCCTCGGCTTCGTATAGTAGTACGATTGCACGGTAGAATTCCCCTTTGACCTGAGTGGACACATGGTGGTTGGTCCAGAGTCCCTGGCATAGTCGGCCGAAAGATGCGCTAGCCTTGGCCATCCTCCTCTGTATTTCAGCATCAATGCATTCTTCATTCATGTACTATTTAATGCACGATGCGATCAAGTAAACTTTACAAAAACAACTATTCCATAATATAGCCTACACTTATTGTTGAATATATTACTGTATTGCAGCTAGTGTATTATATGATATCCGGTGATTAAGTAGAGGAATTTTCAACTGCAATTACTCTCCATCATTCCACCACTCTTTGTCATATCCTACCAAGATACCTTGTCTAGGGATTGAACCCACGACCTCGCACGTGAAAACCAAGTGCTCTACTCATTTGGCCATCCAATCCAGGTTAAGTCCGACCATCAAACCAAACAAAAAAAACATAAAGAAATCTGTGGCAGCTCTTTCATTTGATATGTACAGAACATGTGTTGTTAATTGTCAAGTTTGAAGTGTGTGGTTATCGACCACGTGACAAGACCAGTGTTGGGTCTGACGGCCACACCGCACTATCGATCTGTACATGACGGAGGCGAGATGTCAAAGAAACATTGATGTTCAGCACCATTCTCTCAGGAGCAGCTTACTAAATAACTACCACCCACATTGTCAAACTTCCCAACACCACATTATCTGGGCCACTTCGGTTTCTTCTTTTAAAACCTACCCCTATTGGACACCAGCTTGAATTCTCAGAGAATCAATAGGTTGATATCCCTGTTCACCACATGTAAGGTTTCTTTTAGCATTAGTCTTGTTTAATTCACTACTGCATGAAGGTAACTTTGGGTTTAATGGTTGGTGAGGAGGCAGTAAGTGGTCCCCCTATTGTGCCTTATTAGTGGCGTATTTAATTTACCCTGAGGCTGATGTGCAAAGTGTGGCCTCGTTACAAGTGTGGCGCCCCATTCGGTCGTATCTCATGAATCAATTTTCAGCAGGAGTGCCTACTACAGACAAATTGTCACAGTGCCTATTAACAAAAACCTACAGTAAGCTGTGGTGAAAATTATGTTTTCCAACAGATATTGCGTGCAACTGTTCATTTTCATATATCTATATAATTATGTATCTATACATATATATGTGTATATAATCAACCATGGTTAATCCGGATCACTTTGTTCTGAGCGTCGAATGTTGCATTAGCGAGATTGACAGATAAGCGATACTTAATATTAGAGGAATGAAATGAATGGATGTTTCCTTTCTGGATGATTTAGTTGCATAGCAACATTTCTATATTAAATTGAGCCACACTACCATATTCTGAGAATATGCCGAGAATATACATATATATATGTGTAAATATATATGTATATATAAATACATATATGTGTAAATATATATGTATATATAAATACATATATACATATATATACCCATATTACTTATATATATATATATATATATATATATATATATACATATATGCACATATATATACATATACATATATATATATGTATATATATAAGCAATACAACAAGATGTTATACGGTATGTTCCATGTGCTGAGTATATATATCTTCCGGTGCGACTGACACTGATCAACATCCGGTGGAGGATAGGTGAGCCATAGGTGGCGCCACCGGTATAATGTTATGTCTTATGGAGTATAACAATAATCATAAATAATATCCCCTTCCTTATACTCCCATAATACGCTATGCATCACATATATTTGTATACATATGCACATATATATATGCAATACGTAGTAGGCTGCAGGGTAGGCTGCATAGGCTAATTATGTATATATATATATATATATATATATACAAATATGTATGGAAGCAGCACAAGTAGATGTTGTAAGGTAGCTTTCAGCTACTGCACTCAAGTTACAACAGGGATTCTGTCAAAGTGATCATCAGTGTGTTACTAAATCGTATATTTCAACAGTTACTTGTGTCTGGGGGAAAGTTTTTGGAAAAGGAGGGGGAGTATTTCTATAATAATATTGATGAAGTTGGAAATGAATCAATATGATTTTGGAAAGAGGCCAAGGGGCTCAAAAACAAATCAATATGACTCCTCAAAGTAACACCGGAAGTTGACTAAATGAGCATCTCAGGTATCCCCCTTTTATTTAGAAATTGAAAGAGAAGATGTAGTTATTCATTTTTATTTTCTTAACAAAATTACTTCTCTGATATAAGGTATGATGTCTGGTTGATCTTCACCAAAATTGACGGACTGGCGCCGTAATACAACATGAGTATGGGATATATCAGACTTCTCATAGTCTTCTGAGGCATCAGCAAAAGGAAAGTTTGGTTTATTTAGCGACACCTCTAGAGCACATTGATTTATCTGCTATTGCACGTCAAACACATGGTCATTCTGAGATATGTTTTTGGAGGAAACCCACCATTGCCAGATAGGCTACTCTTTCCGATAAGCAGCAAGGGGTCCTTTATATGCACGTTTCCACAGACAGGACAGCACATACCACAGCTTTTGATGAACCAGTTCCACTGGTTGGAATGGAAAATAGCCCCAACTGCAAATATGTCCACTGAGCAGGATCGATAGGATGACCGACAGCTTCACAGGTGGACACTCTACCGCCTGAGACATCAGCAGTCAATATAAATAGTATGTGTACCTCGCTCTTCTCACTTCTCTCCAGAGCTGACTTCCAGATCACGTCAATGGCGTCAATGAGGACATGGCACAATTGTATGCATCAATACATGCGAATCCAGATTATATATCATGATCAATACATCGCTAGTTTAAAAGAAAATGCCATGTTGGTTTTGGAAAAACATTTTCTTCATTTGTAACCTTTATCATTCACTTCAAACTCCATAATCCAATTAACGCATCAAATCTTCTAAAGTAAAATACTTAAGTGGATATGATCCAATATATCCAACTTAGATTCGGGTGCACTCATCAATTCAATCATTTAGAACTTTAAGGAATTCGATTTGGTACAACGTGTCAGTCCTGAAGCCTATGAACTACAGCATTTCAGTGTGCACAACCAAATTAATGTTACAGGTTTTCACTTCAAATATGTCCAAAGTTCACCCTTTAAAAGTGATGTGACATTAAACAAATACAAGGAATTTCCCAAATGTTGAGATCAGTAGGACCCTGACTAGGTAAGGTATGGGGGCCCTACATGTAAGCTTTGGGCTTCAAAATCAGCTTATATACTCATAATTGGTCAAATACGAAGAATTAGAAAAAGCACTTACCTGGAAAACACCTCAGCGTCTTCCGTAAGTTGTCAGAATATGCAGTCATATCTAGTCAAGTCCAACTACTTTGTTCGAAGCCCACAATGTCAAAATATCAACACTGTAGGATAGACAATTATCCATGTTAAAGGGGTAGAATGAAAGGTAAGAATCTATTTGATATATGATTTGGTTGGATAATAAGATATCTAAATTAAACCACGAAGGCAGGGTCCGCGCAACAGTAGATGACTGTCTATATTGTCAATTATACCATAGTTACCTACCTATAGTGGAATCATGCTTTCTATGTTACCGATGGCTTAGCACCGGCAGGTCATATATAATTGCAATATCCAATTAAAAGATAAACCATTAAAATTACGTGTCCGCAACAAGAGTTGATGTTGGTGGGGGGGGGGGGGGGGTTCAATCGAAAGAAGAATTGGTCCACCCATTAAGGTTAATTTGAGCACTTAAATGGACAGCTGAAATGCATTAATACAAATCACAAGATGTCGCAAAACTACTTGGAGCTGCTCATTAGGTTCAGGTTCCCAGGACCTGGTGTGGCTCATTGCTTGGACCGGAAGTGACGTCATCTGATTGCGCAGTAGTAACGAGAGAGCGTTGACTGAGGCAAAATAGTCCAATAAATATTTATTGGTGTTATATATATAGATGTATTAGTGGGTTACTTTCCGCAATTGCGCGGATAACTCTGAAGGATGCCGCTAATTTTATAGGATGGTACACCAAGAAAGAATTCCAGTTAATGTCACTATAGAGCAGGAACCTAAGTTGGGCTTGAATTTCAGCATTGCACTGAAAACTAGTGAAAGTCAGCGTTCAGCATTTTGTGTTCAACACAAAGTCATAATTGAAGTGTTCAGGCACAAAACTCGTAAACGGCAATCCAAAAATTTAATTAAAATAAAAGATGTTCACCAGAAAATAATTTTAATTCTCACTAATTCCACTTTTCTCTTGAAGGCATGATTCTGGATCGTTGAACAAAAGAGTAGAAAAGTTTTTAAAATTAACTTTTTGAGGGTTTGAATCCAATATCTATGTCAATTTTTGGATTTGTGGTTACGTGGTTTTGCGCCTGAACTCTTCATATATACATCTCCTCCAGTACTGCTTTGCATGTTGACTAGTTCTACATGTACGGGGCTAATACTGCTCAATCTCTGGATTTGCTAATTACATAATATGCTTGCCATTAGCGGTGTTCCTTCACAGAGTTAAATAAGATGAAGCTTTAGTCTAAATATTAAATTGCATGTCATGACTTAAATAGTTGATATCGAGTTGGCTAACTAAAACTAAAATGTGTTGGTGTTGTAATCAATAGTTAACATGGTTTTTGTATGTCATTGAGGGCAACAAACTTATTTACCGTAGAAGGATATTAAACAAGACAATGGCATCTGTCCAGTTTTACATCAATCCTGAATATGTATGTCTTGCGCCAGCATGGAAGTAGAACCATATTACGTACATTAACTGTCCTGACTTCCACCGAAAAAAGACAATGTTGATTTTGTTCAAGACAAACACAAAGTTAGATATCTCTTGCACAGAGCCCGACCTGCAGTCGTGGTCTTCATAACTTCAAAAAATAATTGTCACTAGACTGGACTGACCTCTCAGACAAGGAGCCACATAGACAGATGGCCGTGGTAAGGGCAACATCATCAGGGAGCCTAGGTGGAGTAATGATTAGTCTGTTTTTCGAATACTGCTCTAGGCGCAATATTTCCCATTTTCATCACCCCGCATGGCAGTATTTTGAATGAGTGCATTCAGAGAATCTGTAGCTGTATTGGTTATAACAAGGAATCTAAGAAGGAACAACTTTCGGTTGTGTATATTTTGGGTACCATCTATCGTTCAATGGGTTCGAGCCCATAAGGTAACAGGCTCAAACCCTTAACGTAACAGGCTCAAACATCAAGCCTTGGGTATATGGACGTGACATTTATTTCGCAGTTGTGATATAGATAATTACTGCTTATTCCTGTACCACTTAGGCTTGAAACATGCCCGATCCGATGGAATCATAAGTGCCTTTGTACACCACATTTATTTGTTAGCTGTAACATATTTAATTACTGGTTATTTTTCTAACCTAAAACTCCAAAAATCAGATACAATCATAATAATAGTTGGTGATTCATATGCTTGTACCTAGTTCTTGACTTAGCCATCTACATGACTAATTGTTGTCTTTCTTCTCGGGGAATAAAGAAAGTCCCTGACAAGGAGCCCAGTAAATGCATGCTTGTGGATCTGCTGAAGCTCTGATGTCTGGCAAATGACTGCAGTTTTCCTGGTGGCTGAGTGCAACCGGGGTAAGTGGGTTACTCAGAGCAGCTTCAACTCTATTAGGGGAATTACCTGGTCAGGTCTTACAAGCGGATTGACTACGGGAAACCCACCCAAGTCTAATACTATGTATTGGTAGGGTACCATAGGAAATTAATAGGGATTAATTCCCAAAGCACAGCTTATATTATTCCATATTCAGTGAGATACTAACATGTTAGTCACTAAAGGATTATTCTCACCCCTTTCTGGTATAATAAATAACTGCTCAACAAACCTTTACTAAAACCTCCCGCGAGTTCGCCTTTGACCTTGTTTACTAATTTGGCAAAAACGTCGTGGTCGATCTTCCTCGGAAGAACCAGGCACCCGTGCAAGCAGTGCCCTGCATTAGGGTGCGGGCAGGCGGGGCCCAATTACCCAATCACCGGTCCGGGGTGATTAGAAGAGCGCCGATACCCCACCGGGTGATTGGTACCATTTGAGGTAAAGTCCCCGCAGTAAAAGAAAATGGCCGCCATATCGAGGGGGCCAAACCAGCTAGGAGGAATAAAGAACACTGTGGGTTATCTCTGACGACACGGGGAACAAGGACTGTTTAAATAGAAGCTACATACAGAATAGCAATTAACAGGTGGCAGAATCAAATAGGCGGTACAGTGAAACCCCGCTATAACCCGATGAGTAGAGTCCATACAACGTCAGCGCCAAATCAGCGGGGTCCTGTTCAATCTGGGTTCAGTTCACTGAATTAGCTTTGACTTAAGAATTATGTGTCCAATGAATCATCCCGTTATATTCGAATTCGCGTTACAGGGAGGAAGGAGAGGGGAGGAGGCAGGGAGGGAGGAGGGAGGAGGGAGGAGGGAGGAGAGAGCAGGGAGGAGGTAAGAGGTAAGAGGGAGGAGGGGGAGGGAGGAGGGAGGAGAGAGGAGAGAGCAGGGAGGAGGTAAGAGGGAGGAGGGGGGAGGGAGGAGGGCGGAAGGAGGGAGAGGGAGGGAGGAGGGAGGAGGGAGGAGAGAGGGGAGAGGGAGGAGGGAGGAGAGAGGAGAGGGGAGAGAGGAGAGAGAAGGTAAGAGGGGGGAGGGGGGGAGGAGGGGGAGGGAGGAGGGGGAGGGAGGAGGGGTGGGGCACGAGGGAGGGAGAGGGAAGAGGTAGACTGGACGAGGGGAGAGGAGAGGGAGGAGAGAGGAGCAGGAGGGAGGAGAGAGGAAGGAGGAAGGAGGAGGGGGGGGGGAGATGGAGGAGGGAGGAGGGAGCAAGGGGAGGAATAAAGGCGGAGGGACGAGGGCCGAGGGACGAGAGAGGAGGGGGAAGAGGGAGGATGGAGGAGGGAGGAGGGAGGATGGAGGAGGGAGGAGGGAGGAGGGAGGAGGCACGAGGGAGGAATAGGGAGGAGGGAAGAGGGGCAGGTGGAGGGAGGGCGGAGGATGGAGGAGGGAGGAGTAAGGAGGCATGATGCAGGGAGAGGGAAGTGGGAGGCGGGACGAAGGGGGCCGGGGAGGGAGCAGGGAGGTTGGAGGAGGGGGCGGAGGGGGGAGGAGGGAGGGGGGAGGAGGGAGGAGGGAGGAGGGAGGAGGGAGGAGGGAGGAGGGAGGATGGGGGAGGGAGGAGGGAGGTTGGAGGAGTGGGGAGGGACGAGGGAGATGGGGGAGCCACGTGGGAGATTGGAGGAGGGAGGTTGGTGGAGGAAGGAGGGAGGAGGGAGATGGGAGGAGGAAGGAGGCAAACGGAATGAAGGAGGCGGAGGGAGGGAGGTGAATCGTGATGGGCGGTGAAGGGGAGGGAGGGACTGGATACCGAGGAGGCGGGAGGAGGGGAGGAAACGGAAATAGCAGTGGAATGGGACCTGGAAGCGGTGGATGCACAAGCGAGCAGACGGAGTTGACCAAGTTGGTGTACTAGCAGTCTCTTGTTGAGGCAACATGTCAGCCCCTTATCAAGCCATTTCCAATTGACACTTCACATATACTACTCGCGATAATTGACGTAACGCTGTGTGCACTGAGGAACAACTCTGCCACCCAATTTATGATCCTGGAAGGCCGCAGTTATGCCAGTCTCCCAACAGCATCCAACACTGGTGTGCCTCAGCATGTACATTATAGTATCTAAATAATGATGTACGTTAACTAAGCTATGCATTAACTGCTGAACCTTAGACAATGTTGACATCCAATTTAACTACGTTAATTCAAGCTTTAATGATATCAACCCACATAGGTTGTTTACAAATAGCATCCAATGAGGTGGGTGATGGGATGGTATTCACCACAGCATCACACGCATCATTTGATGTTATTTGTAAACAAACTGTGTGGGCTGACATGAGAGAGCAGTGACTATGGTGGCACTATGGTAATAGCTGTGACGTCGAACCTGTGACGAGACAGTGCGAGTGCGTGCGTCGTGACTTGGAACAGTATGGCAGGGTAGCGGTGTGCTGATGTGGTGTTGTGACCATGTGGCAATGTGTCAGTGTGTCAGGTGAGGCGAGGTGGTAGGGTATCCGTTTGGCCACATAAAGGGTGGCACGGGGGCAAGGTGGCGATCTGATAGGGTGACAGTGTGGGGGTGCACAGTGTGGCGGGTGGCAATGTGGCAGGATAGTAGTGTGGCGGGGTGGCAGGGTGACAGTGTTACAGGGTGGTATGCGGCAGGGTGGTAGTGTGACAGGGTTGCAGGTGTGGCAGGGTGAGGTGTGCCAGTGTGGTTAACTGAAAGGTGGGTGTGGTGAAATGTGGCACGGTGACAGGGTGGCAGGGTGACAAAGTGGCAGGTGGCACGGTGAGATGTGCTGGTGTGGTTGTGTGGACTGTGGGTGTGGTGGAAGGGTGGCAGTGTGACAGGGCGGCCAGGTGACCGGGTGGCCGAGGGAAAATGTGGCAGGGCCATGGTGGCAGCGTGGCAAGGTGGCTGGCTGGCAGGGTGAGAGACTGGCAGGTGGCAGGGTGTTGTGTGCCTGTGTGGTTATGTGGAATGTGGGCACAGTGAGAGGTTGTAAAATATTCCGATATACAGCATAGGGGGGAATGCAAATGTTCTATTTCTGATTGATGTATGTGACCAGGCGCATGTATATATATATATAGAGATATATAGATTAGTTAGACAAATCTTACCTGGGCATAGATGATGGATAACTGTTGTTTTCCCGAGGTATAAGCCTCGGATAGACGTGGGCGAGGGAGAAGGAAGCACATCCGGGTCCAGCAATCTTTACCTACTTATTCAGGATAAAATATGATCTATAATAATAATGATGGAACTGTAATGTTTTCTTGGTACAAGCAAATGGAATAGACGTGGTAGGGTGTGGTGGGTGGGTGTGGTGGGTGTGGTGGGTGGGCCCTTGCCCAAGTCTATCCGAGGCTTACACCTCGGGAAAACAACAGTATCCATCATCTATACCCAGGTAAGATTCGTCTAACTAATCTATTTTACCTCGGTATAGAGCCTCAGGCTAGCCGCAAGCTAAGGAGAACTTTACGTAATATCATTTTTATCCTGTTTATTGTATTATTAATTACCCTTGTTACGTCTGTAATGTTTTATAACTAGCATTTTATGTTCTTCTTATACAGTGTCAATGAGAGTGACATTTTTTTCCCGCTGTTTCTCATCTATGTATTTTTTTAGTCTTTGAGCAATCACACTTGACTTTTCTAGTCGTTTGTTGTAATGTTTTGCAAACGATCTAGTGGTCTTCCAGCCTGCATGTGCTAGGATTCGTTCTACGGAAATCCCTAGCAATCGCGGTTTCGAGACCATGGCGCCTCTCTTTGAATGGGACATATATTGTTCCGTATTGACTCCTGCCTTGTGTAGTATAGCAACCTACACTAACAGTTGTCTTGAATAAATATATACCCTTATGGCAGACAACCGACAAAGTTGTCGGTCATGCAGGAACTGTTTAAAACGCACTGTGGATAATTGATCCCCTGTGCGGTTTGACTTTAAACATAAGTTTTTATAAATCAAACGTGGCTTTCTTGCGATCTATTCTTAAATCATTCAGGGACAATACTATCAAAGTTTGTCCCCTGTGTCCAGTAACTAACAGTATGAATCTGCTAGCTTAAAAACTAGCTGTTTTATATCCAAAAGAATATTACCAGACTATTCCCTAAATAATTTGGATACCATTAACACAACCCAAACCCTGTTATATTTTTGTTTTGGGGAATTCCTTTTGTAAACTGATCTCACAACCAGTGAATAAGTTGGTGTTTATCACCTATCTCTCCATCTCCTCACGGAGGTATAACCGAAAACCGCATCTTGCAGCGTTAATCGGTTCCGACCTAAAGCTGTATCAAGCCTCCTTAGAAAATCTAACAAGATGTGCCATTGTAGGCTTCATAGGTTTTTCTTTCTTAAGTAAACCATGGTAACCCCAGTTTTTCAAATAATTTGAATATAACTGAACTGTTCTTTCCTCCAGGCATGTGGAGTTAATCTCAGCTGAGTAACTTTATGTAATTAAAACTGTCATAAACATGTGTTCCGAAAAGGAATGCCAGAAGGGGTCTTGTGAACACCTCTCCGCGAAAAATTAATACTTAAAATTGTTTCCCCCCTTTGTGTAGGAAAAATATATAGTTTGTGTCCCCTAAGGATAAAACTTCCAAGCATGGCAGCTTGTCACAATTGGGGACTATCAAAGTCCTCCTTCCTACTCTGCCAATTAGGCTGAATGCAATAAATTGTCTTTTCCCCAATTAAAGAGAAAAAATTGACTTTCCAAAAGGTAGGCTCTGGATGCCATGAGACCAATTCTCTAACATGTTATTATTTCAGGATGGAAACAAATTTATATGTGGCTTTCTCAATTCCAAATTAATTTAGTTGCGAATGGGAGCCATTGCTGTAGTACTCTCTGTCAACATTCTGACATAGCCTTTGTGCATGCAGCCTAAACTACATAACCTAAATACACTATTATCAAGTCTAGACCATTAATATGATATACACTTCTTCCTGAAGGCATTTGCTTTCAAAATCCTTTAGTTCTGCCTTATGCTAAATTCTGATCTATTTCCAACTTAATTTTGTAAATGTTGTACATTAATCATTTACTTTTAAGTGCACATCAAAACCAATTAATCATGAATATATGGGAAAAGAAAATGTCCTTCCCGCTCTATGAGCGAACAATTTTTGTTTTCGGAGCTTAGTAAATAAGTGAGAATCACGAGGTAAGCCAGTTGGTAAACACATAAATTCATATAGTTTCTCATTCCAAATAAACCTTACCACATTTTTGGTCTGTTTGATAAATTGGTTGGTAACTAACTGCCTGTGAGCAGCTGAACTGTGACTGGGCCATAATAAATGACTCCTCTATGTATGGGAACATTACATTTATTTTTACCTTTTGGAAAACCCTGTTTCCGTGGCCATGTGAGTTTGCTGTGCAACCTCTACTTGTTCCCTTTTTTAGATTTAGCTGAGGGCACTTGCTCCAGCTTCCTGAGCTGCTTCTCTATCAATGGATAGCCGGTGTCTGGCCTGCTTCCCTCCCGTAACCTCGAGTGTGCCAGGGAGGCTTAAGCCATCACCTCTGGTGACGGGTAGTTATCATCTGAAATGGGATCTTCGGGCTAACTGCCTCTCGTATCCAACAAACCCTTAACTCAAAGATCTGTAACGATCAATGAAATTAGAGTTTTCACCCAAATGTTTGTTTTTTGTTGTTGTTTTTTATCCTGGAAAAAACGTATAATCATATCCAGATGGGTACTGTTTATAAAAGTATATACCCATGGCGAATAAAGGCCAAAGTATCTCTCAGGTTTGTATCGATCAATGAAAAACAGAGTGTTCCTGAAAGTTTGAGTGTACCCAAAAACCGGGATGTGGCTTCAGCCAACATCAGTCTCCTTTTCTAACGGGGTACCAACCATGATGTGGTTATAAACCTAATCACACTCCACTCGGTCACGGGCGGGTTACTGCAAAGAGGCTTCAGCCTATCTCTCTTTTCGGTTTGGCCCGGGCGGTATCCCCGGCGAGTTACTGTGATGAGGCTTCAGCCAACATCGCTCTCCATTTTGCCACTAGCTTTAAAAAGTAATACAGCACCAGCCATCACCGCTCGCCGTTAGGCAAATGCGGCTTAATGTGAAATGGCCTCTGGCAACCTTGCTCTCCGTTCGGTCCTGGGTGGTAAAACTGGTGTTAGAGAACGTATTCCTGTAGAGACCAGTATTTATATCAAGTAACCGAGGAAATAATATATATACCTGATGTGGCTTCAGCCAACCTCGGTCTGCACTCAGATACGGGCGGGTTAAACGTAGAGTGGCTTTAAACGACCACGCTCTCCATTTGCCACTGAGCGTCACAACGTAAAGTGTCTTCTCCCAACATGTGTCTGCACTCGGCAACGGGAGGCTTAACATTATGTGGCTTCGGCCATCATCTCCCTTCATTCACGAGTGGGTGACAATATATGATGTGGCTTCAGCCAACATCGCCTCCGTGTAGTAACGGTCTTCAGCCAAGATCGCCCTTGTGGTAACGTTTGGCCTAAACTGGATGTGGCTTTATCCAACCTCACTCTCCGTTGTCTAATGGGCAGCCTAAACGGGATGCGGCATCAGCCAACATATCTCTCCGTTTTAACGGGCTACCACGTAACGTGGTTTTAACCATCGGCCCTACCCGCCTCGGTGACGGGCGGGCTACCGCGATGAGGCTTCAGCCAACATCGCACACTTCCATGGCTTCCCAGACCCGAACCAACCGTACCTCATGGTCGGTCTCCCCTGCCGGGTAGGACGGGATTATGGCCTCGGGCTGAGGCGACGGCACAGCCGTCAACCACAGAGAGGAGTGACAGTCATCCTGTATCAGCCCGCCCACCTCTCTGTTTCATACACTTCTCCCTCCTGCGGCTTCTGCACCAGCAAGTTGGAGAAAATGCTACAAAACTCGGAGGAACGCCTAAAAAATGTATTGTGGGGAGTCTATAAAAGAAACCCAGGATAATCCCCAACGTGACTCTTTATGAGAGTCCGAGAGAAAATCCACAGGAGATGCGGCTTCTGCCTGCAGCTTTCGCCTTCATCTCAACCCGCATTCCACGGGTGCCACAACCAATCAGTATCGGTTTCGCTTTGGCCTGTCACCATCATTTTATCCTGTTAAAAATACCTATCTTAGACAGACATACAAAGTTCTGAACTTCCCAACCAGATGCAAATTTGCATCATAGCTTAGCTTCATACAGTTTGTATTAATACTTAAAGTGAATCCACAGGCTTGTGTCAGACGGAATCCGTCAACAACGCAGTAACTAAGTTACCTTGAACATAATTCAAATAATCGTTTAATTCGAAACGACACAAATTGTGCGTTAACTATGTAAGTCTTCATAGAAAAAACAATGCCAACATAGTCAAACTTATGTCGTTCCTCTGTGAACTATGAAAAGTTAACTACAAAGAAGTAATCGAGCGATAATGGAGGCATTAAAGTGACTCGAAAACAAAACCAACGGCGATATCAAATCCGATGTGTAAACGATCGGTTTAACGCTAGTTAGCTCATTTTTAACTCAAAAGTCAACAAGACTTCGTATCCTCCAGTATTCTTGGGTTTTTAGTGCGATAATAAATATATACCGTGACTTTTTCGTCGTTCTTGCCGAACGACGAAAAAGTTAAAACAAAAAAGTAATCGAGTGATAATGGGTGCATTAAGTGACTCGAAATGAAAAAACGGCGAAAATAATAGTAATCGACGTCTAAGCGAAAGGTTTAACGCTAGTTAACTCATTTTTCAACTCGAAATGACAACAAGAATTTGCATCCTCCAGTATTCTTGGGTTTTTAGTGCGATAATAAATAAATACCGTGACTAGCAACACCAGGTCAGCCCGGAAACGAAACAAAACATGGCGATTCGAAAAGTAGCGTGTCGGACTTTTCCAACGGTTAAACGCTAATAATTCCGTAAATACAGTCGCCACCTGGCTGAAACTCGCACAAAAGATGCAAACGTCCTTAATAAAGGAACGGGTGAAAAATAATCGCCCAATTCCGGTTATTTGTGGAGAAATTTGTAGAAAAATACCGCTGAACCACTCGCGTACATCCACTGCATGCCAGTTTCTTAGGCTAATTGCTGGACCCGGATGTGCTTCCTTCTCCCTAGCCTGCGGCTAGCCTGAGGCTGTATACCGAGGTAAAATATATGTATATATATATATATATATATATATATATATATATATATATATGTATGGGTTGGTGGTACCTGAGTGGGTTGTAAATATACATAGTGGTGCTGGCAGATCTGGGTGTGAGTGCACTCAGGGCCTACCCGCTCTGCTGGGATAGGGATCACCACACTCAAAGGTCAAGGGTGGTGGTGGCCATGGGGCCATTCAGCTTGTGGTGGTGGGCAGACCACTGGTAGCCATGGGGACCAGGAATACTGGATCCCTATTGGTAGGGCCAAGAATGTTTGTTTCTCATTGGGGAAAGGGGTGGGGTGATACTCTACAATGAACCCATGTAACCATATAAATAATATACCAGAGGCCTTGACTCTCTCTTCTTCCTTACACTTTATACTCTTCCTTTCTCGTTGTCTGTATTGATTTCACCATAGCCTGCCTACCCAGCCACATATTCGAGCCTTAGCTTTTACAAGGTGACAGGTGACATGTGACATGGTGGCAGGGATGTGCAGATCTGGTGCAGACTCTCTGGCAGCTTCAAGTGGGGAGGTGCGATGATCACAGACTCAATGTGACTATCACTGTACAACTCCCAGCGGAGATTGTGTCAGTTGGAGAATGACAGGAAAGAGGAATCGGGGTTTAAATAGTCAGGTGTGTGTAAGGAGGGTGTGAGAAATCCTGCACCACTCACGACCCGGTGTTAATGCACACACCGAGTGTAACTCTGTACACGATCCCTGAACTGAACGGGGGAATCAATCAGTCTGAACACACTTCTTCTTTTCAAACCATTGAAGTCAGTATGGGTTTCAGAGATTCACTATGAGTCTCTACGAGGCAAGTATATATGTGAGGGGTGGGAGAGAGGGCAGAGGGTGGCTGGTACAGTGTGGGATATTTAGATCCGGAAATTAATCATAACTCCAACACTACTCGAACTGATTGCAAAAACACAATACTGAGTGAGTTAATGACTGGTAAGGTCCTTAAGGCCCTTTCACATGATGACGCATCTCGCAAGTGCACAGCCAATGTGTAAAATCACTTATTTACGTCGAGAAGCGCCAAAACCTTTTGGCGCGGGAGGCAAAGTTGCATGTATACATACCGTACACATAGCGTATGGCCAATGTATGACCAACATATGGCTAACATGCTTCCGGGTGAAAAACGCTCGAATTACGCTCACGGTACATACACAGAATGCCGGTGGCCATTATGTATGTTATTCGATCACCAGAACTATGCCTCATATATTACATATGTCAAGACATGCTGGAGAAATGCTAACTGTACGTTAGACTTACATTAGACATATGTTATCCATACATTGTCAGTAGGCAGACTGTACATTCCCACTGCCTTTAACATAGGTCAATGAAGTGCAATTTAGTGAACAATGTTTGTCTAACATACATCTAACGTACATCGACGTATGCCTAACGTATAAATAACATACAGCCGACGTAAAATCCACACATTGTTGAACGTTGTCGTACGTTGAAAGTTTTGTGCATGCACAAAACTTTGCGTACGTTGGTGTGGTGCGTCATAATGTGAGAGCCCCTTTAAAGCTGCGATAAAAGCGCCACACTTGTAGGCAGTAACAAATGTATATTAATTACATTCCTTTGACATTGTGTATAATTAATCGATGTATAAATCGCCCCATTGACCCACACAGACGAGCTATTAATCTGGGATGGGGTTCAGATAGCTTCAAGTGGCCGCCTATTGTGGCTGACTCCATTCGGGGCACATCGTGCTGTATCCGGTAACGGGGGCAGGGATACGCCAGCACACCTTACTAACAAATCAACAGACAAAACTGAAACCGATTTCACACCGCTATATTGAAGGCGTCGTGTTTTCAAAACCAAAATGTTTACTTAGATTTATTCCTAGATATCCAAGTTAACAACTTATATGATGGTGCTCTTATTGCAAAGCTGTTGTTGTATAGAAGGAAATACTGCATAGAACTAGCAGGGAATACCAAGACAATTTACTAGAAGTAGTAGAACCTGTAACTGCTAAAGTCTAAGGGCTTTAGGGATTTTTGCGCGCATCCCCAAAGTAATTTTGTATGTTTTCATATAAAATATCCACTCAAATTGGAGATTGTTTTGGTTAAATATTACTTCAAATTAAAATGTGGTAGATTATAATGACAAACTTGATTTATTTATCTTCGAAACATGGCAAGAACTCAAAATCATCGGTTCAATATGCAACTTTAACCATATATTACTGGGTCAGTAAATTCCTTCAATACCATTTGACTCTGAGTTAACAGGAAGTAGATTGTCCTTAGGCTCCTTCCTCTACCGTATGTCAGTAAATGTTTTACAGAAGCAGACACGGCAAGAATCCAATATAATACATCTAAACAATGAAATCTCCTTTTTAATTACCAATGCTGTGTTGTATTAGTATTATGAACCATTGCATATTAGATGCATGATAACAACGCGACTCTCAAAGTGAACAGGATTTGGCGATATTGAAAGTGCAGGGACACTTAATATTGCACAGCCCGATGAAAGCATCAACAATTTCGAAACCAAAAGACTCATATAGATTTGAATGTACATATTTATCTTAGATAGAGGTTCACTTCTTAAATATGTGTTGCTGCCTAGATAGAAACACTAGATCAAGTTAATAGGCCATGTTGCTGCTGAGGGTTATGGTGTTAGAATTTCGACAAGCACGCCATAATTACCTTGGCTTGTTTTCACTTCAAATATCTCCGAAGTTAACAATTTATAATACAAGTATTACTTCAAACTGAAGTAAGATCGAATATAAAAATCAACCTAATAATATATCCACCCCCCTGATCTGACCTTAGATGTTGCCAGCACGTAAAACTCCCAACAATCTAAAGAACAATGACAGAACCTCCAAATCTTTCGCACTATGTAACTATTTAACGGGAGTCCACTGTATGTCGTACATGAAGGGTCTCACTTGTCAAAGCAGGGATCGGCGGTGGGAATGTGATCCGGATGCGCAGTGTGGTTAAAGCGAACCACCTCCTGCAGTGGTCGATGTACACGAGTCAGTCTGCTGATCGGGGCTGGGGGTGGAGGCTTGACGGTAGGGTTGGTGGTGGTGGGGTAGGGGGTGATGGGGAGGAGTTGATGGGTGACCTGCCGTTGACAGCGGGCCAGGGCGGGACATGTGGACCCAGGTGTCCGGTTCCGTGTGCGTGTACAGCCGGGACTCTGTCTACCCCGGGCCGGCAGGACCAACACTACCCCGGTCTATCTGCAACCGGGCAGGGTGGCCGAATGGGTAGAGCGCAGGCCTCCCGTTCGGGAGATCGGGAGTCCAATTCCCGGTCGAGTCAAACCAATGACGTATATAATTGATATTTGTCACTTCCTAGCTTGGCGCTCAGCATTGATAGGAATGGGCAAGGATTGGCTGGCTCAGTGTCGGGATACTCTGACTGAACGGGATATTGGGTCATGGTGCTAGAAGACTGATTTCCTTGTGGGACAGCATGATAAAGACGCCATGAGTGTGTACTGTCACAAGTCGGTACCCGTACTGGTATGACCTCAGATGTTGCCAGGACGTAATATTCCAACAACCAATCTATCTGTAACCAGTCGGACAAAGCCACAACGGCCACTGTGTCTATCGACGCGTGGACGACATCTGGTAATGCAGCAGCGCACACTTGGTGCATGCGTTTGTGTGTTTGTGTGTTAGTGTGTTTGTGTGTTTGTGTGTTTATTTTTTTGTTTGTTGGTGGGCGACTTATGTAAGGTACCCTGCCATTTGCTTGCTTGTTTGTTTAACGACAACCCCCCCCACAAAAAGTAGACATCAGCTCTTGGGGTAGAGCTATGGCCCTTACAATTAATTTGTTTAACTGTTAAATAGTGATGTAACGCTGACAGATAAACGCCCCTCCCCTTTCTCTTCATCCCTCATGGCATGGTTAGTGTCATCTATCAAACACCCCCCCCCCCCAAACCCCCACGCGTATCATAGTGACGTATGTTATGGTTGGTCCCTTTAATGACGAACCAAACCAAGACACTGGTCATCCTGATCCAGTTGTTGCCAGCTCTGCGACTATCGGTGAGTGTGTGGAGGGGAGGATGTGAAAGGCTCCCCGCACAAACCTACTCACCCCATCTGGTCATGTGTGACAGCGAAATGGACTCACCTGTTAATGAGAAAAAAGAACATGACGCTTACAACATGATTCTCAACAATTACATCCAACATTCATGCGAAATGCTGCCCTGAAAAGAACAATGTGCAGTTAGCTTTATTTTGAAACATGCGAGGGCGACATGTGTGTGCGCGCTGGTGCCTGGCTGTTAACACTTGTTGGTAGAGAATTGTTCATCTGTATGTTATCTACCTGTGTGTGCCCTGGTGTCTGGCTGTTTGTTAACACTTGTTGGTAGAGTATTGTTCATCTGTATGTTATCTACCTGTGTGTGCCCTGGTGCCTGGCTGTTTGTTAACACTTGTTGGTAGAGGATTGTTCCTCTGTATGTTATTTATGGGTGTGTGCCCTGGTGCCTCGCTATTTGTTAACACTTGTTGATAGAGGATTGTTCATCTGTATGTTATCTACATGTGTGTGTGCCCTGGTGCCTGGCTATTTGTTAACACTTGTTGGTAGAGGATTGTTCATCTGTATGTTATCTACGTGTGTTCCCTGGTGCCTGGCTATTTTTTAGCACTTGTTGGTAGAGTATTGTTCATCTGTATGTTATCTACCTGTGTGTGGCCTGGTGCCTGACTATGTGTTAACACTTGTTGGTAGAGGATTGTTCATCTGTATGTTATCTATGTGTGTGTTCCCTGGTGCCTGGCTGTTTGTTAACACTTGTTGGTAGAGGATTGTTCATCTGTATGTTATCTATGTGTGTGTTCCCTGGTGCCTGGCTGTTTGTTAACACTTATTGGTAGAGTATTGTTCATCTGTATGTTATCTACGTGTGTGTGTGCCCTGGTGCCTGGCTGTTTGTTAACACTTGTTGGTAGATCATCGTTCATCTGTATGTTATCTATGTGTGTGTGCCCTGGTGCCTGGCTATTTGTTAACACTTGTTGGTAGAGGATTGTTCATCTGTATGTTATCTACGTGTGTGTGTTCCCTGCTGCCTGGCTGTTTGTTAACACTTGTTGGTAGAGGATTGTTCATCTGTATGTTATCTATGTGTTTGTGCCCTGGTGCCTGGCTGTTTGTTAACACTTGTTGGTAGAGGATTGTTCATCGGTATGTTATCTATGCGTGTGCCCTGGTGCCTAGCTATTTGTCAACACTTGTTGGTAGAGGATTGTTCATCTCTATGTTATCTATGTGTGTGTGCCCTGGTGCCTAGCTATTTGTTAACACTTGTTGGTAGAGTATTGTTCATCTGTATGTTATCTATGTGTGTGTGCCCTGGTGCCTGGCTATTTGTTAACACTTGTTGGTAGAGGATTGTTCATCTGTATGTTATCTACCTGTGTGTACCCTGGTGCCTGGCTATTTGTTAACACTTGTTGGTAGAGGATTGTTCATCTGTATGTTATCTATGTGTGTGTTCCCTGGTGCCTGGCTGTTTGTTAACACTTGTTGGTAGAGGATTGTTCATCTGTATGTTATCTATGTGTGTGTACCCTGGTGCCTGGCTGTTTGTTAGCACTTGTTGGTAGAGTATTGTTCATCTGTATGTTATCTATGTGTGTGCGCCCTGCTGCCTGGCTATTTGGTAACACTTGTTGGTAGATCATCGTTCATCTGTATGTTATCTACGTGTGTGTGCCCTGGTGCCTCGCTATTTGTCAACACTTGTTGGTAGAGGATTGTTCATCTGTATGTTATCTACCTGTGTGCCCTGGTGCCTGGCTGTTTGTTAACACTTGTTGGTAAAGGATTGTTCATCTGTAAATTATCTATGTGTGTGTGCCCTGGTGCCTAGCTATTTGTTAACATTTGTTGCTCGAGGACTGTTCATCTGTATGTTATCTGTGTGTGTGCCCTGGTGCCTGGCTATTTGTTAACACTTGTTGGTAGAGGATTGTTCATCTGTATGTTATCTACGTGTGTGTGTCCTGGTGCCTGACTATTTGTTAACACTTGTTGGTAGAGGATTGTTCATCTGTATGTTATCTAAGTGTGTGTGTTCCCTGCTGCCTGGCCGTTTGTTAACACTTGTTGGTAGAGGATTGTTCATATGTATGTTATCTATGTGTGTGTGCCCTGCTGCCTGGCTATTTGGTAACACTTGTTGGTAGAGTATTGTTCATCTGTATGTTATCTATGTGTGTGTGCCCTGGTGCCTGGCTGTTAACACTTGTTGCTAGAGGATTGTTCATATGTATGTTATCAATGTGTGCGTGTGCCCTGGTGCATGGCTAATTTTTAACACTTGTTGGTGGAGGATTGTTCATCAGTATGTTATCTACGTGTGCGTTTATTGTCGCTTTGACACGGACAGACAAGCAAATCGGAACTTTTTGTAATACTTTGACCGAGGTATATTCTTGTCATTATTGAATAGAAAATGAGCTGCAATTTCCAAACATAGTTATATATCAAACTATCTACTGAACTGCACAAGTGTGCATGTGTGTGTGATGCTTGGCCTGAGCATTCACAATGCCGGCTACAAACGCGGTAACACACGGGGCCGTAGGCTACCAGAGAGCCAGGCACAAACAGACACACAGGCCTTCTCTCTCCTCGCCAAGAACCCAGGAAATAATAATAGTAACATCCGCAATGTGCGATTAGATGAATAGGACCTTACTTTTAAATAACCCAGGAATCTGTAATAGAAGTAACACAAGAATCAAGAGGAGAATGTAGAAAATAAGTGCATACATAGGAGTGAGACCTGTACTCTTTCACACATTACATATTGACTATTATTTGGTTCATTTGGCTCTTTTGACCGCTCTTTTGGCAATCAATATATATATATATATATTAATCGTTGTCCCAGGTGCCTATATACAAATCGCATCCTACCACATAAAATAGTGTAGTAGGCTGCACTGACCTCTCAGGCAAGTAACCACATAGACAGGTAGGCATGGGTAGTGTGTTGACATCAGGGAGCCTAGGTTAGCACACTGGCCCGGAATGCAAAGAGATGTGGGTTCGAGTCCCGCTCTAGGCGCAATATTTCCCATTTTCATCAACCCCATGACACTGGGGCCATGACCAGGATCCTGTAGATGCTACGCGCTGTATGGTTGTTGAACCTACCCTGTGTATGTATGTGTAGGTGCAAACCCTGTATGTATGTAATTGTAAGCATTAAAAGACTTACAATTCCAGGGGGACGAGTGTAGTAGGCTGCACTGACTTCTCAGGCAAGTAACCACATAGACAGGTAGGGATGGGTAGTGTGTTGATATCAGGGAGCCTAGGTGGTGTAATGCTTAGCACACTGTCCCGGAATGCAAAGAGATGTGGGTTCGAGTCCCGCTCTAGGCACAATATTTCCCATTGGCATCACCCCCATGACAATAGCATGCCCGATGCTCGTCAAATCGGTGTATAGTGCCTTTTAAGACGGTATCCTACCAATGCATAGTAGTGCTCTTCACATGGTAGTTTCAAATTTGAAGAGATGTAAAGATGCTAAAGATGAATTTTTTAAATTCAGTAAAGACCAGCTGGCAGCCATCATGCAAAACCCTAAAGAAGCCGAACTGTGTTCACCCATTGTTTGTGTTGCCAATTGTAGGCCTACATATAACCAGTCAGCCATAGTAGAAATCCAGGGTCCCCCATTTCGCTGTTGGAGGGAATTATAAATAGAGCTGTATTGTATTGCTGTAAACATGTGCAACAATATATATATATATATATATATATATATATATATATATATATGTGTGTTAGGCATTGCCACTCAGATAGATATAGTAAATTCGTCTAAAGTAATGTCAATACAATACATTTGATAAATGTCATGATGTTAAAACCAGCCTTAATAAAGGAAGAACAGAACTACCTATGCAAGTAAAATTGGTACATTTTGACTTAAAGTGGTGAAGGATGAACTTGACTGAATATGCAGCATGGGATGTGTGGCCTGACAGCTGAACTATGAATATGTAGAACATAATATCACAAGTAGTTTTACTTGAACATGTCCACCAAAACACAATTTATAAAATAAAGTGCCAACGGAAGAACACAGAAATGAAATGTCCAACCCCTACCCCCGCCCAATCCCGTATTATGAAAATAAGTCGTACTAAAGCCTTATCAGGAATCATTAGTATGATATGAGTGTCATGAGAGTAGTTCTCTTAGTTTTGCGATTCGTTGAATTCCTCTTCGGTGAAGAGTTGGTGTGTCGCGCCCTGGGAGATACACGCGTCGGGTGTAATTAGTAACCGTTGCTGGGGGCCTTATTCAACACCAGCCCTGGTCCCTGAAAGTTGGCCCAATAACTCACCCTGCTTAGGGAATACACCTGCATTCAGCGCCGGGATTGAGGCAAAATGGCTAGCGGCGTATGTCGGTAACTGGAGCCGCGCGCCACCACGGGCACGCTTCACTAACGCACCACCACGGCCCAGGGCGCGCTTCACTAACGCACCACCACGGCCCGGGGCGCGCTTCACTAACACGCCAGCCACGGCCCGGGGCACGCTTCACTGACGCGCCAGCCACGGCTAGGGCGCGCTTCACTAAAGCGCCATCACGGCCCGGGGCGCGCTTCACTAACGCGCCAGCCACGGCCCGGGGCGTGCTTCACTACCGCTCCGCCGTGCATTGTGGGCACGCTTCACTAAGACACCGCCGCAGTACCGGGCGCACTTCACTAACATGCTGCCGCAACTCCCGAGAGCACTTCACTAACGCGCCGCTGGCAATTAACTGCCAGTATATATATACTGCATACTGGTATGCAGGTATTGCAGGAATTGCAGGTATTGCAACACCTCAGGGAGTTTGACGCCCCTGCCCTGCAGAGTTGTAAACCACTGCCTTGTGGTACAGGTTCTTGACAGAACCGAAGGCTAAGGGAGCAAACACTAAACAGAAAACCATGTCACTGTGGCAATATTAAGGGGGGTTGACATGTTCTTGCCAGTGTGAAACCTCTATTTGCTCCCTGAGAGAGTGCCGCTGGTAACTTGCAAAAGCCAGCACCACTTCACCACTTTTGCAGGCAGCTTTCATGAAATGTACATTAAGACCGACTCATGGACATCACTCTCACAGCACAGAGCTAAATGGAGAGCGGCAGTCAAGTAATGAATGCAATATTTGTCGCATCGTGACCGACAGCATGATGATGATGATATATATATATATGTGTGTGTGTGCTCTATAATCTATTACTGGAATATAAACAAGAACACTTTCTATCTTCAGTTCCCTACACTATACTATACGTTTCTACACTATAGTATACTTATGTAGTAGTCTGTACATGAGCCCTACTACCATGCAGTAGCGGCAGAGACTACGCCGTACACCTACGCAGTTACACTGAACTGCACTAGGTGGTGGCAGGCTAGCCACCGGGCAGACCCCGACTAGGCTGCCCTCTACTGCGTGTGGCTAGCTCATCCCCCCGCACCCCACCTATAGAGTCGATGTGGGATCTGGCGAGTCAGGGAATGGGTCAGTTGACTGTTGATGCCGCGGAGAGCAGATTGGTTCAATAAACCAAGTTGAAGCATACTGATATTGGATCTTGGCATTCTTCCGTGTGTGCGTGGCAGTGTGGAAGTCGGAGGGGCGTGGGCCAATACACTTACTATATCCTGTCTACTGGCCCTGTGTAGTTACAGTATTGGCCACTCCGGCTCCACTTGTGAGGGGCTCTGACCACTGTTTTTGTAAATATATATAAATCCAACCTGTATCTCCATATATATTATATCTGCCATCTTAGAATATGACCTATATCACGCATCAGGATAATGATCACATGCTCTATAGCAGTCGCCTGGTCGAGAGTGAGTGCAATTAATATCGAATTTAACCGACCCGTGTGCATTTCCATATTGCATACATATTGGTAGGCAGACAGACAGATAGACAGGTATGTAGATATAAATATAGGTATGTGTATTCTCACTGGTATACACACTCAGTTCTTAGTACATGTATAGGCTAATGTTGGCGTGTTCTTTACAGGAAGTGGCACAAAAGGAGAATAGGCTGATCATGTATAACCTTTTTGCAAATATTTGAGGCATGCATTGATTTATAGAAGTGTGTTACCTATATACACACATATATACCGACCCGTTCACAGATCGACCACTCAACTATATCGATCGCTTTAGTTGGGTGCCAAAAATACCATTGTAAGTATATTCTAACTCTCTAAACCGACCACTCCCTTAGTGAACCACTTAAAGTCGGCCCATTGGTCGGTCGATTTAGAGTTAGAGAGGTTTTACTGTATATGGATATATATGTCTATATATATGTATGTATATGTATATATATGTATATATATGTACATATATGTATATACATGTATATGTATATATGTATATATATATGTATATATATATATATGTATATGTATATATATGCGTATATATGTATATATATATGTATTTATCTATGGATATATATGTATGTATATATGCATATATATATTTATATGCATGTATTATATATATGTATATGTATGTATATATGTATATATATATATGTATATATATGCAGCTAGATATGGACAGACCTAGTTGGGGCGAAGTTTCAGTACATGCCCCCCCCCCCCCCCCTATGAGCCCAATTATGCCGACTGTGCCCACCCGGGTGTTGGGGACTCAGGTTGCCCCTAAAGTGAAATGCTATCCCCGGGTTGGCAATGATACGGTTTCAGGTACACTGGCCGTTCACGGGGTGCCGTCGTTATTGACGGCCATCGGTGACTACATAAATTGGGGGCGTAAATAGGGAGAATGGGGTGTAGGTAAGGGAGGGGGGGGGGAATGAGGGTGACGGGTGGGGGACTGGAGTAAGATGGAGAGACGGGAGGGCTTGTGTAGCATTGTCTTCTCTTAAAAGGGACTAACCAGAGAGGGGGAGGAACATGGCGACTCATTATATATATATAGTTTTG
This sequence comes from Branchipolynoe longqiensis, assembly GCA_030323885.1. Taxonomy (NCBI): domain Eukaryota; kingdom Metazoa; phylum Annelida; class Polychaeta; order Phyllodocida; family Polynoidae; genus Branchipolynoe; species Branchipolynoe longqiensis. The sequence continues at coordinate 59,124,680 of CM059190.1, read as the reverse complement.
AAAGTGAGCTGAGTGACAGTTGGTTCACGGTGGAGAGGAGGCGGGGAGGAGAGAATTCCCGACCCACAGTGAATAACATGGAAGTTAAGGTGGTTAAGCCCAAGTCACACCTACCTGATTGAGCCCCGGATTTTTAGCCGGACCACCCCCGGACCACTCCCCTGGACTGTCCCAGACAGCCCCAGAAAAAATTGCTATTTTGGTCATTTTTGGGCTCGCTGTCACACCTACCCTGACGAGCCACGGTCTAGCCATGGACCAGAGGCTGGATCGCCCGGACTGAGCTGGACCTCCCCAGACTACCCAGTGTATCCACGGAGTAGTCACGGATCAGTCCTGGACAATCCTGGACAACCCCAGATCGACCCTGGACAACCCCGGATCTACCCAGGACCACCCACGGACTCCCCGGTGTATCCACAGATTATCCCCAGACTGGGCCAGAGACCCCCGGACAACCCTGAACTATCCCTGGACAGCCCGAAGATCCCCAGTGCATCCCTGGTTCACCGCTGGTTCACCCCCGGACTGCCCAGACCAAACCCAGACTACTCCCGGATAGCCCGGAGTATAAAAGACTGCACCGCACTGGAGGGCTCATTTCCAAATCCAGCAGCACTGAGGACACATCACATCATGACCAAACCATCTGGGAAGAGAGTAGAATCGAAGATGGTTGCACAGAAGGAGCCCACCCAGCACAACGTGGCCACCAAAACACGGAAAAGACTACCACCATCACCCTCAACTTTGGGGTTGTCATGAGATGAGGAATTTGCCTGGGACATGTCGCCACCTCCCCATGCTGTGACGCGGCCTCCACCAGTCCAGTTGTCACAGGGGAAGACGACAGTGAAGCGCAAGAAGCTGGACGCTCTAGCTCTGACAAGTGAGCAGCACATGGAGATGTTAGAGTGGTTACGCTTAAATGACTACATTTATGTCAAAGGACAAACCGACCACAAGAACACTGCCTTAAAGAGGCGTGGCTGGGAGGAGAAGGCAAAAGAGATGGTGTTGGACGACTCTAAACCGCTCTTCACCGGTATGAGTCTATACGGACCAAGGTGGGAAAACTGAGCGATGTCAAGTCTGGTGCCGCAGTGAGGGAGTTGTCCGATCAAGAGATCGACATCAAGGATCATTTCAGCTTCCTGAGGAGTCACATCGTGCGGCAGCTGTGCAGATCAGGTGTCACTCTGCAGTGCTGGTTGCAACCCGTGCCACCGGCTTCAGCAGCAACAACAACAACAGCAACAGCTCCAGCCACAGCAACAGCTTCAACTTCCGGTGCAGCCCCTCTCACCCTACTACCTACTTGCGGTGATGACGATGATGACAATTTGATGCCAGCTGACCCGGCACCACCACATAATCAAAAGGGGTGTGCAAAAGGGTATTCTGAGAGTGCGCTATATTTGATGGCAATGTGTGCTCGTCGTTGATTGGGTCACAAATTGGTTGTTGGAGTTTTACAACCTGGCAACATCTAAGATCATATCAGGACCGGTACCGACTTGTGACAGTGCACACTCATGGTAACGTTATAGTGCTGCCCCACTAGGAATCAGGCTGTCAGCACCATGACTCAATATCCTACTCAGTCACATTATCCTGACATTGAGCTAACCAGTCCTTGCCCTATCCTAGTAATGCCGAGCGCCAGGCTAGGAAGCGATAAGCATCAATTGTATAAGTCATTGGCTTGACTCGACCGGGAACCGATCTGCCGATCTCCCGCAGGCGAGGCCCGCGCTCTACCGATTCGGCCACTGCGCCCCGTGTTCACAAATAGTGCAAATTCATGTAATTGACCAAGTTAAAGCAAGATAATCCGATGAAAGCATCATATATATTAACCGAAAGCACATATTGAGATTTGATCCTAGACATTACACTTAAGATGCTACTTCACTCAGTAAACAATCACTGCAGAGATGTGTTGCTGTGCTGTGCTCCTAAACTCTAAAAGGGGTAAGCAAACAAAGCATACCCTCCAGTCTTTCATTATTCAAACCGAAATTAATTTGAAACGTGTTCTCTTCTATTATATCCGCCATTAACCATTTTGAATAAAGCATACTTCCATCTAAGGTCAAATGGGTCATAATGACAAAGCGAATATATTTATCTGGAAAATATATGGCAACTATGGAAAACAAACTCTGGTTTACAAACTGCCTACATATATTCAAATTGTTCTAGGGACTAGCTTTGATGCTACCTATATTGGATAAAGGAATATTTCATATTGTAGCAACCATGTGCCATTAAAGTCTCTATTTTTAAAGTAAGAAAATCCGCCTTATTTGTTAAACGCACTTTTTAATCACTCGCTCATGGACTCCATGCACGATGTGACAACCTCACCCTCCACCCATCCCGCCCCCTCTATCTGAAGGTCATTTCACTGCCGTACATATATGTTGTGTGTAAGCAATTATACGAGTATAATTATCCGGAAACCGACCATCTATGAATTGTGTCCTCAAATGAATCTGACACTACACCAACTAACTGGCACTCCCCCATTCATCTAGTGCGGAGGACTTCTGCCTCGCCTGGTGGCGCCGTCTGCTCCATCCCCCTCGCATGGATCTATCTCACGCCTGTACCACTGTCTCCAACATTTACCTCCATTATTTGACTTATCTCTGCCTTTTGACCACTCTCACAAGGCACAGGGTTCCAATGTTGTGCCGCCATACGTCACCGTGTCGTAGATTAGATAGCGCTCCCATCTCACGGCACCAGCATGGGTACAGTCCGCCGGGCTGCTATCTAAGATAGGTCTGCCCGTCCCGAAGAGAGGGCAGACTCAGTGTGACAGGTGTCTGTTGGCGTCACACGGGACATATCTCATACGTCATAGCTGCTGCCTGTGTGCTTGTACTGGGGAGTGAGCTGGGCAGGGAGGGGTTGGGCGGAGCGGGGCGAGGAGGGGAGGGGCGGGGGGCGGGACGGGGGGGGCTGGGTGGGGGGCTGGTTAGGGATGGCGCTGGGATGGGATGGTAGGGGCGGGGCGGGCCGGGTGGGTGGGCGGGTGGGGGCGGGGTGGCTCGGGGTGGGGCGGGATGGGCGGGGCGAGGCGGATGGGTGGGGCGGAGTGGGGCGGGGCGGGGCGGGTTTGAGCGGGGCGGGGTTGAGCGGGGCGGGGCGGGACGAGGCAAGGTCGGGCCGGACAGTACCGGTGTCGCGGTTTCAGTTCTCCGCCAGTTTCCGTTCTCCGCATCGCTTTTGCGCATGCCAGGCAGAGTGAGAGCTTTGAGTCAGCGTGTTGCAGCTGAGAGTTCCTCCCCCTCCCAACCCCCACCACACACCTCACACAATAGTCGATAGAATAGCGGGAATGGCGCGCAAACAAACGGGTTTCCATTAAAGGCACCGTTATAGCATTAACCATTGCCTTCGTCTATACCCTGATGTTATATCCTATGGTGTTCTTGTCAACTACTGTCTTAAGCCCTGGTCACATACAAGTTAGTGAACGTAGTTGAACGTAGTTGAACATAGGATAGATTAACGTGGGTGAAACGTTCTATCACTACGTTAAACTATGTAAAGGTATGGCAGGTCACCCACCCAATAGCATGGAAAAATACATTACGGTATGGACAAACACATTACTGTATGGATCCCGGTATGTTACGGTACGGATCCCGGTACGTCCAACTACGTTGAACTGTGTTGAACTATGTTGAACTACATTACCCTCCACTACGTTCAACTACCTTCAACTTTGTCCACTAATGGCTATGTGACCATGGCAGAACGGCCAAGTTTTGTGATGGTCAAAGTATGCTAGGGTACGCTAGAGTATGCTAGAGTATGTTATCATCACAGAGGCAACATCAGCCTTAAAAGTAGTGCTCTTTTGAACATGTCCAAAGCTTAAATCGAAACTCACCTCCCACACACATTCTTATCACACTCTCATCACAGAGAAGTATGGATGCCGGTAAGTTCAACTACGTTCAACTACGTTCAACTAGGTTAACCTCCACTACGTTCAACTACGTTCAACTACGTTCACTAACGTGTAGATGACCGGGCCTTTAGTCATGTGTATATATTTATAATTTTCACAGGTTCAATACTGGTCTATCGACGTCCAGAAATAAAATTCACGATGTTTGAAAGTTAAAGACATTTAAGAAAGGTGTGATTGCCTTTCGATCCCTCAAATCCCGGGAATGAGTAGCAACCTAAGCTATTTTTGTTCTGTTTATAATCAGGAAAATGCTGTGCTGAGAAACAATTGTATATATAATAGTATATGTATCTTGTAATAGATACGTGCGTTATTCAATATAGTGTAATCTTGAGGAAATATCACAAGAATGTATGCGATTAAATCAGATTGACGGAAGTAACTGAAACAGAAAATTAATACTAATGCTTGTATAACTTCCAATTGTAAAAAGAAATGTATTCTTGAAATGTATCTGGCATATGGAATGGCCTATTTGTGCACCGTGTGACAATAACAACGTCTACCTATTAGAGAGTCACAACATATTTATAAATATTATGTAAATGGATCCCAGTGAAGAAACAACGAAAAATAAATAAGCAAAGGAACAAGCCAACATCTATCTTGTTAGATGTGGGGGGGGGGCAGCAAACTTAGATAACTGAAACGACTTTAGAGATTTTTTTAAATTATATTTATTGATTTTTTGTATTGAGGCTGTATTTATACTGTCCATAGCATATAAGCCCGGGTACCCAGGCTTGTTTTCAATGCTGGCCAGTTGGAGTGTTGCTGTTATCTTACAACACAGTGGCTGCTGATAAGGTATTTCATTGCCTGCATTTCAGTAGCAGATAGATAATTGGTTGGTATGGTTAATAGCCTATGTTACTTTTTTTTTTTTCTTGGCATACATGTATTTATTTTTTCTACTCTTATTACTAGACTAGCCTACTCCTATTTACATATCATAGGCTTGTACGTAGCTGTGTGGTGTGTTATCTGGCTACTTTTGGCATGGTTACCTTCCATTGGGCGTCCCGCTGGTGGGCAGTGACATATCACATGCCCCTTTGCAGTGCAGCTTAGTGGGGGTTCCTAGCCTTATTTTGCACAGATATTTTCTGTAAGTTTTTAGGTCAGGAATTTGTTGTTCCTTTACCGTTTGGGCATTCCACACCTTGGCAGCCATTTCCAGTGTGCTTCAGATATGAGATATAGAGATATGACAAGTACTATTAATAATCCATGATAATCTATTATCATTGTAATGATATAGAGTTATTTATACCATGGTGGAGTTGGTTGGTGTAAAATCGGCCTGTAATCAGGTTCTGATGTAGAATTCCTCATGCTGTATTTTGGTGGATTTGGTCGATGATCGTGCGTACCCCTCCTCCACCTCCTCACCCCCACAGACCCCGGGCCCTGCCTCACGTCCATCCTCCCTTCTCAAGGGGCAGTAATGGCGACGTGCCTGACATGTGCCCACCTGGACCCTCATCTAGACAGACGGGTCTCCACTCCCGGCAGAGTGAGTCGCACAGAGATTAATGTGAGCAGCTCAAACAGGGGCTAATCACCATAATGACGGGACAGAGGCCGAGCACCAGCGACAGGAGGCGCTGATGGGGTCTGCTACTGCTGCACTTCCGGTCCAACGTCGGCTTCAGCAGGCATCTTCCCAAGTGCCCACTTTCATATTGTTTTATAGGAAGTTATTACTCCCGATAATTGCATTATCTAAATAAAATAATCAATAGAATATCATGTTGGTTATAGTATTTAAGTTGCACAGTCCGAGGGTTTTGATCTTCTGTCATTTTACTGAGATAACTATATTACATTGATTGTTATAATCTACTTTACTTTAGTTTGAAGTAACATTTATTTGAAATGGCTAACTTTTGAAATATTTGATGTGGAAACGAGTGAAATTATTTTTGCAAGCATGCCAAAACTCTGAAATCATAGGCTTCTGCAGTAACAGGTTCTATTAGATTGACTCAGTGTTCTTTTCTATGTGAGAAGAAATGCTTAATAAGTGCGTCAGTATCTATGATAGACATGTAGAATCAAATCTAGATAATTGTTTTGATTTTGAAAATTTGATGCTTCATTGGACTGTGCAGCTTTAAGATAGCCATGTTAAATGGTTAATAAATGCGTAAAGCACATAAACTGTGGTCACACGTACAATGGTAGGCCGACTTAGATAAGGCAAACTAGATGAGTCGAACTAGTGGCGAACTAGTGACGTGTTCACACATACCAAGCTTTGAAAGTGTGTCGCGTTCAGACACGCGAGTTAAACCGGCTCAGATTGATGTTTGTTTGTTGTTGTTTTATGCTCAACTTATTCGGCCATCCCATCTGGTCAGGCCCTATGTAGTTTCATACCTACATACATACATACATACAGACATGCATACATACGTATAAACATCCATACACCCATACACACACCCACCCATACACACATCCACCCATACAAACACACATACATACAAACATGCATACACACATACAAACAAACAATCATACATATAAACATACATACACACATACATATGCAGATACATGCATACAATCATGCATACATACAAACATACATACACACATACATGCATGCATGCAAATAAACACACCTGCATACATACACACATACATACACACATACCTACACACATATACACGCATACATACATACACATACATACACACATATATACACACATACATACATACACACATACATACACACATACATACACAAATTGAGAGTGACACGCTTAAACCGCTTGCATTCACACATGCACCTTAGGCCGACTCCGGCTAAGTCGCCTCATCTAATCCACCTCGTGAAGTGGTTTACCTGAGGTGAACTAGTTGAGTCGACTCAGCCCTAATTCGCATGAGAGGAGCATTCACATGCGCGATCTGAGTCGACTTAGATGAAGCGAACTATTTGAGGCGACTAAGACCCGTGTGTGAGGGGGGCTCAAGATAACACCTTCTATCTGGTCATAACCGATGTACTGTCAAGAACCCTTCCCGCTCTGATAAAACTGATATCGGACTAGCTCCTGTTGGATATTATTCCTGCGTAGTTTGCCGTGGCTTTCTATATACTAAAATGAATTGTCATTTAGGTTATTGGGGAAAAGCAAAAGGCTTGAATACTCAAATCAGTCGATGAATAAGTGTGATCACCGCTTTCTGGAATATGCAGCGCAATCGGTTTGGATCAATTCTTACCCCAGACGGTCGGAGCCCATAGTTCATCCATGTGTGACGATTTCTCTCAGTGACCAGACGGGATGGCCGAATGAGTTGAGCATCCATTCCCCATTTTGTTAGATCGTTTAATCAAACCTTGATCGAGTGAAACCAATGACTTAATAATTGATACTTTTTGCTTCGAAGAAAGGCGCTCGGCATTATTGGGATCGGGCAAGGACTGGTTGGCTCAGTGTCAGGATAGTGTGACTGAGTGGGGTATCAGGTTATGGTGCTAGCAGCCTGGTCACCAAGTGAGGAAGCACTATAAAGTGGCCATGAATGGGCACTGTCAAAAGTCGGTACCCATCCTGATATGAGTTTAGATGTTGCCAGGACGTAAAACCCCAACAACCAATATCTTTCATTCTTTTCCTGTTTCTGGCTTCAAGTGATAATTTAATTCAAGTCGGCATCTCAATGAGAGTGTTAATTAAATTTGGCTAACAACTGGGCATTGCGGTATGAGTGGTAATCCAATTCGAGTAGAAATTGCGGTTGGAGATCTCACTTATTTCAATAATACAAATATACATTTGGAGTTGGAGAGTAATTCAAGGGAAGTTACTGGTTTCAAATATCTATTGGTGATTAGTGCTTTGGAGATGATATTAGTTTTTGGATATATATTTGGTTCATGTTTCTCTCAGAGAAATTGTATCATATGTTGGGATCCATTTCATGACGTAGCTAATTCCATATCCATCAGCTTCTATTTCCTATAAAGCCGTAATGAATTGGGCACCTATATAGCTGGTTATTACACAACAGCGGAAATGGCTCAAAGCTGCATAGTCCGATGAAGCATCACATTTTCAAAACCAAAACAATTATCAAGATTTTATTATGCATATCTAACTTAGATTCGGATATGCTTATGAAGCATTTGTTGCCACATAGAAGCGAGCACTGAGTCAAGTTAATATAACAAGTCCTGTTACTGAAGAAGCCTATAGGTTGTTGCCACATAGAAGTGAGCACAGAGTCAAGTTAATAGAACAATTCCTGTTACCTCTGGTTACTGCAGAAGTCTATGGGTTGTTGCCACATAGCAGAGCATATGGAGTCAATTTAATAGAACGTGCTACTGCAGAAGCTTATGGTGTCAGAGTTTGTGTATGGTTGCCAAAATTAATTTGACATATTTGCTCTTTAAATATCTCAAAAGTTATCCATTTAAAAAAGAAATGACTTCAAATTAAAGGGAGGTAGAAAATAAGAGTCAATTTAATGTATTTATTTCAGGTAAATGACAGATAAATAGAGTGTACTGATTAGTATAACCTACCATACTTCTGTTTGAAGTGACTTTTATTTTAAATGGCAAACTTTTGAGATATTTGAAGTAGAAACATCTGAAATTAGTTTTGGCAAGCATGCCAAAACTCTGATACCATAGGCTTCTGCAGTAACAGATTCAATTAAATTGACTCAGTATTCCCTTGTATGTAGCAACAAATGCGTAATAAGTGCATTAATATCTAAGTTAGATATGTAGAGTCAAATCTCTATACTTATTTTGGTTTTGAAAAGTTGATGCTTCATCGAACTATGTAACTTTAAGCAAGCGGTATTAAACAAGGTGCATGGTGCGCAGTAGATATAAATGTATTACTACGACGCGCCATCTGTCATCCCCGCGACATCTATATCTCCCCCCACCCCTCTATCAGTCACCGGCGTCAGGTATGCTGCTGCCCCCTCAGTTCGAGCCCCACGCGCCATTATAGATTACCCACATATCACTAAGTTATGGCAGGCCTGTCACAAGTCGCACATAAACACATGTATGGTATGTCGTCCTGGGATGCATCACTGTGGGTACAAATCACACATGGATATAACGTGACAGCGCGCCCACCACCTTCAACACCATTAACAACGGTTAATTGCAAAGCATGCATAAATAAATATCAAAATATATGCACTGTCCCAAAAGGAGAGCTTGGGTCTCGGGAAGAGGTAGTGTTCCAAATTGTGTGTATACTAACTCTCCAAAAGAAAAAGTACACTGAATTTAATACGTGATGTATAATTTATTAAATGAGTATAAATAGCAGCAGCTCTCTTGTTGAATACAAACAAACAATTCTCGCCGTGAATATGGTCTAAGCTGCCGGCACGGCATGAAGAAACCACCAGTCAATCAATCAATCAATCAGCATATGCTTTTAGTCCTTTCTGTTTCCGCGCCCTGTCACTGTCATATCTATGTAATGTATCTGATCCAGAAAAACGTAATCTGTGGCTCCAGCAGAAGCCACATCTGCAATATCTATATAAATATGTATATTTATTAAACTATTATGTGCATGCACACATAAATATATAGAGAGATCCCTGTATAAATAGTAATTCACGATGCATACACTCACACACAGAAACGCAGATGTATATGGTGTATATTTTTATATCGTAGTATTATTATTAGCAATGGAGTTATTGCATGGGAAGTTCCATGAAATCCCGCTAGTTGGAATTGGCGCTGCCCTTCAGTTCTGACCCATTGCTTCAACCCCACTCCAGCTGTGTCTACCTCCTCACAAACCTCAGCGATTTTCATATGTACAACATCTATCAAAGCAGTAGGTTAATGCAATCGAGGAGAGAGAGAGAGAGAAGAAAGGACAGTAAATGGATAATTCGCATTTTCTTCCAGGGTCCAGCATTAAAATGATAAATAGAGTCATAAATGGAAAGTATGTCTTAAGAATTGTGCGATGTTAATGTATATCAATAAAGCAATTAAGGCTGTCACAAGGTGTTGCATTCCTTGGGTAGTCACATAACAACACAGTCAAACCTTGTTTACGCAGACTATTTTATTCCCTGCAACCATGGTCGGATTAGTGAGATTGTCAAATAAATAATTTTTAGCTATGACCAATCAATAGTTTTTTTTTTAAATGACTAAATAACTTGCAATCGCTTTGACATCATGAGAGGGTTTACATGAACATTAAATGCATAGTTGCAAACAAGTGTAATACTTCAATGAATGCAGCAAGACTAATAGTATAACCACAACTCAGTGCGAGCAAAATGTACGATGTGAACATCTTTGTCATGAAATTTCCCTTTTTAGTTGGATTATACATTTATGATGCCATCGTACTGAAGCACCCTGACAGAGTCGGACAACGCCATTTCCGAATTAGAAAGATAAAAGGAAATCGTGGAGATCTGCTTCATAGATGGTTCGATCGGACACCAACATTTCCGGATAAAACAGTGTCGAATTAATGAAGATTAACTGTATTCAAGTAAGATTTTCTGTCTTATTGTCCCCCTGCCCTATAGGTTACGGTGTGCCCATATATACATGGCTTAATTAACCAGATATATGTCACCGGGATTAAATTATACACACATTACCGGGTAACCATAGAGGGCAGCACGGGGCGGGGGGCGTTTCCTGCCACCCCTTACACCGGCCTCTGGGCACGGTTCCTAAAGCAAGTTGACAGCGGACAACCGGCACAGAGGGACCACATTTAGGTATCGGTGTCGGTCGTAACTGTAGACGCACCACAACTGTGACAGTCACACACCCATCGCTGTCAGTCACAACCTGTGCAGTAGCTTATGGTGCAGTCACACTACGATGCTTCTCCCGGCGACCTGTCAGCGTTGAAAATAAAATCTTGCGCGTCGAGAAACGTCCAACTTTTCGGCGGTTTGGGGAAAAAGATCGGCGTCAGCGCGGCGCATTATGCGCACGCGGCCAACGTGTGTCGACGAGTTGGGGAAAAAAAAAAAAAGTTTGGCGCGACGTCTTCATCTAACCTTAAATGTTGCTAGGGCGTAAAACAAAAACGCCCCAGTTTGCCGCAATATGTGAGCAACGACCCTCCCGTGCGCGCGACGTCTTCCTAGCGTTCCCATAATGTTATTCCGGCGCGTCCAACGCATCGCGATGCGCGCCTAACGTCCTTACCCATATATTTGCACGTTGGTTTTTTTTTGACACGCTTAAAACCTTGGGCGACCGGCAACACGCGCCGACGTTGTCCGCCGACCATCAACGTCAAGGATAGTGTACCGACGTGTACCGACGCGCTCATAACGCGCCACCAGCGCGTCCAGACGTTTCACTTATTATCGCCCAAAATCACTACACGTTGTCATGTCGCCGGCGAGAAGCGTCATAGTGTGACTACACCATAACAGACACACAAACACATGTCTAGAATACAATTAGTGGCAATGTCCCTAAACATTGTTCAATGTGAGGACTGAGAGTGGGGCAGGGTAAGCGAATTGGGAACCAGTAGAAATGGGAAGTATCTGCTTATTTGCAGGTGAAGAGGGGATGGGATGGAAGTCCAAAGGGTGGTTTTGCAAAAGAATCAAAATTTCCTTTTGTGTGTGTATGTTTTCCTAGCTCCGTTTGTAGTTTGCTTTAGTGTGTGCTCTGCGGTGATCCGCCATTTTGCTGAGGGAGGTCTGGGATGTCCACACATTCCTTAATCCCCAACAAATCATCTTCAGTCTCATGTATTCTTTATGATTTAGCATATACTAATAACAGTTATATGTATATATATATAACTTCTATATTTAGTGGTGTGTATGTTCACTAGTTCGTATATTGAGGGAAGTGTTTGAGAGTGCAACAATTTGTAAATATATTAAAGCTATATACCCACGTATATACAATGTATATGCGGATGTAACCGAATTGCACTGTGCTGCCGCCCAGAGGCTCCTGGGGGGCTCACAGGATAGTACCCTGCACAGCCACCAGGTGGGGCAGGACACTCCCTACACCTGTTGTTGTGTTGGCTCAGTGTGTCACTGCCACCCAGATCGTCCACACTTCCTCTCAAACTTTATCTAACTTAGAAGTTAGAGAATGGTGCCCTTATTTTATTTGCTGCAGATAAGGAACAATAAGTCCACTTAAAAGAGCCTATCTATGTTGAAGCATATAAGGTCCAGCATTTCAATGTGTATTTTGTATATTTTCAATTCAACTATTTTCAAAATTAGCAATCTACGATAAAAGTTAATTTAAGTTAAAATAAGGCAGATTATATCCATCAACCAAATATCTATATCTAAAAAAATACATCAGTAATCCCAAACCATTGGATTATTCAAACCTAAATAGCATAAATAGTTTTAGGAATTTCTTCCTTTGCGTGGAACTATCCAATTCAACTGTCGCTATCGGATTGCAGTACTTGAAAAGAAAGGTTAGAATCGGATGTCACAAGTCAGAGCTCGACTGTTTAGGACAGATCTGAAGCTAATTATGGTTGTTTAGTCAAATCTTGGTCGGATTTTTATCTCAATTCAAATAAGGGTTTAATGTCAGGTGGTTATCAAAGCCAGGCTTGCAGTGGGTATATCCAATGTTTGCAAACAAGTGCTCCGTGTGTGGCCAGTGTATGCCCCGTGTGTGTATCACCTTGTACTCAGTGTGTGTATCCAGCATGTGTACGCAGTGTGTATCCCTTGTGTATTAATCTAAATATGGGAACCAAAAATGTGTATTCAAAACATGTAGTCAATACATGATATAACAGTGTGTGTAACCAATGTGTGCACACAACATGTAACCATTGTGTGTGTTCAATGTGTGTCCAGTGTGTATTCATTTTGTACTAATGCGTAGTCAGCGTGTGCACAGTGTACATCAGTTTCTACATATATATTGTAATCAGAATGTACCAATGTGTACTCAGTCTATACACATTGTGGATCAATACATATACAGTACGTACTCATTGTGTGCCAATGTGTACTCAGTTTGCAAACAGAGTGAATTAGTGTACACAGCTTGTGAACTTATTGCGTACCAATTTTTGCAAAGTGTTGACAGAATATCCATCAGTGTATACAGAGTATCTACTGATTTCCTATTAATATGTACTCAGCGTGTTCACAAGTTATATCAGTGCATGCACAGTGAGAATGTATTGTGTACTAATGTGTATTAAGTGTATACACTCTGGGCATCGGTACCTTAACATTGGAATGGTAGTGTGTATCAATGTGTACTTCATGGGTATATTGTCTGCATTAGTATATATACAATATGTACTCAATGTGTACCATTGTCTTGCCAAGTTGCACCACTGTATACAGCGTGTGTATATATTGTGTACCAATATGTACTCAAATTTACAGCAGACATCAATATATATTGGGTGTACCAATTGTGTACTCTTGTGTACTCAGTGCATACACAGTGCGCATCAATTTAGATATTAGATGTACTCATTGTGTACCAATGTGCATTCAGTGTGGACAGTGTACATTGGTGTACACAGACTGGGTACCAATGTGTATTCAATATGCACACAGTGTAGATCAGTGTATACACAGTGGGTAGTATGGTACTCATTGGACATCAATGTGTATTCAGCGTGGACAGTGTGCATCAGTATATACACAGTTGGTACTCATTGGGCATCGATGTGTATTCAGCGTGGACAGTGTGCATCAGTATATACCCAGTTGGTACTCATTGGGCATCAATGTGTATTCAGCGTGGACAGTGTACATCAGTATATACACAGTTGGTACTCATTGGGCATCAATGTGTCCTCGGTGTGGACAGTGTACATTAGTGCATACACACTGGGTACTAATGTGCATTCACTATGCACACACTGTAGATCAGTGCATGCACAGTGTGTCCAAGGTGCCACATATGGTTAGGTCATTGTACGTACAGGAGGGGCGGGGTTCCAACAGCCTGACTCTCCGTAGGTGGGACGAGGAGGGGAGAAACCATGTCTGCACCCATTGTTAACCAGTGATGGTCTCCCAGCAGGACGCGCACAGTCCTGAATCGACGCTGGCAGTCTGCGGCTAGAGACAAGTCCCATAGCACATGTCACCATGGAGATAAAGGCTCCCCCCCCCCCACACTCCTCAGTAGCACCGCAATGTCTGTGTATTGTTGGTGAGTGTCTGGTGGAAACGCTTCCATATCGCGAATAGCTCGCGAATGGCTCTCTTCTGAATTGCACCATGGCGTGTTCACATGGCGGGATAAATGTAGGGATAAATGTCCCACCTTATCCTTCACTATAGGCCCAACCCCTTAAAACTACATAATCTAATGAAACATCACATTTTCTAAGCTAAAACACTTACTTAGATATCCAACTTAGATAGTGGTATCCTCATTAAATATGTACTGCTGTACATCAGGTAATACAACGTCAATTTAATAGAGCTTGTTTAATAGAGCTTACATTGTCCAACATATCGAGCCACACACTAAAATTAACATGACCTGTTTTCATTTCAAATGAAATAAAAGTTCATTCCATTTAAAGTTAATAAGATCACAATGCTGAAGCAAATATATGAAATCTTTAAAGGCCCAACCACACCTTACCGGACTGGGCAACCAGACGAGAACTGGACACTGTCCGCTACTGTATGGCGATGTCCGGTACAAGTCTGGTACCCATCCGGCAGTGTACGATGGTGTCCGGCGGTGTCCGGTACAAATTTTGAACATGCACAAAACTTCTACCGGACACCGCTGGACTGACATGTCCGGTTGATGTCTGGTTTGTCCGGTACATGTCCGGTACCCATCCGGTACCCATCTGTACATGTCTGGTACCCATCTGTTGGTGTCCGGTTTGTCCGGTTTGTTCATTTTGTCCGGTACATGTCTGGTACCCATCCATTACGTGTCTGGTTCTCGTCCGGTTCTCATCCGGTTCTCGTCCGATACATGTACCGTACATGTACGGTACTTGTCTGGTTGTCTGGCGGCAATTGACCCAATTACGTATAGACATTTTGTCTACCGGAGAGCACCGGACTAGACAATTCTTTGTCCGGTGGTGTCCGGTACTCAGTCCGGTAAGGTGTGACAGGTGCTTAAATAAATTACCCGAAACTGGAAACCCTCAGATTGTGCCATCTAAGTGAACCTGCTGGCGAGCTTCACCAACTCGCAGTGTATCGACTGAGGACCACCTGGAAGGTGATCAGATGCTTAATCTTTGTAGCCGACTCCACTGCAAGGCTTAGAGGCGTGGAGAAGCTCCAGGGTCCTGCCTTCAGAGCCACTATGAATCCGCAATGAGGGGCGACACCACCCCCTGGATCCCGGCGGACCACTCGTTAAGCAGCCTCGATCTGGAACTCCCGCCCTCTTACAGGTCACGTGGGTTTACAAAACGGGACTTCTATTTCACCCACCGGACGCCGTGGCCGAATCAGCAGAGCTCAGGCTCCCCGCGCGGGAGATCGAGAGTTTGATGCTCAGTCGCGTCAAAGCAATGACTTAAACAAAATTGATACTTCTGGTGTGTACTAGCCTGGCGATCGCATTACTAGGATAGGGCAAGGACTGGTTAGCTCTGTCAGAATAATGTGACTGTGTGGGAAATTGGGTCGTGGTGCCGGCGACCCAGTCTCCCAGTGGTGCAGCACTATACATGTTGCCTTCAGTGCGTACTGTTTGTTACAAGGCGGTATCCGTCCTGATATGACCTTAGATGTTGCCAGGAACTATATGTCCCACATAAAATTATGACATTGAATTTATTTTAATGTTGTTGGGGGTTTACATCCTACAGCAACATCTGAGGTCAGTGATATTGAATGAAACAAGGCATTTACTACATAATATAGCACATGCGAATTCCGGCTCCCCATCCACTAGGCATTTACTAATACATAGCACATTCAATATTCCAGCTCCCCATCCACTAAGCATGTAACTACTATATAATATAACATGTGTGATATTCCGGCTCCTGATCCACTAAGCATTTACTAAAACATAGCACATTCAATATTCCAGCTCCCCATCCACTAAGGATGTACTGCTATATAATATAACATGTGACATTCCGGCTCCCCATCCACTAAACATTTACTAATACATAGCACATTCAATATTTCAGCTCCCCGTCCACTAAGGATGTACTACTATATAATAGAACATGTGACATTCCGGCTCCCCATCCACTAAGCATTTACTAATACATAGCACATTCAATATTCCAGCTCCCGATCCGCTAAGCATTTACTACTACATAATATAGCACATGCCACATTCCGACTCCCCGTCCACTAGACATTTACTACTACATAACATAATGTCTGTGACATTCTGGCACCCCATCCACTAGGCATTTACTACTACATAATATAACGCATGCCACATTCAGACTTCATGTCCAATAGGCATTTACTACTACAATATATAACATGTGTGACATTCCGGCTCCCCATCAACTAAGCATTTACTAATACATAGCACATTCAATATTCCAGCTCCCCATCCACTAAGCATTTACTACTATCTCATATTACATGTGATATTCCAGCTCCCCATCCACTAAGCATTTACTACTACATAATATAGCACATGCCACATTCCGACATGTCCAATAGGCCTTTACTACTACATAATATAACATGTGTGACATTCCGGCTCCCCATCAACTAGGCATTTACTAATACATAGCACATTCAATATCCCAGCTCCCCATCCAGTAAGCATGTACTACTAAACAAAAAGTATATAATATAACACGTGTGACATTCTGGCTCCCCATCCACTAAGCATTTACTACTACATAATATAGCACATGCCACATTCCGACCCTCCATCCTCTAGACATTTACTGCTACATAATATAACGCCTGTGACATTCTGGCTGCCCATCCACTAGGCATTTACTACTACATAATATAGCACATGCCACATTCAGACAGATGTCCAATAGGCATTTACTACTACATAATATAACACGTGTGACATTCTGGCTCCCCATCCACTAGGCATTTACAAGTACATAATATAGCATGTGCATTTATTACTACATAATATAACACATGCAACATTTGGATTCCCAGTCCACTATCGTCCACAGTGCACCTTTTCCACGAATCCTGTTACATGCACAGGCCAGGTAGCCCTGAGAAACCACTAACCTCCTCCAACCCCTCACCACTCCGCCCCACGCGCAGTAGGACCAGGCTCTGTAGGAATTCACCGATAAACCACATCAAACATAAAGTACAAACACTCCGCCTGTGTGTCCCAATGAACACATGCCGGTTCTACTGAGTCAGTTAAACTCTACATTGCATAAACGCTCATCCACAGCTCATATCTTGATTTGAATATAACAAAATCAGGACGGTGATCTCTCTTTTTTCTTTTTTTTCCTTGAAGATTTATACTGCCTATCATGGATAAATTTGAATAGAGTAGTTTTCACCATTACGCAGTTTGTTGATAGAAAGCCCAAACCTACACTTTTAGTGATCCAAGGGATTTTTAACCTCCCACACCTCATATACATGGTATGGGAGCAACTGGCCTTTGATGATGCTGTAAGTTATACACAGCGGTGGAAATCCAAATTGGCAGAGGTGGGAGGGCATGGGGAATCGAACCAACCTTCAAATTAGAAGTTTGACCTAGAAAAAAGTCAGACACTCGAACCACTCCGCCACAGAGAACACCACACTGCACACACATATATAAACACACTCAATTGGGACACATATTTCACAACAGTAACTATCCTGGCACAGTTCAGTGTAGATAAAAGATTCACCCCATACTTACAGTACAGGGGTGAATGACAACGTTGTCTAAATACGGGCGAAAATAGCTTTAGTATGGAACGGGAAGTAGAATGCTTGGCACCAGTGTCAAATGGTTACTTATATCAACACAGAGTTGGTGAAATGGGAGAGAATGCAAAAAGACAAGATGGCAGCCAGAGAACGCTGTCGATTTCACTTTTAAATTGCATTAACGTATATGTTTTATTATATTTTCCAACTCAAAAGTAGCGCGTAAATATGAAGATGTACATAAAGAATATATTGTGCTTCTTAAATTAAGAATTTACCAGCTCAGTTAATTAACCCAGCATGTCAAAATTCTTCGCCAGCTTTTAATGGGTTGGTTTTCACCCCTGTACTGGAAGGTCAGTGCAGAAGCCCACAAACCACCAGACAGCAGAAACACACCAGCAGCAACAACATTATCTCCATAGAATGCATGGATACTCCACTAAAATATCTCACTTTGAATGGCTTATGTGATTAGGTGGTCTGTTAGTAAAAACTAAACAAAAGACGTGTCTTTTAAATATACCAAAAAGGGCGCAGTTAGTTGCTCCTGTTCACCGCCTCTACACCCCTCCCATCCCCTCCCTCTGTCCAATCCACCCCCTACCGCAGCCTCGCCGCTCACACTGCTCCCGCTTCCCCACCCCCCATCCCCGCCTCTTCCCCATCCCCTACCGCAGCCTCGCCCCTCAGACTGCTCCCTCCACCTCCCCGTACCCCATCCCGCTCCCCGCTCCCCGCTCCCCGCTCCCCGCTCCCCGCTACCACAGCCCCCACCCCTCACACTGTTGCCCCCCCCCCCCCCCGGGCCCCTCACCCGCCCCGGTAACCTCATAGACAGGCGGGACCGACCAGGACAGGAATTGAATCCCGGGGATATCACGGTGGCGCTCGTCGATGCGGTGGAATTGAGTTTGTGGTGGTCAGTCGATGAGCAGCGATGGTCAGTCGAGTGGAGGGCGGGAAGGGGGGAGGGGGAGAGGGGAGGCAGGGCGGGGTTGGGCCCTGTAAGGCCCGGGCACAGAGCGACTGGCTAGCACCTCGCCTTGCTAACCGACTAAACGCGACAACAGCTACTAATGAACAGAGAAAATGGCACTCGTGCCTCAGGTTCCGGGAACAAAATATATAGATACACTTCAAAGTATAGTAAAACCTCTCTGACTAACCACATCCACAGATCGACCACTCCACTATATTGATCGCTTTATTTGGGTCCCAAACGATGGCCCATATAATAGCATTGTAACTATAAAACATACTCCCTAAACCGACAACCTCCATAAATATACCATTTAAAGTCGGGCCCCAAGGACAGTCGATTTAGAGAGGATTTACCGTATATATAATATACTTCCAAATAGAAGTGTATTTTAATTTATATATAATAGACTTCTAGTTGTTCAGTGGTCACTGACAGAGGTGGCCAGTACTGGTTACAAAGGAAGTCATTGAGTGAGAATATGGCGTACATTAGTTTTGTATCAAGCAAATACATTATCCCAACACATGAACCAATAGGAAAAATTAGAGCCTCTCCTTATTTAGACATGCATAATTAATATTAACTTATAGATTAACGTAGCGATCCTCTTCTGTCTGATCCAGACCCCGTTGCCCCTCTAATGCCAGCTCGTTATGGTACAAATAAACAACTATGTTATTGCACGCATATGGAGGTCGACGGAGCCCTGACGTCATATAAATGTCCTCTGCAATGACTTTATTCAAACAATGATTGCATAATTTCATTTCTGGTTTGTTTCTTTGTTGGGGTTTACGTCCTGGCAACATCTAAGGTCATATCAGGACGGACGTATAAGTTCATTATGATATACATATAACATTTATAATATAAATAATATATAATATATATAATATATATAATATATATAATATATATAATATACATAATATACATAATATACATAATATATATAATATATATAATATATGTAATATATATAATATATATAATATATATAATATATATAATATATATATAATATATAATATATATAATATATGTAATATATATAATATATATATATAATATATATAATATATAATAACGCATACATCATAACGCATAACATATAACATGTATGTAGAATGTAGAATGTATATTGTATATATTATATATTATATATATATATATATATAGGCCAGACAAATATATCCATCAGTACAGTATGGCGGTGTGCGTCGGGCTTGCTGTGTGAGGAGGGCTGGTTCTTAGCCGGGTTATGTGCTGGTTCTAGTGGCAGGATCTCCTTTCGGTGCCTACTCGGGTGGATACCTGAAGCTGCAGGTGCAATGTGCTCGTGAAACTGTCTAATTGTGGGCAGAGGCCAAGACCAAGCCAAACCTAGTGTAGATAACACCCACCCTGACATTGAAAGTAAGCAAAGCCTAGCTCAGCGCCAGGCATCTCCACTTAAACCACAGACAGAGATGTGTGTCGGGATGCATGCAAATGCAGGTCATCATAGCAAAGGAGATCCATGTGTATCAAGTAGGTTTCCACTGATTGAAAAACAAATCAGATTTAATACTACATAACAGCCTATTACTATTAGCGTTAGCAACTGCTTGCATATTTTGGGAAGGGAAACCAACAAATTAGCACACACGGTTTCTAATTCAATTGAAGGAGGCTATTGAAGATATATTAAGTTATTATTGCACCTTGATCATAAACAACAATACACCGACTTCGAATGGTCGACTCTATTCTGAGGAATGTGCGCGTCACGTGACGACGTACACACGTGACGTGATCCTATCACGTGACCGTGGTGCGGTCCGTTAACCCGGGTCGGCTGCCCGACCCACTCACCACACCCAGAGCCCACAAGGGGACGCCACCTATCAACACCGGGTCACCCTCCCTTCTTCCCTCCCTCCCTCCAAAACGCCTCCCAACATCCACATCCTGCGTCCCAACCGCTTCCCCATTGGCGGCGAGTTGGTTTGATCATTGGGTTTCACGTCTTAGCATCTTTTGAGAGCCATCCTTCCAACTTCTGACAGTGCGCACTCATAGTCATAGCAATTTTACAGTGCTGCCCTTTACTAAGATACCACACCGCGGGCACCTTGATTCAATATCCAACTCAGTGACACCAAATCAACCAACTAACCAACCAGGCAATATCCTAATATCATATCCTAGTAACGCCCAGCACAAGATATGGTAGTGACAATTTTACACGTTTTTGGTTTTAAACCGGGGGGGTTCGAACCCATGACCTCAAGCACAAGAAGCTCTACCTAGTCGGCCATCCCGTTCAGTGGGCTTCTTTATACCCCTGTCACACTATGACGTAATGAGCAAACGTAAGCCTAACGTGATCTTGTTTCGTCATTATGTTGATGTACGTTGGGTTACGTTATGATGATGTCAGAATGACTTTAGACTGATGTTGAGCTACGTCACATTATGTTGTGTTATGTCAGCGCGCATCAAAGTTTTGAACCTGTTCAAAACTTTCAACGTAACTTGAATGCAAGGGTTTACATTTGCCATACGTTCTGTACACGTTCAGCGAACGTCAATGATGTTAAACGGATGTTAGTCAAACGCTGCTCACTACGTTCAAATGTGTCCACTATGTTGACCCACATTAAACCCGGTGGAAACGTCCACACGGCTTAATGGGAACGTCAGGAGAACGTCAGGAGAACGTACGTTCAACGTCCATTCAACGTTTAGCCACCATGTCATGACATATCTAACGTCACACAACATAGTTCTGGCGATCGAATAACGTTCATAATGTTCCATGACCGTAATGACGTTGTATTCTCTCGTTGAATGACGGTATCACTACGCTTTACCGATGTTACGCTCTCATCAACTATGCTGCACGTTCAACTTGTGCCCAAATGTTCATACTACGCCAAGAAGTTCAACGTTCTTCATGTTCTCCCTACGCTGACGTCGTTACATCGTAGTGTGACAGGGCCTTTAGTGGCGAAAGTCGCCGCTGTGTTGGTGAACTCGGGGCGTTTACCTTTGGTGGCCCCTCTCTTTCTCTCCCGCCGTGCATTGCGGCGAGGGGACCAGGAGGGTAATGGGGCATGCGCGATGAGGGCAGGGGGCGGAGCGGGGAGGGGGACGGGGTAGAGGGGAGGGGGAGGAGGAGGGGCGGGGTAATTGGGCATGATGTAATCGGGCTGACAGGGCTTTGATCCACCTGGCAGCAACAATTAGTGTCTGGTGCGCATGCGCACAAAAGGTAGACCAGCCATGTAACCTTACTCATGTGGATGTGGGCGGCGGTAGTGGTGTTCTTGGTGCTGGTGTTGGTGTTGACCTAGAGCTGGCTATACCTGTGCACTATATACCGGCCACCCCCTGAAATCCCCGTCAAATACCTACACTTCGACAATGGCCTCTACGATACTAGATTGGTGCAGTGTTCATGCAGGCCACTCTCATTCCAATCTACCGGACGCGGTAGCCGAATCGGTAGAGTGCAGGGTTTCCGTGCGGAAGGTCGGAAGTTCCAATCCCAACCGAGTCAAACCGATGACTTATACAATTTATACTTGTCGCTACCTATCCTGGCGCTTGGCATTAATAGGATAGGTCAAGGATTGGTTAGCACAGTATCAGGATACATGTGACTGTGTGGGATATCGGGTCATGGTGTCGGTGGCCTGGTGTCCTAGTGGGCAGCACTATTAAAGTCACCATGAGTGTGCACTGTCACAAGTTGGTACCAATCCTGATATTACCTTAGATGTTGCTCGGACGTAAAACAACAACAAGAAACACAAAGCTCATTATAATAACCTCACCTATGCCATACACTTACCAACCGCAACCTACCCATGCATAACAGTCCGCACCGGCCCACATACCTGAAGCAGGCCTTATGAATAGGTCGCCTCATAATACGCCATTCAACAAGTCGGGAATCGGGAATCGGGTTTCCACCGTCCAGGCTAATTACTGACCAAGTGAGACGGTTATCGTCAATGGAGTATACAGGGTTCCCTAACCTGGTCAATCGCCCGCAAGTGAATGCGCGCCCAAGTGAGAATTAATCACCGGAAGTCGAACAAAGTGTCGGGTAATATGAGGCGGCTTTAAAGTATGAATAAAAGGATGAATTATTTAGATCCATCCACGCAGACCCGCGACAGGTATTATGTTGCCCGCTAGGGGGCGCCAGCAGGGAAGGTGGACACAACGAGCAGGTGATTTTATGTTCTAGCAGCATCAGAGGTCACATTAGGACTTGCGATAGTTCCTACTCCTGGTGATTTTATAGCGTTCTCACACTAGACTACCGTGTTGTTTACATGAGGACATGGACCACTCACATTATCCTGACACATATTCAAACAGTGTAATTCCGAGCATTAATGTAAAGATAGTGGCTAGTTTCAATGGTGTAAGCTATCGGTTTCCCTCGGCATGGAATAGAGCCCACGATCGCCCGCGATGTGAAGCCGGCGTTCTACCGGCTGGGATATCCAGCCCGCCCGGTGTTTGAGCAGATGGGATGGACGGTTCGGGGTGGGGGTTGTGGTGGTGGGTGAGTGGAAGGGTGGGTGGGAGGGAGGGTTGGAAGGCAGTCAGGGACGCAGCGTCTATAAATAACCCACGGTGAGCTGCGGATCTTCCTGATGAAAAGTGATTGAATGAGAATCAACAACGCCATGGGCAGACATTGACTGATGCCTCGCTGGCGTTAAATGGGGTGAGAGAGTGGACTGAGGCAGGTCCGCAAGATGAATAATTAAACAAAAAACACATAAACACGCACACACAAACTACACCCCCCCCCTCAATCACCACCATCCTACACAACACAATGCAGTCCCCATATATCAATCATGGCGAGGGGTTTCGATTCACACTGATGGGTGGGTGTGATAGTCATGGTGATGAGAAAATAAAGTGGGGTGTAGAGGAGGGTGTGTGTGTGATGGTGTGTTGACAGCGCTTAGCTAACATGACTCCAGACCAGTCAACATACAATATCGCTATTTGTATTGTTGCAGTATGAGACCGGTTATTTTCTGTTAGGTATGTTACTGTCAACTCTAAGTAAACCGAAACACACAAGAAGATAATCCTACAGATTGAGAGGTTTGTTTTCCCCAATTAATTGATTTAGCGGGGTGATTTCAAGTGTAGACATTTCTTCCTAATTCCATTGCTAGTTTACACTATCCTATCAAAGCCGAGCACGAGTCAAGACAAGTATCAAGTTTGTAAATCGGGAGATATTCGAACCCGCGACTTTCCTCTGTGAAAGCCAATGCTCTACTCATTCAACCATCTGTCTAGTTCTATTATATAACATACTTTTTTCTATTGAACTAGATTGTAGTGACTTCGTACAGGACGACTGTGATTTGCCTGAACAGAATTATCTCTGTATACAAGGCATCAATGCACCTGATCCTTACTGTATTAGCGACATGCCCTTCATTTGTACCTCATATCAGCCCTATATATATTAATTACAAGGTTATTATATAGTACCTGATCTTAACTGCCTTAGTGAGTTGCCCTTCCTGTGTATCTAATAAAGCCTTATATATTTATTACAACGTCATTATATAGTACCTAATCCTAACTGGATTAATGCCATGCCGTTTCTGTATACCTAACATCAGCCCTATACACTATTTGCAAGGTCATTATTTAGTACCTAACCCTAACTGGATTGGCACATGTCCTTTCTGTGTACCTAATACAACCCTATAATACTATTTGCAAGGTCAGTACATAGTACCTAATGCTAAGGGTCTTAGACACATTCTCGTTCTGGGTATCTAATGCAGGCATATATTCTAATTGCAAGGCCAGTATGGTGCTGAACCCCCTTAATAAATTACTACCTCTGCATACGAACCATAACCACATTGACACTCTGTGTGTTGAGTGAAATGATCGTCGAACTGTAGGTAAAACGCAGAGGTTATCCTGAACAGGATACATGTGGGAGGACATAGATTCCTAGGAGGCGGGAAGGGACCTCAACATATACGACACACTAGCCAGCATCTGGTGGTTCCCCAAACAAGGGACTGTTGCTAGTGGTAGGTCCCTCTCAGCTCATCAAATCACTGACTACACACTTGTCTTTAAACAAAAAAGAAATCATCCAGTGAAAATTAGTTTTTGATATTCCATGATCCCCATCAAAAGGTGTCCTTTTCTACTACTGATCTTGCAGTTGTGCTTTAACAAAAAATCACTGCCTCAGATAACCAGACAGGCTGTGTAAGCATTGCGTTTTTTTTAGTATGTGTGCAGATCTTTGGGTAGCACACGGCGCAGGTGAAACTGCCACGTTAGCTCCCACAGTTGGAGAAGGAGACTGTCGGAGTGTGGGTGTGGGTGTGGGTGTGGGTGTGGGTGTGGATGTGGATGCGGATGCGGGTGCGGGTATGTGTGTGGATGCTGGTGCTGGTGCGGGTGTGGGTGTGGGTGTGGGTGTGGGTGTGGATGTGGGTGTGGGTGTGGGTGTGGTTGTGGGTGTGGGTGTGTGTATGGGTGTGTGGGTGGGTGGGTGTGGATGTGTGGGTGTGGGTGTGGGTGTGGGTGTATATGTGGGTGTGTGGATGTGGGTGGGGTGTGGGGTGTGGGGTGGGTGTGGGGTGTGGGGTGTGGGGTGTGGGGTGTGGGGTGTGGGGTGTGTGGGTGTGGGTGTGGATGTGGGTGTGTGGGTGTGGGTGGGTGTGTGGGTGTGGGTGTAGGGGTGTGGGTATGGGTGTGTGGGTGGGTGGGTGTGGAGTGTGGTTATGGGTGTGGGTGTGTGGTTGTGGGTGTGGATGTGTGGGTGGGGGGTGGGTGTGGGTGTGGGTGTGGGTGTGTGGGTGGTGGTGGGGAATGTTGGGGATGGTGGGAGCGGGTGGTGGGGTGGGTGAGGTGGAGATATAAACAACCCCTTTCAAATGCTTCCCCGGAGTCTGCGCATTCGGAACGCCGACCGGTGCGCGGTAATACGCATGCGCGTGTTTGTCGGCTGGGTGTGCAGTGTTTGGGAACGCTCACACAATAATGTCCTCATTGTGCTGGCCATTTGCAGCCCACCCCGCCCCATTGGGTCGACTTTGATGAGGTTTATTGCTCAGGTTCCCGATAATGGTGGACATTACATATGGCGCACTGTGCACACAGCAACACGCAACCTTACAACGCACTGCCCATCAGTGTTCACATACAAACACAGCTTTTGATG
Source organism: Branchipolynoe longqiensis (assembly GCA_030323885.1). NCBI lineage: Eukaryota > Metazoa > Annelida > Polychaeta > Phyllodocida > Polynoidae > Branchipolynoe > Branchipolynoe longqiensis. The sequence continues at coordinate 59,098,640 of CM059190.1, read as the reverse complement.
GAATCTCGGAAGTCGACATAAACATTTTCTTTTATATCAAAGCAATTTGGTATTTTTCTAGTTACTTATTTTAATCATTTCTGGCCATGAGTGCCGCCTTTGTTGCTGCCTGAAACCGATATTCCAATGGTGCGACCTACGCCATACTATCTGCGCCATGCCATGTGCGGGAGGGGCACACACTTTGCCCACCTAAACTGGCAGAGTGCATCCAACAGAATCGACACAATCAAAATACACCTAAAAAGAGAAAATCTCGCCATACTGACACTGTCAGAAACATGGTTCACTGACAACCACAAAAACAACACCCTCAACATAGATGGATATAGGAGTGTACGTAATGATAGACAGCAAAATAACACACTAAACCAAACAAAAAAGGGTGGAGGTGTTGCCCTTTACTGCAAAGACACCAACATTCTAGATCGTGAAGCACTAATAACACCTAACTTATCAAATGAACACATAGAACTACTATGGTGCCTAATAAAAAATGAAAATCAAGCAAATATAGCCATAGCAAGCCTCTACAGACCTCGATCAGGGGAAATTGAACTCTTCATTGAAGCCCTAGAGAAGAGCATAAACACCATAAACAAAACTGACAAAGGCAGAAATCTTCATACTAGGAGACTTTAATATAAATTAAAACAGCAATGATAACAATAAACTAATGCTGCAAACCACAATCAAAATCTTAGGCCTACAACAGCTCATCACTGAAAAAACAAGGCTAAGTGAAAATAGCACAACAATTGACCTATTACTGACCAACTCAAACCACGCCAATAAATGGGGCACCAGAAGCTGGGGTATAAGTGATCATGAGCTAATATATGTAACAAGGAAAAAACTAAAAAGCACAAATCACTATGAATACAAGATGGGCAGGTCCCTAAAAAACTACTCAGAAGATGCATTAAAAAATCACCTGCACCAAAACATGAACAACATCACACAAAACAGAGATGATGTTAATATCTATTGGGGCAACATCATCACAGAAATAAGACAATCAGCTGATGAGATGTGTCCCATTAAGAAAATAAAAATACAAAAGAACCAGGACCCCTGGGTAGACAATGACCTGCTACCGCTCATCATAGCCAAAGCTCACAGAAACTATAAAAGACAAACTGGCCTACGATATCGCCAGAAACAACTCTCTCAAAGCTGTGAGAACAGCAAAAAAGAAATACATAATATAGCTGGACAAAGACTGGGGAAGCAATACAAACAGATTCTGGAAAAATGTAAACCTATTATTCCCCAAAAATAACAAAGAGCACACAAACTTCCAAGATAACGAAGGGACAATGCTCACAGACAAAGATGCAGCAAACAAACTGAACATGCACTTTGCCACAAGAGGACAAAAGCTGTCAGAAAAATTCAAAAAAAGGTGGGAAAATAGATCAGGAACTGTGCAGAATGAAATCCCCACCTGCAAAACAGATATAATAGAAATAAAAAAATTAATAAATGACATAGACACAAATAAACCAAGTGGAATAGATGAAATCCCAACCAAAATACTGAAAGAGGCACTCCCAGCCACTATAGTAGACCTAGTCAACATCTCCTTTGAACAGGGGCATTTTATCTCAGCCTGGAAAATGGTAACCATTACCCCTATTCACTTGTTTCTAGGTGGTGTGGTTTTAAAGATATTTCACTTTTTCTGTATGAAGATTGCTCATAGCCATTGAGTTTGCAGTGTGACAGTATGTTGTCCTGCACCCAAGCAGCACACGCACTGGCCTAAATACCTATGATGACGTCATATGAAATAGGTCTATGCGGCCTGCGCCTCACCGGCCTCATCCCCTGGCGGGAAGTGGACACGCGACCCACGGACTTGGCTGGAAATGAGCGTCCTATATCCTGGTGTAGAACACGCTCATATTTGATCTGATATGCGGTAAGAATGGAGGTAAGGTCCCTTTAAACACAGCCAGGTGTACGATGTGTGTCGAATGAGCTACACCGTAGCCAGGTCATATCTAGGCACAGTATTTGGGTCCCAACAATACCATTGTAACCATATTATAACTCCCTAAACCGACGACCTCCCTAAATGAACCACTAAAAGTCGGTTACAAGGTTGGTCGATTTAGAGAGGTTTTACTGTATGTATATGTAGATATAGCATGACACTGACATAGCAGCCTGTTAGTGCGTCCTGGCGCCACCGGCATCATTTGGTGAATAAACAGGGAATAATGCGATGGAATCTAGGAACTTCCATCAAGTTATATTTGCAAAAGACATTAGTTATTCTACTCAAATACATCTTATATATATGTATTATCTAGTGATTGGGAATTGGGTGCAATCTTTCATATATCTAGGGAGGTGTGGATGCAATTTGCTTCTATGCCTGCATCGACTTTATACACCTTTGTTAGTATACACATGTATCTATACACCTACCTACACATATGTATATAATGTATCTCTGTATCTGAAAATATGCATGCATGCATCTATGTATATGTAAGTATGCATGCATGTATCATGTATGAATGTATCTGTAAATATGCATGCATGTAATGTATGCATGTATCTATGTGTATGTAAGTATGCATACATATATGATTGTATCTGTAAATATGCATGCATGTAATTATGTATGTGCATATCTATGTATATGTGAGTATACATACATGTATGAATCTATCTGTAAATATGCATGCATGTAATTATATATGTGCATATTTATGTATATGTCAGCATACATACATGTATGAATGTATCTGTAAATATGCATGCATGTAATTATGTATGCACGTATCTATGTATATGTAAGTATGCATACATGTATGCATGTATCTGTAAATATGCATGCATGTAATTATGTATGCACATATATATGTATATGTAAGTATGCATACATGTATGCATGTATCTGTAAATATGCATGCATGTAATTATGTATGCACATATATATGTATATGTAAGTATGCATACAATGTATCTGTAAATAGGCATGCATGTAATTATGTATGCACGTATCTATGTATATGTAAGTATGCATACATGTATGAATGTATCTGTAATTATGTATGCACATATCTATGTATATGTATATGGAAGTATGCATACATGTATGGATGTATCTGCAAACAGGCATGCATGTAATGGTGTATGCATGTATCTATGTATATATAAGTATGCATACCTGTATGAATGTATTTGTAAATATGCATGAAAGTAATGTATGTATGCATGTATATATGTATATGTAAGTATGCATACATGTATGATTGTATCTGTAAATATGCATGCATGTCATTATGTATGCATGTATATATGTATATGTAAGCATGCATACATGTATGCATGTATACGTGCATCTATGTATCTGTAAGTATGTATCTATGTCTATATGTCTGCATGTATCTCTAAATCTCTAAGTATCCATGCATGTATGTATGCATATATCTATGTGTCTGTAAGTAAAGCCTTGTTTTATTTAACGACGCCTCTAGAGCACATTGATTGTTACCATCGGTTATTGGACGTCAAATGTGTATGTAAGTATGCGTGCATGTTTGTATCCATGTATGCATGCTGTATCTCAGTGTATGTAGGTATGCACGTACTCATGTCGACCTGGCTCGATTTGAACCCCATGAAGGTTTCCAACTCACACAACCATTGCCTTATTATGACAGCCTTTCAAACCCGTAGCGACTCTAATCGAACTGTGTGAGCTTATTTACCGGCGTGTGCCTCCTTTGTGCACATGTCACAGTGCACACCCACCGGAGGACGGCGCGTCCATTCTGCAGGAGGCGCGCCCATAAATACACAACCCAAGGTGCGGTAAAATGCCACCCGAGCTAGAGTGTCATGGTGATCTGCACACAAGGCTCTCCTCAAGACGTAGCTACATAGATACCAATGGTGCTGTCCACCTGTCAGTGGACAGTCAGGGGCGTAAAGATTGATTGATTGATTGGTGGTTGCTTTACGCCGTGTCGGCAGCATAGGCCATATTCACGGCGAGAAATGTTTGTTTTTTGTTCAAACCATCGCTTTTACATGTAAAAGCAGACAATCAATTATGTGCCAATAGACACTAATTAAATTAGAAAGCTCACAATCATATATCTGTGGTCAAGGGAAACAAATTCCCATAGAAAAAGAAAATTTTATTAATAATTGATAGAATCCATTTAGTAAACTATATAAGGTGGTACAGTCCAGCTGCCCTCAAAAAGGCTAAAATGTTTTCCTGTTTTACCTTAGTAAAAAGGTCACGCATACTGTCTGCAGTGTAGAACCGTTGACGCAGGGCCACAAGATCAATGCAACTTAGTAAAATGTGTTTGAGTGTCAGTGGGGACTGACACATAATACATGGGGCGTAAAGAAGGGGTGAAGCCCACTGCAGTACCGCATACTCCTACACATCCCTACCAGAAGTGGTATTTTATATAAGGTAGAATACTTGCCATCGCTGTTGTACTGCAATCTAGTTCAGAAGCAAATGTAGGGCAAGAACCCTGCCAAGGTTGGTCATTTAGAACCACATTTTTGTTGTTTTAAAGTGAGTTTAAAATATAGGCTTATAGTAAAGGAGAGGGATATGGATCCTTCTGACGCTGCCCCACTTTCGGATATGTAAGTAAGCACACCGGGTCGCAGTTTCAATCCCTGTCGCAGGTATCAGTAGATGGTAACTTGGAACACAGTCATTACTGTCTGCTGGTCCCCGAGGAAAGGCTGAAGCTGCGACCTGGCATTCAGTCGGTAACATGTAATACAGGCATCACTGTCTGCTGGTCCCTGAGAAAGGTCTGAAGCTGCGATCTGGCATGCAGACGTTAACTTTGAATACAGGCATCACTGTCTGCTGGTCCCCGAGGAAAGTCTGAAGCTGTGACATGGCATGCAGATTGTAACATGGAATACAGGCATCACTGTCTACTGGTCCCTGAGTAAGGTCAGAAGCTACGACCTGGCATGCAGATGGTAACTTGGAATACAGGCATCACTGTCTGCTGGTTCCCTGAGTAAGGTCTGAAGCTGCGATCTGGCATGCAGACGTTAAGCTTGAATACAGGCATCACTGTCTGCTGGTCCCCGAGGAAAGTCTGAAGCTGTGACGTGGCATGCAGACGGTAATGTGTAATACAGGCATCACTGTCTACTGGTCCCTGAGTAAGGTCTGAAGCTGCCACCTGGCATGCAGATGGTAACTTTGAATACAGGCATCACTGCATCACTGTCTGCTGGTCCCCGAGGAAAGTCTGAAGATGTGACGTGACATGCAGATGGTAACATGGAATACAGGCATCACTGTCTACTGGTCCCTGAGTAAGGTCTGAAGCTGCCAGCTGGCATGCAGATGGTAACTTTGAATACAGGCATCACTGTCTGCTGGTTCCCGAGGAAGGTCTGAAGCTGTGACATGGCATTCAGACGGTAATGTGTAATACAGGCATCACTGTCTGCTGGTCCCCGAGGAAAGTCTGAAGCTGTGAAGTGGCATGCAGATGGTAATGTGTAACACAGGCATCACTGCCTACTGGTCCCTGAGTAAGGTCAGAAGCTACGACCTGGCATGCAGATCGTAACTTTGAATACAGGCATCACTGTCTGCTGGTTCCCGAGGAAAGTCTGAAGCTGTGACGTGGCATGCAGACAGTAACATGGAATACAGGCATCACTGTCTACTGGTCCCTGAGTAAGGTCAGAAGCTACGACCTGGCATGCAGATGGTAACTTTGACTACAGGCATCACTGTCTGTGTCTGCTGGTTCCCGAGGAAAGTCTGAAGCTGTGACGTGGCATGCAGATGGTAACGTGGAATACAGGCATCACTGTCTACTGGTCCCTGAGTAAGGTCTGAAGCTGCGACCTGGCATGCATACAGTAACTTGGAATACAGGCATTATTGTCTGCTGGTTCCCGAGGAAGGTGTGAAACTGCGATCTGTCATTCTTCGATCCTGAAGAAAGGTGGTGACCCCTCCCAGCCCGACGCATCAGGATAGGCTCATGACCTCTCACTGCCTCATTCGCTCTATCCATAACCACATGGTTCCTGATGTCCAACATGAAGGGGTGGGGGAGTGGAGGGGGTCGGCGGGGGCGGCATGGGGTGGTGGGGGGGGCGCCAGTGAATGGTGGGGGGCGGTGGTGGTGGCGGGGGTTCTCACCAAAAAGTTGTTTCTGTTGTGTATTGCCTTAAAATATGCAAGGAAATATTCGGTATTAGTTCCTCGAAATAGGTATAGCAATGTACCAGTGTGCAGTACTGCAGTGTGTTTCACCCCCACCAACACTAGGGATGGGTGGACACCGACTTCAGTGTCTCGGAAATGCCATATTGGAGGGAAAGGCGCTGATCACCTAGCAAAAGGGGCTGATCACATTAATCAGCCGCAAACGTAGACACAAAGACGCGCATGTGACATGAATTGTAGGGGAGTAACAGCATTATTACTTATTAGTAACTCAGCACGCTGCAACAGTATGTCCGTGTCAATGTATGGTGCAATGCTGTAATTATATATAAAAGTACATCGCTTTTAGGTGTGTCTGCTCTGTTCCTTATAAGCATCCTCGGGGGGGGGGGGGGAGGGCTATCCCAGTTTGTCGCGAGAGTTTCCGAGATGAGTGATGTGAAGCTGTGAGATTATAGTTATTTAGCGTTCACACAGATATATGTATATATAATACATGGACCTGCTTACTCCCCCACCCACCCATCCATCCACACCACCGCATTGCGGGCGGGGGATATATCAAGCTTACAGTGGCTTTTAAATTGTGTTGCTTTGGGCGACACTGCAGCCTTCAGCTGACACAATGCCTGATCCGGATGACATGCGCTGCCGTCCATCTCTGCTAAAAGGAGAAGCCGGTCGCTAAGTCATGTCTGCTTTGAATCTACACTGAGTGGAGCTGAGAATAGGGAGGCGGAGAGGCATGACACACATGTCCTGCTGCATACTCCCGTATCCTAGCGATGTCTAACACAGCGTGCCAGCGCAGGTGACTTCAACTGACGATGTTGTGTTCCACCCCGCACCCATCCACACAACACCCACCCACACCCACCCACACCCACCCACACCCACACCCACTCCATCTTCACGCAGGCAAGGTGTCTACTGAGTCATTCAGGGATGACAGGTCGAGCGGACAGACATCTCAGTTTGATGTGTGGAAGATGAATACTCAATAACAATATGCAGTGATATATATATATATATATATACAAGGTTTCGTTATCATTCCCGCTCACCCTGCTAGGTGGCCAACTATGGCCGACGTGCATTGTATCCAAATGCCGAATTCAATATTCGATGTCAATGTCGACGGTGTTATTAAACCTTCAACCACACTTTGAATATTCGAAAAATACAAACATGTGGTAAATGAATGTTATTATTTCTACTACTGCTGTTGTGAAGACACAAAAGCTCTGCCAGAGCACATATTAATTCATATTTAGTGTGTACACAAACCATATAAAGGGGATGTAAAAGAAATCTTGATGTCGAAGCAGTGACCTGCAGTATGATGCGCATGTGCAGCAACAATCCTCCCATTGTTCATTATCATGTGATACTGGGCTCAACCTATAGGTCTTCTGCAGTTTTAATTCAGTTATTGCAATCCATACTCGTACCGAACAGTGCATTACATTAATATGATATTAATATATACAATAGACACTTATCGGATTGCATTTAGTCTCTTAATTGACATATCTCACATTTCAAGGGCGCCATCGTCCATTATGAGTAGCCTCACTTTCAAATGAAATCCAGGTCAGTGCTGAGATCTGCGATTGCACAACATGGCTAGCAAAACATTGAAGGGGCAGATGGACGCAACAGTGCAGCCATAATTACTGGCAAGCATTTCCCACACACTGCTGAGAGATCTGCAATTGCTCTAATTTCACCATCCGTGTCAGGGATTTGTCTTTGTATGTATTCTTCTTGGGAAACACTTTGAACAAATATTTGAATAACACATCACCACAGTACTTTATCACCTTTCGCATTGAGGCCTAGAACACGCACCACCACACTTCTAAGGGATTGCAAGGCTCAGTTGGGAAAAGAATCTCACTTTTGAATCAAGATGGTGCGAGTGACATCGGTCAGTACATAGGTATTGCCATGAGTGCACACTGCAACAATATATATATAATAAATATATTATATATAAATGCATTTATGATTTTAAATACTGAAGCAGTGGCCACCGGTTAGTACACACCTGTAACACTCTCTAATGCTTTCTTTCCGAACACGAAGACTGTCAGCCATCAGTGATATCCTTCATCAAAGGGCATGCATCCCATAATGCACTATAGAGCAGCACACACACGGACTATGTTATTTGAGTTAATGGGTTGAAGGGAATACGGCGTATTTCAGCGTCATACAAAACATCAAAGCTTAAAAGCTGCATAGTCCGATAAAAGACTCACATTTTCAAAACCAGCATAATTATCTAGATTTGATCTGACATATTTAACTTAGATACTGATTGCACTTATATATTAACCATTTGTTGACACATAGAAGGGAATACTAAGTCAAGTTAATAGAATCTGTTACTACTGAAGCCTATGCTGTCCGAGTTTTGGCGTGCTTGCCAAAATAAATTGTGCATGTTTGAACTTCAAATATCTCAAAAGTTAGCCATTAAAATCAAAGTTACTTCAAACTAAGGTAAAGTAGATAATAATGATAAATATAATGTATGTATCTCAGAAAATTCCAGAAACTCAAAACCATCGGACTATGCAACTTTAAACAGACCAGCAAATGAGAAAGTAGTCTCAAGTCTGACAACACACACTGAGGCGAACACTGCCAACAAGGCGGTTGGCTTTTCATATTGGCAAATATGTTTATTCATCTAAACATACATTTTGTCAGCGCCAGAGCACTGGTTTTCCTGCCGTCGAAATGGTCGTATTTTGATTAGATAGAATGATGAGGGAGTAGACTGATTTGTATTGTTGGTCTGCACAGTGAAATCCCAGACATAGGATTTGCTTACTCATTATAAAATATAGCAGCATAGTGGCATATAATCATAACAGCATAGCAGCATGGCAGCATGGCAGCATAGCAGCATAGCAGCATAGCAGCATAACAGCATCGCAGCATAGCAGCATAACAGCATGGCAGCATGGCAGCATGGCAGCATGGCAGCATAGCAGCATAGCACCATGACAGCATAGCACCATGGCATCATAGCAGCATAACAGTATAACAGCATAGCAACATAACATCATAGCAGCATAGCAGCATAACATCAAAACAGCATAGCACCAAGGCAATATGGCAGCATAACAGCATAGCAGTATAGCGGCATAACATCATAGAAGCATAGCAGCATAACAACATAGCAGCATAACAACATAGCAGCATAGCAGCATAACAACACAGCAGCGTATCAGCATAACAACATAGCAGCATAACAGCATAGCAGCATAGCAGCATAGCAGCATATCATCATAGCAGCATAACATCATAGCAGCATAACAGCATAGCAGCATAGCAGCAGAGCAGCATAGCAGCAGAGCAGCAGAGCAGCAGAGCAGCATAGCAGCAGAGCAGCAGAGCAGCAGAGCAGCAGAGCAGCAGAGCAGCAGAGCAGCAGAGCAGCAGAGTTGACAATGTAAGTAACATGTGTCGCTTTTACCAATATATGTTGCTTGTTGCAATCGCTTATACCAATCACTTGTACCAATCGGCACTCAGAGTCTGACTCAGAGGCTGGGCATGACTGACACTACTGAAACGGGCAGGTGTATACTATAAGAGTGCTGACTGCTGACAGAACCTGAGCTACTTCCTAATGGCAATGCTTAATGAGCTTCAGTCGAACAGCGCTATCAAATACCAAGGGGGGGGGGCACCTCACCGCAAACATCATCGACGCAAAACACCATCGACATGTTCAATAAAAGCTTGTTTTATTTAATGATGCCTATAGAGCACATTGATTTTATCATCAGCTATTGGGCGTCAAACATATGGTCATTCTGACATATTTCTTTAGAGGAAACCTGCTGCTGACACATAGAATACTCTATCCTATAAGCAGCAAGAGGTCTTTTATATGCACTTTCCCCAAGACAGCATAGCACATACCACAGCCTTTGATGAACCAGTTGTGGACCACTGGTTGGAACAGAAAATAGCCGAAACTGCAAATGGGGCCACTCAGCAGAATCGATTGGATGACACACACCTTTACAGGTGGATACTCTACCGCCTGAGCTACGTACCGCTCCCCGACATGTTCAATATGCAAGAGCTTGCTGGCCACTCTTTGCTTACACATGTAGTAGTCTGCACTGACCTCTCAGGCTAGTAACCATATAGACAGGTAGGCGTGGGTAGTGTGGTGATATCAGGGAGCCTAGGTGGTGTAATGGTTAGCACACTGGCCTGGAATGCAAAGAGATGTGGGTTCGAGTACCGCTCTAGGCGCAATATTTCCCATTTAAATCACCCCCATGACACTGGTGCCATGACCAGGATCCTGTACAAGTTATGTGTTGTATGGTTGTTGAACCTACCTTGTGTATGTATGTGTTAGTGCATTGCCTTTATGTATGTAATTATAAGCATTAAAGACTTACAATTCCAGGGGGACAAGTGTAGTAGTCTGCACTGACCTCTCAGGCAAGTAACCACATAGACAGGTAGGTGTGGGTAGTGTGGTGATATTAGGGAGCCTATGTGGCGTAATGGTTAGCACTCTGGCCTGGAATGCAAAAGGATGTGGGTTCGAGTCCCGCTCTAGGCGCAATATTTCCCATTTTCATCACCCCCACGACACACACAATACTGCATCTGAATTCGGTTGCCAGCCCGTGCTGCAAAACTGTCACAGCAGTAACTGTGATCTGGTGCACTAATGGCCCTGTCACATTACGACGCATCGCCCAAGTGCATGGCCAATGGCTAAAATCACTTTCAAATGGCGAGATGTGTCAAACTTGTTGGCATGGGGGTCAAAGTTGGATGTATATATACTGTATACACAACTTAGCAGAGCGTATGGCCAACATATGGCAAATGTATGGCTAATGTGCCTCCCAGCGAAAAACACTTGCATTATGCTCACAGTATTCTCGCAGAATGCTGGTGAATGTGATATACGTAATTTGATTGCCAGAAATACACCTTATATGTTACATATGTCAAGACATGGTGCAGAAATGCAAAATATATGTTAGACATATGTTAGACATACATAGTCAAAACATTGTCAATATGTGGACTATACGTTTCTACTGGCTCTCCGTCCAACTGATGTAGATCAACGTAGTGCAACATAGTGAATGTTTGTCTAACATATGTCTAGCATACATCAACGTATGCCTAACATATACATAACGTATGGCCGACACAAAAGCCACACGTTGTCGAACGCCAAAAGTTTTGTGCATGCACAAAACTTTCGTGACCACTTAACAAGCGACGTCATATATCGACGTACATCGAAGTACATCAATGTACATTGACATACATCGATGTACGCATAACAAACGCATAATGTTTGAGTAATGCATATCGACGTACATCGTGCAAAATTGTGAAAAATCACCTCCATTTAGTGCAAAATCACCTCAATCAGCGGACGCTTGCGCGATGCGTCATAGTGTGACATTGGCCAGTTTGTTTTTGTTGTTGGAACCACTCGATGATTCGTTGGTGACAGGCGTTCTTAAACATAATGCACATGTTGTTGTCATCTTTACATTTCTTTCAAATGCAGCGTGTAACTGGATATTATTAATCAGACAAAGATGGCGTGGTTAAAATATCGGATTATGTTGCCACTTTAAAAAGAAGCAAAGAAAAGGAGGAATCCATATAGCAATCACAAAAAGAATGTGCACAACGTCACCGGAAAGTGGGTGGCGAGCGGCTAGCAGCAAGTACAACCGGCAGGATGTACCACACAAGTGAGGTTCTTACAGGGTTTTTTTCATAGCAATATTTATTCCTGAGGTATCATATTACCACAGATTACACATGTCAATACTAGGAAATCGTGACCATAATCGTATATGACTAAACATGGCTCTAAATGTCTAAGTAAAATACGAATAGCTTCCAATAGTGGTTAGACAGTGATGGATGTAACGAGACTATTATATTACAAATAGGACTCTAGAGTGACAGGTGGGTTGGTGGTAACTAGAAGTCATAGTTACAACACTGCTGAGGACGCCATTGTGTTAAGAGGACATGTTTGGCTGGTATAGTTACCCCAGTAAAAACATTGATATAACTACACTAAGCTAGTTGTGCCTGTGCAAGCGAAACTCTTGAATTGAGTACACTACCCACAACATGCATTGAATGTCACCCATAGGGGTGGTGATGACGTTTAGATTACTCGGCTGACAATGCTGATGAGAGATTTCTGGCAAGAGCAGAATATGGTGCGATCTCCGAGAGCTGCTGAAGGCACATCCCATAATAGGGTTTGCAGGTGTGGTACAGAAAGTTGGTGGCAGTGTATTGACTAATTTGTTCATTTCATATATCAAGCAGACCGTACTTATTTAATGTCCATATAAATATGAGAATAACTATAACCTTTATTAATCAGATGTACGGATTAAGTATGCAAAGTAGGTAATAAGGTGCTATACTATACTCAACAGTTTGATCGTTTATCTCAAGCTAAAGAAAAGCTTCAGCAGAGATAAGATCCATCTCCTTCACCTACCAGTCTTTCGACTGCAACTACAGACAGATGTCTAACATGCCACCATACATTCCGAGCACAAATTGGACTCATCGGTCATCGACAAATTCACAACAGATGATGAGTTGCCGTCAGCATTGCCACCAATGAAAAACCACAACCAAAAAGAAGAAGATACTGAAAGAGATACTCAAAGAGTATTGCTGAGCCGAGCTAGGTGAAAGGTTGTCGTTGATTACACATATTTAATGATAAGTGCATAACTCTGTTGGTTTTATTAACCATTATTAAAAACGTAAAATTCCCAGCTTCAGCTTGTCCAGGTTTTGCGTTTGTAGAGATTACTTAATCAAAACGACCAGAGGGAATGGCCGAATGAGTTGAGCATCCGTCTCAAGTTTTTGTGAATCGTGTAATTTGAACCCTGGTCGAGTCAAACCAATGATTTAAAAATTGATGCTTGTCGCTTCATAGTCAGGCGCTCAGCATTATTACAATAGGATAAAGAGTGGTTGGTTCAATGTCAGGATAATGTGACTGAGTGAGATATCATGTCATGGTGCTGACTGCCTGGTATCCCAGTGGGGCAGCACTGTGAAGTTGTCATGAGTGTGCACTGTCACAAGTCAGTGCCTGTCCTGATATGATCCTATACGTTGCCAGAACATAAACCTCCAAAAGCCAACCAAGCTAAGCAAACAAGGTGGAGATGCTGCATCCAAGTTACAACCGAGACAACCTGGGTGGGGTTGTGATCCAACAGTCTACCATTTTAGCGCAACCGCCCTGACCATTAGACCATGCAGCCATCTTGTTGCAATCATGCGACCTAACCTTACTTACCTGCGCCTGGGGCTCCTTACCTGGTGAGATATATGTTCAGTCTACTACACGGGTCCTAAACGTTCAATTCAATCATTACGCTAACCACTCACCAACGATAGGTGTGGTGTTTATCACCTGTGTTCCTTTTTGAATCTTCATCTGGGAATAGTAGAAAAAAAGTCCTCAGATCTAACTTTCTGGTTTATTATTATTGACATCGACAGATGTCTGCCTTAAAGTTGTATACTCCGGTGGTTTTCAGTTTCTAAAGATAAATATATTAGGTTAATTGCTAGAATCTACATTACTTCGTTTTGAAGCAATTTAAATCATAAACGGCTAATAAACTACATTATTTTATTTTGAAGTAACTTTAATGATAAATAGCTTCATTTGAGATATTTTACATGAAAGCATGTCTTATTAATCATCAAGATTCTGAGACCATAGTGTAAAGTCGCCGGCTGGTGGTGTGGGTGGTGTGGACAAGCCAAAGGAAATCAATACAGGTAATGCAGGAAAGTAGGTGAAGAGTGAAAGTAGGAGAGTGAGACTCCTTCATTTATTACTTTATGTAGGTTTTCTAGAATCCAAGATGGCAGTGGTCACATGGTTCATTCCACCAATCAGAGTTCAATCTGTTGTATCCAAGGCTTTTTTATGCTGGCTACAGTGCCTTGTAGTGGCCAATGATCCATAAATAACACCATGGGGGGAGGGGGTATGTGAGGTGACTCTTCCAAAGACTATTCTATGAAGTGACACTCCTCCAAAGACTATTTTACTATACAATTTCTATACCTAATGAGTAATAGCTTACCAACTCCACATATCCCTCATATGCCTTTGGATTTTATATATCACCATTTACCATTATATAGACAAGTTGCAATTTATTATAGTAGTTTCACATATATCCTCATGCCATTATATCGGACAATGTTACAATAGGCTTCAGCAATAATTCTTAAAGTAACTTTGCATACACTTCTATGCAGCAGCAAATGTTTCATAAGTGCGCGAGTATCTGAGTTGGGGAGCGGGACGTAGCTCAGGCGATAGAGTGTCCACCTGTGAAGGTGTGGGTCATCCGATCGATTCTGCTTAGTTTCCCTATTTACAGTTTGGGTTATTTTCTGTTCCAACCAGTGGTCCACAACTGTCCATCAAAGGATGTGGTATGTGCTGTCCTGTCTGTGGAAAAGAGCATATAAAAGACCCCTTGCTGCTTATCGGAACGAGTAGCCTATGTGGTCACAGCAAGTTTCCTCCAAAGCAATATCTCAGAATGACCATATGTTTGACGTTCAATAGCCGATGAAAAAAAATCAATGTGCTCTAGAGGCGTCGGTAAATACAACAACGTTTGCTTTTTGTACCTGAGTACTGATCTGATATCCTGATATCTGAGTGCTAATCTGATGTGCTGATGCTGATGTCCTGATGCTGACCTGAGGCTCAATCAAATTTCAGGAAGTCTTTCGTTTTCGAATATTTGATGCGTTCATCGGATTATGCAGCTTTAACCTGTGCATAGGTCTACTCAGCAAAACACGATATCAATTTCTGTTCCCTGTAGATACGATGGTTGTCTCCCCTTCATCGAAAACACTTGCGCAGCCTCCAGCCTTCCAACGTGATAATGTCAAAGTTCAGAACCAGCCAGTGTGGGAACAAAAAGAGTGCTCACATATTGGAGCGTATTACATTTAATTAATTAAATAACAAAATAAATGGGAACAAAGTTCTGGAATTAACAGTGTCTCATGTGTTCCTCTATACCATGTTCTCTCTCTGTCTTTCTCTCTATATAGTTATCTATTTATATTTTACAAATAGGACCATTCACTAGCTAGACATTTGAGGAGAATCGCAATGATCACAAATCGTAAAATTTAACTTCTAGTTCTCGGTAAATTTCATTTTGTTTTTGGTCACTTATTTGTGGATTAGGCATAGAACATTTAAAGTGTGTACAATTCGTGTTCCTCGTCCTCTATTTATTGTCCTATTCTAGCGATGCACAACGTCAGAAACGGATAGACCAAACATAGATTTAGTAAAGTAGGTGTTTGATTCGGCTGGGATCGAACCACCGAACCTCCCACATGTGATGGGAGCACTTTCCTCATTTAAATATCGGGGTCCACATCTGGATTCGGAATCTAATCAGTTGAACTTGAGAGCAGGCCTATGTCACAAAAAAGACCCCCAAGTGTCGTTGGTTTGACATGACCTAGGTTCAAACCTGTGGGCTAGAATTCCACCATCTACCAAAGCATAACAGAGACACCCAATTCATTCGGCCATCCCATCAAAGATAAGCCAATGCCTTAGCTTTGTGTGGGTCAAAAGTCACATCCAGGATACCTGGTTTCCAACACTCCCTAAACCATGCAGGTCTGAGCTGTCTGAGCTCTAGGTTTGAGATCCACGCATGTACTGCTATAAGGTTGGAATTAAACTACAAACATTGCAACACACAGCACAGGTAGCAGGAGGCATCTAACATCCAGTGAGGATCAACCAATTAAAGTGAACCAGGCAGATCAAGGACGCCGACTAATATACAAGGCGGACAGGCAATACTCAGTCTTTCATAAGAAATCTTGAGTCTAAAATAAAACCTGATGTAGAACACAAACTGTCTGCTCAGCAAATTGATATGGGGGAAAGTCGTTGAGCGGTGTACGATGGGAGTTGTAAAAAACAATATAGAATATTGTCATTCCTATGAGAAAAACAATCTATCTGGTGATTATAGCTGCTTCTCTTGTGTGCCCAAAGGCTTGTTGGCCAGATAGCACTTCCCAAGGTTCTTCTTCAATGGAAGGGTAGTTGGGAGCCATTACCCACGGACAAATAAGTTACATTAAGTAACTTCAACAAACTGACCTCCTCGTAGCTGACTATGGGTTTTATATTCTCATCCATAAAATGTTCATAAGGTTGCGTGTTTTTTTTCTCCAGATAACGCGGTCCAACTGTAAACTTGTACCTTTCTGTTCGAGCGGAGTCATCCCTTTGTCATAGTTTAATAGGAACATCTATAATTGTCAATACCCACATAATCGTCACCAGACAGTGAAGGAACAAAGTTAGAAAATTCTATAAGTACTGGCTTTTCTTCCAAATTCGCATTAGATAATAAACTAACTTTATTCGATTATCAATAAACCTGTTGTCTTGAGAGCAAAAGGACATGCACATTTTTGTAACAAACAATTCAATGTGTGTGTGATTAGCTTGGTTCTCCATAACTCCCCCCTAAGAATTGAGAAAGGAAAGAAATATGCTAACACCAGAGTGTCGCTACAAACTTATATTCCCCCCAGAGGTCAGAGGCAGTCACTAACTGATCCCAATTCATATGGCATGACCTAGTTAATACCGTGCTTAAAGTTGCATGGTCCGATGAAATATAACTTTGTCAAAATTAAAACAACTACTTACATTTGTCCTATATATCCAACTTAGATACTGGTATATTACCTAATGATTTGGGACAGCATATACAGAATTACCAGTGAATTTATAACCTCACCCTTTTATAACACTCACTTTGAAACACCCATTATGCAGGGAGGCCATTAACCAACTAGGCCAATCTCGTGACCTCATTAGCCTCCCCCAACCAAGTAGGCCTACTGTGCAGGGTCATCTCACATCACGTGGTCACCGCGAGATGACCATCCGGGTCATAGCCACAGGACTTTTGACAAGCTTGTCAAAATTATTTTTGGTTCTTTCAGCTCAAATTAATTCAAAACTAATCATCTTTAATCAAAATCACTCCGGACTAATGATTAGTAGCTCATAACGATCAATTTGATATATGTCTCTATAAAATAAGACAAAAATTCAAATGCCATCGGACCATGCAACTTTAAGCAGGGAGGGATGAGCACCTGCCCACTGGTGGTTCGACTGTGATAAGGTATTAACACGGGCACAGTCCAGTATGCTGACAGTAGTACCCTGCAGTCGCTGGGTTGGTTGGTTGCTGGAGTTTTATGTCCTGGCAACATCTAATGTGATATCAGTAAGGACACATTGATGGAAACTTTATAGTGCTGCCCCACTTGGAGACCAGACCCCCAGCAGCATGAGATGATATCCCACTAAGTCACATTATCCTGACACTGAGCCAACCACTCATTGCCCTGTCCTAATAATGCAGAGCGCCTGGCTAGGAAGCGACAATTATCAATGTTTAAGTCATCGGTTTCACTCGACCAGGGTTCGAACCTGTGGGTTTGACTGCCATGATCTATCAAAAACGTGCAGTCGCTGGGAGAGTGTGTTAACAGAGTGATGAAACATTCATGCATAGCTGGCCTCACTACATATCTTCTTTGCTTGTTTATTTGTTTGGGTCTTACCTCTTAGCAACAATTAAGGTCAGATCAGGATGGGTACCGACATGTGATGTGACAGTGCGTGGTCATACTGACTTATATAGTGCTGCCTCACTGAGAGACCAGGGCCGCTGATGACCATGACCCTATATCCAACTCAGTCACATTATCTTGATACTGAGCAAACCAGTATTCACCCTATCTTATTAATGCTGAGTGTCAGGATATGTAGTGACACATATAAATTGCAGATGTCATTGATTGGCTTGGCTGGGCCCGGATTCGAACTCTGATCTTCCATGCAGGAAGCGAGCGGCTCTTACCGGTTAAGCCACCGCGTCCGGTTCCACTACATATCCAATATCTAATGCCTTAATAACATTAACTCTGTAGGACCGGGACATAGCTCAGGTGGTAGAGTGTCCACCTCTGAAGGTGTTGGTCATCCAATTGATCCTGTTCATTGGACCCATTTGCAGTTTGGGCTAGTTTCCATTCCAACCAGTGGTCCACAACACTGGTTCATCAAAGGTTGTGGTGTGCTGTCCTGTCTGTGGGAAAGTGCATATAAAAAAACCCTTGATGATTATAGGAAAGAGTAGCCTATATGGCGGGAGCCGGTTTACTTAAAAGAAATATGTCAGAATTACCATATCTTTGCTGTCCAATAGCCGATGATACAAAAATCAATGTACTCTTGAGGCATCGTTAAATAAAACAAGCTTTACTTTGGCATTAACGTGGTAGCCTACGGTCATTTGTGGAAGCAATCGCTGTGACAGGTGTACTTCGCATGCCCGTAATGCCTGCCATAGGGCACTCCCTAATGTCGCTGTGTGGACCCAGCGTAAAGGCAGGGAGCATTTGACTGCTGTTTTATAGGCGAGTTCCAGCCCTGATGGTATTGACGAAGGTCATACACCAATCATTGACACACATCCACAAACACATTCAAAACATGTTAGCGCCTCCGCCCGGCCGTACTCCACACGCCGGGCACCAGCGACGACCGACAAATGTCGTCTGCTGCACGTAAAGTTTACCGCGACTGGCTGCTTAGCCAATAAAGGGCCGGTATTTGAATACCGGAAGTGGTTATCTGTAAATGAGGGCGGTGCCCGGCATGCTGCCCACACTGATCCAATGGTGGACGGCCCTCGCTAGTCGCCAGACTGCGACCAAGTGCTGAGTCTCACAAGTCACAGACCAGAGAACTGAACTCTGTATCGGGAATAGGCTGATACACTTATAGCTGCACAGTCCAATGAAAGATCAAATTTTCAAAACCAAAGCAATTATCTAGATTTGAATCTACATATCTAATTTAGATACTGATGCACTTATTAAGCATTTGCTGTCACACAGAAGGGAACACTGAGTCAATTTAATAGGACCTGTCATTGCAGAAGCCTATGGTGTTAGAGTGTTGGCATGCTTGCCTAAATTAATTTCTCATGTTCGATCTTCAAATATCTCAAAAGTTAGCCATTTAAAATAAATGTTACTTCAAACTAAAGTATGGTAGGTTATAATAATCAAATCAATATATTAATCTCAGAAAAATGACAAAAGCTCTAAACCATCGCACTATGCAACTTTGTCACGATGTGACAAAGACTGCTTTCATTACTTGACTGCCACTCTCCATTTAGCTCTCTGCTGTGAGAGTTGCGTCCATGAGTCGGTCTTAATATCTCTCAGCTTCAGGTTTCTCTTGATGGTATCCCTGAACCGGAGATGAGGGTGCCCTCTCTTTCTGTAACCAGAAGACAGTTGAGAATAGAGGATCTGCTTTGGTAGCCTGTCTGATGACATCCTCATGATGTGTCCAGTCCACTGGAGATTCTTTTTGATCAAAAGATCTTCCATAGAGGGCAGCCCCGCCCGTTCGAGTATTTCCTTATTTGTCACTTTGTCCTTCCAGGTTAGCCTCATGATTGAATGCAGAATTTGTGCGGTTGTGCATTTCATGAAAGCTGCCTGCAAAAGTGTTGAAGTGCTGCTGGCTTTTGCAAGTTACCAGCGGCACTCTCTCGGGGAGCAAATACAGGTTTCACACCGGCAAGAACATGTCAAGACAGGTGCAAAACTATTTGTCCCTGCAGTGGTTGGTCGGGAGATGTTGGGAGTTCCATGGATCAACTGCCCTTAATGCTGCCACAGTGACATTGGTTTCTGTTTAGGGTTTGCTCCCTTAGCCTTCGGTTCTGTCAAGAACCTGTACCACTAGGCAGTGGTTTACAACTCTGCAGGGCAGGGGAGTTAAACTCCCTGAGGTATTGCTGTACCTGCATACCCAATAGACATATTATACACGGAACTAATTGCCCATGTTTTCAACTTGTGCGTCTCCATGTGTGCTGAGTATTCCTCTAATTTTCAAAAAGTGAACCATGTTGACCAAGCTGAATATAATGGTTAATTTGAATTCCGAGGTTAAAACATCTAAAAATATTTCCAGCTGCATGCTATCCAAACGGTCAATAGACCAATATAAGCAAGATGCATCGCATCCAATTATGTGGAGCTTATACCAGGCAATGAGATATCAAAGTCGTCCAGGGCAGTGTATTGACATTTCAAGCATATACACAATTACATGTTCAAGACACTTCAAGAAAATAGAACCACACAATAACATATTTAGTGAAAATAAAACTAGCTAATGCCTACATATCCAGTAGACAACGAATGACTGCTACTGGAAGACTAGTGTGAAAGTGATCCGCCAAGTGGCGCTAGAGGTATCTGGATAAGTCGAATACAAAGCGCGTCCATTGCTAAATCCTGTTAATCATAGCATCTCCCAGAAATGGCATGTTTATACAATGTATAGGAAACCTAGTGGTTTGTTTGTTGTTTGTGGTTTTACATCCTGAGAGCAGCTAAGGTTATATCAGGATGGGTACCTACTTGTGACAGTGTGCACGCATGGCGGCGTTATAGTACTGCCCCACTAGGAGACCAGGCTGCCAGCACCATAAATCGATGTCCACTCCGTCACACTATCCTGGTACTGAGCTAACCAGTCCTTGTCCTATCATAATAATGCCCAGTGTCAGGCTATGTAGCAACACGCATAAACTTTGTATGTCATTGGTTTGACTTGATAGGGTTCCGAACTCCCGGCCTTCCACATAGGAAGCCTGCGCCCTGACTATTAGGACACCGGATCCGATTGGACAACATGGTGGTGTACATTATGCCGATTGATATATTCGTTCTTGCTTCCATACAATCTTATATCACCCTCTATAACCCCTCCGCTATACCCATAGAAGAGGGCGTGTGGTGTGAATGAATACGCCTACTACAGACCCCAAATAAGTAACCGATGTATCCAGTGTGCCTTTTTTTGTTTGATGTCAGAGCTAAACAGCCATTGTTTCGCCTGTAATGGCGTCGTGTACGTCTAGTTGGCACAGTCAGAGTCAATGTCAGAGAGGTGAAATGGCATGTTTGTTTTATATAAATAATATTATGTCCATATGTACATAGCAGTATGGCCCCGGGCTAGAAAATTGTAGCTGAGTGGCTGTGTTGTACAGCATTGTATGCTGCTCGAAGAAAACCGGGTACCCCTTAGATCCAATACTGCCTAGCATGGCTGGTAAACTGAGGTTTCACGTCCTACCAACATCTAAAGGCGTACCCAGATAGCTACCGACTTTTGACACTGCACAACTATGACTGCTTTATAGTGCTGCTCCACTGGAATACTGCATCACTGGTGCCATGAACCACTCACTCACATTATCCTGACAATACGCTAAACAGTCCTTACTCAAAGCTTGTAATGCCGTGCGTCAGGCAACATAGCGACAACTGTCAGACAGGATGGCTGAATGACTAGAGCGTCCGCTTCCCAGGAGGCAGGTCCCGTGGGGTTCAAGCCCTGGCCAATTCAAATTGATGACTTACAAATTGATAGTTGTCACTACTTAGCCTGTCACTCGGCATTATAATATTAGATTATGGCAAAGAGAATTACAAAGAAGAAGACCAATTGTCCACAATTGATATCCACCTGCTTAATCAACAAATATACAATATACAATGATCAATTTTATAAGTCTTGATTTGACAGGGCTAAAGATCAAACCCACGACATCTTGTGGGTAAAGAAAGATGCCCTGCCCATGGGCCATCCCGTCTGGTTCACTGCCCAGGACGAAAATGACACAAACCCTATAGCACGGTATCGAGGTCAACTATATTTTTGGGTCAATGTATGCCTGGCATTGCTAAATGTTTGAAGTGAAAATATGCCAACTTAGTTTTTGGCATGTTTATTACAGGCTGTTAATGCTGAAGCCTATGGAGTCCGAGTTTTGAGAAACATGCTATAACTAATGTGGCATGTTTACACTTCAATTATCTCTCAAGTTGACCATTTTAGCTCGAGCTTACTTACAACTAATGTAAGGTACAGTATCAGAGTCAACCTACTATATATATATATTTTTTAAATGACGGTTATTCAAAACCATCGGATTATGTAACTTTAAGCAATATTGAATGTTTCCGGATCTTGGTGGAAATACATTGCTGCAGACATCATGATACAGAGTCATAGCCAAATCTGCAGTGGATAATCAAAGCGACATGTGACGTGGAACTTCCGGTTTCAGAACGCTTGTAATTGTTCGTGGTGATTAGTCAGGAAAACAGACAAACCGACACCAGAGAACATGCGCAGTGAAACACCCTAACGATGCCGACAGTTACTCCAGTAATAACTTCCGCACTTAATTGCACAGACCTGTGGAAGACTTCCTCCAGTGTCCCATCACTACCTGCCACTCACCACGCTCACCTCTGTAGTCGTGACGTCACATCACAATTACATATCAGGACCCACTAGCTCGACCATCCGGCCCTTTAAACAAAGACAGTATATGTCTAATTCCAAAATTAATCTGGCTACCAAATGTCCCAACTTCTCTCAAATTGAGCGTATCCCTCATGCAGAATGAATCGCGTCCTGATATGACCTTTGCTGTTGCCAGGACGTATAACTCCAACAACCAACCAACCATCATGCAGAATGAGGAATAGGCACTAAATACTTGAATATGTGTTTCTATTTTGGCGGACATTTCTAGTTGGTCGCTCGGTGGGCTCGCACCAGTCGTCAGTACAGAGGGGACGACGACAGAGCCCTCCAGGTGCGTACACTTTTTGCACACCTCTCCTCGCCCGTCTATTGACGCCCGCATACATCACGCCTGCCCGCACCTCGGGGGCCGTGTCACCCCGACTCTGAACCGGCTAAAGTAATGCGAAAAGAACAACAAAAGCAGGTTGACACACAAAACCGGCCATATATTGCAGCAAACGATGTTCGCTGAGTTCGTCGAGATGTGGCTGTCACTCTTCTCAGCGTAAAGTCTTCTGTGTCAGTGTCTTTCACGCCCCAGCAGCTAACTGACATTGGGCTGATATTGGCTGGATTCAACTGACATTAGACTGGTATCGTCCGGGTCTAACTGAATTGGGCTGGTATCGGCTGGATCTATTTGACATTGGGCTGGTATTGGCCAGATCGAACTGACACCGGCCTGGTATTGGCTGGATCTATCTGACATTGGGATGGTATTGGCCAGATCTAACTGACTCTGGGCTGGTATCAGCCGGATCTAACTGACAATGGGATGGTATTGGCCAGATCTAACTGACTCTGGGCTGGTATCACCCGGATCTAACTGATATTGGGCTGGTATCGGCCGGATCTAACTGACCTTGGGCTGGTTCAGTTGGATCTAACTGACATTAGGCTGGTGTTGGCCAGTTCTAACTGACATTGGGCTGGTATCGGCCGGATCTAACTGACATGGGGCTGGTATCAGCCGGATCTAACTGACATTAGGCTGGTGTTGGCCAGTTCTAACTGACATTGGGTTGGTATTGGCTGGATCGAACTGACATTGGGCTGGTATTGGCCAGATCTATTTCACATTGGGTTGGTATTGGCCAGATCTAACTGACATTGGACCGGTATCTGTCGTATCTCAATGACATTTGGTTTGTATCCACAGTATTTAACTGACATTGGGCTGGCTTAGGCCGGATCTCACTGACATTGGCCCATATTGGGTTGGTATCGCCTGGATCTAACTCATCTTGGGCTGGTATCGGCTGGATCTAACTCATACTGGTATCGGTTGGATCTACCTCATACTGGGCTGGTATTGGCTGGATATACTTAGGAAGGTAAGTCCCATGAATCATGGATTTCTCCACACATGTGTGCTACTTTGATGAAGCGGAACTTTCTGTTGAATTCCACAAGTGTCATATGAAGTCAATAGCACACATTCCACAATCAACACTAGAATAGCTGGTTTTCCGTACAGTAGCCGATGAGGACATGAGTATGTATATATGTACTATCATAATATTCCACAGGGGTCGCAGTAGTGTTTTCAAATGGGTTTAAGTTTCGGTTTCAACCCATTAGAAACCAGTCTGTCCATTCATTACCCAGATATAAGATGGTATTTTCTGATTCTGATTACCTACAGGCGAATTAGTATTCCCATACAATTCGTTTTATTGACATATGCGACGGTCTATTGGGTCATTTGGGTTATTCATTAGAAAAGTAGGTGCTAAATTCATTTATTTGTAGCACATTTTTAGTTAATCACTTGGGTTTCTAGCAAATGTCGATTTCTACAAGTTAATCACGGTGATGAATATATTCTGCGTACACAAAGTCATGCATATGCACATTCAGAAGAGCATTATCTAGATACGGTTCGGCCCCTGATTGTTTATCAATTAACTCGAGCAATTAACTCAAGTATTTGTCTGTAGTTATTATAGAATATTTTAGTAATATGCGTGTGTGTGACAACATTGAGATTCCCGATTGAAGACGAAATACCTATCTCACAGCTGCCACCAGACGACGTGACGTCACAGCGCGCCAGTAGGCGGCGCTACCTGTCATGTTCCTTGGTGTCATGTTCGTGAGAACCAGCGACACCAGCGCAGAGCACTTCCAGGGGGCGTTGTACTAACGAATTGCCGCCAAGTCTCCACAGATTATCTGAAGAGGATACCGGTAAAACAATTCGTTGGCTCTCTCCCGCCAATTGGCCACTCTCACACTGTGCACAGGGAACTATCCGGGATGGCAAGCAGCCTCGCTTTCAAATGCAATCCAATTCTCCGCTAGTCAAGTTGCAGTATTCCTCATGGTGGCTTGGTGGTGTCTAATTGTGACCACATCCGTCCTGATATGACCACAGATGTTGCCAGGACGTAAAACCCAAACAAACAAATAAACGAATCGTGGCCACGTCTGAAACTACCACAATGGCGCCCACTGTGAAAAACAAGGCATGGGGACCAGGCTAGACTTCGTTATTGAATGCATTGGTGCTCCAAGCTGGTTGCATCGGCTTTACCACACACTGCTGCTAGATCTGCGGTTCCACTTAGTGCCCAGTGAACCACTGCAAGTTCTGAAACACTCACGTGGGAAGCGGTAATTACAGGCAAAGCTTTCGAGAGATCTGTGATTATATTACTGACAGATATTTCGCACACAATGCTGAGAGATCTGCGATTGCTCTAACAGTCCACGAAACCAGCAGAAGTGTGCAAAAGCCATGCCCAATATTTGCCATCCATGTGAGGAATGATTCTTTGTCTGTACACTTGTGTGTATATCCATACAAGCTTATTAGAACAGCGTTTACTATTTGAGCCACTTTTGCATCCAAGTACAAAATAAACCATGGCACTGCTAGGGTTCTGCTAGGACCAGTTGTGCAACTAAGCTTACTTTCAAATCAAGATGACACGATTGTCGGCCAATTCTCAGTGCGCTCATAATGCAATACTGCTGGTGTCATTGATAGCATGGCGGCGCGAATATTACATTCGGATAGTGTGTGCAGAAATACATAAAGTATGGGAACACGTACTCTATCTTTGACATGAATGTTTCTGGTTGCTTCCCATTGTGACATTCTCTATACATGTTGTCATATATGCTTAGACAGATAGATAAATACATATATAGATAGATAGAGACAATGGGTGTGGCGCCCTCTATTGACAGTACCGCGTAACAAACAGAGCACAGGAGAACGTCCAGACAGGATAGCGGAGACTCACAGAACTAAGCCAGCAGCCCCAGATTTTCCAATGAGATCGCATATTGGACTATATATTATATATATATATATATATATATATATGGTTGCGTATATATTCCAATAAATATCTGAGACTATAAATAACCGCATATATTGTTGCATATGTTCCAGTGCAATTTTAACATAAGCAGGGATGAATATTTATATATTCACCCCTCGCACGTGGTAGCTTTTATATATATATATATATATATATATATATGTATTATATATATATATATATTATATATTCACCCAATACGATATTGTAGTGAAATATTGACCTGCTATAAATTACCATGTTATCTAACCACCCTTAATTGATCAACAATGTATGCACTCACAAAATGTCTAACAAATAATAATATTATGGTTAAATGTATTTCTTTCTCTGGGAGAACAACAACTAGCCTTTTCGTCCGATCCGAAATCCAATATGTAATGACCACATGCAAGCAGCGCCAGCATTTATATGTATGGTTATGTGATCTGTGTAGGTTATGATAATGAGAAATTGGGGTGTCATTATTTATATATATATATATACATATATATATATATATTCCTATAATGAATTATACAGCATATATATTCACCCAGAGTCTATATGTCTATATAAATATGAATATACATTTATATATGGGTTATGTGATTTATTATTACTTATACCCCTGTCACACTATGACGTAATGAGGAAACATAAGGCTGACGTGATCACATTTCGTCATTACGTTGATGTACGTTGGGTTACATTATGATGACATCAGAATGACATTACACTGACATCGAGCTATGTCACATTACATCGTGTGACGTCGGCGCGCATCAAAGTTTTGAACCTGTTCAAAACTTTCGACGTAACTCACACGTAAGGGTTTATGTTCGCCATACGTTCTGTACACTTTCGGCGAACGTCAATGACGTTAAATGGATGTTAGTCAAACGCTGCTCACTACGTTGAACTACGTTCCACTACATTGACCCACATTAAACCCGGTGGAAACATCCACGCGGCGTAATGGGAATGTCAGGATAACGTCAGGAGAACATCAGGAGAACGTATGTTCAATGTACATTCAACGTTTCGCCACCGTGTCATGACGTATGTAACATCACGTAACGTAGTTCTGGCAATGGAATAATGTTCATAATGTTCCGTGAACGCAATGAACTTGTCCTCTCTCGTTGAATGATGGTATCACTATGCTTTACCGACGTTACGCTCTTGTCAACTACGCTGCATCCACGTTCAACTTGTGCCCAAATTTGCATACTACCCCGAGAAGTTCAACGTTCTTCACGTTCTCCTTACGCTGACATCGTTATGTCTTAGTGTGACAGGGCCTTTAGATAGAATCAAGTATGTTTATTGTGATTTATATAATATATATATATATTTATGTGTCCTATATAAGTTAATATGCCTCGCACATAGTTTCCTCGTGTTCGCATACACAACTCTCAGGCTGGATGTCATCACTGGTTCCACCATCCCTCTCCGTTACGCGCCACTGATTCCGCCACTGTGACTGCCAAACGGCGGCTGTTGAATTGTTGGTGAGTAGCGGACCCAGGTGCCCCTTCCACCGCAGGGTGTTGACACGGTGCTGGCGCCGGAACCCGCGGCTGGGCACCTCCCGCCGGCACGCCCCGCCCCGACCCCCGGCACCCCCCGACATCCCTCGGGCATTCCGCGTCACTCAACTGACACATGCTGGCACAACAACAGCAACAACAACAAAAACAGCTTTAAAAGTTGCCGTTTATCTTCTGACAGGCGAACAATACATTGGTCAACCACTTCTGCTCAAAGGTGACTCATTTGAGCGAAGACTGCTGACAAAAAATAATCGACGAACCATTAGCAAGACGCCGCCAAGGGGGATGTATAATCAAAGATTCACTATAAAATTGGCGATTCAGTCTTTTTAATTCAGTCCTAAGGACCAGGGTGGCGAAGGCAGGACGCCTGATTTAACATCTCACTAGGCCTTCTAAGTAGGAGAGTTGCATATATTAAGCCATGAAGATGATGATACTAAGACTAGTAAGAGCGTGCAGCTTATGACGTCACGGTGAGAGTGGGTTGGATGAATGGTCGCGGTAAGGGCTACACTGAATCGAAGTGGCAGTTTGTGTGTGTGTGTTGTGTGTTTTTATTTCTTGATGCTTTTTTGGTTAATTTTTCTAGTATTTTCTAGTTGTTTTTTGGGGTGTTTTATGGTGGGTTCTTTGGGGGGGTGTCATTGCTATGCTCTATTATATATATATAATATATATATATATATATATATCCCTGCCTTCCTCCCCCGTTCTCCTTACATTAACAAGCGAATCGGTAGAGTGCAGGCTTCCTGCATGGACGTTCGCGAGTTTGAATCTGGGCAGAGTCAAACCAATGACTTACAAAATTGATATTGTTCGTAACCTAGCTTGCTGCCCGGTGTCGCAGTTTCAGCACCCGGTCAGTTTCCACCACCCGCATAGACTCAAACTCAAGGCATTGTCAATGGTCGTGAGCAATCTTCATACAGAAAATACAGCAAAAGTGAAATATCTATAAACTACACCACCTATTAACAAATCGCTTGGTACAGATATAGAAAACATCTTTACCAAAAAGACTGTATTAAATTTATAAGGTTTGGGTTCTTGATTTGTATTAATTTTGAATAAAACTAAGGCTTTGTACTGCGTGTACCGTCAAACTCAGGCATTGTCAATGGTTGTGAGCAATCTTCATACAGAAAATACAGGAAAAGTGATATATCTCTAAAACCACACCACCTAGAAACAAATCGCTTTGTACACATGTAGAAAACATCATTACCAAAAACATTATATTAAATTTAAATGGTTAGTGATGATGATGTTAGATTTTGACGCATGCGCATGAAACTGACAGGCAGCTGAAACTGACCGGGTGCTGAAACTGCGACACCGGCATTACTGGGATTGGGCAAGGACTGGTTAGCTTAGTATCAGGATAATGTAACCGAGTGGGATATTGGGTCATTGTGCTGGAGGCCTGGTCTCTATAATCTTACCATGAGTGCACACCGTCACAAATCGGTACTCGTCCTGATATGACCTTGGATGTTGCCAGAAAGTATAACCCAATCAAATTAACAAACAAATAGCATTTGCCAGACTGCACTCATCTCCTTCAGTCACACAGTGTTGACGATATTGTAGACTTACTAGAGCGCTCCCACTACTGTAGTGTAATCGCGGCTATTCTAAAGCAGTGTACAAGTATAAAGTGCAAACAGACGGACGCGTGCTGAAGGGAGGTAATACTGTTACAACTCTCTTAAACTTTACAGTACACGCACCAAAACGCCCCGGGCCGGCTCACTGTGAGAACAGGGCCGACACAGAGTGCATGGTGAAAGGTACGGGTGCATGGTGCATGGTGCATGGTGCATGGTGCATGGTGCATGGTGCAGGGGCGAGGGACGGGGTTCAGGGTGCGGGGTGTGGGGTACAGGGTGTTGGGTGAAGGGTGATTGGTGCGGGGTGCAGGGTGTTGGGTGAAGGGTGCAGGGTGCGGGGTGCTGGGTGCAGGGTGCGGGGTGTAAGGTGCAGGGTGCAGGGTGCGGGTTGCAGTGCAGGGTGCAGGGTGCTGGGTGCAGGGTGGAGGGTGCAGGGTGTAGGCTGTAGGGTGAGGGGTACTGGGTGCAGGGTGCAGAGTGCGGGGTATAAGGTGCAGAGCACAGGGTGTGGGATGCAGTGCAGGGTGCGGGGTGCAGGGTGCAGGGTGCTGGATGCAGGGTGCAGGGTGACAAGTGCAGGGTGTAGGGTGTAGGGTGCGGGATGTAGGGTGCAGGGTGCAGGGTGCGGGGTGCAGGGTGCAGGGTGCTGGATGCAGGGTGCAGGGTGAAAAGTGCAGGGTGTAGGGTGCGGGATGTAGGGTGCAGTGTGCAGGGTGCGGGGTGCTGGGTGCAGGGTGTAGGGTGTAGGGTGTAGGGTGCGGGATGTAAAATGCAGGGTGCAGGGTGCGTGGTGCAGGGTTCAGGGTGTGGGGTGCAGGGTGCGGGGTGCAGGGAGCAGGGTGCGGGATGCAGTGCAGGGTGCGGGGTGCAGGGTGCAGGGTGTGGGGTGCAGGGTGCGGGGTGCAGGGAGCAGGGTGCGCGATGCAGTGCAGGGTGCGGGGTGCAGAGTGCGGGGTGTGGGGTGCAGGGTGCGGGGTGCAGGGAGCAGGGTGCACGATGCAGTGCAGGGTGCGGGGTGCAGGGTACAAGGTGTGGGGGGCAGGGTGCGGGGTGCAGGGAGCAGGGTGCGGGGTGCAGTGCAGGGTGCGGGGTGCAGGGTGCGGGGTGCAGGGTTCAGGGTGTGGGGTGCAGGGTGCGGGGTGCAGGGTTCAGGGTGTGGGGTGCAGGGTGCAGGGTGCAGGGAGTAGGGTGCGGGATGCAGTGCAGGGTGAGTGGGCGAGGTGTGGGGAGAGTGTGCACAGACAACAGGAGAGGGGAAGCGGGGAGGTGGTGAGCGGGGTGGGGATGGGGATGAAAAGTGCGCCATGGAGGGGAAAAGGGGAGTAGGGAGAACAATGGGATGGCGAAGAGGGGGGGGGGTTAGGGGGCATCTGAAATGAGTGACAGAGACAGTGAACATTTGGCTAATTACTTCAGGTGTGTTAACCTCCTACCTCCCTTTTTCTTCTTCAACATTTGCAATGTTTTGTTGGCTTTGGGTGGGGTGGGTGGGGTGGGTGGGGTGGTTTTTTTCTCAAAATGACCATGCTTTATTTTATTGTTGCCATTTTGCAAACACAATTGCATCGTCTGTAGCTAGTCTGTGTTGGTTTAGTGTTATTCATGTCTGTGGTTTCCATATTTATGCTTTTGTACGTGTTCTTAATTAATTTAATTGAAAATTAAAGTTAATTGTTATTCACTGGTTTGCGAAGTTCATTTCCCTGGGAAGATTCCATTGGTTCTTATACATTCAGGAACGCACCTCCTTTGTGTACAGCGGACTCACTTCAGGTCTACAACCGTTGTGAACCCAGCAATCGGTACAGTTGACAAGAAACTGTTTTAAAACTGCGTAGTCCGATGGAAGCATCAGATTTTCAAAATCAAAACACTTCCCTAGGCTGGATATGGGTGCATATATTAAGGATAATTTTCTGCATAGAAGGGGATACTAAGTCAATTTAATAGAACATGTTGCTGTTGAAGCTGATGGTGTCAGAATTTGTACATGCTTGCCGAAATCAATTTAGGATGCTTTAATTTCAAGTGTCTCCAGAGTTAAACATTTACAATAAAAGTGTCTTCAAACTAAGGTAAAGTAGATTATAAGAACGACTGTATTGTACTGCTCTCAAAACATGACAACAACTCAAAACCATCGGACTATGCATCTGTTAGCTGGCTCCCCCCTTCAACCACCTCCACCCGCCCCTCTCCTCCCTACCTGACCACGCCACCTGGTCCAATCGAACACCGCCTTATCTTAGTGCATCGCACAATCGCTAGTCCCCTCATGAATGGGTGTATAAGAGTGCGTGAGGTGGGATGGAGGGGGGCGTACTGGGGGCTGGGAGGTTTATGGGGCGGGAATGAATGGATGGGGTGCCATGGAGTGGGACAATGGGGGCCAGAACACACCTGTGATCTCGGCAGGTTCTGTGTAAGCCGGAAGGGCTGGGGTCGGACGGTCAAAGACACACAGTCACAACACTGCCCTTCACACTGCGTGCACGCCGACACGGGGGAAGCGACACTAACAAACTGCCACCAGAACTTCCGGGAACTTCTGCTGAGAAAAGAAGCTATATATACTGTCTTTGAGCAAAGGGTTTCTATAGTTCCAATGTTCAATCCATTTCTTTGTTGTTGTAAGTACATACATGTACTACATCCTATATACTATGTACTGCATACTATATACTATGTATTGTATACTATATGATATATACTATATGCTATTTGCTATATGCTATATCCTATATATTAATACTAGGCCCCTATATACTACATACTATATATTATAATGATATATAATATATACTATATAATATATACCATATGTAAAACATACTATATCTATTTTATATGTGTATATATTATGTACATGTATCTATATTATAATATATAGTAAGTGACCATGGAGACGCAGCCCTTACCAACGGCCGGTGCTGCACATGATGGCGACCACGCTGTTACTAA
The DNA here is from genome assembly GCA_030323885.1 of Branchipolynoe longqiensis. NCBI lineage: Eukaryota > Metazoa > Annelida > Polychaeta > Phyllodocida > Polynoidae > Branchipolynoe > Branchipolynoe longqiensis. The sequence continues at coordinate 59,066,412 of CM059190.1, read as the reverse complement.
CATTTCGAGTTGTTCTGGAAAGACATGATGCCAACACTAATCATAATAAGTAAAACCTCTCTAAATCGACGGGCCTTGGAACCGACTTTAAGAGGTTCATTTAGGGAGGTGGTCGGGTTTAGGAAGTTAGAATATGGCTAAGCTAGTGACAACTATCGGCAGTATTTGGAACCACTCTAGAGGGGTCGTTTCCCTAACTGCCTATAGTGTCAATGCTATATCTCCATAAAGAATGTTTGGAAAAATAATAAAATACTTGATTATATTCATATATTCATATCGCAACATGCGTCAAGCTCTTATCCTTATAATATATATATTTGCTAAGATAACTATATTGTATTTTACTTCTGCGTTTCACCGCCACTCTCTTCATCTGTATTAAACCCCACCAGTGAAGCTAGTGACATCTGTCGGCAGACTCTGGAACTACTCTAGTCCGGCAGTTTCCAGCTTAACTGGTGGGGTCTATTGTATTGTTGAGACCCAAATAAAGCGGTCAATATAGGGAAGTGGTCGATCTGTAGAGGTGGTCGGTTAGAGAGGTTTTACAAATACAACTATATTAGGATCTAATTCGCCATTGAAACTAACTATCGATTTCCCAGACACAATTCTGCAAGGAGTGGATGACATTCTTCATGATTGTCGGGTCGAAATAAAAAGACAGAAAACAAAGTTAAGATCAACGTATTCAGATTCTATACCGAACAATGAAGGCCCGCTCGTGTTTTAAGATGAACTCACTGGACCATGGCGAAGCTGGTTGAATAAAATAAGTCAACCTGAAAGATAAGAAAGGTTCCGATTGAGGCTTCCTATTTTCACCGAACCTTACCGCCTTAGGGTAGATTCTGATAATTCATATTAAATGCCTGAACTGACGAGGAAAATGCTCAATTGAACTGAATAAATCTATAACTCGTTTAAGAATGTGACCTTGCGGTGAAATGTCATTATCTCTCTCCAATGAGGCAATCTTTGCAATTTATTTAATGACAGTAATAACTCTAGCAATTTGTTTTATTATGAAGTAGTCATTGCTGGGGTGGGGGGGGGGGGGGACTAGATATGCAAGTACTGCAGGAGATGGTTATTCACCCACATAGTTGTAAGTACCGGACGGGGTGGTTTAGTGGTTAGGGCACCTGCTTCCTGTGCGGCAAATGGTGGGTTCAATTACTAGCCGAGTCAAACCAACGACTTACCACAATAAGCATAGTACCGAATGTTAGTCTAACCGCATTGCTAGAATCCTATCGCAAAGTTGCAATTAACCATATCGCAATGGTTCAGGCTCAATCAATCCCAGCGGTGAGATATCCCAGTAGGGCAGCACTATCAAGCGTCCATGAGGTTACTCTATCACAACGAATCGGATATGACCACATACGCTGGTAGGAGGTACATACAACACCAATAAACCAAGACTTTCACAGTCAACAGATCTCTGTGTCTGCTCCGTCCTGATTGAGACTCATCGGCACCTGGCGCTTGACAATACTAGGATAGTTTCAGTGTCAGGATAGTGTACCTGTTTGCACTGACCTCTCAGGCAAGGGGCCAAAGAGTCAGGTGCATTGGATAGGGTGATTGTCTCAGGGAGCCTGGGTAGTATAATGGTTAGCATGGAAGTTAATGGCAAGCAATGTGGAATCGAATCCTGCTCTAGGCACAATATTTCCCATTGACATCAGTCCCACGATAAAAACACGACTGGGAGAGAGATCGCAGGCGACATGGTACTACAGTGTGGCAGCACTATGAAGTCACTCTGCGCGTACTGGTTCTGTTCTGAGGACGCAAAACCTCAATTGCTTACTATAAATGTTATTGGGTTAGTGATGCTTAGAACCAACTGGATGGCGTTGTTTTCCTTGGCTGAATGGTGCAGACCCAGAAGTACCTACTGAAATGAACCATGTTTCTATGCCATTGTTGTACAGTGATATTAATATACTGTTTGTGGATATGCTGTAAACACAATACCATTCTGTTTCAATTTTCAAAAGAACCTGCTGGTCTTTGTTGTCACAAATTCGACTGGGCTGCAGCACTGATCATACCAATATAAGCGAACCTGAGTAGTGTATGTATATGTACATAAAATATGTGTGTATATATGTATATATATATATATATTATATATTATATATATGTACTTGCTATCAGGGCATGTGAGCAACCGACACCAGGAGGCAACAGTAACTAACTGCCGGAACAAAGAAAACGAAATATAATAATAATAATAACAACAACAATAATGATACTAATAAAATAATGAAAACAACAACACTAATGACTGAGTGGCTTCCTTATGTATATCCACATATGTATATATACCTACACTGCGCGTGTGTAGAGCCTCGTTCTGACACTGTGCGCGCATAGACACTGTGCATGCGCGTACCTACCCTGCGCGCATGCGTAGTAGAACAGACTGCGTGACATGTAAACCACAATGCGGATAAGAATCAACGACACCCCTATCTGAGCCCACGCCTATGAGTCCACCACATCTGTGTTCTATACAAACTTGGCGTAGTTTTATGCGTTCCTGTAGATAGGCAAACCTACTTCATTCTGAATTAAATCCCACGCTGATTACAGGGATTATTGTCCCGAGACAAGTAGAAAGGAGCCATCTGACTCCAGTAATGCCTTGTTGGGTGTGAACTTATCTAAAGTAAACTTAAAGCTGCATAGTCCGATGAAGCATTACATTTTCAAAACCGAAACAAGTATCTCAATTTAATTCTATATATCTAACTTAAATACTGGTGCACTTATTAAACATCTGTCACCATATAGAAGGGAACACGGAGGCAATTTGATAGAACCTGTTACTGCAGAAACCCATTGTGTCAGAGTTTTGGCAAGCTTGTCAAAACTAATTTTGCTTGTTTGCACTTCAAATATCTCAAAAGTTAGCTATTTAAAATAGAAGTTTCTTCAAGTGAAAGTAGGGTAGATTATAATGATCACCCTCATATGTTTATCTCAGTAAATGACAGAAACTCAAAACCCATCGGACGATGCAACTTTAAGTAAGGTAGATTATAACCACCAATTTATTATATTTATCGTTGTTTTTGATTTGGGGGAGCTTTCAGTTGTGTTGTCGCGCCGACGGCTGCAAATCTAATGGCTGGCACACACCTACCGTCTGTGCGCACCCACCTACCGTTTACGATCTAAAACTGCCCGTTTCGCGCACAAAAATCGCTATGTGTGCGCTCCCCGCGCACACCTAGCGATTGCGATTCGCGCATAAAACCTCAGTTTTAGGGCTAAAACCGGCCGATTACGATTGCGATTCGCGATTCGAAAAATGAATCGGTCCGTTTTCAGTTTTAAGCGGGTCGGGTCGGGTCGCGAGTTTTAGTGCGCGAATCGTAAACGGGAGGTGTGCGCCAGCCATAATGCACTGTTTGGGCACAGCCAAGGTGGTCCCCTGCGGCCGGGAGTTGGCTTCTGCAAGTGGTTAGTGGTCGGAGACTTCAGGAGGGGAGCGTGGGCGTGGGCAGGTGGGAGGGCGGGCGGGGCAACGCAAAGGTTTGGAGAGGAAAAAGTAATCTAGGAGCCCAACCCCAGTCCTCTAAGAATGTCGAGGGAGCTTGGTTGGTATAGTTTTACACCCCAGCAATACCTCAGGCCATACAGGACGGGCACCGACTTGTGTCAGTGTACACTCATGGTAACTTTATAGTGCTGCATCACTGGGAGATCAGGCTGCCTGCACCATGCCTTGATATCCCATTCAGTCACATTATCCTGACACTGTGTGACCAGTCCTTGTCCCAACCTAGGAACACCAAGCGCCAGGCAGCGACAAGTATATTTATCTCAGAAATTGACAGAAACTGAAAATCATCATACTGTGCAACTTTAGAGAGTATAGAGTAGACACCACTGCTCCAGCTCAGTGACATTTATTGTGGGTTTAAAAGGGGCGGTGGGGGGTAGCTTCCCACAAATGGCAGCTTCCCACAAATGGCAGCTTCCCACAAATGGCAGCTTCCCACAAAGGGCAGCTTCCCACAAATGGTAGCTTCCCACAAATGGCAGCTTCCCACAAATGGCAGCTTCCCACAAATGGCAGCTTCCCACAAATGGCAGCTTCCCATAAATGGCAGCTTCCCACAAATGACAGCTACACACAAAAGCCAGCTTCCCACAATTGGCAACTTCCCACAAATGGCAGCTTCCCACAAAAGGCAGCTTCCCACAAATTGCAGCTTCCCACAAATGGCAGCTTCCCACAAATGGCAGCTACCCACAAAAAGCAGCTTCCCACAAATGACAGCTTCCCAGAAAATGCAGCTTCCCACAAATGACAGTTTCCCACAAATGGCAGCTTCCCACAAATGGCAGCTTCCCACAAATGGCAGCTTCCCACAAAAGGCAGCTTCACACAAATTGCAGCTTCCCACAAAAGGCAGCTTCCACAAATGGAAGCTACCCACAAAAAGCAGCTTCCCACAAATGACAGCTTCCCACAAATGGCAGCTTCCCACACATGACAGCTTCCCACAAATGGCAGCTTCCCACAAATGGCAGCTTCCCACAAAATACAGCTTCCTACAAATGACAGCTTCCCACAAAATGCAGCTTCCCATAAAGGCAGCTACCCACAAAAGGCAGCTTCCCATAAAGGCAGCTTCCCGAGCCTCTCTCAATCACGTGGGATTTTAGTGATATGAATCATACTATAAGCAGAGAATTTAATTCATAAATATGTGTGAACATTTTGTTTATAAGATTTGATGCACAGCTGTATATATAGTATATATCATACGCATGTGTATGTGTATATAGTGTATATATATACATATACTCATAGATAGTTGGGGTGGCCGTCAATATATATATATATATATATATATACCATATTGCATTTATACTCGTATAATGAGTTATAATCACATATGTATATACATATTTATTTACATATATCCATTGGCGACCACCACGGTATATTATATATATATATATATATATATATATATATATATATATATATTGGCACCCACCCTGCCTTCCCACGCTTTCAGAAATGCACTAAAATAACCGACAAATGCCCTTGGGCTTATTTTGCTTTCGACTTGCAACAGAATGCAACTGCATTTTGACCGGTTTATTTGAAGTCAAAACACGCTGCTATTTTTATCCACATAATCCTCTCTTATTTCAACACCCAGTGGAATTAGAGAAAATGCAAACAGCGCTCACAATGCTGATATTATCAACTCAAGACCTACCTCTGAATACCGGGTGACTTTCCAAACACAACAGTAGGCTACACGACGTTGGGACTAATCAAATATGGCATAGGGAGCCGACTTGTTTTTGTTGGCGAGAGACTCGGCAAATACAGACAGTTTATTCCTAACATGAATGGAATCGACTTGTGACAACACTGTTTATTTTTCTGAAAGGCAAACAGGAGGAGGGGGGTGGCGCAGTATAGCAAGGCCAACTCTTACTTTACTTCAACATTCCAGTCAAGTTCCATCTGGTTTATTTAGAGTTTTGCACAATAACAACATATAGGGTCACACCAGGACGGGCACAACCATACTTGTTGTTGGATGGAGTTTCACTTATTGGCAACATTATAAGGACCGGTAGCGATTTGCGACAGTGCGCTCATGGAGAATCTATAGTGCTGCCCACCTGGGAGATTAGACTGCTGGCACCATGAACTGATTTCCAATTCAGTCACATTGTCCTGATACTGAGCTAACCAGTCCTTGTCCTATCCTAGTAATGCCGAGTGCCATGCTAGGTAGCGACAGGTATCAATATTGTATGTCATCGGTTTGACTCGACCAGGAATTGAACTCCCTACCTTCCGCAGGGAAATCGTGCGCTCTACCGATTCCGATACCACGTCCGGTGGCACAGACATAGGGAACACTAGATAAAAGATTCACCCCATACTTCCAGTACAGGGGTGAACGACAATGTAGTCTAAATAAGGGCGAAAATAGCTTTAGTATGGAACAAGAAGTAGAATGCCTGGCACCAGTGCCAAATGGTTACTTATATCAGCACAGAGTTGGTGAAATGGGAGAGAATGCAAAAAAGACAAGATGGCAGCCAGAGAACGCCGTTGATTTCACTTTTAAATTGCATTAAAGTATATGTTTTATTATATTTTCCAACTCAAAAGTAGCGGGTAAATATGAAGACATATACAAAGAATAAATGTTGGTTCTTAGATTGTGAAATTAGGCTCTCATAAAGACTCATTTCATTAGCCCGATTTTTCGACCGCTTTTATATAAGGCTGGTCTTCACGTATGTACTACAAGTACTGGGTGACTCTTTTATCTAAGGGAACACGTACATTGATGACAGCTTAATCATGTTACCCACGCCCTAATGATCCACTCATTTGCCACACTCTAAACATGTGCATATATATCATATACACGGCTCGATGCTATTGCAATTATATATAAATGGTATATAACAATAGAGCAAACTGAAGAGAGATAGTGTCCTTGTTTATATTCCCATAATAGATTATAGAGCACATATATGGCGTAGTCTGCACTGACCTCTCAGGTAAGGAGCCACTTAGACAGGTAGGCGTGGGTCTGAAGCAACAGGGAATCCAGGTAGTGGAATGCTTAGCCCGGAATGGAACAAATGTGGGCTCGAATCCTGCTCTGTGCGCAGTGTTTCCCATCTTCACCATCCCCATGAGAGACACACATATAGATTCAGCACTTTACAGATATGCATAGTTATTATAGCAACATTATCTGAGTACTATATCAAAGACAACTTATTTGATCAAAGTCCTCACAGGTGTGATATATAATCGAAGAGAATACCATAACCATACCTATGCACATTATTCAAAACCTGCAGCACAAAATAATACTGTGAGGAGATAATGACAGCTGTTTATCCAAGATGATTATGATAGAACGCTATGAGCGAAGGCCATGAGAGAAATTGATGTGAGAATATAATGGAAGAAGTTTGTGATAAATCCACCTAAGAACATTATGAGAAAAGGTTAGTAGACAAGGTCAGTAGAGAAGATTACGTGAGAAGTTTATTCAAATTTATATTAGAAGTTTATGAGAAAATTACGTCAGAAGTTTACATGAGAAGATTCTGTGACAAGATTCTGTAATAGGGTATGTGAGACGCTTTAGACAGCATATTCCGTAAGATGTTTTTGTGAGAAGAATATGTCAAAGATCCCATAGGAAATGTATGACAGAAGATTGTGTGACAAGATTCTGGGAGGTCATGAGTAAAGATGATATGTGAAAACAGTGTGAGAGGTTATTATAAGAGGGTATGAGAGAACATTATATCAGAAGGTTTTGAGGAGGTATGAGTTACTGCGGCTAGCTATGACAGAAGTGTGCTATCTATGGCAGCAGATATCTGGGATGAACAACCAAGCACAACCAGAAACATAAAATGCATTGCAGCATATAAAAATACACATACGTAAAACAAAACGACCTACCCCAGGAACCAATGGAGACCAGAGCCATTAGATGGTTCTAGCGTGTTACTTGTTACCCATCAAGAATGGTAAGTGTGAACCGAGAAGCTCCTAGGTAACTCTGAGATAAATACGATTGCAAATTGCTAACAAACCATACAAGACAATAAGCCACAAACTAATGGCTGAAGGCAGTGAAGCTGTTCAGCATTGAAAACAAGTTCTATCATGAACGTATATGTTTTGGACAGGGTAAATGAACCAGCAACAACAAAGACGGCAGGCTTCTGTCAGAAAATTATGCATTTATGAGAAGCTATGAGAGAGGCCTATGTGAGAAACGAATGGGGGAAGTCTATGAGAGGTCGAGAGGTCGTGAGAAAATTATGAGAGATTATGAGAAGATTATACCACAAATGTTTCCGAGAAGATTATGAGCTGCTATGATAGAAGATTATGCGAGACAATTGTGTGCCCATGTGACTCAGAAAGGAAGTCAGTCAACCGGTTAAGATCAGTTTGTAGCCATAGCGACATAACATCTCGGTGAACAAAGCTCATCGATGCTACAGCAGGTGGTTCATCCTGGTGAGACGGTTAACCTAGAGGTAGTCAACTTTCACAGATAGGGTGAGCTGTACACACGAACAGTGGGGTATTTGCACATAAACAATTCACCTCGGATAGGATATACGCGGTAAGAAAATAGACCCATAATGAGAACAACAAGCCAACATTTTGTATGGTAAATAAACACGCCTTAGTCAGGTTGACACACATTTCTAGTTTCCTGGTTAGTGCGTCTATTAAAGATAATTTACTGACTTTCAATGTTCAACTAAATATACATATATATATTTATCTATGTATAATAGCACCTGATATTAGGCCGACCCGTCATATATTTCCGTCATTCAGTTTATTTGTTAGAATACATTTACATTTCAGTTTCTACTACTCTGATGATTAAAGTTTGAAAAGTGACGTCACTTAGTGAATAAATTAAGAAAGTAATATGGGACATGAGTTTGTGAGGCCTCTAGAACGTGGATCGCCATTACTTGTGCTTCATTAGACACCAGGGGCGTAGCTAGGCATATGTGCGTACGCCAAAACGTCCACATCGTTTTGTCAACAAAAAAAAGAAATACAAAAATAATAAAGAGAGAGAGAGAGGAGGCATGTAGTAGTCCGGAGTGTCGAAAACTCAAGTCTAAAATGTATAAAATCTGCCAGCTTAAGCTTAAGCGGCCCCCTAAACCCCCTGCCAAAATTAGGAGTACACATCGTTAAAGGTCTAGCTACGCCCCTGGACACCCATCCAGAAACCATCAAGCCTAAAACTCCATGTCGTGCAATAGTTACTTAATATGTATTTCTTGAAGATTTATACAGCCTATCATGGATAAGTCTGAATAGATTTGTTTTCACCATTAGATAGTTGGTGAATAGAAAGCCTGAGCCTACACTTTTACCAAGCAAATGGATTTTTAACCTCCCACAACACATACATGGTGTGATAGCAACTGGCCTTTGATGACACTCTAATTGTAAGTTATACACAGTGGGGGCAATCCAAATTGGCAGAGGTGATGGTATGGGGAATCGAACCACCGATCTTCAGATTGGGAGTCCGACCTAGAAAAAAAGTCAGACACTCTAATCACTTCACCACAGAGAATGCATATGTACCCTATTTATTTGATTCCCAGTCGGGGTTTATTGATTTATAGCCAACCTCTGTGGGGCTTCGAAAAGAAGGTATGTTCCCTTTAGGTATTGCCATTTGCATTACAGTCTCCCATAAGCCGCACGACAGTGGCGACCCCTGCCGCCTTAGCCGCAACTCAGATGGCGCCAGTCTCAGCCAATCACCAATCACCATCTCACAGCCGCTCAGCGCGCATGCTCACAGGACACGCTAATCGGCTTTAGCTGGTTGCCTTTCGGCAGTGGCGGTGTAGCCCGGGGCCCAGCGTACCTCGGGGACACAGCGACGGTCCCAGTGGATTGTGGGGAACAAGGGTTGCATATGGTGGGGTTGGAAGCTGTAGGTTCTGTTCCACCTGATGTCAGCTATGGGGTTGAGACTCTGGCCTACTTGCAATACACCCTATAGAGCACGAGGTAAATAGATGAGTTCAAGTCTATCCAGGCCCTCCCCCCGCACTTGTGCCTCAATCCCATATCGTGCAACATATTTTAATACATATGAACCGCGGGTATGATAACTGGCTCTTTTACAGGTATGTTCTCACCAACTGTATACATAGTCCAAGGAAACTACCAATAGAATTTGTTCAAATTTGTTTAAATTTTCTTATCAGGAACATGTGTCTGTTATATTCACTGCACACTGAATATATCCCAAGAGCTTCTCCGATCCAGTGGTTCGAGTTTCTGGGAGCGAATTAATATCCTTTTCCGGTTCTGAGAAATACACGCCCCCTGCTCAAGTAAAACAAATAAATGGGAAATGACCTTTCTACCTCAAGGGACCACCCTTATAACGGTAGGCCTAAACCATGTCCTAGACCTCGTTTGTTGGTGTTTGTCTTCATAGCTGGTGCGGAAGAATACCTCGCTAACTTTTCATGCGAGTTCGGAGGAGATCTAGCTGTGTTCATGTCTAGATGTAATATCCATGAATGGCAATCTCTGCCCACATGTTAAATACCCGTGGATCACAGCCAATAGGGTATTTATGTTGTTCACCAGATCTCAATACAAGCCGCCATCATACCGGACAAAGTAACAAAACATGGCTAGTTACACATTCTTTTCCCCAGATACCCTACTTTACACCCCCCACCCCCACCCAGCACTACTCCTCTGGTCCCCTAGCCTTCTCTCTATGTCCCCTCCCCCCCCCCCCAACTGCCCGTCCACTGTCTCTCATCAACTCCCTCTCGAGCCTTCCCATTCCCCACTCCATCCCTCCTCTTTCTCTTTCCAAATACTCGACCTCCTCGTCCCCATCAGCACCTATGTGTCCCCCAAAAATCCTCGCCCACTGTTATCTATTCCTCACCCAACTGTCCCAAGTTACCTTCCACCACGTTGACCGCCTGGAGCATTCCTAGACCTTACACCTTTCCCACCGCCTACACCCCACCATCTACACCATCTACACCACCTACGCCACCTACACCACCTACACCATATACACCACCTACACCACCTACACCACCTACATCACCTACACCACCTACACCACCTACACCATATACACCATATACACCACCTAGACCACCTACACCACCTACACTACCTACACCACATACACCACCTACACCACATATGCCACCTACACCACCTACACCACCTACACCACCTACATCACCTATACCATCTACACCACCTACACCACCTACACCACCTACACCATCTACCCCACATACACCACCTACACCACCTACACCAGCTACACCACCTACACCACCTACACCACCTACACCAGCTACACCACCTACACCATCTACACCACATACGCCACCTACACCACATACACCACCTACACCATCTACACCACCTACACCACCTACATCACCTACACCACCTACACCACCTACACCACCTACACCACCTACACCATCTACCCCACCTACACCACCTACACCACCTACACCACCTACACCATCTACACCACCTACACCACCTACGCCACCTACGCCATCTACACCACATACGCCACCTAGACCACCTACACCACCTACACCACCTACACCACCTACGCCACCTACGCCACCTACACCACCTACACCACTTACACCACCTACACCATATACACCACCTACACCATCCACACCATATACACCACCTACACAATCTACACCATATACACCACCTAAACTGCATACACCATCTACACCACCTACACCACCTACACCACCTACACCACCTACACCACCTACACCACCTACACCACCTACACCACCTAAACTACATACACCACCTACACCACCTACACCACCTACACCATCTACCCCACCTACACCACCTACACCACCTACACCGCCTACACCACCTACACCACCTACACCACCTACACCACCTACACCACCTACACCACCTACACCACCTACACCATCTACACCACCTACACCATATACACCACCTACACCACCTACACCACCTACACCACCTACACCACCTACACCACCTACACCACCTACACCACCTACACCACCTACACCACCTACACCATCTACCCCACCGCAGCATGCACCCTAACCTCAGCCTCTCTCTCAAAAATACCCACCATCCCCATCACACACCAAGATCTGCCTTTCTCCAAATCCCCCTCCATCACTACGGTCCCGCCCCTCTCCCCATACCCTCCTTCATCAGACGCACACCTCTGCCTTTCTCAACATCCCCCTCCACTAGTACCGCCCTGCTCCGCTCTCCAAATCCCCCTCCATCACACGCCCAGCCCTCTGCATCGCTCCAAATCCCCTTCCACTTCCCCCCACCTTCTCTCCACACTTTCCTTAGCAATCTGTGGGCGCCTCATACCAATCGCCTCCCCATCAGGCAGCGTCGAACCGTGACCGGGCCGGCCATGGAGGCGGGACACAGGAGGAACAATGGTGATTAGGCTCCATCACCCCGGGTCCCTCCAGTACCTCCGCGCCGCCTCTGCAATCTGCCCCCAAGTGTCAGCCCGCCGAACTATTCCCCCCACCCACTCCCCAGTGGGTGTCGCCATGGGGGCGCTTCACCAAGGCATCACCGCATCCACAGCCAGATCAATGTGCCAAATTATTAGCGTATACAACATAATATATTACAATATATAATATCTGTCAAATATGCAATATGTGTAATATATGTAATATGTATAATAGATATAATATGTATAATATATATATTATATATATATAATATACATAGTATATATACTATATATATATTATATATATTATATATATACTATAGATTATATATATGAGACTGTCTCAAAAGGTGCTAAGCAATATGGGACAAAACTGTGTACATTGTAGCGATCAACATACTATCTGCTTATGCATTTGCTCAGGATAAACTGATTTGTTTTTTACATGATGCTTCATAATCGAATACATATTGATTTGTGTTTTCAGTGTAACCGTTTCTGTGCTGTTTTGTGTCAATCATTACAATGGACAAAAAAAAGAGGAGTTATCACCTTTTGAAACAAGCTCATATATATATTACACATATTATATGTATTATATATATTACATATATTGCACATATTGCATATATTACATATATTATATATTGTAATATATTATGTCATATACACTAATAATTTGGTGCATTGATCTGGCTGTGGATGTGGTGATGCCTTAGTGAAGCGCCCCCATGGTAACATACTATATATAATATATATAATATATATATCATATAATATATATTTGATATAATATATAGTATATGATCTTGTATATAATATATTATAAAAAAATATATATATTATATATATATTATATATATATAATATCTATAAAAATATAATATGATATCTATAAAAATATAAAAAATATAATATATAATATACCTAATATATATCATACATATATAATACAATTCCACTGTGCGAGTTACAGTATTTGCGGCACTGGTAGCGGGGTGTGTGTGGAGGCGCCACCTGTCCCACAGTGAAAAAGGGTCACCCATAAAGTAGTACACAACATATATGGGTGATCAATATAGGGAATCTTCGCTTATGCACCTCTATACTCGCATAACTTGTATACATCACATATAATATATGTAGGTGATTATGGTGATACATCAATATAATAAAACTCAGATTTCATCTTTTGAGGTAGTAGAAATTAAAATGTTCAACTATTGCAACAGTTCGGCGAAATATGGATTTTTTCCGCACGTCTTAGTCCAGTGGCGGGCAGGCGGGCTATGATACGCGTGCTAGTGACTGATACGCCGCCCTGGTGTCTCGTGAGTGAATTAGGGATGTTAGCTAGCCAACATCACCAATTCACTACACGAGACACAACACGATATATGTATATTTGGAACAGATTTATTTATCTGAAACAATTAAAAGGTAGCTCGAGGAGCAGCAAACTCGTGGTGGCGACAGTGGCCCTCGTTCATGATCGAAGCATGCAACAAAGTCTAGTGAAACGTCGTGTATAGATATGTATATTTCGAACATAGGCAGCTTGGGCCTCTTAGTCTTGGGAGACAGTATTACACTCAGTTTTATAGTTGCTTGTAGGTTCTAATCTGGAATATACACATAGTATTGTAACATATCGTAAACAGTAATCAATCCGGTCGGAACGCCTCGGCAGCGCTCAACCCAACAATCTTCCGAGCGCTGCCGGGGCAACACTGACGTGCAGGGCGCCTAGATATGCGTGTACAGAGGCACTTCGCCAGGTACCTGCGGCCATTATGGTGTCCAGTGTCAAGCCTTCACCTTGACAGGCCTGAGCAGCACCTCTGCGTAGCCCATGGAGAGTAAAACCTGTGTCTCTGCCTAGAGCCATGAAGGAGGCCATAGTCAGTGCACGTTTCAGGACCGGAAGGGACAAGGGAAGGCCTGACGGCAGCATGAAGGCTGGAGCACTAGGGTAGGCAGGTATTATCGCGTATCTTTCCCAGGCTCTGACTGGGCAACATGCGGATCGCGGGAGGGCAGGGAGGCGAAAGATTATAGGGGGGGCGGAGGACGGGCGGGTTTTGGTGGATCTTAGTACTACCATTAGGTTATTCCCATCTACATAAATGTCCTTGTGCCTTAAGACATGAGTCATAATAGTATTGGGCTCGACAGAGGCGGGAACCAGATTTCCTTGTCTTACGAAGGTAAGGTAGCCTATTATGAGAGCTGCAATGATAACGTTAGGAGCTGGGCTTAAGCTCAGGAGGTATTCTATTATCGCCTTGAATTCGGAGGGAGTGATCGGGGTAGCTCTAGTGACTGTGTGGGGGCTAGTTTTAAATATACCGGATTTATATAATTTAATCTCAGGTGCATCAAACGCGGTGGCAGACCCGGGGCCTGCTGCCACCCAGAGTTTTACTGAACTAAAATAGTTCATGATAGCACCAGGCGATTTAAGGCGGTCATTGAGGAACATGAGAAACGACAACAGGACGTATACCGACGGGTTTTGACAATCTATAGTGTGCTGCATGCAGAAGTCTATATAGAGTTTGACATGAGCAGCCTTGTTCTTCCACGTGCGCGGCGCTAGCGCGAGGACATAGCTGTCCAGCAGTCTCTGATGGTGCACTATCGAGAATCCTGGAAGATAGAGCCAAAAAATTACTATCTTCCGAACCTGAGTATCATAGTTTGCATTTTAAGATCTTAAGGGATATCAATAGCCTAATTTCTTGCAGGCCGCGAGTTTGACACATATTCAGGGCTGACAATTTGTGGGCTTTATCATGTGGGGCTCTGCTGAGAGCGTCTGCTAGAATCAGTTCTTTACCTGGTTTATGTAAGATGACAAGTTCACAGTTTCTAGTAGCTGTGATTAACCATAGTTGTCTTGCGCATGCACAGAGAATTTTATCTTTACCGCGACCTGAGTCTAGAACTTGTTGTGAGGCAATATTATCTGTATTAACAACTATAGTGAAATCATGTGGGTTCGGTGGAAGCAGATTAGTTACAGCGTGTACCAGATTAAGGGCTTCAAGTTGTGTAATCAGTAGGTTTTGTTCACATAATTCTGAGTCGTATTCAACACTAAAGTAATGCGTTGGAGAGGAATGCCCCACCCGCCCTTCAGCTGTTGAGTCACACTCAATAACCCATTCTTCTCTCGGGGCAGAAGGTAATAACTGTATACAGTTATAACTATTTGCGAAAATTTTAAACCACTCAAGGTCTCTTAGTAATTCTTTGTCGAAAACATGCTGACCTACATATGGTGACGCTCTAAGTGCGGCCAGGACCCTATTTGTAAATCTAACCGCCGGCTGGATACATTTTGAGAGGTGGTGTAACTTCCCCGCTAAACTCTGTAACTGTTTTCTCGAAGCTGTAATCTTTCCTTCCCACAGTAAGCACTCCTCTAATACTTCAGTTACTTTTTGTTCAGGCAGAGTAACAGTCATGGTAAACCGAATCAACTAGAAAGCCTAACCAAGTTATTGGAAGTCACCGGGGGGGGGGTACATTTTTCTACAGCCAAGTCTAAACCTAAGTCGGCTGATAATGTGTTAAAGTAGTTAAATGCGTCTCGTGCTTTCTGTTCTGTTGCCTCTACCCCTATGAAGTCGTCTAAATAACATAATGAGAAAAAACCTGCTCGTCGTAGTAACCAAACTACGGCTCTAGTTAGTGCGGGCACAAGCAAGTGCTGAGGTTCTACAGCCGAACGGAGGCGCAAATGTCGATATAAATACTTCCGTTAAGTGGAAATTCCTAATAGTGGGACGGAAAGGGGACATACTCTGAGTTGGCGATATGCTCTGGCTAAATCGCCTCCCCACATCCAGGCGTTGGGACGAGCTTAATTAATCGGTCAGATAATGTAGAGACTGAGGGTAGACAGAAATTAAATGGACGCCCCAAGTAGAATCCTCTGACAATTCCTGCATTAACGCTCTTCCCTTTCGGGAAGCTAAGATCAATTATTATCCTTTTATCTGTAGAGCTCTTCTTAGGTCTGGTCATTCATCGGGCTGATTTGACACCATGGAGAAAATGGAGGGGAGGAGAAAGGGCCCAGTAGTGGCTCCATGATTGAGCTCGGTACGTGATAAACTTGTTAATATGAACATCCGCATTTGCTGATTTTGCGTGATTCCTAAGGGTTGGGACTGGGATCATTTTTTGATGTGTAATCAAGGGGGCCATCCAAATTCTAGGTGTTCGAACTAACAGGACATCAGGATAGTCCAACAGTACTGCTCGCCCATCGAGGAATGTTCAGACCGGACGGAACACGAGATTTTTGCTCCCATAAAATTTGGTAACCCAGTGACCCGTAACTTTATCAAATATGTCTCGATATATATCACATGCCCCGAACCCATGGTTGATCTACCGAAATTCGGCCAGAAATCTAACAGTGTTTTCTGATATTGTAGGGGGGAGGGCGGGAGGGACAAAATCTGACCTAGTGGGAACTGCTGAGGTTAATTCAACTTCTAATGGGTCGTCGAACCAGTCAAAGGTTGGCATATCTAAATCGGTTGTCTCATTACTTACAGCATTTGTGTGAAGTGTGCTTATCTGTACATTGGATGAGGAAACATTATTATCAACAAGTACTGGTAAATCAGCAACAATTCTAGACATACTATCATTATCTTTTCTTTCATGTTCATTATCAGATACGGGGGCAGCTTTACAAGTATACTCAGATGGTAAGTTCGGGTCGTAATTATGAGTGACATTTTTATCAGCAGCTGATATAGGCAAGAGGCGGTAACAGGGTCAGGAGTGCTAATCGTGTGTGAACCATGTTTAACAGTTGTAAAGTCAGATGCATTATGAACTATATTTAGCTCATTGTTCACCACAGAAATTGAACTCACATCGTTATTGTTAGCTGCGGTCTCGGATGTTTTCTTGTCTAAGAAGCGTCTCTTTTTAAGACAATCTTGCTCACGGTGAATTAAGATGCGCTTAAACCTGTAAGCGCACCATGCGCATATATGCGGGGAACGATCAGGGAGAGGCGCCATGTGTTGCAGTAAATCCACAGTCTTTACCCCAATTCCACAGATAACATGGCTTCCGCTCTGTCTCTCTAGTGTAGTCTTCCCTCTCTGAGTACTAGGGGACGGGTTGATGCCGGAAGAAGCTGCCGCAACGGCAGTGCACCTGGGGTCCGGAGCGCTAGTGTGTTCGTCGCGAGGGCAGGGCGTGAGGGTAGGCGAACTCGAGAAGAGGCGGCTCTAGATTGAAGCGTCCTTACAGCTTCGGTACAGATGTCGCGCTGGACATCTTTAATCGCGTGAAGGATCCGCCCAGGCCGTCCCAAGCCGACCATCCGCTATCATCGCAAACACTCGTTCCGACCAACGTCGGCAGGTCGGCCAAGTCCCAGGTTATGGCCATGAGTGCAAGATCTTTCTCGTGTTGCAATATCGACGGGATAGAAAACTACCGGACAAGTCAGGTTGTTCAGTCAGGAGACGAATGGCAAAAGAAATATTCCGCCCAAGTTGCCTCCCCTAGAGCGATCTTCTTACACGCCATCCCCCCTCGTAATTAAATGATGGGGAAAACAGTTCGTACCTGGTGGCCTTTGCAGTGCTTGGACGTTGTCCATCATTGAAGTACGGCCGCGCACGGGCAGTCTAGGTTGTGGCATCTGGAACATGGGAGGAGCCAAAGAAAGACTGAGGGAAGTAGCCACCAGGTACTTGAGCAGAGTGAGTGTGAAGTGAAGCTCCTTGACCTGGTCTGTCAGGGGCCCAGCTTCTCCCGTACGGAGACTGAGATGGAACCCTATGTTGACTTTGGGACGGCTGCGCCTGAGACCCATCTCGGACGGCAGGATCATGTGGAATCCAGGTTGATGATCCATCTGTAGCCCTGGAGACAGACGGAGGACACCTGCCGGGGCCTCGTCTAGTAGTAGAGCGACTCGGGCGATGAGAAGGAGATACTGGACTAGACTCAGTCGGTCTGGTGTAGTCGGCAGGTGAAGACGTCGGCTTGCAGGTGGGAACAACCGGATGCGGCCGCCAAGCGCTCTAACACTTCAAGTCTCGCTAGGACTGATCTGGACACACTGCCCACAGAGGAAAGAGAAGGGAGTAGGAGTCACCATCTGAAGACGGAACAGGAGGAACAGGAGCTCGAACAGACGCCTGTCGCGGAAGGGCTGGACGACGAGGTAGAAGAAACCGTGGCGGGACGACCCCGGCGGCTTCCGTGTAGGCGGCATTGTAGTCAGAATCCGCGCACGGATTTTTCCGCACGTCTTAGTCCAGTGGCGGGCAGGCGGGCTATGATACGCGTGCTAGTGACTGATACGCCGCCCTGGTGTCTCGTGAGTGAATTAGGGATGTTAGCTAGCCAACATCACCAATGCTCGCCAATTGGGTATTTAGCAAGCCGAGTTGATGTTCAACATTAGTTATTACATTATATCGGATAAGGGTGAGTGAGTTAGTGCAGTGAGGTATGTGACTGGTGGCGTTTTGTGAGTAAGTGCCGCCCTGAATTCCACCCAAATTGAGGTCCGGGGCGGGATGCCGGCAGCCAGGCAGGAGAGGAGAGATGGGGTAGGAGTGAGGGACTGGGGGTCTGACGGCTGTCCGGGGATCTGACCCGACGGTGTATGACCCCCGGAGATCACCCGGCGCCCGGAGTCAGGCCGGAGTCAGGCCGGAGTCAGGCCGGAGTCAGGCAGGAGTCAGGCCGGAGTCAGGCCGGAGTCAGGCCGGGACCAGGCCGGGACCAGGCCGGCCGGAGTCCCGCCATGGCGACCCGGTCAGAAATCACAGCTCTTTTATTAATGCGCCCGGAGCAGGGCCCGTGTCACGATATAGAACCGGCCCCTCGAAATGTTCTCCCCTCTGGCGAATAGATTCAGAAATAAAACCTCCCCCCCCCCCTCCTTTTGAAATAGAATCGTCCCGACCCGCAAAATGAAATGCCCACCTTTAAAATATTTGTCTGCTTAAAATGCTCAACATTTTACTAATTTTTTCTCATGGTCTTTCGATTTGATCTTATATATGATATTAGTAAATATGCATCTACGTGATTAATTATGTAATTTTCATTTGGGGTCAATGGGGAAACAGCTTTGGCTACATTTGTCCAGCAGTTTCCAAACTTCCTTTGTTAAGCATTTCTGTGTTCACATGGTGTTATTGTACACATGTATATAATATATATATATATATATACATATATCTTATATATATGTTTACAGAAATTGTGAATAAATTTCAGTTTCACATCTATATCAATCGATCAATAGTTCCGTCCTCTAGTCGAGGGTTGGATACAATGGTTCTCCACTTGTCCCGATGGTGTGCTGTTCTGATAGACTGTTAATAATTCAAGCCTGTCCACTGTGAAATATTTGTAAACCATGATGTTCTTGGTCTCCCTCTCCCTCTGCTGCCATTCACCTTCCCTTCCAACAATGTACGGAATATATTGAACTCTGACGAATGATTTGGCCAAAATAAATAAATTTCTTTGTCTGTATAGTGGCAAACAAGCGTTTCTTATTTTTAATTTTTGTGAGAACTTCTTTGTTGGTGATCTTCTTTGTCCATGATATTTTCATCATCCTTCGATAAGTCCACATCTCAAATGCTGCTAAACGTTTGTACATTTTCTTAGAGATTGTCCATGTCTCAGCCCCATACATTAGAGTAGACCACACATAACACTGAAGAATATGCTTCCTTGTATGTATTAATATCTTACTTGATGTTAACACTCTATACATTTTGGAGAATGTTGTTCGGGCTATTGTTATCCTTCTCTTAATTTCTTCCTCACATCTCCCATCATTTGTAATCTTTTGTCCGAGATATATGAATTTGGATACTTGTTCTATGTTTGTGCTATCTATGGATGGCACAAACATCTATATATGTAATGCACATTTTCGGCAGTACAGTGAGTGGCAGTTACAGTGTGAAGTGGGTGGTGTTGCCACGATCGGAGGTGTGGTTGACTAGCCTGGAGCAGTATATGACTAACTAGTCCATACTTCAACACTCGATGACTGAGGGGAGTGCTGTGGAGCAGGGGGGATATTCCGGACTATTATACTCGCATAATTCTTATACAGCATATATATATGTGTATGTATGGAAATATACTGGCAGTTTTTTATTTCGAAATAAAATCTACAAGGCAATTCTATTTTGAAATAGAATCGCCGTTCCGGGATTTTCTAGAGGGGGCCGACATATTTCGCGGCACAGGCAAATTGGAGCACTGGCAGAGGCAAAACGCAAGTTTACCAACGACGCGCTTTTACGGATCTCAGGGGCGTGGCTTTATTATGTACCCATTAGGCCATATCCACCCCGTCCCCAGACACACTCCCTCAGCACCAGCTCCAATAGCCAATGACTGCATACACAATGCGCTCAATGCTCTCTGGGAAATCAAGAGGATTCCGGTTCAGGTGAGGGAAATCAGTGGGACTGACAGAGATTTGAATGACAGAGTTGCTCGACTGATTCGCGTGCAGCCGGTTGTGTTCAAACCCCGGCCGAGTCAAACCAATTGTAAAGTCACCGGCAGACGACTTACAATGTTTAAGTCAATGATTTTGGTCTAGTGGTCTCTACATACCACATAGTGTTGTCATCCAACAATGAATCAAGAAATCGTGATAAGAAAATTTCAAAGGTGTCAGTCCCCAAGGTAGCAGAAGGTAGTTTCCACCCCTTACTAGCAGCTGTTTTAAACCGTTGGCAATATGCCGCCACTGTCTCATGCTCATTCTGTACCATAGTCATTACTATACTTTTTAAATGAGTTTTTTCATCTGCAGTTAACAAAGTCTTAGCAATTTCCTCTTTGATATCATCCCATGACTTAGCACCCTTAGTTGTGAAGGCAGTGAATAACACTTCATGCAGTGTACCTGTTGCATTTGAAAGTGCGAAGCGAATTATATCTAAGTCTGACACATCTGCAAGAACTCCAATCCTCTCAATAAGATCTACCCACTCTCCCAGTGCACCTCTGTCAGTCCCATCCAGCATAGGTACAGACTTCCCATATGCTTTAAGAGCTCTTATTTTAGTTTCATTATTTTGATGCTGTAGACTAGCTAATTCACGTTTCTCTCTATATACTCTTCCCTGTCATTATCAGCCTCGGTATGCTCAGTAATTTGCAATATCCTGTCTTCATTTTTGTCAGTAATATTTTCTAAGCTATCAGCCATAAATTTAGTCCCTGCTTCCAATCTATCACAGTCAGCACTAAGAATACCTATATCTACCTGACTTTCAAACCACAACCCAAATTGTTCACGTAATGCATCCTCTTTTAACCGTGTTATAGGCATTGTGAGTGTGTAGTGTAAATATATTTAATACAATATATAACTTACCACCAGTCAAATATGTTCACGCTATTGATATCCTCCTTGTAGTGGGTTATATAGGAATTTTAGTGTGTTGTGAAAAGCGCGGTAGAAATAAATTTAAAGAATTGTATCCAACCGAGAAATATACCTGTACAGTAGCAGAAAAGTGAAACGTCTCTCCCGTATATATTAATACCCTCTAATTTACCTCAGGGTTAACGAAAATTATCGAAAGTAGTCCGAAATGAGAAAAATTCTAGCGGCGACACGAGGCTTCAGACATGCGACATTACAGTAATATCGATGCCAAAGACTAATGCCTCCCTCAAGAACTGACACTTTCGTCGGAAAACTCGTCGACAAAGCAATTTAATTTAATTTAGTCCCTGCATAAAGCAAAAAGATTGGAGAATCAATAGAAGAAAAACTAACTTATCCACCCCAACAACCCACCAGTCATAGTCAATAGAAAAGTCCTTTTTTTTTAGAATTTAGAATAACATATCAAATTAAATGAAATAAAAATACTATGTATATAATATATATTATCTATAAAACATTGTAGTTCTAGCCCTAACATCAAAATTACAACACCACGTGCGTTCAATTAACCAGCAGTCAACTAACAATTTAATTAAGAAATATACTCTCATTATAGTATTAAATAACAAATAAAATGAAAATGCTACCGAAACACACCGAAAGTATCAAATACAGTCAATATAGTCACTACTAACCAATGTCGTGTAGGTTCAAATCCCGGTAGTTTCAACACGTCGTGGTCGCCATTTTGTAAAGTCGCCGGCTGGTGGTGTGAATGGTGTGGACAAGCTAATGAGAAATCAATACAGGTATTGAAGGAAAGTAGGTAAAGAGTGAAAGTAGGAGAGTGAGACTCCCTGGTTTATTATCTTATATAGGTTTCTAGAATCCAAGATGGCAGTGGTCACATGGGTTGATCCACCAATCAGGGTTCAATCTGTTGTATCCAAGGCCTTGTCATGCTGGCTACAGTGCCTTGTGGTGGCCAATGATCCATAAATAACACCATGGGGGGAGGGGGTATGTGAGGTGACTCCTCCAAAGACTATCTAAGAAGTGACACTCCTCCTCTATACTATTTTACTATACAATTTCTATACCTAATGAGTAATAGTTTACCAACTCCACATATCCCTCATATGCCTTTGGATTTTATATATCACCATTTACCATTATATAGACAAGTTGCAATTTATTATAGTAGTTTCACATATATCCTCATGCCATTATATCGGAAAATTTTACACAATGAAGTGAACGTTGAATTGCAGCCCAGCCTGACGGAGAGCAATACAAAGAGAGGGCAAAGTAGCGGTGGAATAAGACAGATCAATTGTCAACAGTTGAAAGTCCTCCTGTATAATCAAAGAATATCTCTTTAGATGCTCACTCATTGGTCTAGAGAAATCTAGTTATGGTTATTCTGCGTGGTATAATAGTTGGAGATACCCCACTACGCATTTAGAACATGTGTTGCATAACCAATGGGACACCAATTGTATTTATCAGATCAGAGCACAAGTAAAACTAATCCGAATAACAATATTTAATCCAATAAATATAAAATTAAAACATCGATAGATTTGTTAAATGTTTGGCTACATTGGGCAAAAACCATCTAATAGAGTATTTAACTATTTGAATTGGATTCGACGTTGTGATCGATTGAGGTCTTTGTAAGGTGGGGTTTTTTTTCTGTCCGCATATGGTAATTTGGATCTTTTTTTCCTTTTCTTTAAAAATACAAAATAGTAGCTTACTCCTATCACGCATACCGGTGTTTCTTTTTTCGAAGTCTTACAGCAGATAACATCTGAGTTCGCAACAACTATATACTGTTAAGTGCTCATTTAATGAGGCTTGCAGCCTAGCAACACCGAGTTCTATTTATAGTTCTTCAACAACCATCCATTGACGGTAGAGACAGTATAATTATATTCTATCAACATATCCACCTGTCCCCGACTAGAAAATAAAACCCATCATATAATAAGAGAAACTATCATGAGAGAAACTTGTTGTTTCGTAGCGTTTTTATTCAGTGCTGGAGTTCAGCAAATCGAGAGGTTTACTGTGTTTATTTGACTCTTTGTGTTACTCAAAGTTCCATAGTCCAATGAAAGCATAAGATTTTCAAAAGTAAAATACTTATCTATATTTAAGCCTACAGATCCAGCTTAGATACTGGTGCAGGTATTAAGTTCTTGGCGCTGCATACAAAGACAAAGTAAGTAAATGTAGTATTAGAGCATGTTACTACTGAAACCTACGGGGTCTGAGTTTTGACAAACACCTCAATATTAATCTTGCATGTCTACGTTAAAAATATTTCCAAGTTAGTCATTTTAAAGCAAGAGTTACTTCAAACTAACTAAATGTAGACTAGAATGATGCCCCTAATATATTTATCTCAGAAAGCGATTACAACTCATACCCATCGGACTAGCAATTTTTAAATCTTAGACAAAATGGAATGAGATCGTCATCACATAGCTTACATAGATAAACGAGGCCGGGTCAGCTGATATTATAGGGATGGCGAAGGAGGCCTTATATTCAGTGTTTAAAGAGATAGGCAACACTTGTGGGCTTCTGTTGCTGGCCAGTTCTCAGTAGGAGTGTGCTACGGCACTCCATGGCACTTCCCCCGACCGGGGATGCAGGCGCTTCCCGGTGGGCGCTTATCGGCGGGCACTTAGTGCAGTATGGGACGGGACCAGGGGGAGGGGGGGGGGAGTAACAGTACATATTGCTTTTTTGTATCAGCAGTCTCGCAGGCCCACAGCGGAGTGCTATCTGATACCCTCTCTCTTTCTTCTGCCTCCAATCTTGCGGTCCCTCTCACGCCCCACTCTCCTCTCTTCCTCTGTATCCAATTCCCTCTCCCCCCCTCTGTTTCCTTCTCTCTCGCTCTCCCGCCTCTTCCCCATATTTTCTTCCTTCTACTAGTTCTAGATCCCTCTTTTCCCTCCCTCTACTTCCGGACATCCCACTCTCTAGCTCTCTTCCGCTTTCCTTCCCTCTCCCTCTTGCACCTTCTCTTTCAGTTCTTCTCTCCTCCTCTTGCTGCCTTTCCTCCTCCTCTTCCTTCCTCACTCTCTCCTCTTCCTCCCTTTCTATATCTGCGCCCTCTCACTCTCACTTTCTCTCACTCTCTCTCAACCTCTTATTTTCTTTCCTTCTCTTTCCATCGTGATGTTCCAGTCTGCAACTGTCTCCTCTGTCCTCCCCCCTCGCCCTGCTTTCCTCCAATTTACCTATCCCTTTTCCTCTCTCTCCCTGTTTTCCCTCTTTCCTTCCCCCCCCCCCCCCCCGTCTCTCCTTCTCCGCTCCTTTCTCTTCCAACGACCCTCTCCGTCTCTCGACTCCTCCTCCCTCGCTGTCCTTCCTCTCCTTCTTCCTCCCGCTATCTCCTACTCTGCCCCCCGTTCTCCCTCCGTCTCTCGCCCCCCCTCCCCCCCCCCATCGTCTGTCCTTTCTTCTCCCTTTTAAATAACTGCACCCCTCTCATTGCTCCGTCCCTAGGCCTGGGCCTCATCCGGGTAATTTAGATGGCTTTGCCCCAATCATAATCTGAAAGCAATTTCAGATTCTTTCGCTTAGCCGAGATTACAGGCAGTTATGATCAAATTACGTGATGCACTGTCTGATGTTACAGGAGGAGTCCTTTAAGATAACAGTGGCCAAGGCAGTCTGCAAGACGGGGGATAAGGGTCAGGGTATGGCCCACCCCTACTCCCGTAATCTGTGGTACTAGTAGTAGTAGAGGATGCAAGCCTTGTGGGGTTTGTTGGGAAGTAGGGGCGGTATATAATTTCCTTTCAGAACCCCACCGAGTGATGCATCAAACCAAACCGAGGAGAATAATTATTAATGAATACTATATTTTAAGATTTACTTTCAAGTTTTAATTAAGGGCCGTTGTATTTAACGGACACATTTGCTTGCCCTTTGCATAATGTAGACCAGCAGACCACTCCTATGATCACAGTAAGTATATTAATTAACGTAATCTAAAATTCCAATAAATTATATTTAGAAATCAGTATGCTAAGTTGGCAATATAATAAACTCACTGTGATTCCCTTATTTCTGGTTGGGTCATCGCTCTGTAAAACAGAACTTTAACCAACCTGACAAGACTCACTTGTTTAGGGCCAGTACTACTAGTACTACTAGTACTACTAGTACTACTAGTACTACTAGTATTACTAGTACTACTAGTACTACTAGTACTACTAGTACTACTAGTACTACTAGTACTACTAGTACTACTAGTACTACTAGTAGTCAGCGGGAATATTTGCAGAGAGTATAGTCAGTTAGTAATATATATTTTCTTGTTTATTTAATCAGCTGGCTACAACTGTCGCGAGCATGACCCTTTGACAGCCAGTTGATTGGGCGCCGACAGTCAAGTGGATTACTGAGTTAGTTAAGGCCATTCATATATTACAGTTGAGTTTTCTGAGAGACTGGTGCTGGCTCGATAAGTGGGAGGTGCACACATTAGGTCTCGGCGAGAGGGGCGGGTGGGTGTCGGGTTCGTCGTCGTGACGTCACATGTGGTGTGGATGGTGTGTTTGGCACGCACTGATTTAAAAAGGGGAAATACACCTCCTCTGATCTCTTCCAACTGTTCCACTCTCACAGTCTTCACTCACTAACCTTTCTCCCACCAACCAATGCACCCTTGAGTGCACTGGGACCCCATGTTGTCGGGAGGGAGGGTCATGCGGGGAGAGGGTCACGTGGGGAGGGAGGGTCACGTGGGGAGGGAGAGTCACGTAGGGAGAGCTCAGGTGGGGAGTTTGTTTGTTTGTTGTTGTTTTACGTCCTTGCAACAACTAAGGTCATATCAGGATGGGTACCGACTTGTGACAGTACGCACTCATGGCGATTTTATAGTGCTGCCCCACTGGGAAATTAGGCCGCCTGCACCATGATCTGATATCCCACTCAGTCGTTATCTTGGCACCGAGCTAACCAGTCCTTGCCCTATCCTAATAATGCCGAGCACCAGGCTACGAAGCAACAAGTATCAATTTTTAAGTCATTGGCTTGACTCGACTGGGAATCGAACTCGCGAACTCCCGATCTTCCGCGCGCGAGGCCTGTGCTCTGCCGATTCGGCCACCGCGCCCGGTCAGGTGGGGAGAGATGGTCCCATGTGGAGGGTGGGACACGTGGGGACGGATGGTCACGTGGGGAGGGAGAGTCACGTGGGGAGAGAAGGTCACGTGGGGGAGAGGGTCCCTTGGGGACGGTGGGACACTTGGGGACGGATGGTCACGTGGGGAGGGATTGTGCCGTGGGGAGGGAGGGCCCCGTGGTAGGGACGGGGATCCCCTTCCTGGGCGCGAAATCGTGTTACTGTCTTAATAAAGTGTTTAGTAATAGACAGCTGATTGCTGATGCGGTTGCTGCTGAGGTGACTTTGAGAAACTCCTCCTGATTGGTCTGTTCAAGTCTACTCACCGGCGGCGGATTCGAAGTGACAGACAAGTGTACTCACCTGTGGAACAAAGAGAGAAAAAACACGGATAGTTAAACACAAGATGAAGAGCTAATCATATACAGGCAATATCAACATGCGAGAGTCAGTATTCAAAACTCAGGCAGAAATGCAGGATGCAATTCATTTATACATCTCCACAGTTCTTTGATATATGATTCACACAAGAAATATCCAAACAATTGAGCATCATGTGTATTTATATTATGCAAAAAGTGGTATAAGCTTTAGAATTTAAGAGATTTAGCAACGAAAATCCATTACAAGTTACAGGCTGAAAATCTTTAAAAGTTAGAGACTACAGGCCGAGTTTTATATTTGTAAATATATATTTACATGTTTACCTTTGAGTTGCACTTCCTGTAAGAGGTATATTAATTGACAGGGAAAGTATAAACTAAATGCTAGAAAGAATGTGCCGTTAAAAAAGGTGCGCGTCTTATACTAATCATGGCTATTGCAGGATAAATATATCACTATATAAAACACATGATTTAGGTACTTGCATCCAATTATGTGCATTAATCTATCTATATATGAAGAGGTCAGACGCAAATCGCCATAAACGCCAATCCAAAAATTGACTTCAATTTTTCTAATTTACCTAACCGTAATTTTTATTCTCACTAATTTCATGTTGGTTATGAAGAAATGCCTATGGAGCAATGCACAACCAAATAGGAATGTAACAAATTAACCTGTTGTGGGGTTGACTACAATGTTTAAGTCAATTTTTGGATTGGCGTTTATTGGGACTTGCGCCTGAACTCTTCATATGAAGACATAAAGGAGTTATTGCTTGACATGGGTGCTGAGGTCATAATGCAATTAATAAGGCGTTCATTAAATTATGTCAGCTTCAAAACCTTAGCCATACTTCCCTCAGTAGAAATGTTTATTTCCATGTATTTGATTCTTAACAAATATTCACCCATAACCAAGTACCGAAATGTGATATCGAACTGGCCAATCTGATATCAATGTTATCAATATCAGGGTGGGCAGGTGAGCAGGCATTGTAATGACTATAGCCTATAGAGATTGCGGTAGGAACCAATAGATGTTGACTGCCATATTCCTTTAATTAAAGATGCATAGTCCGATGAAGCATCACATTTTCAAAAACAAATCAACTCTCT
Source organism: Branchipolynoe longqiensis (assembly GCA_030323885.1). Classification (NCBI taxonomy): domain Eukaryota; kingdom Metazoa; phylum Annelida; class Polychaeta; order Phyllodocida; family Polynoidae; genus Branchipolynoe; species Branchipolynoe longqiensis. Next base: position 59,038,233 of record CM059190.1, on the reverse strand, counting down.
AGATTTCATTTCACATATCTAATTTCGGTACGGATATACTTAATAACCATTTCTTGCCACATAGAAAGGAATACTGAGTCAATTTATTAGAACAGGATACTGCCTAAGCCTATGTTGTCACTCCCAGAGTTTTGACGTGCTTGCTAAAACTAATTTGACATGTTTGCACTTCAAGTATCTCAAAAGCTAGCCTTTTAAAATAAAAGTTACTTCAATGTAAAGTAGGGTAGACAATAACAATCAGTTTAATATAGTTATGTAGGAAAAGTGACAGAAACTCAAAACCATCTGACTATGCACCTTTAAACTTGGGCCCTAATGCTCGCCTCACCTCCAGGTAGTCATCACAGACTCAGAGGCCAGCCGCCTCCCCCTCCTCACCTCACCACTCCTCCCTTCCCCTCCCCTCCCCTCCCCTGTCCCCTTCATGTCAGTCCCAGCTGACTCCTCCTCTAGACATGAAACAGATAAGCTGACGGCCATTACCTGAGCACCACCACCACCTACCAGCTGTCACTGTTCCCCAGGTGAGACACGCTAATAGTTAGGGGCCTGGTTCTCAGGGCTAGCCGCCGACTATATATGTACATATGTAGCCTATTTATAAATATATATATAGTAGACTATTATATATGCACATATATATGTATAATATAGAGTAGCCTGGGCAAACTCAACTATTATTCCAGATTGATTACTCTATCGGGTTGACCACTTTACCGGGCTTGCCGCTTTATTGAGTTGATCACTCTATCAGGTTGGCTGCCATATTGGATTGGCCGTTATATCCAGCAAGCCGCTATATCGAGTCGATCATTAAACCAGGTTGGTTGTACTATCTGTTCGGGCGCTATTTCTGCTTGACCACAATAGCAGATTGACCCGTACATCAGGTTAACTGATACATTGGGCTAGGCGCTATATAGCCTTGACCATTATAGTGGGTTGACCGCTATAGCGGTTTTACCGCAACATCGGGTTGGCCTCTATATTGGACTGGCCGTTAATATTGGGTTGGCCGTTACATCGGGTTGACCACTATATAATATAGGTTGTACCGCTATATCGGGTTGACCGCTATATAGGTGTTACCGCTATATCTAGTTGACCATTACATCGGGGTGACTGCTATACATGATTGACAGCTATATCGGGTTGACCGTTACTTTGGGGTGACCATGATATAGGGTTGGCCTCTATATCATGTTAACCGCTTTTTCAGAGTGGCCGGTATGCGGGGCTGCACTGTGCATGGTGTGCCATCTGCTCACCTGACCTCGGCGTGATTACCGCCTGTTGTATGAGGACGCCGTGAATTGTGTGCCAGGAATGTGACACCCAGGAGTCACACGCACAGAGCGGCAAACTAACCATACCAGCTCCCCACGAGAACCTCACAAATATATGGTGAGCCGGGGCACAGTGGACCACAAATCTTCTTTTCCAGATTTTCTTCCAGGTTAATTGTAGCATGGTTAATATCCAAACGGTAACCGTCAGAGGCTGATGTTGGCCAATCAATCTTGACACTTTTATCCTGTCAACTACAACCAATTTTGGCTGGGAGCTGGTCAAAAATTATTTTCCAAGTGATCCACTGTGCCCCATTACCGGGGTAGACTGGATCACCAACCAGGGCACAGTGGATCAGCCCGGGGCAGAGTGAGTCAGACATTATAATCAGTTTAATTTTTCACGCAAACAATTTATTTGAATGTTATACACAAATTACAATATCAGAACTGATTCAACCTACAAAATAACATCTGCTGGATATCAATGACATTCAAAAATGTCCTTTCTTGTAACTGGCTTAATACAAAGATCCCAAGATCAACATCTCTGCAAAATTTACAATCGTTGCAATATGATTAGACTAACAATATCTAAACCAAATCTTGGGATAGCAAATGCTGAATAATCTGACTCAGTTGTTACAATATGAAGTGATCCGCTGTGCCCCGGTCCACTGTGCCCCACATGCACTTTAAGCAAGCACGTGACTCTTTTCTACAAATGGCAGCCTGCAGCAGAAAGAGCACATTTTCATAATCTTCACAAAACATCTCTCTAATAAAAACATAATGTCTGGTTTCTTATTACTAGATAATCTATACTACATCACAGAAGTATTAGAGTCATGAAAATTTACTTTTGATGGTGAAAAACATACTTTACCTTGCTAATTTTCCAAAGGCAAGTCTCAGTGAAAACAAAAAGGTTTCCTGATTGGAGATTCTCCAAAGGCTTTTACTGGTGACATCACCTCGGGATTCCCTTTTTAATTTTCTATAAATGCCCACCGATCCACTGTGCCCTGTGATCCACTGTGCCCCGGCTCCCCCTACATTGAACAGTCTTTCACTCTTCACAACTGTCAGCTTATATATACTCACACTACTGCTTGCGACCACTTGGCAACCACAAAAAGGGGGGTGATCGCAAAGAGGTCGCAATCGGTCATAAAATGGTTGAAAGTGGTCGCAAAGTTGTCACAACGTGGTCGTAAAGTGGTCCTGTGGATGGTCACTGACCTCCTTGTGACCATTTTGGTTGCAATGAGGTTGCAGCTACTGCAGTAAAAACCTTGTGACCAAGATGGCCGCCCAGAAGTCGGCAACCATTGCTTTGGTTGCAAGAAGGTCACAAGGAGGCCAAAGTGGTCGCAAGCCTTGTGTGATTGAGGCTTTACTGACCATTTATGCACGGAGGGATGAGTGGTGCTTTCTTCCCGGGTGGAGAACGGATGGGTTCAAACTGCAGCTGAGTCAAAATACTGACTTACATCATTAATACTTGTCGCTACTTTGCCTGGCGATCAGCATTACTAGGATAGGTCAAGCAATATTTCAATGAGGGGACAATTAATTTCATGACGCATTCACCCTTGTTTTGGCTACAGCCATGGCAATATTACCGCCTACTACTTATATATTTAAAAGAAATCATTACCAGACGGGATGGCCGAATGAGTTGAGCATCCGTTTCCCATTCTGGTAGATCATGGGATCATGGGTTCGAAGCCTGGTTGAGTCAAACCAATGACTTTAAAATGTATACGTGTCGCTTCCTAGCCAGGCGCTCGGCATTATTAGGATAGGGCAATGAGCAGCAGTGGAATGAGGAAGACCAATCGGCCATGATTGAAATTTCCCCTGCTTAATCAACTAATCTACAAAAATAATTAAAATTTGTAAACATTTAAATGAAATCAATTCTTACAGATTAATTTCTTTTAAATGTGTCCATCTACAAGGCACCCCCCCCCCCCCCCTCCTTTCGTGAAATTAAAGGACGTGGATGAGACAAATTCACACCGAGGTTCCCCAGTTTCCGTGTCCGCATCCCTCCCTACATTGAGCACCCACACACCCACCCACACGCACACACAGCCCCCCCCCCCCACACACACACACACGCCCACCAGTGTGAGAGGGGTATGACTGTTTTGTGTGGAAACAATACACACCCATCATGTAGCACTCCTCACCTACTGTGACTTCCACACCTTGCGGGCTGCTGGCACCCTGCCAACAGCACCATTCACTAATAATTCACCGATTATCCTGCTGAACCTAGCAACTGTCAGCACCCCGGATGAGAACCACCCGCAATGATATTAATCAATGCAGATGCGAGTAAGGGAGTGTGCTAAGATATAATGTTTGTATATATCGTTTTGTTGTTGTGTGTTTGTAATTTGGGGGTTTTTCTGTCGAATTGTTCGATCTGAGTGGTTGATTGATTAGTGCGACGTGCCCCGGACCACCGTCCCGTACTGTCACGGTGTCGCAGTCTGCCAACAGTTTGATCATCCATCAAAGTAAACGCTACGTGTATATACACGGAATAGAGCCCTCCCTCCCCAACCATCACCTCGCCTTCGGAAAACTTCGGAAACTTTCGGGAACCGCCCGTCTGAATCCCTGAGTTGAAAAGTGTGTTTGTTTTAACGGTAACTCTGCCCTGTTGGGAAATAACACCTACAACCATAACGTACGTGTTGTGCTGCTGGTGAAAATCACATTTGCGCTCACCCGATACGCATCTTATATATTTATATATGTATGTTTTACATGCACATACATGTTTATATATATATATATATATATATATATATATATATATATATATATATATATATATATAAAGTAAAACGTCCCTAACCGACCACCGCCACGGATCGACCACTCCCCTATATCGATCGCTTTACTTGGGTCCCAAAAATACCATTGTAACCACATTCTAACTCCCTAAACCGACCACCTCCCTAAATAGACCACTTGAAGTCGGTCCCAAGTCGTTCGATTTAGAGAGGTTTTACTGTATATACCATTTATATTTAGATCGAGGGATTTTGCTATTTACAGATGTGAAGGGTATGCCCTATTTACGTAGATGTGTATTTGTGTATAATGATCTGTTTTCTAAATACATGTATGGGTTGTAGTTAAATAACTATGATATGTCTTTGTATACATTTGTTTTGATATATGATGTGATATCTATTATAGCGGTATGCATAACGTACAATGCATGATAATTAATGTATTATATATGATGTGCTATATATTATATAACACATATATTATATAATAATAAAATAGTGTTATATTACATATAACTATATATATATGTTTATAATATATTTATATGTGTAATATAGTTTTGGGCACACAGAAATAATGGCTCAGGCCGACAATGAGTTTAAATCGTGGCCAATACTACTCTTTCGAAATCGATAAAATAATCGATTTCATTTGCAAAGAGTGTTGAACTCTCAATACCCAAACAATAATCTAAAAGATAAGTAAGTGTCCTCCAGCATGCACAGAGACCACGACGGTTTAACTGTTGTTCAATAGGTCCGTAGCATAAACACCTGAATCTCCCACACAATCACAAGTAAACACAAATACAACTTTCCCTCTTTATTAACTAACACACCCATGTAACCCTCAACGTCTGTCACCACAACTGGTACCTACAACTATAACTTTCATCTCTGTATTCTCCATCCTACCCATCTAATTCAACCTCTCTCATCGCCATCACTGCTACATTTGTAAGCCTCATTTATGTTTCCTAACTTACCAACCTCAACCTCACCCTCAACATCAACACTGCTACAAACAGATAGAGCCTCCCATATCTGCCCTAGCTTCCAAATTATTGGATTCCGCTTCGCTCAACACCACCACTGCTACAGACATATAGAGCCTCCCATATTCTCTTCCAGCTTCCCAATTATTGGATACCGCCTCTCTCAACACCACCACTGCTACAAGCATATACAACCTTTCCACATCTTCCATAACTGACCAATCTTTGGATTTCGCCTCTTTCAAGACAAACATGTATACAACTCCCTCTCCTGCCCTCTCATAGAACCCCATTATCTCCTAGCTAGCTTCTATTTCTTTTAAATCCCTACTTCTGCGCATGTGTAAACCTGCCTCTGCTGTCCCAACTTCCCACCTCTTGTCTTCCACCTCTCTCCTCACCACTGCTACCACCGTGTACTGAAAAACCCTCCCCCGTCTGCCCCCGTTCAGCCCCACACATCCTTCATCTAGCAGCCGCACCATTGCTACAGTCTACCTGCAAACACTTCTCGCAGCTTACGTCTAACACTGTAACAGGGGTGTCACCCTACCCGTCTTGCTAACAATTGATTGTCAATATTCACAAAAGCATGTCTCCAAATACAGCTATACAGAGAAGTGATCTATCAGGCTTGCAGATCATTGGTGACTACACACGGTAGGTCCCGTCTAATTAGCCGTAATAACAATAAAACAACCATTAAGTTTAATTTAATTGGCCAATAATGACATTTGATATGTCAATTGTTCACCTGGCGCTGTTAGAGTGTTAGTGATACGCTCACAGGGTGGCGCATGCGCATGAATGCGTAGGTACATGCTAGCTGTCACCCCTGCGGGCCGCCCACTACCACCCATACAGCCGTACAGACACCGGGGGATATCGGCCGGGGGGGGGGGGGGGAGGGGGGGTACTCGGCGGGGCGGGAGTACTCGGCGGGGGGGGGGGGGGCGGGTTCTCGCCGGGCGGCAACTTCGCCACACATCCCGTCAGCAAATTCTATTCGGGCGAGGCGTGGCGAGAATATATGGATCCGGCTGAAACGCGTTGCACCGGGTTGGTTCTACACTGAAACCCGTATTCACCATTTCAACTGTTCTAATGCGCATTGTTTTGGCTACAGCCATGGCAGTGTTAAAGTATTGCTAAAATAATCCAATATAAAAAAAAGTAGATATATTAGTTCATATATATCTTAATGCTTATTGCATGTTGTATTCATGTGGGGGAGATTCAGTTGTTATGTAACTGTTGAGCAACGGTGAAACCGTGGTCTCGCTACATGTTGGGAGGGAGCTTTCGACTAATGTTTGATATTGGAGAGTTCATCCATCTTTGCAAATAAAATCGACTATTCTATAGTTTGAAAATAATATTTCCACGATTCCATAACCATGCATCCATTCTATCTGTTATATTCTCAAAACAAACATAAAACTACGATTATATTTAGTTTTCTTGAACGCATATCCCTGGATAATGTGTGTGGCCATCTGGGGAGCTGGGGGGGATGAAGCATGCAGCAGACGACCAACAACATATACAGCTCGGGGCCTCGTCTCATCTTCTACCTGTTTTGAATCACGTGACTTCAGACATTCGATTATCCACATACATAGCTGTTCACGGTATTAACATAGTGAAGGTTATTGTAGGTGCTGGCTCCTAAGAACCAACCTCCTGTAGTGGTAAAGTAAGGAGACTAAATTTAGGTCTTACACGCTTCCTGTCCGCAGGGCTGCCTCCCCGCTAGCCCCTCTGGTGGAACTCTCAGCACCCTGGCGGCGCCCACGGGAACTATAAGGGTGCAGTGAGTAGTTCCCTGCGTGCATTGTGGCAACGCGAGCTGCTCAGGCCACCTGGTGGCAGGTAACGCAATGCTGGATACTAACTAGCTGGAGTGGAAGGTTGCACCCGCCTTCCTCTACCCAGTGAATTTACTATGTATGTGTGTATATATATGGGCGAGACTATACTCGAGTCATTGATGGCCAATGCGGGTCTCTCCCGGCGATCAGCCCGCATTTCCAAATGCGGGTTGATCGGCCCAAGCCCGCAATGGTCACAGCTCGAGTATAGTCTCGCCCACTTCATATATATACATGCATATACCCCCATATATGTATATAATGTACATATTTTCTTCACCTAGATTTATTTCTTCATCTAGATTTATGTCCATCTATTGAACTGTTTGCTTTGGAGCTAGTTAGCTAGTAATCGCTATACCTGCAGGCAGATCTAGGCATTGTGCAGTAGACTGTTTCACTTAGGGATTTCACTAGGCAGTAGTAAATGTTTCACTTAGGGATTTCATGAAATCCCTAAAATGTCTAGGGATTACGTGTAATCACTGAAATGATGCTCCAGTAATTTCACGAAATCCATGAATGTGGTTTACTACACCTTGAGTACCATGTCATCCCCACTAGGAATCAAACACCACAGGCAGCGGTATGTGTAGGCACTAATTTATATGCAGATTATTATACTAATGCATGATATTTTGCAGTGAACTTTATTCATCACTTATTATACACCATAAATGAATATCATTATAAAATAATGATGTACTGGGCAACCTCTGGTTTTTACCAGTGGGGTTCGGACATCGTCACTCGCATCTTGATATCTGCTCCAGTTGCTTCTTTAAGCATTTAGTAAGTTGAGGGATTTAATCCAACAACAAAAACTGTAGAATGGCCTGACCTCCCTGATTTGTGTCCATGCAGTAAGTCATAGTTTGAACCTGGGAGGCATTTGACACATCAAAGGCTGGAGGATTAAAGTAGCGCTAGTTGGTGGCAGTAGACACAGGTTTGGGTTCAAAGCAGTATTAATGTATAAGAATAATGCCAGGTGGCACCATCTGAGCATATTGGCCTTTTGCCAGAATTTTTGTAATGGCTGAACATGGATAACCTGTGGTGTTTTCCAGCGGGGTTTGAACAGCCTCACTCACATCTTGTTGTTTGCTCATTTTTTTGCTTGTTTTAGGTATTTTGATAGGTTGGGGCTTTGAATCAAACAACAAATACTGTAGAATGACCTGACCTTGCGTGTTTATGTCCAGGTGGCAAGTGACCATGTGTAGCCAGGAGGCAGTTGTGACATATGAAACTGGAGGAGTAAAATAGTGGCAGCAGTAGTCACAGGTCTGGGTTTAAAGACGGTGAGTGGCCATCTTAATGTATAGGAATAATGCCAGGTGGCGCAGCGGCATCAGTGTCACTTCATAATTAGTGTATGATACTCCGATCGACTCATTGCCACATTGAAAATTACCGATGTTAATAATAACATGTACATTTATCAAATAGATATTTTGCAATATTTAACAAATCTGTCAACACTAGCAATTACATTGATTACATTACAATATATGGTCAATTTGGCAATGCATTGGAGGTCTGTTGTCGATTGATTGCACACTCAGTGGCACCGTTTTGGTTGGCAACTGGTTCAGCAACAATAGCACCATTGCGACTGCTCGATGACCACTAGGCGACCATAACACCTGATTCCCAATGTTACATTCACCATAATGCCCATTCTCAAACTCACCCAAACTCACACCCTCACACTCACCCTAACTTCCACCCTCAGACTCACCCTAATACCCACCCTGACTGCCACCAGGACACTCACCCTGGCTAACTCACCCTAACCCTTGCCCTAACTCCCACACTTATCATATATCCCACCCCCACCCTCATACTCATCATAGCACCTACCCTGACTCCCAGCTCACACTCACCATAATACCCGCCCTCACACTCACCCTAACTCACACCCTCACACTCACACCAACACTTCTTACCCTGACTCCCATCCTCACCTTCACCCTGACTCCCACCCTCACACTCACACTCACCCTAACTCCTACACTTACCCTAACTCCCACCCTCACACTCACCCTCACACCTACCATTACTCCAACACTCACACTCACCCTAATAATAGCCACCTTCACACTCAACCTAACTCCCACCCTCATACTCACCCTATCACCCAACTTGTGTCCCACCCTGACACTCACTCTAACACCTACCCTGGCTCCTACCCTCAGACTCACTCTTAACACCTACCCTCACTCCAACCCTCACACTCACCCTAACTTTCCCCTCACACTAACCCAAATACTAACTCTGACTTCCACCATCACACTCACCCTAACTCCCACACATACTCTACCTCCCACCCTCACACGCACCCTAAGACCTACCCTGACTCTCACCCTCACACTCACTCTAACTTCCACCCTCACACTCACACAAATACCCACCCTGACTTCTACCATCACACCCACCCTAACTCCCACCCTTACTCTAACTCCCACCCTCACACTCACCTTAAGACATACCCTGACTCCCACACTGACCCAAACACTCACCCTACTTCCTACACTTACCCTAACTCACACCCTCACACTCACCATAACATCAAACCTGACTCCCACCTCACACTCACCCTAACTTCTACACTCACACCCACCCGAATACCCATCCTGAGTTTACCATCACACTCATTCTAACAGTCAAACTCACACCTGACTGGTCAACGATCGGTCATCGACCAACCATTGTTTTTCCCGCCTTCTTTTGCTTTGGTCGCAAGATTGTTGGCTTTTGGTCACAAAGTGGTCACAAAGTGGTCACAAAATGGTCACAACCCATAGTGTGACTGAGACCTAACTAACTACTACAATAACTGGTCAAATATAGATCAAAACAAGTAAGAACTTTTGGTTAAGCTTGAATTATTCATCACAATACCATGTAATTGCAATTGTAAAATAATTACAGAAAGTATATAATTTGCTAGCTTAAATGCCTATCAAAGAATCATTATCAAAAGAATCACTGCTATTTTACAATCTCCCAGTAAAGTTGTGTAAAATAGCACTGCTTTTTTTCAGTGCTTACGTGAAATCCCGAGACATTTTAGGGATTTCGCGAAACCCCTAATTACAGAATCTTACTGTAACATATATAGGAAGAGCTCAGGTGGTAAACCTTGTAAATGTCAATACAAAAATTGAATTAAAATAAGAGATTTTTACCGGAAGGTACTTTTAATTCTCACTAATTCCAGTTTTCTTGTGATGAAATGGTTTGAGCGCAATGAACAAAGAATTTGAATGAACTAAATTAACCTTGCAATATTTATCTCAATTTTTGGTACGGTGTTCACAGGGTTTTGCGCCTGGACATCTCATTTATATATGCACAGGTCTAGTGCATGGTACCAGTGGCGCCGAATGTAGGCCATGCAGGTGTTTGCTTGTATCCCTTTGTGGATTACACATACTGCCCATTAAATGTGCGACTGCCAACCCAAATCACTGTCATTCCAATCAAATCCAGTGTTTTCGAACATACACAACATGAGCATATTTCAATAACCAACTTTTGCATAATTAATATTGATAAGGGCTTACTAGTCTATTCTTCTGAGTAGGTGATTGGTGATTTCTGGAGTCGTTTGTCCTTTTTTTCTTCTTCAATTTATACAGAATATATGAAGAGTCATTTAAATGTGATTAGTGGTCATTAGACAATTGAGAAACATACAGCCCTTAAAGACCATACGAAGAACACATATTCCAAAGACAATGTAATTTTGGAACTAGATAATTTACTGAAACTTTTAAAGTTTTTTCATTTGCATTTCCACGGCAGTTTATCCAATTTGATTATAGTATAATATGCATAAGGGGCATCCAAGGTTGTTTGCAACAGACATGTGCCTGTGTTTTTGTTGTTGTTGTAAATATGTTTATTCTGCTGAATAGTTATTTTGTCAGTGCCAAAGCACTGGTCTTCCAGCCATTTTTCAATTCAGGGTTATTTATACAAAAGGTACATAGAATACCAACTGCTAAATGGTAATAATGAATAGTATTCGTTTGAGCAATGATGGCTTTTGGATAGGTATTTCCTGCATGGTGGGATCCGTCCTCTTTATCCATTGTTTGCCTGGTCCAAGTGTGCGCTAATTCTGGGCACCTAGCTGTCATTGCAATAATCAAAGATGTAAGGATACGGCGCAGTATGCGGTAATATATATGTGATGCATAACACCTTATGCCTGTATAATAAGGAAGGGAAGTTCAGAGGAACCGTGAATTATTCCCACTTATTCATTAAACACCACTGGTGGCGCCACCACCGAGTGCCCACCTCACTAACCGCTCCCTGCGACCAGTGTCGGTCTCTGAGGATAACGTGTCAGACCAATTTTGTTAGATCATGGGATTCAAACCCACGTTTTCGAACCTTGGTCGAGTCAAACCAATGACTTAAAAATGTATACTTGTCACTTTCTAGTCTGGCACTCAGCATTATTAGGATAGACCATGGTGTTTAGCTCAGTGTCAGGATAATGTGACTGAGTGCGATATCAGGTCATGGTGATGGCAGCCTGATCTCCCACTGGGATAGCACTATAAAATCGCCATGAGTATGCACTGTCACAAATCGGTACTAGTCTTGATATTACCTTAGATTTTGCCAGGACGTAAAACCCCAACAACTAACCAGCGAATAAGGTGCTGTTCAGATAACACATCCATCCATAGTGTATTGTATATGTCTCACTCGTTGTACATCACAGTGTGCCCTGTGTTGGTGCGAATTAAGTGTCCAGGAGGAATGGCTGACTTTCGCTGTGTCGCATACCAGCGGGAGGAGGGGGTAGGGGAGAGGGATATGTCACAACAGTGGCCAGATCCCGCCTTGACACGGGGTACAAGCGGCCGGCCGCCTGCCGGATACCAGGAAGTCGCTCTCACATGTGGGTCTCCTCTCCTCCCCGCCACTCGGGACTCGTCATATATTAGGGGCCTCATTCGGGGTGGGGGTGGATGGATGCTGCGGTGGGGGGAGGAGGTGGGCGTGAGGGGCAGAGGGAGGGGGGGGGGGGGAAGTCGTCCTACGCAGTACAGTCGGATCTTGTCATCTTAATACTTAAGCCTCGTTCGATTTGTTGCACACTGCCCTTTGACTATTTTTTTTACCACAACTATCTTTGGAATTACAGAATGAATAACTTTGTAGTTAGACATATATAAATAAGTATATACAAATATATATATACAACTATTTATACATATTTATATATTCAAATATTTGTTATTTATATATAAATGTAAATATATATTTAAATATCTAAATACATGTATATAAATGTTAATAATTATATATATATACACATATATATATATATATATATATAATTAATAACATTCAAATGGCACCCTTTTCTGAACAAATTGACGATGGTATATTTTCCCAATTAAGGGGTTTTATTTCTGACTTGTAAATGAAAATTGACTTCGGCTATGACCTAGGCGTTTGGGTCTCGAATCAAATATCAGGCAATAACTGCTTAATAATATATGATTATGTGTATTTCAAGGCTATACATATATAACTAAGTTTTAATAGTTAGAGTGACATCGGGGCTATGTATTTCACCAAGGTATGTATTCCAGTAACATCATCACATACTGAGCCTATAAGATGTATGTCACACAATGCTATTTGTTGGAGTGAGGTCCTAATTCAGGTAGAGAGGTCCTCATTAGCTGGACTATAAATAAGGCGCATTATCCCGTGTGTGACTGAATATAAGCGCGGCGGGGTTGCCTATGGCTGAGGATGTGTGTGGCAGGCTTCTACCCTGGCTTCTTTTCCTCTCTCAATGTGAGGGATAGATAATAGAGTGCACGGTGATGGCTATGTTCCCCATCCTTGTGAAGATAGCTTACCGTACCCTTACCGCAGGGCTGATATAAAATCTCAGTGTATATAGCATGCTCCGGCTTAGGATAAAAGAGCTGCTATTAAAAACAAGTAAAACCAAACTAGAATCTTGCTCGACCTGTCAGGCACGTACCTTTAAAATATACTATGTTTATGTACATAAACCCTGAACGCTGAAAATGGAGATGATAGTCTTTTTTTGTTAATAGGCAACGAGAGAGGTCAGAACAGTTCAAAGCAGATCAAAGTAACTGGCAAAAGCTCCGAGCAGCTCGGAGCAGTTCGGAGAGAGCGTAGTAAACCAGGAAATGAAATGATTGACGATGGTTGCCAGCCTACTCCATAACGCTATCACTAGTGCCACTCACATTACAGTTGCATAGTCCGATGGTTTTGAGTTTCTGTCATATGTTAGGATAAATATATTAGGTTAATCTATCTTACTTTAGTTTGAAGTAACTTATATTATATATAGCTAGCCTGGGAAATGCTTGACGTATAAAGATGCTAAGTTAATGTTGGTGTGACCATCGAAATGCTGGACACTTTAGGCTTCAGCAGTGACAGGTTGCATTAAATTTACTTCATATTTCTTTTATGCAGCAACACATGTTTAATGTTTAATGAGAGCACCGGCATCTAGGTGTGTTACGTAGGAGAAAATCCAAGTAAGTCTTTTGGATTAGAAAATATGAAGCTTACATGGCAATATGCAGCTTGACCTAATATTGGACTTAGTCAGTCAGTGAGACAAGATAGTAATTTTACATAAACGATCCACACTCACATATCGAATCCGATATAGCAACCAATTGGCAATATTTGTCTTTCGAGATAGCGACACTAATACCGAACAGGCCACTAATCAGACTGTTGGATGAGAAGGGTCCACAGCGAGGAAAGGAGGAAAAACGGGTGACCACTGTCCCATATTGAGCCTACCCTTGCAGGATGAGTTTCCCATTCTTTAACCACTGATAATGATATTGTGTGATTTAAACAGAAGTCGATGTAGATAATTTCAAATATACTTCAAGCACTTTAATCTGTGCAAAAGATACATAAATGTGTGACTATATCTGAACAAGAAATTACTAAAAAAAATAATGGATGTATTCAAATGGGACCTTTCCATAATTTCAGCCAATCAGAACTGTTCTTTTCTATTGCAAATGGCGGCCCCCAATCGAAAAGGCCCTCTCTTATTGGCTGACACTGAGAGCTATTCTCATGAGTTCTTGCGAAAACGAGAAGAGGAAAGTCCATTTCCGGCAAGTTTAAATGGGCTCAGACGGGTTCAAACATGGCTGGTTGTCCCTCTCCTTTCAGCGCTGAATATGCTTATGTGTTGGACAGGTTAGGGTGGGATCAAACACACCGCATCAATCCAGAGAACATATGCAGTGTACATGCCAGACCCAGGGGGCTTGCACAGTGATAGCACAGATTCGGTTATCAGTGCACGTGTGGTGTACCGATGGGGTAACGGTGTACACTGCTGCCTGCACACAGGGGTGGGTGGGGGGTTACCATGATTACTAATTAGGGATAGATTTTGATGACCAATATCAACACTTTATCGCTCAGGTGTCAAAGGGTGGTGGAAGTGGAGCACACGCATACAGGATATGGTATTTCACCTAGTGTAAAATATTTACATTTCAAAATGTCTGCCAGTAATAAATCTACCCCGCTATCCGATCAGTAATTGCTCATACATATTGTCAGATAAACTGTGATTCATTCACTGTGCGGTTGTCATATTTTGATATCGTGCATATATGACTACACTGCCTGATATGTTAGAGCGATTGTAGTTGGTTCCAGGAAAAAGGAAAGATCAATGATTTGATCTGAAGGGGACAATATTTCCAGGGAGTGGCAGTCAAAACTCACAGCTGCCACTTGCTGTTCATACATATTGGTCGACAGAACCCTGTCCGAGAAAAACAGTTTCTGTTGTCGGAACATACAAATAACAAACACTGGGGACGAGTGTAATTATTGGAACACAGAATCTATCGCGCATCTTGGACTGAGTGATGTCGAAACGTATGCAAACCCACTGTGGTATCTCGTAAAACCGCCTCAATACTTAGGGAAACAAATAACCCAATACAGCTGTCCAGAAAAGATTGTTGCCAAATTGTTAGCAATTCAAATACAAGTTACCTGTTGTGTATTTGGTTGACAAAAATATATCTAGACAAGTAATACCGCTGTGTATAACTTACAGCATCATCAAAGGCCAGTTGCTCTCATACCATGTCTATTTGGTGTGGGAGGTTAAAAATCCCTTGGGTCGGTAAAAGTGTAGGCTCTCGCTTTCTGTCGACAAACTGTCGAATGATGAAAACAAGTCTATTCAGACTTATCCATGATAGGGAGTATAAATCATCAAGAAAAAAAAAAAAACCCTAACTGTATTCTGTAGATTCTGATTGCAAGAGTGGCGCATTAGAATCAGAGTTAAACTTAAGGGAGACGGGAGTTACTCACAATGCCTTCACACTCAACTCTTCACGATCTTCCTGGTTGGAAAATGTGCACAGAAAACTGGCTCATTACACTAATGGGATATCAAATTATAAAGACTAGGTCTCCGTTTGGTAGAATAGCTAAAGCTAGAATCTGTGGTTATATAGGCAGGCTACAGTGAAATCAATACAGCCAAAGAGAAAGGGATAGTATACAGTGTAAGGAAGAGAGAGAGAGAGTCAAGCCCTCTGGTTTATTATTTATATGGTACATGGATTCATTGTAGAGTATCACACCACCCTTTTCCCCCAATGGGAAACAAGCATTCTTGGCCCTACCAATAGGGATCCAGCATTCCTGGTCCGCATGGTTACCAGTGGTCTGCCCACCACCACCAAGCTGTGTGGCTCCCCTGGCTACCACCTGCCTTGAGCCTGAGTGTGGTGATCCTACCCAGCAGAGGGGGAGGGGGTAGGATCACCACACTCAGGCCCTGCCAGCACCACTATGTCTATTTACATCCCACTCAGGCACCACTAGCACTTACATATATATACATACATGTGCTTGGTCACATATACCGGATTAGTAATAGAACATTTGCATTCCCCCTAAAGTCGTAAATCGGGATATTTTACGACATAATGAATGAACATGCCTCTATTCCAGTGTAGTCTGTAATTCAATACCAAACTCACGAAAATCCCTCTTGCTGAGAATCAACATCGGTCAAATATATTTAAATCAACCTACCGTGAACACACCTGACTGTTTTGCTTGTTCCTTGTTCTGTGCTGGGTTATCTATTCATAGAAGGCTCTTATTTGTATGTGTTGTTTCCTTCTATGCAGTGCTGCTATGCGGGGTTTTGCTGGTCGTTTGGGTGTTTTTGTGTGCCTGTTTTGTTTTCATTCTTTAGGTGGGCGGCGGGCAAGAACGAGAAAAGCAACAAAGAAAACAAATAAAGCGACAGGAAGGAGGAGGTTTGCTAACCCAGACCAGGTGCGCTTCAGGGTTTATCTGCAGTTAGGGGGAAGCGACTTCCTTGGTCACCCTCCATTAAAGATTCACCGACCAAAACAAACCAATAAAGTGACTGGCACCGATGTTACAACGATGCAGGACCCACGCATGCGCACATTAACCGTTATAATATACCGGACCTGAATCTGAACTGTTACCTATTTGTTATTTGTTTGGTAGATACTTCCTTTTTAAAACAATTCTCATGCATTGAATGATGAATGGTGCCCGATGGTAATATCTCGTCAGTAAAAAGGACTCTGGCTGAAAACAGACCTCTTTGTGAGACGTGAGAAGCTAAATGGCCTGCTGGGGATAGGGCGGAGGGCGTAGAGGGAGGGAGGGAGGGGGCGGGGTTGCACCCCATCGTGAGAAGATGGGAAAGTCCGACAGCATAGGTAGATGGTTAAAGATCTATTCACATTGTTTTACCACCGATTCTTTGCTTGAACTTGAAGATTCGATGTATTTCAACAAAATGGTCATAATGCTGAAATATCAATGTCATTCCACTTAGATTTGCAGATGCATTTTGATAATAACCCAGTAGGTAAAGAATAATCTGTCCAGCACCTTTAGGCTGAGACGGACTACTCCATGGCTTACTATTAATAGGTTTTCAATTCCTTGAGTGACGTCACACGTTGAAGGGAGGGATGGCCTTAGATGCGTTATAAGGTGAACTGGAAAGGCTTGAAATTTACTTTAAATAATAGGCTTAGGCTACAATGTACTTTCAGACTCTGTAATGGCTGGCGCACACCTACCGTTTGTGCGCACCCACCTACCGTTTACGATGTAAAACTGCCCGTTTCGCGCACAAAAATCGCTAGGTGTGCGCCCCCCCGCACACACCTAGCGATTGCGATTCGCGCATAAAACTCAGTTTTTAGTGCTAAAAGCGGACGTTTACGATTGCGATTCGTGATTCGAAAAATGAATCGGCCCGTTTTCAGTTTTAAGCGGGTCGGGTCGGGTCGCGAGTTTTAGTGCGCGAATCATAAACGGGAGGTGTGCGCCAGCCATAAGTATTCCCTCTCCTGCGTCACACTAACAGTTGAGGAGAGTCATTACCGCGGAATGACACTAATACTGTAATAGCCAAAGTTTGATCATAGAGACCCTAATACAATGATTGAGCACATAACTCCCGGCGAATAGCTTGTTCCATTTTTCACATTTCATAACTACTCGCATTTGATCGTGATACTTGTTCACAAGTAAAGTTGTGTTGGTCGTGCTCCTGCTCCTTTAGAGCATGGTCCGATGGTTTTGAGATTCTGTAATTGTCTGAGATAAAGATATGAGGTTGATCGTTATAATCTACTATACTTTAGTTTGAGGTGACTTTTATTTTAATTGGCAAAATTTGGAGATATTAGAAGTCCAACCATACAAAATTAATTTTGGCAAGCATGCCAAAACTCTGACACCATAGGCTTCAGCAGTAACATGTTCTATCCGGTTGCCTCAGCATTCCCTTCTGTGTGGCAACAAGTGCTTAATAAGTGCCCCAGTTCCTGAGTTGGATATGTAGACTCAAATCTAGATAATTGTTTTGGTTTTGAAGATTGGATGTTTTCATCGGACTAAGCAACTTTAATAGAGCGCCCATTTGTCCAGGTAGGGATAGTACTCTGTGGATTTTCTTTTTCTTGAAGATTGAAGATTTATACTGCCTCTCAGGGATAAGTCTCAATAGACGTGTTTTCACCATTAGACAGTTGGTCAATAGAAAGCCTGAGCCTACACTTCTACCGACTCATGGGATTTTTAGCCTCCCACACCACATAGACATGGTATGAGAGCAACTGGCCTTTGATGACACTGTAAGTTACACACAGTGGAGGAAATCCAAATTGGCCGAGGTGATGGCATTGGAAATTGAACCACCAACCTTCTGATTAAGAGTACGACCTTGAAGAAAGTCAGACACTCTAAACACTCCGCCACAGAGAACTTTGCTGAGGGTTGGTTCAATTGGATGTTGCCAGTATGGGGGACGATGTGACAGTCTTACATGTAGGTTCATAGTGGAAGGTAATGATGACTCTAGCATGGCCAGCATCCTGTGTAGGGAACCAGGGTCATACCAATGTCGCAACCACATGGAACGCCAGGCCTAGACTGATACCACAATCCCACATGTCTGCTCTTAGAGGAGTGGCGTTCTGACCACTTACCTCCAGTAAAACCTCTCTAAATCGACCGACATTAGGATCCACTTTAAGTGGTCCATTCAGGGAGGTGGTCAGTTTAGGGAGTTAGAATATGGTTAGTGGTATTGTTGGAACCCAAATGAAGCGATCGATACAGGGGAGTGGTCGATCTGTGGGGTTGGTCGGTTAGGGAGGTTTTACTGTACTTGAGGTTCACTTATGCAATCAGGCGACCCATGTCTCCTACATTAGCATGTGGCGCCCTGCCCGGTGACGTCAGTGAAGGGAATTACACTTGTTACCTTCCATACCATTGTTTATCAATAGGGCTTGGAGGAGGGGAGGCTATCTCCGCCTTCCAGCATGTGAGCTATAGTTTCGACGTAGCATGTTGGTCTTAGCTATAATACTTCCTAAAGGACCAATGGAACACTGAATATCCATATTCAGGAGAGCTACCCTACATATCAGATTTACTCACTCCCTCGGAGAGGCTACATTATTGTAGAGCATGAATACCAGATCAAAGTATTACAATAATGTTACCTCTCCGAGGGACTGAGATCAATCTGATATGCAGGGTAGCTCTCCTGAATATGGGTATTCAGCGTTCCATTGGTCCTCTAGGAAGTATTATAGCTAAGACCAACATGCTGCGTCGCAACTATAGCTCACATGCCGGAAGGCGGAGATAGCCTCCCCTCCTCCCAGTCCTATCATTCCTTTTAGACTCTAGATCTTAAATTCACTTTGCATCTGAAATCACACGCCTCCTGATGACCAAACTGCCAGTTTTATTGCCATACCCTTTTCCACCTGTTAGCTAATGGCCCTGTCACACTACGACGTGACTACGTCAGCGTAACCACAACGTGAAAATAATGATATCACGTCGAAGTTATCAGCGTAATATGCAAATTGTGGACGTGAGCGTAACGTGAAAGTAACGTGGGTGTACGTCGTGACCTTAGCTGTAACGTGACAACGTTAGGGGGGAGGGGTAATTGGCGACGTGACCGGGCGTTAGTGTAACGTGAGCGTAACGTCGCCGTAACGGGTGCGACGTGGACGTAACGTGACCGTAACGCCACCGTAACGTGACCGTAACGTGACCGTAACGTGACCGTAACGTGACCGTAACGTGACCGTAACGTGACCGTAACGTGACCGTAACGTGACCGTAACGTGACCGTAACGTGACCGTAACGTGCAAAACCTGCCCACACGTTGCTCCCACCCGGGCCGTCGGTCTGAGTGACATAACTGACTCTAACGTCATTTACGTTGCTATAACGATCGCGGAACGTCTACCTAACGTCATTGTCACGTCATCCCAACGTAACGGCTTCACGTTGAGATACGTCGAAAGTTTTGAACAGGTTCAAAACCTTGACGCGCGCCGACGTAACACGACGTAACATGACGTAGCTCGACGTCACTCTAACGTCATTATGACGTCATCATAACGTGACCCAACGTACGGCAACGTAATGACGAAAAATCATCACGTTAGGCTCACGTTGGCTCGTTACGTCGTAGTGTGACAGGGGTATAAAGCTGGGACCCGACGTGCTGGATTCGGGCTTCACTCCTTCCTGAGAGACCGGCGGAACTCTGAACACACGTACCGGAAGCCCTAAGAGAGTATGCACGGAGGGGTGCGTGTGCGCATGCGTGTGAATATATGTGTAGGTGTTGAAGTACAAGCGAGATAGCGTGGCATTGTGGGTATCCCATGGTGACACGCAGCCTAGTGACATGGTAGGGTTGGTTTGTTGAAGCTTTACATCCTGGCAACATAGCAGGACCGGTACCGACTTGTGAATGTGCACATATATGACGACTTTATAGTGCTGAGCCACTCTGAAATCAGGCCGCCGGCACCAGGACCCAATATCCCACTCAGTCACATTATTCTAACACTGTGCTAACTAGTCCTTGCTCTATTCTATTTATGCTGAACATCAAGCGAGGAAGTGACATGTATCAATTTTGTAAGTCATTGGTTTGACTCGACCGGGAATCGAACTCCCGATCTCCCGCATGGGAGGCATGTGCTCTACCGATTCGACCACCGCGTCCGGTGACAGATTAGGGTGGTGTGTCATGTGTGTGTGTTGGTGGGGGTGGGGGGGGGGGGGGGTGAGGTACACCTCCCACCTCCACTCTCCAATCGGCCTGAATCACGCACATATTATCCCGTATAGAGTCCGAGCACCTCATTTACAACCAGCCTACACCCACCTGCCACAAGCAATATGTAATCACCCATGGAACGAGCCATGCCAAGAATCCCACAGCTACTACACAAAGAAGGTGACCAACCGAGCTAAGAAGATACGGAGAGAGAACATTATTAATAATTTAATGCATATATAAGCGTGTTCTACATCACACAACGTGCACTCCTCTTAATCGGGCATTACAGCGCTCCCGTGGTAGGGAATTGTCCTTATATGGACATAGCTGATGATTATCTCTCTTATCTGGTCATATATGGTACATTGGTAGGAATGTTCTATATATAGTCATAATTGATAGGCATGTTCTGTATATGGTCATCTGGTATAATAATGTGTGTTTTTGTTAAAGTAGGTGCTGGGTATGGTATGGTCCCTATGTGGTCATGTGATACTACTGATAGGAATGTTGCATATATGGTTATAAGTGATATGAGTGTTCACTATATGGCCATAGGTGGTAGGCATGGTACTTATATGGTCATAGGTGATGGACATGTCCTTATATGGTCATACGTGAGGTTCATGTTCCTGATATGGGCATGATTGATAGGAATGTCCCAGATATAGTCCTACTTAATGGGCATGGTCCTAATATGGTTATGCATGATAGGAATAGTCCATATATGGTCATAGGTGATAGGACTGTTCGATATACTATCATATGTGTTAAGAATATTCCTTATATGGCCAGATGTGATAAAAATCTTCCATATATGGCAATAGGTGATAGAAATGTTCCATAGATGGTCATATATGATATGTATTTTCCTTATACTGGTATATGTGATGGTCATATTGCTTATCTGGTTATATCTGATAGGAATGATCCGCATTTGATCGTACGTGATAGGAATTGTCAATAGACTATGATCGGTAATAGGAACATAGTAATTAGTATATTGTCATCTGTGAGAAGAATGTTCAATATATGGTCCTAGGTGATAGAAATGTTCGATATATGATGATAGGTAATAGCCATGTTCCTTATATGGTTATAGGTGATAGGCATGTCTTTTTATATCTGATAGCAGTCTTCCATAGAGAGAGAGGAATTATATATATATATATATATATATATATATAGATTAGTTAGACGAATCTTACCTGGGTATAGATGATGGATAACTATTGTTTTACCGAGGTAGAAGCCTCGGTTAGACGTGGGCGAGGGAGAAGGAAGCACATCCGGGTCCAGCAATCTTTACCTACTAATTCAGGATAAAAATGATTCTAAAAAACAACCTAAGGTCAAGTGACCTCATGCTAAATTGAGTGATTGACTAGACGTGGCAGGGCGTGGTGGGTGGGCCCTCGCCCACGTCTAACCGAGGCTTCTACCTCGGTAAAACAATAGTTATCCATCATCTATACCCAGGTAAGATTCGTCTAACTAATCTATTTTACCTCGGTATGCCGCCTCTGGCTAGCCGTAGGCTAGGGAGACCTTTACGTAAAATAATTTTTATCCTGATATTCTTGTTTTGTTATTATTCTTTAGTGATTATGTCTTATGTATGCAACAATGGAAAAGCGATTTGTATGGCAAAAAAGAGGAAAAACCAATGTTTTTCTTACCTCTCTCTTTCAGTTGGTGAGTAGCCTGTGCGCTATCGGCTGAGGCTTCTCTAGTCGTTTGTGGTAATGTCTAGCAAACGAAGTAGCGGTTTTCCATCCCGCGTGAGCTAGGATCCGTTTAACGGAGATGCCTAGCAATCTTGCCTTGGACACCATTGCACCACGTGTAGAGTGCGATGAGTACCTGTCTGTATTTACTCCCGCCAGTTTTAACACATTCATTGTCCATCGGGCGAGGGTATCCCTGGAAATGGCCTTGTGTGGCTTAATAAAGCTGACCAATAGCTGTCTTGAGTTTCTTATTAATCTTGTCTTGGATATATAATTTCGTATCGCAGATACGACACATAACTTGCGATCCTGAGTGAAACTGGACACCCCTATCGTAGAAAGGGGGTCACCTAATCGGTTTGATTTTAATAAAGTTGATAAATCAAACGTGGCCTCTTTACTGTCAATTTCTAGACCATTCAGCGACAGGGCAACTATAGTTTGGCCTCTGTGTCCAGTGACCAGGAGAAGCAAAACTGCGACTTTGAAACCTAAAAGTTTAACGTCCAGAAACTTATTTTCTGGCCATTTCTTGAAGAGGTTGAACACTAGAGAAACATCCCAAAACCTATTATATTTGGGTTTAGGCGGATTCCTCTGATAAATTGATCGTATGATCCAACAAATAACATGGTGTTTACCCATTGTTTGTCCATTAACCCGCGGTAGGATTATCGACAGAGCACATCTGGCAGCGTTAATAGCGCCATATCCTAGGCCTTCGTCCTCTAGGTAACGTAGGAAGAGTCCTACCTGGGATACTGTGGGAGTCATTGGCTTGACTTTCTTAAGCAGGCAATAAATACCCCATTTCTTTAAATACGTAGTATACATTTTCACCGTTCCTTTTCTCCACGCATCATCAACCAAACGCTGTTGTGTAATTTTGTCTAAGCCAAACTGTTCTAAATATTTATTTAAAAAAGGAATGCCACTAACGGAGTTGTCGACACGTTTCCGTGGCGTTCTAGTGGTCCCTGATGTTTGAGGTTTCCTCGGAATCTTGGGAAGCGAAGGCTGCTTTTGGCTGTGGCTAGTAACGTCGGTAGCCACGGTTGCGTGTGCCACTCGGGGACGATGAGTATGGCGTGTGTCCCCTCCATTTGAATCTTTCTGGCGACTTTGCTAATGATAGTAAAGGGGGGGAAAATGTAAAAGAAATGATGTCGCCACTTTAGGGAGAAGGCATCAATGTGCCAAGCATTGGGTTCCGGGTGCCACGAAACATATTTTGGAATTTTAAAGTTATTACGCGAAGCGAACAAATCGATCTGAGGTGAACCCCATGTGTGACAAATGTGTTTGAAAATGGATGGATTAAGTGACCACTCTAAGTGATCATGGAACTGGCGACTCATCTTGTCAGCTAGACAATTTTGTGTGCCTGGAATGTGATTAACAGTTAACCAGACATCAAAGGTTTGAGCCCAGTTCCAAATGAGAAGTGCCATTGCATTACATTTAATCGATTTTGTACCTCCCATATTTCTGACATAAGCCATAGCTGTGGTGTTATCCGTGAGGATACGTACATTATTTTTGGGTATTTTTACTAGACTGGTTAATCCCAAGTAAATGGCCCTTAGTTCTAGAACGTTAATATGATCGGGGAGTTCCGATTCTAGCCATCTTCCTCCCGTTGCTACATCATTTTGATGTGCTCCCCACCCTTGGAGAGACGCGTCAGTGGTAACGGTAGTGTCAGGCTCTCCCATTCTAATGGGATTGGGGGAATGGTCAAAGTGGTTTAGCCACCAATCAATGTCGGCTAGGCCGTTCTCCGAAATAAACATGGTCTTTTCAAAGTTTCCCTTTGCGCGGGCCAGCGCCAAATTTTTATCAATTTCGAGGGATTTTATGTGTGCCGCTCCGTATAGAATAGCTGGACTATACGAAACCATGACCCCGATAAGGACCGCGACCTGTCTAATCTTTGGCCTAGAAGTGTCTAACAGCTGTATCGCTGTGCGGTAAAGCTTATCTTTCTTTTGGCGTGTAAGCGAAACGGTCATAGCCGTGGTGTTCAGAATGAACCCGAGACACTTAAGCTCCTGAGTAGGAGAAAAAACCGATTTCTTGTTATGTATGAAGAAACCCAATTTGGTGAAAATGTTGCATAAATCTTTAACAGCGAGTTCACATTGCGTGAAAGATTGGCCCATAATAAAAGAATCATCTATGTATGGAAACATACAATGCCCCAATTTTGCCATGTGTGCAAAAATTGGTTTCAACAACTTAGTAAACAGACGCGGTGCGCAGGCCAAACCATTAGGTAAACATGTAAATTCAAAAAGTTGGCCATTCCAGAGAAAACGTAGGTATTTCCGATCTGTCTGGTGAATAGGAACGGTGTAGTACGCATCCCTTAAATCAACACTCGCTAGCCAACACCCTGGGGTAATTAAATCACGAGCTGTTTCTAAAGAAAACATTTTGAAATGTTTGTATTCAATGATTTCATTCAACTGAGTTAAATCTAAAATCATTCGGATTGAACCATCAGGTTTAGGAGTAGAGAAGATATTGGAAATATATTCCCCTTCAGTATGTTCAACTCTGTTGACAATGCCCTTAGACTCAAACAGTAGAACCTGGTGATCTAGCTGAGATTTTTCTAGTGAATTAAACTGATACGGAAAAGGCGCTCTCTTTTGTATAGGCAATTGTGTGAAAGGGATGTGAATGCCTTTAACAATATTCAGGACCTCTGGATTAGTGGTTAACTGTTGCCATTGATGTAAACAATTAGAAACATTCCCTGCTTGAAAAAGGCTTACTTCAGTTTGAGTTTCCTCCGTGACCATTGTAGGGTCAGGAGGCTGCACTGTTTGTGTGGAAATCTCTACTTGTTCCCTTGTTTCGGGAACTGGGGCTTGGGAACGAAATCCCTCTTGTAGCCGCGGTTGTCGTTCCAGTTTGAGGCCGGCCTGTCGCCTCGGCCCCTTCCTCGCTGGTTGAACTGGAAGGACGGTCCGCCCCTGAACGGCCTTCCTCCTCTGCGGAATCGAAAATCCGTCCTAGACTTTCTGAACCCTGCTGGGTTTTGGAAGCGACGACTCTTTGCTTCAGTGTTTTTAGCACTCTTGTAGTCGACCTCTACCTGTTTGTACAGGTAAGCTAGCTGACCCCCAAACATCTTGGATTTATCTAGGGGTTTGCTCTTGATAGGGGTAGGTCCGGAATACACGGTGTATTCCTTACCATCATGGTCCGTTACCTTGTTCGAGCGGGCAACCTCTTTTCCGGCATCTGTGGTGACCGATTTGAAAACGTTTTCAAATCTCCGATGGGTCATGTAGTTACTAGCGGCTGCTAACAAAGCTATGCCCCGGTCCATAACCCGCGCCAAAGACGAGAACTTGTTCTCTGTCTGCATCCTGTTAGCCACAGGGATAACAGACGTCAAGGCACCCAAAACTGCCTTATGGATCAGGCAGAGGGAAGTTTCATAACGACGGCGTTCGTCGGAAAGATGAATGCCGGAATCCATCTCTTTGAAAACCGAAGCAGGAATGCCCTTAACTCCTGAAATCTGCTCAGTCAACTTGTTGATGACTTCGATCGGTTTAAACGTAGTGAAATGGCTATTCACCGTTTTGCGCATCATGGTAGTGGTGCGCACTTTCTGAGCTTTCTTTTTGACAATCTTCTTGCCAGCTTTAACGCCTATTTTGGCGTAGACACCCGCTCGTTCCGTGTCGGAATCCGACTCGGTGGAAGAAGAGTCGGACGACGAGTCTGAAGAGGAGTCCTTCTTCTTCTTCTTCTTCTTTTTGGACTTTTTGGAGCGCTTAGAGTTCGCTTTCTTTGTGAACTCGTCACCAGAACTGCTCACTGGGCGGCGTTTCTTGCCCCGCGCTTTCGGTTTCGGAACCTCAGGTGCCGAAAGCGTGTCCTCTTCGTCCTCAGAAAAGTCTTCCCAATCCTCATCAGGGATTTGGGAAGGATCTGGAAAGGTCTGCGCCTGGAAAAGGCGCATCTTCTCCTCCATCATCTCCGCCATTTTCGCCTCCCACCCCACTGGTTGAGGGGCGTGATCACTGTCTTGATCCGAGGCATGAGCCCCAGGATGTGGGGACGGCGGAGCCGTAGCCGGTGGAGACGAATCGTAATCCGTCGGGGGGACACCCACCGCTGCAGCGGGCGGCTTATTCCGGCGAGTGGCCATCGGGAACTGTAACGAAACCAAAGCGTTACTAACCCGGAATCATCTCAACTACACAAGTGTAAGCCAGTAAACTGGGTTGAGGAACATGGTACAGAGAACGTGTGTTGCAACGTGTCAGTACAGGCGTGAAGCTAAATTTGCCGTAGGTGTGTGGTAACGAAACCAACCAAACGGAGGGCATCGATCGTGAGATCGGCCCCTCTCTCTGTTCCGTACACTTCTCCCACCTGTGGCTACAGCGCCAACAAGTTGGAGAAAATATTACGAAACTCGGAGGTTCGCCTTAAACCGGTCAGGGGTGTTTATAAAAAACACCCAGAAGCATCCCCAACATCATCCTCTATTAGGATCCGGGAGACTTTTCTTAGGAAATGAGCAACTCGGGTTGCCATTTCTCCCTGTCTGAAAAACAGGTGTCGATAGAACTCAGTATCGGTTTCGTTTGTGCCAGCGGCACGCAATGTTCTATCCGTAAGTTAAAAAACGTACAAAGTCCAAACAGGACTGAAGAAAGTTCTGAACTTTCATAAAAAGATGCTATAGAGCATGATAAACAAAGTTATCGAAGAAAACAGTACTTACTTTTGGATAAAAGCAGTAGTAGTAGATAAATCCTGTGGAGCAACTCACAAACGTCCTCCCGTTGTGAGTTACTTATGCTAATTGCTGGACCCGGATGTGCTTCCTTCTCCCTAGCCTACGGCTAGCCAGAGGCGGCATACCGAGGTAAAATATATATATATGGGTGTGTATATAGGCAGCCTCTCCCTATGTAGCAGCGTGCAGCGTAGCCATCTGATACAACTATGCCTCCTGGAGCACCCAATATATAAAAACAAAACAAGAAGATGAGATGAAGAGAAGATCTACACCAGAGTAATGTCATAATGAGTCGGTAATCAGCTAATTGGACTTTAAAACACTGCGTCGTGAGGACGCAGACAGCTCGCCATACCGAGCTTAGGTGCAACTGCAGTGCCGTCTGCAGCTCTTTGGCAGCATGAAGCCAGGTGCAGTCCACGCTAAGGCTCTGACGAGGTTTTAGGCTACACTCCACCGGCGCCAACCTGTGATAGACTATAACTATATTCTTAAAGCTGAATAATCCGGTGGACGTAGCATACAGCAAAACCTCTCTAACCAACCACCTCCACAGATCGACCACCCCCCTATACCAATCGCTTTATTTGGGTCCCAAACGATTGCCCATACCATTGTAATGATTAAAAACGCCTCCCTAAAGCGCCCACCTCCCTAAATTGACTCTCTAAAGTCGGTCACATGGTCAGTCGATTTAGAGAGGGTTTACTGTATATTCAACACCAAGACACTTACCTACATTATAGATATGATCCTAGATATCCAACTTAGAGACTGCTGCACTCATTAAACAATCATTACAGGGTTTCCTGTGCTAAGCTGCTATCATCAGAATATACCTACAGTGGAATTCGAACCTATACTTGTGCCATTCCAAGGGGAGTGTCATAACCTGTAGCCTATCTAGATGTGATGATGTAATCAACCTGTTCTCACCTGCCTGTGTATCTCGCATTTCACTTGGGTAAGGCAGTGCAGCTCACTACTCTAACATTTAGAATGGACATGGTTACTGATTAGGACAGGGCGTCGATGTCCAGTAGATGGGGTGTGAGCAGCTGTTACTAGTGTTAGACTGAGAGGGTAGAACAACACACATAGTAGGTGCCATTATCTCAAATATAGAATCAGTGTGAGAATAGTCTTACTGCAATCCACAATAGAAACAACTGTAGGGAAATAACCTTATTAAGATTGCTCATCAGAAGCAATATAGCTATGGGTTAACAATTACCTTCAAGTAAAGTAGACATTGTGAATGCTAGAGAGGGCAGAGAGGAAAGCCACCCAACTTCCGGGCTGGTAAAGATGCCGGTGTCGTGGTATAAAACCCCGGCCCGATCACAGCCCCTGCCATGGCTTCTGCGCATGCGCGGAGTTTATAAACAGGCGCAGCTCGGCTGCAGAACGAATACACACTGCCAGTGTCTATTAAAGATTAATAGAAATGCACAACCCTAACCGTATAAATTTAATATAATCTATCCGTCGAATATGTTTTCTATATGTGTCCCAAGCAGCTTGTTTCTAAGTGGTGTAGCTTTAGAGATATTTCACTTTTTCTGTATGAAGATTGCACTGACACTCAGAATATCCCAACTTTCACTATTAATATTATCTCTGTTTTTAATACTTTCAGCATAAATTGCTCTTAGGTTACATTAAATACTTCAGATCTTCCTCTTCAATCGCGCATTAAGATATTTTTAATCGATCCAATGAAAGCTTTTAAATTTATTTTACAAAAATAAATGCTTAGTCAACTGTCTTCACGGCAGCGGCTGCGATCGGGCCGGGGTTTTATACCACGACACCGGGTCGCAGCTTCAGTCCTTTGTTTGGGACTAGCTCACACTATCAGTATAGTATCACAGAGGAGGCGGATTCACTTCATTCAGATTCCCAACTCCGACAGGGAGCATAGCGTAGAGAACCAGCATATGCACATGACATGATTTC
This sequence comes from Branchipolynoe longqiensis, assembly GCA_030323885.1. NCBI lineage: Eukaryota > Metazoa > Annelida > Polychaeta > Phyllodocida > Polynoidae > Branchipolynoe > Branchipolynoe longqiensis. Next base: position 59,009,102 of record CM059190.1, on the reverse strand, counting down.
TGTCATCTGATCATCCGAAACTGACACCAGGAAGAATTGTGCAGTTCTGTACAAAACCATCTTATCCAGGCCTTTAGCCTACCAATTCAGTAGTAAATAAATACCGGCCATATAAAATTCATGGCACCCCTCCCCTGCTTGTACATTCTAGTAAAATATTTAATTGTCTACATGTATTTATATCCTTTATTATTTATTGACATGCACAAAATGGTTTATACAACAAGATTGGTAATGAAAAGTGATTGCAGGGAAGCAAAGTAATCCGAATTAGCATAGGCTGACTAGGTATGTATATAGTGTATGTGTGTATATATATTATACACCATACTCTCTTTCATTGTGATTGGTGCAAACCAATCAAATTAATCATTTGCAGACCAACCATTAATGTACTCTCTAGAAACCATTAAGTCAGTAAGTGCAATAATCCTCCGATCACCAGAGTGGTGTTAGGCACAATTACTCGAACAGGACATGTGCTGGTTTCTGGCCTCTTTAAGATTTCGTCTTATTCAAACTACGCTTCATCATTTAGTGTTCTCCTCCAGCAAAGTTAATACAAACATGTGCAAATGTTGCAACAGGTTTTATTTTTTAAGACTAGTTTTAGGGCATGAACAAAGAATTCTGGGCAGTGAAAAAATAATACACTGTTACTTGTTAACGCAATGTTATTCATTAGCTTGTATGTTATGGCAACATGTCAGTAGGCAATTTGTTCCGCTGCTGCAATCTGTGTCACCTACTAAACACTAAAGGACTATGTTTAACATATATAGCCAAAGCATAAACCACGTTCCCGATGTTCTGTTACCAGGTCACAAATTAGTGTTTTTCATATTCATATAATAAGCATTCTTTCAGTCGTTAGATCTCGTTGGGTTGGTTTTTCTATAACTTTTCAAGAATCACCAGTGCTATCACGATGCCTCTTGCCTATATTTTTCAGTTATTTGCTTGCACATCTTAAGAAAGGGTGAGCGCGTGATTAGAATTTTACGTCCTAACAACATCTGAGGTCCGACTTCTGACAATGTGTAACTATGGTGAGAAAATAGTGATGTGTCCATTAGGACGCAGTGAAGCTGGCACCAAGAAATGTTATCCTACTGACTCACAGTATCGTGATACTGATACAACCAGTTGGTGTCGTAACCCAGTAAAGCTGAACACTGGGCAAGGTGCCAAACACCACGCATCAATTTAGTAAAGGCCCTGTCAGACCTTGCCGGACTGGGAAACTGGACGAGAACCGGACACTGTCCGTTTGTGTATGGCGATTTTCGGGTACCGTCCGGTAACCATCCAGCGGTGTCCGGTGGTGTCCGGCAGTGTCCGGTACAAGTTTTGAACATGCACAAAACTTCTACCGGACACCGCCAGACTGAGCTGTCCGGTTTGTCTGGTACATGTCCGGTACCCATCCATTTGTGTCCGGTTTGTCCGTTTTGTCCATTACTTGTCCGGTACCCATCCATTACATGTCCAGTTCTCATCCGGTTCTCATCCGGTACATGTATGGTACATGTACGATACTTATCCGGTTGTCCGGCGGCAATTAACCCAATTTTACGCTCCATTTCGATACATTTCAATAGATTTCTTCACCGGACAATAGTGGACTAGAAAATTCTTTGTCCGGTGGTCTCCAGTGCTCAGTCCGGTGAGGTCTGACAATTACTTAAGTCTTCTTCTGTATGTGTGTTGGGCTTTCACCTCCTAGCCACATCTAAGGTCATATCAGGACGGGTACCGACTTGTGACAGTGCACCTTTCTCTATAACTTTCTGTATAACTTGTTAACATTCCCTCACATGGATGGATTTACACCGATTCGACTACATATAGCCGGTTTTGGCACTGTGTCTCTAACACAGGTGTGAGCCTACGCAGACATGCGCAGTGCGTGTGGAGAGGCGGCGCATGTCCGGGTGAGATGGCACCCCTCCAGGAGGCCCTACTTCAGGGCGCTGCTATACCTATGACTAAAGTACAGATTGGGCATGTTTCACCAACACATGGCTAACATCCTCTTTCAAATCCTACATATGCCATGTCATGTCAAATGTCACTTATTTACGTTTGCTTGTTGGTTTACGTCCTAGCAACATCTTAGGTCATATCAGGATGGGTACCGACTTGTGACATGTATGGTGATTTTATAGTGCTTCCCCATTGGGAGACCAGGCTGCCAGTACCATTTTTTTTTTGTTCTTGAAGATTTATACTGCCTATTATGGATAAGCCTAAATAGGCTTGTTTTCACCATTAGACAGTTTGTCGATAGAAAGCCCGATCCTACACGTTTACCGACCCAAGGGATTTTTAACCTCCCACACCACATAGACATGGTATGAGAGTAACTGGCCTTTGATGACGCTGTAAGTTATCCACAGCGGTGGAAATCCAAATTGGCAGAGCTGGGGGTCACGGGGAATCGAACCAACAACCTTCAGATTAGAGTCTGACCTAGAAAAAAGTCAGACACTCTAACCGCTCCGCCACAGAGAACACCACATGACCTGATATCCCACTCAGTCACATTATCTTGACACTGAGCCAACCAGTTCTTGCCCTATCCTAATGATGCCGAGCGTCAGGCTAGCAAGGGACAAGTATAAATATTTAAGTCATTGGATTGACCCGACCAGGGTTCGAACCCACGAATCCATGAGTTCGGATCCCCCGATCTCATAAAACAGGAGACCAACCGTCAAATCATACGGCCATCCCGTCTGGTCCGTATTCTAAGCTATCATTCATAATTATATTTTGTGGCACCTGTTTTTTTGTTCCGAATAATATATTTGTCCAGGCCACTGGATTTCTGGTTGTGTGTAATCTTCTTTAAATACACCCGACCCTTTTTAGTATGAATAATAAATAAACCACTGCATGATGATGTGGAGAGCAGTAGAGAATCAGTGCACCTCTTCGTGAAAACAATCCCACAATGCAAGCCATGAATTAAATGCTTAGTCACGAAGCGCCTCGAATTTTGCAGAACTGGGCGTTGTTATTAGTTAGTGAATTGCCCGCTAGGAGGCCGACACGCAACCAACGACTTATAGCGCGGCGCCCGTCATCTTCTCGCGAGGACGCGTCGCCGTCTCGTGTGATTCTCGCCCCGCGTGTGGCTAGATGGATAGATTAGAACGAGATAACATCTCTGTGAGACCGTGTGACCTGTGTGCATATAATGGCAGGCTGTGCATATATATCGTTCTATACGGAAGAAGTATTTCACAGATGTATGTGAATTCCAGGCTATCATCGTCATCAAGTGGCAGTTTCACCTCGTAGGTACAGGCACTCGCACTATTTATTGGAAGCACTTAATAATAGTCAGGAGTTGTGCATAAAATAATAATAATAGTAATGTCACATACTTTGATTATTGTTAGCACCACCACCCCTCTGTCACACTTACCTGTGCTTACTACAACTCCCTTCCAACATGATAAGGCTTAGCTTAAACAAGTACCCTGCACTCTCAGCCTCACAAACCAAACCTAAAGTGAATCAATAGCTACACATTTAAATGCAACGATGGATTAATGCTGCAAAGTCTAATGAAACATCAAATTGTAAAAATCGACTTACCTAGATTTGATCCCACATACCCTATTTAGTTAGTATGCAATATACACTAACCACGTGTACCCACATATCTGGAATTTCACCTGGGGAAGGTAGTGCACCTCACTACACTCGCCGCCCTAGAATTGTAAATCTCATGCTTACAATTACAAATATCCAATAGTGGGTTTTTAATAATACACAATGAAGATTCAACACAATACGGTGCACAGCATATACTTAATCCGTGTCATGACTTCAATATCATGTATGACCTCAGATGTTACCAGGACGTAAAACTCCAACAACCAACGCACCTCCAATATCATGCATTTTTTTCTTCAAAATATCCTAGAGTGGAATTTGAACCTATACTTGTGCCATTCCAAGGGGAGTGTCATAAGTTGTAGCCTATCTAGGTGTCATGGTGTACTCAACATGTTCCCACCCACCTGTGCATGTTGCATTTCATTTGGGTAAGTCAGGGCAACTCACTGCATTACCATCTAGAATGTAGCCAAATTTATGATTGCCTATAAATGCTAGATATATATATATTCAAAATATATACGCTCGCCTATATGTGTAGGGCTATAGGGTTAGGCTTTTCCGCTAGGCGGTTGGATCCCTAAGATGTTAGGGTTCTACTCCAGGTGGCGCCATGACATTTTTCTAGGTGATTGTAATTGGAAATGAACAGATTGTGTTTATCTATCCAAATAAAGACCAGAAATTAAACATTTGCGAAAAATAGTATGGACAGAGGCCCTGCAGAGCACTGACAGAATGTAGAGAATGGGAAATGTGCAGACATTTACTCAATCGCTTATCACATGACAGGGTTTTAGGCATTGTCGATTGGGGTAGACCTTGCGATATATAAACTCACAAGTTTGTTTTGCTATCAGCATGACTATCTCCCATCGTGCCTAAAACCGATATCGCATTAAAATAACCGTTAAAGTATATATAGCAATTCAACTTTTGTCAACTAAACATTAAAGAATCATATTATGATCCCCCCAAAAAGGTATTACCATGCAATGACTTTCAAATAGCACTCCTCCCCAGACACGACCATGTGATTGCTTAGTACGAAAACGCAAATCCCTCAACATGTCACATTATTATAGGCCAGCTACTTAAAGTTGCATAGTCACAGGGTCTTGACTTTCTGTCAGTTTCTGAGCAATATATGTTAGGTTGATGGTTAAATCTACTTTGCTTAAAGTTGCATAGTCCGATGGTTTTGAGTTTCTGAAATTTTCTGAGATAAATACATTAGGTTGATTGTTATTATGTACCTTACTTTAGCTTGAAGTAACTTTTATTTTAAGTGGCTAACATTTGAGATATTTCAAGTGGAACCATGCAAAATTAATTTTGGCAAGCTTGTCAAAACTCTGACCTCATAGGCTTCTGCGGTAACAGGTTCTATTCAATTGCCTCATTATTCCCTTCTATGTGGCTACAAATGTTTAATAAGTGCACCAGTATCTAAATTAGATATGTAGAATCAAATTTAGATAATTGTTTCGGTTTTGAAAATTTGATATTTTCATCGGACCATGCAGCTTTAAGTTTGAAGAAATTTCCACCTTCAATAGCTAACTTTGTAGATACTTGAAGTGCAAACATTCAAACTTAATTTTGGCAAGCATGATAAAACTCTGACACCATAGGCTTCAACAGTAACATATTCTATTAAATTGAAATCAGCATTCCCTTCTATATGGCAACAAATGCGTATTAAGTGAATCAGTGTGGATGTTAGATATGTAGGCTCAAATCTAGATACTTGTTTTGGTTTTGAAAAGTTGATATTTTTATCAGACTGCAACTTTAAGCCGTTATAATTCAGGTGCATATTAACACACCGCTATGGCCGCATTGGCGCGGCCCACAAGCAGATACAACAAAAGCATGTGCGGAATTTACACAATTAGGAATCACACTTTAAAAATGTGGAGAATTTAAAATTAATTTAGGACTGTTTCTGTCGAGAACCCCCCCCCCCCACCCCAACACACAAACACATACGCACACATTTCTCTGGGGACTCAGTTCTTCAAAAATAAGTCAAGGACGTCGCGCTGAAGGTCACGTGGTGGGTTTTACACGTGATTCCGCCTCGCCTTATAAATACCACAGCGCCTCCTTACGGGCGCGTCGTCACTCACTCCTTCAAGCAGACGACAATTTTCCTCGTAATGACGCCGTTTTCCTGCGTTTATTCCGACCGCCGTAAAAACGCCCGCCTAATGAACCCAGGGGTCAAACGCTGATCAGCATCATTAAGGAGCCGGCAAGGTCTTGGGTGGCGGCCATCTTGAATGTTTTTTGTTCTTGCGCGGTGGCGCCCCCCGGCGGGCAGGCGTCCCGGCGTTACAGCGCAGGCGCGCGGTGCATGTCGGTATTGATGGCGGGGCGGGTGTCATGGCGCGTGGACGTACGGCGTCGTGCACGTCAGTTAAAGGGCAGGAAATGACCGGAAGTTCTTATTTACTCACACACTGATGTACGAGTCCTATTTAACTATGTACGCGCAGTAAATGTACGGACGAACGCGCCTGTAAAACGACCAAGCGCGTTTTACTAAGCGTATGCCAACACCAAATGTCTAACAGAAAACGCCAAACAAAAGGCCAAAGGCATGATCTCCCCCACTCGACCTCTCTTCCCCATGCCATACAATTCAATAATACTGTGGACAGACTATTCAAGCCAAAATAAAGGTGACCTACCTGGTGTGCTTGTAATGTTGTGTGTGTGTGTATATATATAGATATATATATATATATATATGTGTGTACATATATATAGACATTGAGATATATATGCATACATGTAAATACATATATACATGTATCTATACATTGTATATGCATGTATGTGCATAGATATGCATTTACATGTATACAAATACACATATTATATACGTATACACATATATGCATATGCACATATATACTTATATACGTATATACATATATACATACGTCGCAAAAGCAGAATATTTTATTCAATTCTGTTTGGGATTTTTTTTCAAGTGCGAGAGGCGAGAGGTGACGCAATAAAATTAAAAAGCCAGTGTTGGAACTACTACTAGTACTAACTACTCGAAAGTCATGCCCGACGCAAGCACTCCGCTCGCCATGGCGTGCATTTCATTTAAATACCGTTATGTTGTAATTAGTCCACTCTCCGACCAGTCTCGGCCATCCAGACTGAGATGACAGGTTCTCTGCACTCCCCACCCCAGCCCAGGAACCCCTCAGCTCTAGATACCGTTAGTTCTGTCACCAGCATTCTGCAAAGGTTTACCGCCACAGCCACAAGGTGGCGTCTTAGCTTGAATTTCCCAGAATGCACCTCGGAACCTCAAGGGTGTTTCGCAAGAACATGGCGACACCTTTAGTGCCAGGCCCCACTGAACGAGATTTCCCGAGACTACACTCCCGCGCGAGATTATATGGGGAACTTGGTTTAATGAGACTTGCTTTCCGCTCTTTCAGACCCAAGTTATTTTCTTCTCTTGTGAGTGCGTGGAATGTCGGTTTCCCAGTTGGTGAGATGGTCATGAGTGCCACAAATACAAGTCGATCTAACCGTGTGTGTGGCTATGATGTTGAATCCCAGTAAACACACACAGGAATAATTTGATTGACTTGAGAAAATGGAACAAGTTGAAGGATTCAGGCACTGGAATGAAACCATGACTACAGAAGTTGGCATCATTCCAATAATCAAATCAGTTTCCCCCCACAAAACCTGTCACATCCCCTATGTAATGCCTTACTCAATATGAAATTGATAGAATTTAACTGAAAAGCACAACAATAAATTATATTACACAGAAAACAAATAAAATGGAATTGTCGATGTTTGCACGTGAACCCTTCAGTTCTACACCCTATGCTAAATAGTGAAGCCTGTATTCGCTTTCCCAGCTTACAGACACGTGAGAGCAGAGCAGACGACATTTGTCGACAGCGACAGACGATCCTGCAGGCGATGTGTACCAAGTCCCATCCCTCTCCAACAGAACGAGGTTTTAAAACAAGTGCAGAGCCCCGCCCTTAGTGATAAATACATATGCAAAGACACATAGTCTCCAGATTTTAAGCCGATCTTTCGGGGACACCATCTTCAGCCATTCTAAATTGATACCTCATCAACACCAACCGTGCAGATTCTAAACCACTAAATCATCAACGGCAGTTGGCGAGATGCTAAACTGGTGAATCTCCGCGGGTCACCGAGCAGTTATGAGCGTTTGGTGAGCAGCAATGAGCTCCCCGACTTAAACATCGATAACGGGCCCCGGGGCGGCGACAGAATGATGGCCCGGGCTTTCAGTGCTGCGGAGTGTGTGTGGGTGGGGGTGGGGGTGGCGTAGGGGTGGGGGTTGTTGCAGTTTTACGGCCAGCACTAAGGGATGTCGTCAATGGATGCCCGATGGCCTTTCCATTTGCCGCTACAAGGTCGCCTGACAGTTTAAAAGTCACCTGATTGCTTCATTGCTTGCCCCCAGGAGCCATCCCCCCACACCCACCGCACACCCACCCCACCCAACCTCCACCACCCCAACCCACACGCGCACACCCGCACCCACATGCACACACCCGCACCCACACTTACAAACTTACGACGCATTTCCCAAGCTTGTCAGACTAAGAAGAGGGGATGGCCAGGGGCGACATGGGATGGAGAGAGGGAGGTGATGGCAGAGGGAAAGGGGAAGGGGGAAGTGATGGAGGGGGAAGAGGGAGGTGGTGGGAGGGTGATAGGAGAGGGAAGGGTGATGGCAGAGGGGAAGGGGAAAGGGGGTGGGGAGTGCGGATAGGAGAGGGAAGAGGAGCTGAGGCAGAGGGGAAGGGGACGAGGGGTGGGGAGTGCCAATAGGGGAGGGGAAGAGGGAGGTGATGGAAGAGGGGAAGGGAAGAGGGGGTGGGGAGTGCGGATAGGAGAGGGGAAGAGGGAGGTGATGGAAGAGGGGAGGGGAACGAGGGGGGAAAGTGCCAATAGGGGAGGGGAAGAGGGAGGTGAAGGAAGAGGGAAGGACAAAGGGGGTGGGGAGTGGGAGCGGGGAAAGAGGGAGGTGGAAGGGGAGAGGGGAGAGGGGTGAATAGGGGAGGGAAGAGGGAGGTGATTCGGGATAGGAGAGGGGACTGATGGCAGAGGGGAAGGGGAAGAGGGGGTGGGGAGTGCCGATGGGAAGAGGGGAAGGAGGGGGGATGGAAGGGAAGAGGGGAAGGGGAATGGAGGGGTGGGAAGTGCCGATAGGAGAGGGGAAGAGGGAGGTGATGGCAGAGGGAAGGGGAAAGGTGGTGGGGAGTGCAATAGGGGAGGGGAAGAGGATGATGGCAGAGGGGAAGGGGAAGAGGGGTGGGGAATTCCGATAGGAGAGAGGAAGAGGGAGGTGATGCAGAGGGGAAGGGGAAGGGGGTGGGCATGCCGATAGGAGGGGAAGAGGGAGCTGGTGGCAGAGGGATAGCGGGGGGGAGGAGAAGGTGTAGGCAGAGTGGAAGGGGGTAGAGGGGGTGGGAGTGCCGATAGGAGAGGGGAGGGAGCTGGTGGCAGAGGGGAAGGGGAAGAGGGGGGGGAGTGCCGATAGGAGAGGGGAGGAGAGAGAAAGGGGAAGAGGGGGTGGGGAGTGCCGATAGGGGAGGGAAGAGGGAGGTGATAGCAGAGGGGAAGGGGAAGAGGGGGTGGGGAGTGCCGATATGAGAGGGGAAGAGGGAGGTGATAGCAGAGGGGAAGGGGAAGGGAAAGAGGGGCTGGGGAGAGGGTGTGAGGAGGAGCTGGGCGTGTAGAGGGTGCGAATATGTGCATCATGTACCAGGGACACTCACTATCTCGACCACTCTTTTGAAATTAACTGTTCACACAAAATCGTAAGGCGAGATGCGCTTCTAGGGCTAGATGAGCTTTAAAACTACATATCAAATAAAACAATTCTCCATGTAATATTCTCACATGCTTAGTATTATTAAGAACGTTGGAAATATGTCATATACAATATATAAACTAAATACTGGCCTGCTGTGGTTTTATTAGAGAATGCCTTATAATGGATGGATCCTGCTACAGTGTTAGTAAAGGCACTGTATTAAGTCTATGTTATAGATATGTTATTTAATTGCTTGGAGCTTCATTTCATTGGCGAATTAAACTACATAATAATGTTCTTAGTATTAGTTCGTGCGTTTGACTCTAAAATGGTTTCGCGTGGTACATACCTGTTCGTCACCTGTAAGTACGGAGACTAAGAGAAAATTGATGTACATTCCGAAAACCTGACATTCTCAGGGCACCCCGCGCCAGGACAACCACACCCACACCCCCACCCACACCCATTCCCACACCCACACCCACACCCATACCCACACCCACACCCACACCACCCACACCACCCACACCACCCACACACACCCACACACACCCACACACACCCACACCTACACCCACACACATACCCACACACATACCCACACCCACACACACCCACACACACCTCCCTCCACACACACCCACACCCACACACACCCACACCCACACCCACACCCCCACACCCACACCCATACCCACACCCACACACACCCACCCACACACACCCACATACACCCACACACACCAACACCAACACCCACACACGTACACCCACCCACCGGTTCCTCATAAACCTGCGCCCCGAGTCAACATACTTGCTTTCAGCACTCCTATTCACAATCCAAAAAAAAAGCATACAATTCACCTAACAATTTGTAGTTAAATAGAAATAGGTTCAGCGCGTGCATTTTCAAATTAAAAGTAAACGCCGCCCGAATTGTATCCCCACCAATCATTATAAACGATTATATCTCCCCTCCGTCGAATGACTATTGATTTAGTTATAGGTACAAATGCAGGAAGGGGACAAAAACATGTCACGGTAAATATTTCTAAGAGATTTGGATAGACATCAGGGGCAATCTTCTAAATGAGATATATATATATATACACGTGGTATATTTTATTATATGGGACATAACCTGATACACAGAAGGTTCCCACAGAGGTCGATGTGGGGGTAAGGGTTGGGAGTGGGGTGAGAGTGCGGGTGGGGGAGGGGTGGGGGGCGGGTTACTTGCGATAAGGCAGGAATGTCAATTGTAGCCAATCACCTCATCAATGAATGTAGGTCTGTGTGACTGGCCGTGGACTAGTAACCTCAACTTCATTCAGCACGACACCGAACGAGGCTTCGCTACCCATACCACGTGGCCGGGCGTCAGGGCGGGTGGGGGTGGGGGCGGGAGGAGGAGGTGCATGTATAAAGCTACGATTTTATAAACGCGTGGCACCAAGTCGGAAATGTGATGTGAGTCAATTCTAAGTGACGTGCGGTTTGGAGGATTCCATCGTCATTTTCCTAGACGTTGGTAGTACGATAAACCTCATTCATTCTAGTGCGACAAGAGTGAAAAAATAACACGACACATGTTAGGACACAACCTGATATAAACTCAGCTTCTGTTAGGAGGATAAACCCCACTAATTAAATATATGGCCCTGCGATTTGTGGGCAGTTTCATTCTGCTCGCCTTCCTTTGGAAAACCCCGCACTGTGACGTCATATCAGGGGATTCCTTACCTGAAGGTGTGTGCAAAAATATACGGCGCGTTCGTTCACGCACAGTTCCCGGAAAGCGCACAGCTGATATCGCCTTTATACATTAATAGACTAAGCACTATGCAATTCTTTTCAGTTCACTACGCTCAACACATAGCGCACAAGAGTGGGCGTTAATATGAATGATATCAGCTGAATAGTGAAGACATCACCCTCATAGCTAAATTGACTTGTTGCATGGCTTTCCAAAAACATCTGCCAACAGAAAACAATGTCATGTTCATAGAACTTGACCTTTTAAAGTTGCATGGTCCGATGGCATATGAATATTTGTCTTATTTTTGAGATAAATATATCAAATTGATCATTACGAGCTACTAATCATTAGTCCGGAGTGATTTTGATTAAAGATGATTAGTTTTGAAGTAATTTGAGCTGAAAGAACCAAAAATAATTTCGACAAGCTTGCCAAAAGTCTTGTTGCTATGACCTAAATGGTCATCTCGCGGTAACCACGTGATGTGAGATGACCTACTAATCTATGACCCTGCACAGCAGGCCTAAGGCCTACTTGGTTGGGGGGGCTAATGGGGTCACGAGATTGGCCTAATTGGTTAATGGCCTTCCTGCATAATGGCTGTTTCAAGCTGAGTGTTCAAAGGGGTGATGTTATAAACTCACTGATTATTCTGTATATACTGTCCCAAATCATTAGCTAATACACCAGTATCTAAGTTGGATATATAGGATCAAATGTAAGTAGTTGTTTTAATTTTGACTAAATTATATTTCATCGGACTATGCAACTTTAAGCTACTACATATCCTTATAGACATACCCCTTCACCATACTTCACCCCTCCCTCCCTCTCCCCTCCCTCCACCCTCCTCCACCCTCATGCCCCACACAACTGTACCACACCTCATCATTCCCTCCATCCTCACTCCTCCACCGTATGCCCTACACACCTTCACCATACTTCACCCTTCCCTCCCTCCCTCCCCCTCCCTCGCCACTCCTCCAACCCCATCCATCCCCCACACACATCACCTTACCCTCTCTCCCCTCCTTCCACACTCCTCCACCCTCATCCTCCACACACCTCCACCACACCCCACCCTTCCCTCCCTCCCCTCACCTCCAACATATGCTCTACACACCTCCACCACACCTCACCCTTCCCTCTCTCCCCTCACCTCCAACATATGCCTACACTCCTCCACAACACCTCACACCTTCCCTCCCTCCCCTCACCTCCAACATATGCTCTACACACCTCCACCACACCTCACCCTTCCCTCTCTCCCCTCACCTCCAACATATGCTCTACACACTCACCACATCTCACCCTTCCCTCTCTCCCCTCACCTCCAACATATGCTCTACACACCTCCACAACACCTCACCCTTCCCTCCCTCCCCTCACCTCCAACATATGCTCTACACACCTCCACCACACCTCACCCTTCCCTCTCTCCCCTCACCTCCAACATATGCTCTACACACCTCCACCACACCTCACCCTTCCCTCTCTCCCCTCACCCCAACATATGCTCTACACACCTCCACCACACCTCACCCTTCCCTCTCTCCCCTCACCTCCAACATATGCTCTACACACCTCACAACCCTCACCCTCCCTCCTCCCCTCACCTCCAACATATGCTCTACACACTCCACCACACTCACCCTTCCCTCCCTCCCCTCACTCCAACATGCTCTACACACCTCCACCACACCTCACCCTTCCCTCTCTCCCCTCACCTCCAACATATGCTCTACACACCTCCACCACACCTCACCCTTCCCTCTCTCCCCTCACCTCCAACATATGCTCTACACACCTCCACCACACCTCACCCTTCCCTCCCTCCCCTCACCTCCAACATATGCTCTACACACCTCCACAACACCTCACCCTTCCCTCTCCCCTCACCTCCCTCCCCCCCCCCACCACCACTGATGAGCTCGTAAGATCGATCCTCAGCGACCTCTGCGGACGTCGCTTCGGACCAGTTTGCGCCAGGGGGCACTCTACTTCCGACCAGGCCATCTACTTCCGCTGTGCGTCCACTTCCGCTGCCACTCATTCACTTCCGGTGTCCACTCACCCTATTACCTGGTGACGCCGGTTTGTAGAAGGGAAGGTGGTCTTCGCTCAGTGGGCGGTGTGGCTTATAAGTCGGCACCGGTCAGTTGGGTTTCTGTGAAGACAGCCTGAACTGATCCGCGCCATTTGTTCAAATTCAATACAAATCGTTTGCAGTCCTAAGTTTAAGGTTTCCCTTCTAGCAGATGAAATAGAGTTCTACTCTACAGCTAAAGCTCCGAGGTGTGCAACTCTAACTTAAGGCATATTATTTCATACTTATCTGTGTTATTGATTGTGTTCCTAACTACCAGACGCGATGGTCGAATCAGTTGAGGGTTTGCCTCCTGTCCTGATAGGTCGTTCGAACTCGCGGGTTCGGATTCAGGCCGAGTCTAACCAATGACTTAAAAATTGATATTTGTCGCTACCTAGCATGATGCTCAGTATTACTAGGAGAGGGCAAGCAGCAGTGGAATGAGGAAGACCAGTTGTCTGCAATTGAAATTTCCCCTGCATAATGAACTAGTAAACCAACAACATCAAATACAGTGAAACCCCATTATGGCGCGATCATTGGGGTCCATAATATATCATCGCGGAAAAAAGTGGGGTCCTGCTAAATAAGGATTCAGTTTAATGAAATACCTGTGAATTAGAGAAATCCAGATCCAATGATGCATCGCGTTATATCAGAAATCGTGTTAAATTTGGATGCATAAAATCAGGCTTCGACTGTACATTCGTGTATTAAGCCTTTGAAATTTCAATTCTTGACAACTTATCTTAAAGTTAAACTATTTGTTGTTTCCTAGACATGACTATTTAGAGAGTGTCCACAGTTTTATTCATTCTAATTCTTGGAACCTATTATATATATATGTATCACTGGAATTTATATAATAAACAGAATAGCAATACCAGTGTATATTATGTAGCATCCAGCCTCACGGACAATATTGTCCAATGTGAGGAGGTACTAATCTATCTTAAAAACCTCCGAAACAGCCACACATCGATAACTGTATAGGTCCACATATATGGAAACATTGTACATGCATGCATATATATATAAATATATATATATATATATATATATATATATATATATATGACCACAGGACAGGCAATGTATATGTGTTGAAGGATTAGATAGAAAAAAAAACCACGCAAGTCAATCAGCTTTAGACATCCTATTAACTGTGATGAATTATTGCGATTTCGCCTTTTGACTCCAGAGGTCACGGCCCTACACCCACATCTAGACCCGCATCCAAACGCACCAAAGGCGTCTGCGCACTTAATATTACCCACAGTTCCACGCGACAACGACACGTGACCTGGTTAGTGTCCGTACCGTGGTGCTAATTATAATGTTGACAGCATGTTGACAGCCCACTGACAGACCAGCTCAGCTGACGGCTGGGCAGATAACCAGGGCCGGCTACGTGTCGGTAGGGGCATGCCGGCTCCCCGCTTCCTAAATAGAGAGCTCCAGTCCTATCTGGAGCCTACATGGGGCAGTTAGGAGTAGAGTCTGGTCCCTGAGTCTGAAGGTTTGGCATTGAGTAGTGTGTAAGGTTATATCATGCGATTGACGAGACTCAATGGTGGGTGTGTGTAGTTCAAAGCAGGAGTTGTGTGGTGGGAGGAGGAGGGGGGGCGTCTAATTTAACACACTGGCCTTGTCCATCAGTAAGTAAAACTTAGTGATGATGGCTGTCAATGGAGCCAGCAATTCATATTTTAAGAGCATGAGTTATTGGCGTCATTGACTGTGATCACACCATAGACTAACCAAGCCGTCCACATACATGTTAGGCGGCGAATATATCACATTTGATTTATTGGAGGAGGATATGATGTGCATATATATATATATATATATATATATATATATATATTTTTATATATATATATATATATATATATAAAGTTACGCTACAAGATAGATAAAGATACGAAACAAAAGATGGTGGAAAGCCTTCTTTTATTGGACAGGCCTCTGGCCGAGCAATAAACCCGTACCTATACAAATCTAAAAGTAAAATATTGGTGTGTACTGGCACAGCAGCACGGATATAGTGCATAGACTAGGCGGTGAGGGTGCCAGTAGTGTGGGAGGGTGCTGGCCAGCAGCAAATAAACATACAAAGCACATAGGACAATAAATGCATTTGTTGTATTAAATAAATAAATACTAATATAATAATTAAATATAATCCTCCGCCTCTTTATATTCATATAATGTTGTTATACTGCACAGAAAAATTAGGCTACAGGATAGATAAAGATGTGAGACGAAAGATGGTGGAAAGCCTTCTTTTATTGGACAGGCCTCTGGCTGAGCAAGAAATGCCAAATGGACTGGCTAAACCAGCCCCAACCCAACACCGTCAACCAAACCTAAACAGTCGCAAGTTAAGCTGCGACCCTCAAATCATTCACTATCCTATCTGCAATGGGGTTTTAAGGTATCAGTACACCGTATCAGAGGCCCAATCACCTCTAGCCTTAATTTCTTCAATTGAAGCCCCAGACATTGCGAGGTATGTACACCACCCCCTTCTGAGGGAATGTGAAGTAAAGTGCTCCTCGCCTAACCCCAGGTTTATTTGAAAACAATGACACCATCTCCTGATAAGCAGAATAAGTCATCGGAAAGGAAGACCTAGCAATTCTGGGTAGTTGAAAAGCCAACTGCCCCTCCCCTGCTGAAATATTGGTAAAATGATGCTCAGTCCAAGAGACCGCACAGAACACGGTATTGGGACAGCGCACAACAGGTATTTCTAACAGTAACACCCTCTCACGAAACTGGATAGTCTTAGACCGGCGCACCCATATAAGCATCCCCCATGGATGAAAGACAAAGTCCCCCCCTACATAACGATTCTGTGTCGGGAATCTGTTACTTATGGAGGAGTGCTCTAAATGAGCACAACATGGCAGCCCTCCAGGCAATATGGGCTGGATTAGTTAAGAGAGCGAAGATACGTAAAAGCATGTGGGGCAAGATTGGGGGAGCTTGATGAGGGGCATTACCCGTCTGGCTTTTTATCCCCTTGAACGTTGCAGCTACTAGATACTCAACATATTGGATGCATTGGGCCCCATTCTGCTTAAGAAAATAATTCAGTCCCGAGAGGTAGTTTTGAACCGACCTATAGGTCAGGGACCTAGCCAGCCATGCTACGTATAGCACAACTCGCTCTGATGGGCATGAGAAAGGGGAAAAACCTTCAAGAAAAAGGCAGACAAAATCTAAATATCTGTGTATTTGGACAGCACGGGTTGATAAAAAAGTGTGTGAATAGAACTGCCTTTCAAATCCCCTCTGTTCTGCCCTCAGCTGCTCCAGACCTGCAAGGGAAAAGCATCAGAGCATCAAACCGGTGTGTGCACCAGTCCTTATCCACCACCTTTATGCGCAAACAGCTTGATTGAGAGTGTAACCTACTTAAGGCATCACAGACAGTATTAACATGTGTATTAATATATATATAGTGGAAAATAAAATTATATTCAACAGACAGCCAAAACATTTCTCGCAACATTGTCATTATCTCGCGTGACTGGGAGGGTCCTGTGTTGAGGGATGCCTGAACAACTATACTGTCGGTTATACAAATGATCTCAGAATTACTCCAATGTGGCGCCCAATGGTGCACCCCTTCCAGGACCGTTCGCATTTCCTTTATATTGATATGTTGATTGCCCACCCTGTCCTCTAAGTTGACATAATGGTGACCACAATAACGTTCAATTACATGCCCATCGGCTCAATTGAAAGTGCCAACTACCCAATCAGTGCCAAAAAATGGCCCCAAGCCCACAACTCGATGCATCGCTGTACATCACGCTAGTTGCAGCGAATTTGCCCAACATGCCTGCTTTTCCATTGAATTTTGAAGAAAAACAATCCACCAACTAATATCCTCTCAAAACCTGCATTCAGTCGGGCTCTAAAGTATGGTTGGTGGATGGTGGCAATTAAATCATAGACCCTCCTACTAAAGGTCCTGCCGCCCCTGACCACCTTGGCCCAATGCGCCAGGAGGCCAGCCAGGAATTCTAGCTCCTTCCTACAGGCCTTCCTCTTGGCCCTAAATTTGAATAGTGTCCCCCTTAACTTCTCAAAATTGCAATGGGCTGAATGAACTTATAGTCATAGACATTGGGATATATCTCAAAATAATCCACTTTCTAGAAGAAGTCAAATGAGAAACCACACGCACATATGGGAAGCCAATCAGGAAGCCACTACCTGAAAAGCAACTGGAAAATCACTCGAAGTTTCCACCCTCTGAACTGCCACCTTGGAAGCTGATAAGAAGCCAGGAAGGAAGCCACTAAAGAAGCCAGCAGGGAAGTCATAAGGGAGCCAAGAAGGAAACCAATAAGGAAACCAATACTGAAGCCAACAAGGAAGCCAACATTGAAGCCAACAAGGAAGCCAACAAGGAAGCCAACAAGGAAGCCAACAAGGAAGCCAATGATGAAACCACCATGCAACATGGAAGGTATAAGTAAAGCCACCAAGGCAGAAACTAGGAAGCCATCAAGGAAGTCACTGAGGAAACTACCAAGGAAGCAACCAACAAAGACAGCAGCGAAGTCGACAAGGAACTCAGCAATGAATCCACTAAGGACGCTACCAACATGCTACTAACAAGCCACTAAAGAAGTCGCTAACACAGCCATAGAGGAAGCCATCAAGGAAACCATACAACAAAACAGGGAAGCCACCTAAGACCCCATCGAAGGAATCATGATGGAAATCAACAAGGAAGTCACCAAAGAACCAACAAGGAAGCCACAGACCACATAAGGGGAAACCAATGAGGAAGACACTACCTGAAAAGCAACAGGAAAATCAGCAAACTTCACTCAAGTTTCCAGCATCTGAAATGCCACCTTGTAAGCTGATAAGAATCCAGAAAGAAAGCCACTAAAGAAGCCAGCAGGGACGCCATAAGGGAGCCAACAAGGAAGCCAACAAGGAAGCCAACACGGAAGCCAACAAGGAAGCCAACAAGGAAGCCAACAAGGAAGCCAACACGGAAGCCAACAAGGAAGCCAACAAGGAAGCCAACAAGGAAGCCAACAAGGAAGTCAATAAAAAAGCCGAGAAGGAAGGTATGAAGGGAGTGAACAGGGACGTCACCAAGGAAAGCAACAAGGAACTCCCCTGGGAAGCCAACAAAGAATCAAAAACGAAACCAACGGAAGCCAATAGGGAAGCCATGAATGATCGATCCACATCATTCGATTTATTTTCCTCTTGTCATGTTAACTTCTCTGAAGAGAACGAGCATCAGTAGCATATGGTTGGAAAGTTGGTTAGTTTAAGAATGGATGGTGTTAATAGACAGCTATTACATTTTCGGTAACTGCGACAACCCCAGTAATCATGACATTAATTGTGAACAGAGTCGTAGCATATGAATGACAATAAATCACATTTTACCGAGAGTGTGCTTGTACCTATTGAGTATATCAATTATCAGACCAAAAGGGTGGTTTGCGCACACTCACGGATAGCCTTCGTATTGCACTGATTCCAGCACTTCCTATTCGGCCTACGTTTAAACATTGGTTGAAGGAGCTGACTGGCTGCTATCGTGCGTCGCAGTATGTGCCTAGGTAGGCGGTCGGGGGGGCTGCCGGCTGGTAATTTACCAGAGGCATGTTTCAGTACCGCTATACTGATGTGCAGGAATTCCGCTAGGAACGCCACAGGCGTGACGAGCAGTTCTTCCACTCTCCAAGCATATCAGGAATGCGTCTGTTAAGGGAGAGTGCGTCCTGTAGAGGGCGGGAGGTTGCGCTTGGAGACGAGTGCAATCCAGGAGCTGCCTGTGATGGGAAGATGGCCTCCTCGCGGTATCTAGGCTGAGCCGTGGTTTATCGAGGGCCAATCACACTCTGGGCTCGGTATCGTGTTGTTATTATTAGTAATTATGGCTGACGGACCAAGGAGCGTAACCAGATCGGCACTGTGTCAGCAGCAAGTAGGCTGAAGGAGCGTAGCAGCAGGAGAGGGGTGGGAGGGAGGGGTGAAGAGGGGGAGAGGGGGGCAGATGGCAGGAAGGAAGGAAGGAATGAAGGAGAGGAAGGAGCGGGAAGGACATCGGGACGGATGACATGAGGGGACGGAGGGATAGGGGAGAGGGGGAGAGGGGGACAGGGGGGGAAGGGGAAAGAGGCGAGGAGAGCGAGAGGGGAGGACAAAGTGAAGGGTGGCAGGAGGGGAAGGGGTGGGGGGGGAGACAGATTTGTTTGTTTGTTGTTTTACGTCCTAGCAACATCAAAGGTCACATCAGGATGTGTCCCGACTTGTGACAGTGCGCACTCATGGGGGAATTTATAGTGCTGCCCCACCCTGAGACCAGGCCACCAGAACCATGACCTGATATCCAACTCAGTCACATTATCCTGACACTGAACCAACCAGTCCTTGCCCTACCCTATTTATGCTGAGTGCATGGCTAGGAAGTGACAAGTATCAACTTTTAAGTTATCGGTTTGACTCGACCAGCGTTCGAACCCATAAACCCATGGAATTGGATTCCATGATCTCCCAAAACAGGAGAGGGATGCTCAACTCATTCGGCCATCCCGTCAACTCAACGACAGAAAAGAAGTAGGGTCTGAGAGACGACGGGTGGAGAAAGAGGCAGGGACGAGGGAAGGACAGAGAGAACAAGAGAAATGGACATAATAAGGTGGGAGATTAGGAAATGGTGTGGGAGACTTGGGAAGGAAGGGTGGGAGAGAAAAGGACGGGGGAAGTTAGGTGGTGAATGGAGAGGTGGGAGGCGGGAAAGAATAGGAGACAAGCGGGCAAAGCGAGAAGGAAACGAATGAGGTTTTTAGTGCTGGAGCTGCAATCATCTTGCGAGCAGAATGGTCATGGCGACCACTTCCGGTCATTTTCGTGACTATATTGTCCGCACATTTCCTTAATAATAAACACATATGGTCATTATCAAAGGGTCATCATTACACACTGCAACATAAAACTTGATCGTGCATGGTAGAAAGCTCCATAATGCCACATCGTCACAGAACCAGCACACCGCACCACAGCACATCACAACCACACCACATCACTATCAAACCACCACACCGAACCACACCATCACAACCACACCACACCACATAACCACCACACCACAACACCACACCACGGTGCACACCACGGCATGACACCACACCACCACACACAGTATATCACATCACACCGCACCACACCACATCACCACCATACCACCAAACCACGCCACGCAATCAACGCGCACCACAACACCACAAAACACATTACACCACATCACACCACACCACACCACATCACCACCACACCGCACCACACCATCAGAGCGCACCACGACACCACACCACATCACACACCACACCACACCACCACACCACACCGCACCACACACCACCTCCCGTCACCAACCAATGCCAGCACTGGCTTATTTCATTACGGCCGAAATACCGCTGGCTCAGGCAGCCAGAATCCTTACGAAAACTGATTGCCATAAAATTACCATACTAATATAAATTCATATAAAAAGGTCCACGCATATAATCTGCGACTGTATATATGGCTAAGACGTAGTCATTGGCACAGAATCCTCATCCATGTGGGTGTAATACAAAGGTCCTTCTCCTCAGCGCCACCCTGTGGTGATTTTCCCTTTGACTGGCCCATAATGTCCGGGCGCATGCGCGTCATCAACGCGGCTTTAATCAGGGTTTTATCGCCCTTATTATGGGTGTGGCCTATTGGCACGGTATCGTCGCTTCCGAGCGCATGCGTCGAGCGGGGGTCCATCAATATCACCAAAAACGGCTCTATTATCTTATCTCGGCACTAAATCATACACATGTAGTGGTCTGCACTGACCTCTCAGGCAAGTAACCACATAGACAGGTAGGCGTGGGGAGTGTGTTGATATCAGGGAGCCTAGGTGGTGTAATGGTTAGCACACTGGCCCGGAATGCAAAGAGATGTGGGTTCGAGTCCCGCTCTAGGCACATATTTCCCATTTTCATCACCCCCATGACACTGGTTGCCGTGATCAGGATCCTGTACAAGCTTTGCGCTGTATGGTTGTTGAACCTACCCTGTGTTAGTGCATTGCCTGTATGTATGTAATTGTAAGCATTACAAGACTTACAATTCCAGGGGGACGAGTGTAGTGGTCTGCACTGACCTCTCAGGCAAGTAACCACATAGACAGGTAGGCGTGGGGAGTGTGTTGATATCAGGGAGCCTAGGTGGTGTAATGGTTAGCACACTGGCCCGGAATGCAAAGAGATGTGGGTTCGAGTCCCGCTCTAGGCACAATAATTCCCATTTTCATCACCCCCATGACACACATAATGTTAGGAAAATAAAGAAAAGACACCACATGTAATAAAAGAGAAATGGCGCGCCCAACTAAGCCATCCCAGTCACGATATTAAAGATGTTTGTTTGTTTGTTTGTTGTTGTTTTACGTCCTAGAAACATCTAAGGTCATATCAGGACGGGTACCGACTTGTGACAGTGCGCACTCATGGCAACTTTATAGTGCTGTCCCACTGGGAAACCAGGCCGCCGGCACCATGACCTGGTATCCCACTCAGTCACATTATCCTGACACTGAGCACACCAGTCCTTGCCCTATCCTAATAATGCCGAGCGCCTGGCTAGGAAGCGACAAGTATCAATTTTAAAGTCATTGGTTTGACTCGACCGGGACTCGAACCCACGATCTACCAGCACGGGAGACGGACGCTCTAACTCATTCGGCCACCCCGTCTGGTCCGATATTAAAGACTCGCCCGCTTCTTCAGTTGGGAATTCATCAACTGCGTATAAAGCGGTACCATTTGCAGCTAGTCCCAGTCTTCGCCGGCCTTAGCGATTAAATAATCTATATGGAAATAGCCATGGGAAATGGAGGGCGTGGACACGTTTTCAAATGGAGTTTCTTTTATTGGTTATTACTTAATATTAGTAATATTACAACACGGCTCTTCCTCACCACTTTCAGGAATAATGAAAGAAAAAAAAACATATTTGCATTGGTTACTATTTAGATGTTAAAAGAAAATTGAAATATCCTCATTGGTCACTATTTAGATGTCATAGAAATAATGGTCGCATATTAAGGATAGTGATTGTGGGATATTTAAATCATGGTTTCTCGGTGGCATGGTGATCGCGGGGAGATACCTTTTGCAATGTTGGGTCACAAGTGTGGAGAGATTATAAATGTAAATAGGGTCCAGAGATGCCTTCGGATTAAAGCAGTAAGAACCCCATCATCTCCATGTGTTTGCCTATAGTGTATGTGAACACAGAGAATACATGTTAATTAAATAGCTGTGTTATTCATGCACATGTTCCAACTGACATTGCCAGTGCCTCTATTTACAGGACCATGTAGTGATGTGAATAAATCCGCTAAATACTGCGACATATTACAAATGGTGCTTATACTTAGCTATGTGTAGTTTTGCAAGTCTTCCTCGTCCGCTCCTTTGCTTTTGGCAAAAACAACATGAGGGAATGCGTCCCAATCTCCCAGCTCACCCCCCCCCCCCCCCCAAACATCTTCACCCACCACCCACCACTACCAGCGGTACCACTGTGCACACAGCTGAGTTTGGAAATACCACCACTGTAGGCTACCAATAGTACCAGGCCGCCTCCACTCGTCACTTCTCAGGATTGATTACACACATATGAGACCAATTTCCTTCTGCAAACCAAGTCATGCATGCTGTAACCGGCGGGGGATCCTGCGCCTTAAACCAAGTTACCGCCGGGGGGACGGGGCGGGGCTGCGGGCCGGCGGGACGAGGCGGGACGGGGCGGTGCGGGGCGGGGCTGCGGGCCGGCGGGACGAGGCGGGACGGGGCGGTGCGGGGCGGGGCTGCGGGCCGGCGGGGCGGGGCGGGGCGGGGCGGGACGGGGCGGTGCCGGTGCCGGTGCCGGGGCCGGGCGGTGCGGGGCGGGGCGGGGTGGGGCGAGGCGAGGCGGGGCGGCATGCCGGCGCGGGGCGGGGCGGCAGGCCGGCGCGGGGCGGGGCGGCAGGCCCGCGGGACCGGCTTCGGGGCATGAGCACTGACTGTGGAAGGACGCGCTGGCAATTCCAGGTCGGCTTATCGCGGACACTACGCCGGCTATGACGTCAGATCACGTGATAGAACGCGCGTATTTTTGTTCTTTTTCTTCGCGGAAGCAGCCATTTGGGACCCACCTGGGGAGTATGTGTGTGTGGAAGGACGCAACATGCGCAGTCAGCATGGTTCTTAATGCGCAGGTATTTGGCGTGTCAGGATAGATTTGTGCGCAGCCCTTCATTACAATCCTCAGCCCCCCCCCCCCCCCCCGGCCGCCAACTCCTTTCGGCCGGGTACCAGTGATGAGGGCCCCGGTGCTGGATATTGGACGGTGTAGCTATAACGTACCAGCGTGGGGTGCAGCGTGGGGTGCAGCGTGGGGTGCAGCGTGGGGTGCAGCGTGGGGTGCAGAGTGGAGAGCAGAGTGGGGTGCATAATGGGGTGCAGCATGTGGTGCAGAGTGGGGTGCAGAGTGGGGTGCAGACTGGGGTGCAGACTGGGGTGCAGGATGGGATGCAGAGTGGTGCAGACTGGGGTGAATGGCGGGATGCAGAGTGGTGCAGAGTGGGGGTCTACAGTGGGGTGTAGAGTGGGATGCAGAGTGGTTACAGGGTGATATGCAGAGTGGTGCAGGGTGCGGTGCAGAGTGCGGTGCAGGGTGCGGTGCAGAGTGGTATGCACAATGGGGTCAGAGCGGAGTGCAGAGTGGGATGCGGAGTGGGGTGCAGAGTGGGGTCCAGAGTGGGGTGCAGAGTGGGGTGCAGCATGGGGTGCAAAGTAGTGTGCACCATGGGGTGCAGAGGGGGTGCAGAGTGGGGTGCAGGGTGGTGTGCAGGGTGGGGGTGCAGAATGGTGTGCACCATGTGGTGCAGAGTGGGGTGCACCATGGGGTCAGAGCGGGGTGCAGAGTGGTGTGCAGGGTGGGGTGGAGAGTGGGGTGTGGAGTGGGGTGCAGCTTGGGTGCGGAGTGGGGTGCAGAATGGCGCGCAGCGTGGGGTGCAGAGTGGGGTGCACCATGGGTCAGAGTGGGGTGCAGAGTGGTATGCAGGATGGGGTGCAGATGGTGTGCGGGTGGGTGGAGAGTGGAGTGTGGAGTGGGGTGCAGCATGGGTGCGGAGTGGGGTGCAGAATGGCGTGCAGCGTGGGGTGCAGAGTGGGGTGCACCATCGGGTCAGAGTGGGGTGCAGAGTGGTCTGCAGGATGGGGTGCAGAGTGGTGTGCAGGGTGGGGTGGAGAGTGGAGTGTGGAGTGGGGTGCAGCATGGGTGCGGAGTGGGGTGCAGAGTGGCGTACATCGTGTGGTGCAGAGTGGGGTGCACCATGAGGTCAGAGCGGGGTGCAGAGTGGGGTGCAGAGTGGGATGCACCATGTGGTGCAGCGTGGGGTGCAGAGTGGGGTGCGGAGTGGGGTGCAGCGTCGGTGCTGAGTGGGGTACAGAGTGGAGGTGTGGGATGTGCGAGTCCCTGTCAGATATACGATATTGAGGCCAACAAGACCAGTTACAACAAACAAGACAAACATATCCATGCCAGCCTTACCTAATTCACTGGTCCGACTATCCCTCCCCTCCCAACCCCACCTCCTCCCCGCCACAATATAACTCCCTCTTCTGCCATCCTCCCTCAACTCTCTCTTTCTCCCCCCACCCCCATCTTTCGCCTTTCTCATTGCTCTCTTCTTTCGCGTCCATTTTTCTTTCCCGTCCCACTTCCCCTCCTCCCTCCTCTTAGCCTTATGTCTCGTCTCCAATCTGCTTTCTCCTGACTCTCCTCTTCCCTACCTGTCATCTCCCTTCTCTTTATTATCTTGTTCCTTCCCTTCTCTCCCACACCTTATCCAACACTCTCTAGTTATATATATTATGTTCATGAGGTACAAAAAGAACAGAAAATTCGTCAAATTCCAGCTCCCATCAGAATATAACAGACGCAGGTATTACAAAGCAATCACATACACACCAATCACATCCACACCAATCACATACACACCAATAACCTCATAACCACCACCAATTCCATCGATTTAACTAATTCTAATCCCTTCAATGCTAAATCAAATATAATCTTAATGAGTATAACTACCGTCAAGTGTAATTCACAAATGAATCCATCAGAACCTGTTCCCAATAGTTGATTGCATAACCGCTCAGTGCCAAGCTCTAAGGCGTACAGTGCATATATCTTTAATTTGGAGAAAGAGAGATGTTTTATTTCACTATTACAATAAATGCCAACTTATTTGAGATAATGTGAAATTGTACGCTATCTGCAGAGTGGTATTTGCAGCACTTGTTTGGTCGATGAAAGTACTTTGTTTCTAATGTTCACATGGACAGGTTGATTTTCCAACCCACCTTCCATCATACACACTGAACTTGTTATTTGACGATTACCCAACACCAATTCCCATTTGGACGTGCAGCCACAAACACACCCTTTCCTCTTATTGTCAAGTACTTAGATCATACCACATTAGCTATTCAATATTAATATTTGCCTCCCTGAAATTATACATGCAGGTATTGCAGGTATAGCAATACCTCAGGTAGTTTGACGCCCCTGCCTTGCAGAGTTCTAAACCACTGCCTTGTGGTACAGGTCCTTGACAGAACCGAAGGCTAAGGGAGCAAACCCTAAACAGAAAACCATGTCACTGTGGCAGCATTAAGGGCGGTTGATGTATGGAACTCCCAACATCTCCCGACCAGCCACTGCAGGGACAAATAGTTTTGCGCCTGTCTTGACATGTTCTTGCCGGTGTGAAACCTCTATTTGCTCCCCGAGAGAGTGCCGCTGGTAACTTGCAAAAGCCAGCAGCACTTCAACACTTTTGCAGGCAGCTTTCATGAAATGTGATACCATCAAGAGAAACCTGAAGCTGAGAGACATTAAGACCGACTCATGGACGCAACTCTCACAGCAGAGAGCTAAATGGAGAGTGGCAGTCAAGTAATGAAAGCAGTCTTTGTCGCATCGCGACCGACAGCATGATGATGATGATGAATATTATACAACGTTGTACACTTATTGACTTCACCACCAGGACAATAGCTGGGCTGGGTTATGGGAAGTCAATTGGATGATAAATGTACTAAGGTAATATCACATTAGCTATCTAAGAAATCCCCAAATTAAATAACTGTTTACAAAATCACTGTTTACGATTATTGGCTTCACCCCTAGGACAGTCAGTGGCTGGGTTATGGGAAGTGAATTAGATGAGAAATAATAACAACTGTACCTCAATGTTAAAGTCAATGCTATGTTCATTACTTTCAATATGGATTCCCATACGATATTGAGTTCTCCATGTGCTTCCAGTGCTGCGGTGCCAAGCATGTATTTATATGGCATTAGAATGGCTCAATCAGTGTTCTACCGTCATCTTAGAAACGTCACTTTCAGCCAGTGCTTAACAGCAGCAGACCTATTAAGACAGCACCCTTCGCTATTTGTATTGCTAACCGTGACAGCTCTGTCAGCACTACATCAGAAGTCTGTGAGAACTCTCCTATTAGCGATGTCAAACTGAACTCTAAAGGCCCGGTTACATACACGTTAGATGACGTAGTTGAACGTAGTGGAGGCTAACGTAGTTCAACGTAGTTCAACGTAATTCAATGTAGTGCAGCGTACCAGCATCCATAGTTATCTGTGATGAGAAAGTGATAAGAAAGTGCATGGGCCGTGAGTTCTGATTTAAACTTTGGGCATGTTAAAAAAAGAGGTACGTTTGAGGCAGACGTAGCCTCCGTGATGATAACATACTCTAATGTACTCCAGTGTATTCTAGCATACTCTAGTATACTTCTTATTATACTCTAGCATACTCTAGTGTACTCTAGCGTACTCTAGCGTACTCTAGCATACTTATTAATGTACTCTAGCATACTCTAGCGTACTCTAGTGTCCTCTAGCATACTCTAGCATACTCTAGCGTACCCTAGCATACTTTGACCCGCACAAAACCTTGGCCCTTCTGCCATGGTCACATAGCCGTTCATGGATGAAGTTGAATGTAGTTGAACGTAGTGGAGGGTAACATAGTTCAATGTAGTTCAAAGTAGTTCAACGTACTTGAACATACCTGGATCCCTACCGTAACATACCGTGATCCATACCGTAACGTATTTATCCGTACTATTAGGTGTGTGATCAACCAAAACCCGATGTACCTTAACGTAGTTTAACATACTGAGAGCATATTTGACCCACGTTAATCTATCCTATGTTCAACTACGTTCAACTACGTTCACTAACGTGTATGTGACCGGGGCTTAGCACAATGCCCACACTTCAAAGCCAGGGAGGAGTGTACCTAAAATGGCAGTATGCATGTCTGTGCCAATTTGCATGCTTTTATCTAAAAATGGGTAGAGTGATGATGCTCATCTCTCTACTCCGGTCCCCGATATATATACTAATATATACGTGGTATATATATTATATGTGGTATATATGTCGTATACCTGGGGTATATATGTGGTATGTATAGTGATAAGCGCCTTATAGCATGCAATAATGAGGGAGTGACTAGTGGCTCTTCCCACTACCTCCCACCAACCAGGTGGGTCGGGCGGTGCATCTAGCGCTTCTGGTTTGTGGGTGCACCCCCTCCGTCCGCACATTGACCAATTTCATATGACGTCAGCATGGCTATTTAGGTCAGTGTGCGCGCTGCTTGGCTGCAGGACAACATCCGGTCACACTGCAAACTCAATGGCTATGGGAAATCTTCATACAGAAAAAGTTAAACATCTTTAAAACCACAACACCTAGAAACAAACTGAGTGGAATACAGATAGAAAACATGTTTACCAAAAAGATTATATTAAATTTATATGGTTATGGTTCTGGATTTCTATAAATTTTGAATAAAATCGACGTTTTGCACTACGCGTACCGGCAAACTGAATGCATTGTCAATGGCAGTGAGCAATCTTCATACAGAAAAAGTTAAATATCTCTAAAACCACAACACCTAGAAACAAACTGATCGAAATACAGATAGAAAACATCTTTACCAAAAAGATTATATTAAATTGATATGGTTAGGGTTCTGGATTTCTATGAATTTTGAATAAAATCGACGTTTTGCACTGCGCGTACCGGTAAACTGCCCGCGAAGGGTAAAATACGGCAATGCTATGTCTATGTGGAGCATTTATTTTTATAAAATAAATGTTAAAGCTTTCATTGGATCGATTAAAAATATCTTAATGCGCGATTGAAGAGGAAGATCTGAAGTATTTAATGTAACCTAAGAGCAATTTACGCTGAAAGTATTAAAAACAGAGATAATAGTGAAAGTTGGGATATTCTGAGTGTCAGTGCCAGTGCATTGTCAATGGCCATGAGCAATCTTCATACAGAAAAAGTGAAATATCTCTAAAACTACACCACTTAGAAACAAACTGCTTGGTACACATATAGAAAACATCTTCAACGAATAGATTATATTAAATTTATACGGTTAGGGTTGTGCATTTCTATTAATTTTTAATAAAATAACCGTTTTGCACTGCACATACTGGCAAACTCAGTGGCAGTGTGCATTCGTTCTGCAGCCGAGCTGTGCGTGCATACACAATGTTTACAAACATTGAAATAGGTCTATACGGTTCGCCCTTATGTAAAAATGCAAAGGTCAGCCAAGAGCGGCCAACACTGCATCTACTGAGGACTACTTGGCCGCGCCAACACCCAACATGATGTTGTGGATGTTCTTCAATGCATGGGATGATGGTAGGCAACTTACTCTTGCATAACATAAGTAAAGTTAAAGTTGTGTTGGTCATGCTACTACTGCCCATTAAAGTTAAACTAGATGCGAGATCCAAGCAAGTACATACTATGTTTCTTATAAATTCCATACCTAATATAGTCATGCGATAAGCAACAATGTCATCTCTAAACTATATAACGAGTTTTGAACTTGTATATTTTTGTGAACAATTGCTCTCAATAGAATCGTTGTATAGACCTACCTGTCTACCTCTCTGTCCTGTTTGTCACTAACCTAATATGGTTAGACATCATCGTCAAGTATATGAGAAACAAATATATTCACAATTTCTTTTCGGATTTATTCCACTGAACCATTTCTTAAAATTTGAAATCTTCATATTTTCAAGTGTAAATCACTGTACCAACAATGGCTGGAAGACCAGTGCCTATGCACCGGAAATATACGTTGGTCAGAGGAATACATTTATTTATTCATAAAGAAGACATATATATATTTAACCGTTCGGCTAATCTGCCCCCGCCTAAGGCGAGCCTAACGTGTTAATGTTATGTAATAATTTCCATGTGAAATTCCTGAGCCTGCCGCGGGCTGCTGCGGCTCCTCCTCCCGTCTGCAGTTAGTCCGTCGCCGTCGGTGTCCGCCCCGCGCTAAAGGCGGCCAGCCAGAGTTTCATCTACATACGCAATTCGCCGACGAGCGCGCCTATAGGCCTAAAGTTTCCCTACTTCTATAAGTTAGGTTATTTCAACTAGCTGGCTGTCCCCTTCGCATTTCGGTATATTAATTGTGTTACTGAATAATTCTAGAAGTACGCGTACGGCTAGGGATGCCGCCGCTGTCACTGATAATCAGTTCTACGTTAATGTCGTTAATTTCCGCCTTGAAGTAACACTACGTTAAATTCTGTTATAGTCTGTCATTATATTCCCACAGATGGAGTAAGTAACTGCATAAGGCCTACTTAGGCTTAAGGCCCTTAATTACATATAAAGCAATCGAATATCAGGTTTTCTATAGCGGTTAATCCACAATAATACTGGAGGATAGTAAAGAATGCAAGGAACGTCTCAGTCCACCTTCACGAGAGCTCACGACTTTATTCTTACCATAACTAACAAGGATACCAACGAAATATGCATACCTATTTAAGGCGCTACTAACTCCCTTTTCCTCCCGTGTGATTTGATTACCTTGGTTTTAGAATTTAGATAAGAAAAAGACCGAATATCGGCTGAAATTGACAGAGCGCGAATAAACACGTCTGCCGGGTCAGGCCCCGAACGCCCGACCTTCTTCCGTTGCTTAGCTAGTCGCTAAGCAACGCTTTACCCCCGCGAACCGTCGCGTGCACATGCGGAAGCAATTTGCGCTCTCGTTGGACGAGTGCGCAAATTGCTCAAGGCGAGTAGACACGCCCACTTCATATATATATATATATGATGAAGTCAGGTGCAAAACTACGTAAACGCCAATCCAATAATGGAGTGAAACATTGGCATCAAACCTTCAAAGAGTTTATTTTTTGTATTCCTACTCTTTCCTTCATTGCCCCATAACCATGTGAACATATGAAAAGTGGAATTAGTGAGAAGTAAAGTTATTTTCAGGGAAGAAGCTGTTATTTAAACTACATTATTGGATTGGCGTTTATGTGGTTTTTTGCCTGAACTCTTCATAATTCACATTTCAGTGGTACAGTGAGTGGCGGTTACAGTGTACAGGGGTGGTGGTGCCACCAGTTGAGCTGGGGTTGGGGAGGCTAGAGCAGTAGATGACTATGAGAGACTCCCACTGTCCATGGAGCTGAGTGAGTGATGAGGGAGAGGAGGGATATTCCGGGTTATTATACCCGTATAATTCTTATACAGCATATAATCATTACCATGAATAGCATAGCTATAAAGGCCAGTCACACCTCACCGGATTGAGAAACAGGACAGAAACCAGACACTGTCCGGTGAAATACGGCAATGTATGGTTTATATATGGTTGGCGGCCGGTGTGTCCGTTCTCTGTCCGGTGGTGTCCGGTGTGTATGGTGTCAAGTTTTGAACATGCACAAAACTTGTACTGGACAGCACTGGACTGGTGTGTACAGTTGGTGTCCGGTTGAAGTTTGTTTAGTCCGTTTTGTCCGGTTCATGTCAGGTACTCATCTGTTACGTCTCCGGTTTGCTTCCTGCAGTGTCCGTTGATGGTGTTGCGGGAATTCGGTCAGTATATGTTTTCGGCGTGTCTGTGAATAGTCTGGTATGTGTCCGTTTGATGTTCGGTCTGTCCATTAGTCATTCAGTTGTCGTCCGGTTGTCATCCGGTTATTGTCCGGTTATCATCTGGTGGGTATTGGTTAATGTATGTTCCTTGTCCGATTAGCATCTGTTTCGCAACATTTCGGTACATATTGATACCGGACACCAACAGACTAGACAATTCTTTGTCTGGTTGTGTCCGGTACTCAATCCGGTAAGGTCTGACAGGCGCTTAAGATATATGCATAATGTTAATATACTATGTCAGAAGTGAAATCCTAAAAGGCATTCTGTCACACGATGCGTTGTGGGGTGGTGAGCGATAATGTGGGAAGCATCCATTTTGGCGGTGTTGAGAAACACTACACGAGGGGAAGGCCGGGAACAATCGGAACAATCGGAACAATGGCTAAAAGGATGAAGGCGTGAAACTCGCCAGCTTTATCTCAGAAGTCCAAACATCAGTTTTGATGCGCACAAATATTGACAGACATGTTTGACAGGCATCACCCGGCTCAACCACGTATTTAGCCATCCTTCTCAACCAATCGGGGGCCGTGTTACAAATGGTCGTCAGTCCAGCAACTTGTCTTGGTTTATATTGTTATATTGGGGCTTTACATCCTAGCATCAGATGACGTCATACCAGGACGGATATCGACTGGGATATTTCCTGTGCTGTCGACACGATGACTGTATATCTTACTCAGTCGCATTATCCTGAAAGTAAATTCACCAGTCCTTGTCCTATATTTTTATGTCTTAGTAATACCGAGTGACAAGACAGGTAGCGTCAGATTGCAAGTCTTTATGACGGTTTGACTCGGCCGAGGATTGATCCCTATGGGATGTGACTCCCTACCCACTCAGCCATCTCGCCCGGTGGCTTTAATCTAGCAGTCATCGTTGCTACCAAGCGTTAAAGCAGCAGAACATGTCTGCCAGTAGGAGCCACAAATGATGACTGCTGCTATAAATGCAAGCAGCAAGACAATATTAATTTTAACCTTATCATATTCTCTAGCTTATGCTAAGCTAATGGATATTTGTTTGCCTTGTTAAATACATTAATTGTATTTAAGATTTTGACAATTATATTAAATATCATGCTAAACAGACAACAAGAAAAACAACCTTTAAAAAGTGTGGGGGCAAACTTATCATTCTGTCACGCAATATATAGAACACATCAGTTACATGCAAACATGGTTATTACTTATTTACATTTTCACTTACTTCAAGTTGCATAGTCCGATTTTGTTGACTTTCTGTCATTTTCTGAGATAAATATATTAGGTTGATCGTTATAGTCCACCTTACATTAGTTTGAACTAATTTTTGTTTTAAATGGCTAACCTTTGAGATATTTGAAGTGCAACCATGAACAATTAATTTTGGCAAGCACGCCAAAACTCTGACACCATAAGGTACTGCAGTAACAGGTTCTATTAGATTGCCTCAGTGTTCCCTTCGATGTGGTTGACAAATGAGTAATAAGTGCATCAGTATCTAAGTTAAATATGTGGAACCAAATCTAGCTAATTCCTTTGGTTTTGAAAATTTGATGTTTTCATCAGGCAATGCAGCTTTAATCGGCCATTGCGGTTATTGTTAACGATTATTTTGGCGAGATGTGCTTGTGACTGGCTGCACAGATGCAGAGACCTCCGTGTGTCCTGTTTGTGTACTCATCGCACCAGCGCCTGTTGCGACCGGGGTGGTCTGGGAAGCATCTGTTTGTACTTTAGTGACGCGGCTTTGACAAATGTGTCCTCACGTGTTTGGCACGATTAGTAACCTGCAGTGGTGGTGGCTAGAGTAACTGGAGGTAATTGGTGGCTGACACAACCCACCACACTGGGCTTTGTTAGGAAGCTAGCCACCTAGATAGCTACTGGAGGTGGGAAATGGCAGGGTGTGGGGGGTGGGGGGGCGAGGGGGAGGGGGAGGAGGAACCGGACGCGGTGGTTTAATAGGCCAACTAGAGGGCAGGATTCCCGTGCGGATAGTCGGGAGTTCGAATCCCGGTCGAGTCAAACCAATGACTTACAAAATTGATATTTGTCACAACCTAGCCTTGTGCTTGGTATTACTAGGACATGGCAAGGACTGGTTGGCTCAGTGTCAGGATAATGTGACTGAGTGGGAAACTGTGACAGTGTGCTCTCCCAGTGGGACATCACTAATCAAGTCACATGAGTGCACACTGCCATAAGTTGGTACCCATCCTGATATAACCCTAGATGTTGTCAGAAAGTAAAACTCCAACAAACAAACAGGGCATGTGGGGGCAGGGTGTGGTGAGAGGGGCGGGTAGGAGAGGATACAAGTAGGGGTAGCAGGAGGGCAGGGATAGGGTTGAAGCCCACACACCTCATGAACAGAAGGGACATGAAGAAATTGAGGTTAATAGCCATGGCATTGTTAGAATTAGATTGAAGTTCAGTGCATTGTAACAGCATACCAAGGTCACGGAATTCGCCGGTCTTAGTGGACTGCACCACGGGTTGGTACCGGCTGTTGTAGGCGGTTTCTGGGGGTAGGTGCTGGTGGTTGCCGGTGAGGGCTGATGGGTGCCGGTGTGGCGGTTTCAGCCATGCGCCAGTTTCAGCCGTGCGCATACTCAAACTCAAGGCATTGTCAATGGTCGCGCAATCCTTATATAGAAAATACAGAAAAAATGAAATATCTCTAAAACCACACCACCTATTAACAAATCGCTTGGTACGCATATAGAAAACATCTTTACTAAAAACATCATATTAAATTTCTAAGGTTAGGCTTCTTGATTTCTATTAATTTTGAATAAAACTAATGTTTTGCACTGCGCATACCGTCAAACTCAAGGCATTGTCAATGGTGGTGAGCAATCTTCATACAGAAAATCCAGGAAAAGTGAAATATCTCTAAAACCACACCACCTCGAAACAAATCGCTTGGTACACATATAGAAAACATCTTTACCAAAAACATTATATTAAATTTATAAGGTTAGTGACTCACGACCATTGACAATGCCTTGAGTTTGATGGTACGCGCACGGCTGAAACTGGTGCGCGGCTGAAACCGCCACACCGGGCTAGGGGGTGCTGGTGGTTCCTTGGTGAGGGGGGGGGTGCTGGTGAGGGTTGGCGGGTTTGTGGGGGGGGGGAGCTGGTGGTCACTGGTAGGTGGTGGGTGCAGTGGGGTGGTGGGGGCTGGTGTGACTGATGTGACTGGCGTGTCTGGTGTGACTGGTATGACTGGTGTGACTGATGTGACTGGGGTGACTGGGGTGACTCGTGTGATTGGGGTGACTCGTGTGACTCGTGTGATTCGTGTGACTTGTGTGATTCGTGTGGCTCGTGTGACTCGTGTGACTCGTGTGACTCGTGTGACTCGTGTGACTCGCGTGACTAGTGGGGCTGGCGGGACGGGTGGGGACTGGCGGGGACTTGCGGGGACTGGACGGGAGACAGGGAAGGAGACACGGGCCGACCTGACAGGGTCACAGTACGGCAGTTGCCGGCCCCATCTGGGAGTGACAATCGGAATTTGGACACATAATTTCACTCAACACTTCGCCATAGATATTCGCCAAAACAACCATTATGTTGTGCTCAGAGAATTCAGCTTCGGAACCATACACTCCGACAATTTTGTAATATAATATACAACTTTACATGGAGAAATATCAATGTTTCGCGCAGTACCAAATCAGATGTTGGTTCCTAAATTAGAACTGGATTAAATAATTATGCGCAGTTCTAAAAGAAAGCACAACTAGAATAGAGTTAGACTGGCTTCTTGATGAATTGATGCTTTTCTTCCTTTTTTTTAAAGGTTGAAATGCAGAAAAGGCGATGCGGTTATTCAATCCGCCCTGGTGGCTGTCCAACACATGTCTTCATACAGATGGTGTTTCACACGCGGGTGGTACGTAGACAGCAGTCGCCCCGAGTCGCCATGTACGCCACTGTCTATCGCTGTATTTTCCCGCAGCATACGATCCGGTTAAATGGAGGCATATATATATATGTATATCCATACATGGATATACATATTATATATATATACTTATTAAGGTAAAATTAAACCTTGTTTCATTCACCCAGTACAACCCTGCCCCAACACCAGATGTTAAAGTATAAATTATTCTAAAACAGCACCACAACTGTTTATATATACTACGTAATATATGTATTAATATATATATATACATCTAGTGGTGTTAGAGAACGTGTTTATACCGTTCTAACACAGGCGTAATAAGCTAAATTTTTGGCGTAGATTGTGGGTCAAGCCCAAATCTCACACGCGGTCGGGACCAGTGTATCGGCTCGCCCATCCCTCTGTTCCGCACACTTCTCCCTCCTGCGACTATTGCGCCAACAGGTTGGAGAAAATGCTACGAAACTCGGAGAAACGCCTGAAAAAGTTTGTGGGGAGTCTATAAAAGAAACCCAGGATCATCTCCAACAACACCCTCTATTACAGTCCGAGAGAATTTCCACAGGAGATGAGGCAGAGCCCACATCTCTACCCATGTCACACGGGTGTTGATAGAACCGCTAAGTATTGGTTTCGTTCCTCAAACAAAGGATTCTAGAGCGTTCTCTCCTTGGTCTTTTATAACCGAATAAACTAGTCCAAAATGGACCAAAGAAAGTTCTGAACTTTCCAATTGATGCTATAATGCATCATAAATAAGCTAACCACAGTTATTAAAATACTTACTGCATATTAGCTTGTTTGTAGACTAAATTTGCGGGAGCAACTCAACGAAATGTAATCCAATCGTGAGTTGTTTATGCTAATTGCTGCACCCGGTTGTGCTCCCTTCTCCCTAGCCTGAGGCTAGCCTGAGGCTGTATACCGAGGTAAAATATATATATATATTAGATATATATATATATATTTGTATGTATATATAATTGTAATAATTTAAGTAAAAATTGTAACCATTTAAGTTGAGCTATTACAGTCAAAGTTAAATGATTACAAGTTTAACTTCGCATCAAACTTAAAATAAACATTTATTTCCATTAATGAGAGTTACTGATGTGATAAGCTTAACTGTGAATTCCTCTTCTCTCTCTCTATATATACACACATCTACAAATGGGCTTCACTGTTTTTCTGATAAGAATTCTCATATAATTCTTATTTATACTGTGAAATGAAACAATCGATTTATTCATGACCAGTAAAATTGCATAGTCCGACGGTTTTGAATTTCTGTATATTTTCTGAGATAAATATATTAGATCAATAACTAGTATATACTTTACATTAGTTCAAAGTTACTTTTATTTTAAATGGTAAATTTTTTAGATATTTTGAGTGCAAACATGGAAAATTAGTTTTGGCAGCCTTGCCAAAACTCTGACACCATAGACTTCTGCAGTAACAAATGCTTAATAAGTGCATCAGTATCTAAGTTAGATATGTAAAATCAAATCTAGATAATTGGTTTGGTTTAGAAAATTTGATATTTCATTGGACTATGCAGCTTTAAGATTCCAACTATTAGCCCTTCCTTGTTTTACATCTGAAGACAGTATCATTTCTCGCTTCTGTAAGAAATTCCCTCTGTCCTATTTCGAGGTATGCGGTAAATAGATCATTGGCATCAACAATATTTTAAAATATTAACTAAGTGTAATTCTTGTGTGGTGGGTAGTTGTCTCCAGTTCGGACCTAGGGCTGTGCTATATTCCCAGTACGAGACGGAGAAGTGCGCGTGTGTGTGTGGGAGGTGGGGGTGGGGGGTATGGTACATCCGGGTCCCTAACACTCAGCCTCCATGCTATTGGCTGCCGAGAATCAGCTAACTTGGATGTAGTGGAAAGTTGACACGTGACCCGCGGTTACTATGAGGGATGATAGAGATCATCACTACTTACTATGACTCAGTGAGTGGCAATGCAGGTTCGCACTCCTTATTATGAGAGACAATATAGGTAATCACTACTTAGTATGAGTGAAAATGGAGGTTATCACTACTTCCTATGAGTGACAATGCAGGTTAGCCCTACTTATTATGAGTGATAATGCAGATTAGCACTACTTACTATGAGTGATAA
Source organism: Branchipolynoe longqiensis (assembly GCA_030323885.1). Taxonomy (NCBI): domain Eukaryota; kingdom Metazoa; phylum Annelida; class Polychaeta; order Phyllodocida; family Polynoidae; genus Branchipolynoe; species Branchipolynoe longqiensis. Next base: position 58,971,630 of record CM059190.1, on the reverse strand, counting down.
TCCATGTTAGCACTATGTATTATGAGTGATAATTCAAGTTATCACTACTTATTATGAGTGATAATGCAGGTTAGCACTACTTACTATGAGTGATAATGCAGGTTAGCACTACTTACTATGAGTGATAATGCAGGTTAGCACTACTTATTAGGAGTGATAATGCAGGCTATCACTACTTATTATGAGTGACAAAAGAGGTTACCACTACTTATTATGAGTGACAAAAGAGGTTATCACTATAACCAGAACATGCATGTCTCTCTATATAAGGTATGTATGTATATGCACCAAGTAGTCGTTTAGCTAATCTGAGCCTTGTAATAGGACATCCGGATTCTCAGTATCCATCTTCATACTTGACTATATCCACAACATCGTTGCATCCTTACCCGTGCGCACTGACGGAACACGATAACTCTGAGGCACTGAGGTCCATGATGTTAATCATGGCCATAACCCACCCCTGAAGATCAAGGTTCCTCACAGAAGGAGAATGTTCAGTAAAATCTTAATATTTTAATTGAAACTAAGGAGAGGTCGGTGGAATCACCAAAACGTACTCAGTACAGAGCAACTTGAAAATAACTCAAGGTTCAGTTTCAGGATGAAAGGAAACCATTGAAGTAGAAATACCTTTCTGAGTTAGTGCCTTGAGATTTACATTTGAGGTAATATCATCACTTGCTATTGTGAACACCCATAGTGACTTTATAGTGCTTCCCCACCAGGATAACATATGATGGACATCATAATACAATAGTCCATTGGGTCAAATTATCCTAACAATGAACCGACCAGTACTTTCCCTATCCTAGTAATGCCACACACCAGGAAATGTCGTGACAAGTATGAATGTCCATGCAATTGTGTTGGTCGCTGGTTTGACTGAACCGGGGATTGAACATATGACTTGGACAAGTGATGTGCACGGACAGTGTGCCCATCTCATGTTTAAACACAAATACTAGAGATGTTCATAATTCAGTTCCCACCTAAACGAACACCTCACAGTCACATCTCGATGGTGAAGGAGTAATGGGCGGTTATTGAGTAATATCATATCAGAGTGATGTTCATAATTCAGGTCCCACCTAAAAGAACACCTCACAGTCACGTGTAGGTGGTGAAGGAGTAATGTGTGGTTATTGAGGAATATCATATCAGAGTGATGTTCATAATTCAGGTCCCACCTAAAAGAACACCTCACAGTCATGTGTAGGTGGTGAAGGAGTAATGTGTGATTATTGAGGAATATCATATCAGAGTGATGTTCATAATTCAGTTCCCACCTAAAAGCACACCTCACAGTCACATGTAGGTGGTGAAGGAGTATTGTGTGGTTATTGAGGAATATCATATCAGAGTGATGTTCATAATTCAGGTCCCACCTAAAAGATCACATCACAGTCACATGTAGGTGGTGAAGGAGTACTGTGCGGTTATTGAGGAATACCATATCAGAGTGATGTTCATAATTCAGGTCCCACCTAAAAGATCATATCAGAGTATAACATAAACAATAGTGAGATACATCCTACTTTGATTAGTTATTGATTTCTGGAATATGTCCCCTATGTGGATCTGATAGGCTTCCATCGGGTTCTTGGTGAGGAAGACCTTGCTGCCAGACCCTAGTGTACACAGATGAGGGCAGGGTGTACATCCCATTACTGTAGCGGGGCATATGCCTTCCCCTCCTGCCTGTGTAACTTGCAGGTGCAGATACTTTCTACACAATAAAAAGGGGAGCAGCCCACGTGTACACCATGTCGCAGCCGGTCTGTGTACACTGCCAAGCCAGGTTTATGTCCTGAAGCCCCGCGTGCATGCACCTGCAATCTGGGTCACCCTCCTCCTGTCTGTTCTCAGCCTGTCTGCCATATAGATCTGGTCACGTGATTTAAAATGGATGATATACGGGGATATTCAGTAAATCTGGTGTATTCTAATGGGTTTAAGCTTGGGGTATATTTTGAGATTGATATATTATGTTGTTCATTATAAATTATATCACTTTAACTAGGAATACTGTTGATTGTAAATGCTTACCTTGATCCTTATAATCTACATTTACTTTAACTTGGAGTAAGTTTGATTATAAATGACTAACTTTATAGCTATTTGAGGGGAAATAGGTACAATTAATTTGTGCATGCACATCTAAATATTCACCACCATAGGCGTCAACAATGACCTTAGATGTTGCTAGGACGTAAAACAACAACAAACAAACAAACATTAATAGGTTCTGTTAAATTAACTTTATAGTCCCTTCTAGGCAGCAACAAATGCCTAATAAATGCACCAGAACTTGGATATGTAGACTCACATTTTGATAAATGCTTTGGTTTGAAAATTTAATGATTTGATTGGACAATTCAGTTTTAGCTAAACCCACACATCATCCAGAAACACGAACTGAATTGCACTAAGAATAACCATGGGATACTTGCTTTATGCTCCTGGACAGATCAATTCATATCTACTGGGCTGGAGCTCTATTTGCCCATTCTATGACGTCAGACACGGAAGGCATAGGTGGAATACATACATTACAATGCATGGTCAAAGGGTTTCAAATGCACTCCTCACCAACGAAAGAGGTGTGATGCTTTCCTTGGGGAACTTTAGCCAAATGAACTGCTTCTTTATAACCCTCCTCTAAAATAAGTGTGGCATGAGTCTAAACGGGGTTCAGTCATATTTCATACATTAACTCTCAATCAATCAATCAATAGTTCCATCCTCTAGTCGAGGGTTGGATGCAATGGTTCTCCACTTGTCCCGATGTTGTGCTGTTCTGATAGACTGTGAATAATTCAAGCCTGTCCACTGTGAAATATTTGTAAACCATGATGTTCTTGGTCTCCCTCTCCCTCTGCTGCCATTCACCTTCCCTTCCAACAATGTACGGTATATTGAACTCTGACGAATGATGTGGCCAAAATAAATAAGTTTCTTTGTCTGTATAGTGGCAAACAAGCTTTTCTTATTTTTAATTTTTCTGAGAACTTCTTTGTTGGTGATCTTCTTTGTCCATGATATTTTCATCATCCTTCGATAAGTCCACATCTCAAATGCTGCTAAACGTTTGTACATTTTCTTAGAGATTGTCCATGTCTCTGCCCCATACATTAGAGTAGACCACACATAACACTGAAGAATACGCTTCCTTGTTTGTATTAATATCTTACTTGACATTAACTCTATCTGACTGAATAAGCAGTTCATGGATTACTTCACCCTAAATAGCTGAGCATGGGCTTCAGAATTACATAACCACATCACTTTGATCCTGACTACAGAGACCTTCAGCATTGGTTAGTTCTTAAAGCAATATAGTCCGATGAAGCATCCAATTTTCAAAATCATACAATTATCTCAAATTGATTTGACATATCTAACTTATATAATGATGCACTTATTAAACATGTGTTGCCAAATAGACGGGAATATTGAGTCAACTTAATATACGCTATTATTACTGCTACGGTGTCAGAGTTTTGGCATGTTTGCCAAAACTAATTTGACATATGTGTGCACTTAAAATATCTCAAATCTTAGCCATTTAAAATCAAAGTTACTTCAAACTAAATGAGGAGAGGCTATGACAATCAATTTAATATATTTATCTAAAAGAAAAACACAGAAACACACAAATCATCGGACTATGTAGCTCTAGGTAACTCTCAGAGGATGAATACCTTCATGATATACCAACCATGACTAGTCACATTGGATCATGATAATAGCGAATAATTAAACTTGTGTTGGCCATGTTAGTTCCTCTTTAAAGCGGTACTACTAATACTAACATAACAGAGAGAGAGGCACCGCGACCTAATATGACTGTTCATCTCATGAACATTTTGAAACTACCTATTTCATAGGAGATAATTTCGGTTTAACCTCAGTTGGGGCAATGGTGAGTAGTGGAAGGTCAACCAAGGTCAACTTGTGCCTGGTAGAAGCAGTTCACTCTAATGACTTTTGCCTTCAGCCCAGATGGCATCACTCCGTTCCCCCACTGGGATTATTACATCTGCCTACACGTAGGTAAAGCTGTGGTTTCAATGTTTGTTCTAAAACATCATTAAAGCTGCATAACTCCAGGAAAGCGCCAACGTTCTTCCTTTAAGTCTAAAGGATTTCAAGGTGCAATCTTGTCACATAGGTGGGCAGTTCCACATCACGGCCGAATCAAACCAATGACTTACAAAATCGATACTTATCGCGTCCAAGGCTGGCGCTCAGCATTACTAACATAGGGCACTGGTTAGCTCAATGTCAGGATAATGTGACTGAGTATGAGATCAGGTCCTGGTGCCGATAACCTGTTTTCCCCGTAGGACAGCACTGTCAGTAACCGTTCCGATATGACCGAAGATGTTGCTAGGACATAAGTCCCCATCAAAACAAAACGGTCCCATAGAGACTGGATTGCCTCTTAGATACAGGACCCACCATTTTAGGAAGGAGTGTACACATGGGATCTCCTCTTTCAGCCTGGTTTCCTTGTAGAGGTGGAATATCCTCTTACTAGGGAGATCTCTAAAAGTCTTAAGAAAAGAGATCCTCTCATAGAGCAGGGCCCGCCTCCTATGGGTGGTGGAGCTAAGCTTAGGTATGTGATCTATTATATGTGATGGGGCCTTCTATTTATAAAAGCTGATATCTTATACATGTCGGATCTCAGGTACAGCCGTCTCTCACCTGTAGTGAGAACTCCTGGTACAGAGGCTGATCCTGTAGGTGAGATTTATGTATTACAGGTGGGAAGTCCTCTTTATTACACGCATGATCTTTTGTGTATTTGAAGTGGGAAGTATTCATTATAGGTGGGATCCATTTCAATTGAGATGGCAACTTTGTAAAACAGTTGGAAACTCTTTATCATAGATGGGATCCTTCTGTAATACAGTTGGAACTCGGTAGTGGAGGTGGGACCCCTATTTTTTATTACAGGTGGGGTCACTCATTATTATGGGTGTAGTCCCCTGCTTATTATAGGTGAGGGCCTTCGGTATTGCAGGTGGGGCCTCTACTTAATAGGTTGGGGTTCCTATTCATTAAAATTGGAGGGACCCCTCTTTATTACAGGTTGGGGTCCCTCTTTATTACAGGTTGGGGTCCCTCTTCATTACAGGTGGGGCTACCTCTGTATTGCAGGTGGGGTTCCTCTTTATTACAGGTGGGTCCCTCTGAATTACAGGAGGCAAACCCTCTGTATTACAGGTGGGGGTACCTCTTCATTACAGGTGAGGGTCCCTCTTTATCCCAAGTGAGGCCGCCTCTTAATTACAGCTGAGACTCTACGTCATTGCAGGTGGGAGTCGGTCTTTATTACAGGTGTGGGGGTTCCTCTTCAATACAGGTGGGGTCCCTTTGTTTTACAAGTTAGAGTCCCTCGTTATTACAGGTGGGACCCCTCTTTATTACAGGTGTATGTCCCTATTTATTACAGGTGGAGCCCCCTCTTCATTACAGGTGAGGCTCCTCTTCATTACAGGTGGGAAGTCCCACTTCATTAGAGGTGGGCGTCGCTCTTTAATAAAGGTGGATGTCCCTCGTTATTACAGCCGGAGGTCCATCTGTATAACAGCTGGGTTCTCCTTACAGAGCCGGCGTCTCCTCACACAGGTGCACTGTGCATGCGCCTCAGGCCAGCCCACGTGACACGAGGCGGATGTACTCACGTTTCCGTTCCGGAGCTGGGAGAAGATGGCGTCGAAGCTGCAGTGAAGAACGGCCGTGTCTCCTGCCGCTACTGTCTGCTTGGACCAGATGAAGTCCGGCTTGGACCAGATGGAGTTGGTGAAGTGGTGAGACTCGAGCCCATTCTCACTGTCCACTGCAAGATACAAAGGTAGACACGGACATCAGTTACCATAGCAACGCGCGGTATAGAGAAGGAGGACCACTGCTTGTTATATGTTCTACCATAGACACACATGGTGAGGAGGGCGACATAGGGGAGCAGGAGGAGGAAGAGGCTGCTTGGTAAATGTGTTACCATAGATACGCGGAGTGAGGAGGGTGATGGGGAGGAGGAGGAGGGGAAGGAAGATTGTGCTTGTTAAATGTGTTACCATAGATACATGGAGTGACGATGGCGATGGGGAGGAGGAGGAGGGGAAGGAAGATTCTGCTTGTTAAATGTGCTACCATAGATACATGGAGTGAGGAGGGTGACGGGAAGCATGAGGAGGAGGAGGAAGATGCTCCTTGTTATATGTGTTACCTTAGACACACGGAGTGAGGATGGCAATGGGGAGGAGGAGGAAGAGGAAGAGGACAAAGAGGAGGAATAGGAGGAAGAGGAGGAAGAGGAGGAAGAGGATGAAGAGGAGGAAGAGGAGGAAGAGGAGGAAGAGGAGGACGAGGAGGAAGAGGAGGAAGAGGAGGAAGAGGCTGCTTGGTAATTGTGACATGAAAAACACAGAAAAGCACCACATCGGAAACTTGGAAACAATGAAGCTTCAGATTCACCTGGTCAAAATTAAAGAATAACAAATATAATTGTTACATCACAAGTTAAATCTGATACAGTCAATTGGTGCAAACTATAGCCAAGGGAGTCAGGCATGGGCAATTATTAACTCTATTATGAAGGGACATAACTGATACCCTATGAATTTAGCAATTCAACAAAACAAAAGGGAACTACCAGCACGGCTACCCAGTCCGGTTTATAGGGTCAAGTAGCGGTTGTAGAACTACTCAGCCAGCACATATTGATAATGTCATCAGGGACCAGATCCTAACCTGAAGGAGATGCGATACCATTGCAGATATCGGTGGATTTAGTTTTGACAACAAGTGCAGGTGCTGCTCAGGTTTCCCTGCTGCCTATTTGCGACGATATGCCAAGATCAGGCAATGTCAATAAGACCCAATATCAGCAAGACCCCAATGTTTGCGCACCCAGGCCGTCATTTTGAATACACACTCAATTTCCACAATCTCCATATTAGAGAACTTTCAACAGAATACACATGCAACTCCTGATTATCTGAATATAAAACAGGCTTGTGTAATTCTAGATGAGAACCTCAACTGGGATAAACATATTGATAACTTAAATAATTCAATAATTAAAACGGCTAACTCATTTAAAATAATCAGACGACGGGTACATGAGGAAAATAAAAAATTACTATACTATGCATACGTTTACGTCAAAATCCAGTATGGTATAGAGGTGTATGGGAGAGCCAAATCATCAACCCTAAAAAAGGTACAGACACAACAAAACAGAGCCTTGAAAATACTGTATAGCAAAGACTATCTCATCCCAACTAAATCACTTCATAAAGACCTGGACTTACTTATGGTAACTGACATTTATAAAATATACATTGCAAAATTTGTTTACAAGCAAAAGAATGGCCTCCTCCCTGAAATATTTGATAATCTCTTCAAAGAAAACAATCAGGTCCATTCCCATAACACACGACAGATAAATAACATACATCACAAACACACTAGAAACAAATATGGCAAAATAACAACTGAAAACCAAGGAACCAATATCTGGAACTCAATACCAGTAGAGATTAGAAACCTTCAAACTTTGAAAAACTTCTGTAAAAAACTAAAGATAAGCTATCTCAATGCATACTAAATCGATTACCAGTAAAGAATATATATAATACCCCTATTAACATACATGCAAAATAACTACTGATACTGCATGTAAGTACATGAATCCATGACACAATATCCATATAATATTCCTATCATTACTTTGTTTTTTACTAACTGTGAAGAGACGCATCAGTAGCTCATCATAATCATTAGTTAAAAATGTAGCTTAAGTTTAATAATTTGTTATTGTCATCACTTGTTCATTCACATCATGGAGACCAGCTAGATAAGTATCGCTTTTCTGGGATCCTTTCTGTCTGTAAGGAATTTGTATGCATTTATTGTATCACCTCAATTTATTGTAAACCTACCTTGCAGAGAGTTAAAATAAAAGAATTGAATTGAATTGAATTGTGTGGGTGTGTGCATACGTGTGTGTGTGCAGATTGCACATAACAATTTATAGCATCACACATAGGAGAAAATGTTCGAGGTGGGAAATTGAGCGACATGTACAGGAGATTAGTCGCCGTGAGGGATTTAATCAATTGCGCTGGAAATACACTGGTACACCAAGCGCTTTTTGAGATTAGAACGATTGCAACTGATGACTGGGATCTAAGTGGGCGTGGTTAGTACAGTGTGTCAGTGGGAAAGTGACATAACTAAGGTGTCATCCAAAGATAAATACTGCCTACATCACATTGTGTGTAGCGGTAAACACTACCTATCATATTGTGTGTGGAGGTAAACAGCCTACACCAGATTGTGTGTAGAAGTAAGCACTGCATACATCATGTTATCTGTAGAGGTAAACACTACCTATAATACACTGTGTGTATAAGTAAACACTGCCTATATCACATTGTGTGTAGAGGTAGACACTCTTTAGATCACATTGTGTGCAGAGGTAAACAATGCCTATATCACATTGTGTGTAGAGGTAAACACTACTACATCATATTGTGTGTAGAAGTAGACATTGCCTACATCATATTGTGTCTAGTCATATTCGTTGTAGAGGAAAACACTGCCTACATCACATTGTATGTAAAGGTAAACACTGCCTGCATCACATTGTCTGTAGAAGTAGTCATTGGCTACATCACATTGTGTCTGATGTAAACACTGCTGCATCACATTGTCTGTAGAAGTAGACATTGGCTACATCACATTGTGTCTAGTCACACTGTGTGTAGAGGTAAACACTGCCTACATCACATTGTATGTAAAGGTAAACACTGCCTTCATCACATTGTCTGTAGAAGTAGTCATTGGCTACATCACATTGTGTGTAGATTTAAACACTGCTGCATCACATTGTCCGTAGAAGCAGACATTGGCTACATCACATTGTGTCTAGTCACACTGTGTGTAGAGGTAAACACTGCCTACATCACATTGTGTGTAGATGTAAACACTGCTGCATCACATTGTCTGTAGAAGTAGTCATTGGCTACATCACACTGTGTGTAGAGGAAAACACTGCCTGCATCACATTGTCTGTAGAAGTAGTCATTGGCTACATCACATTGTGTGTAGATGTAAACACTGCTGCATCACATTGTCTGTAGAAGTAGACATTGGCTACATCACATTGTGTGTAGATGTAAACACTGCTTACGTCACATTGTGTGTAGAGGTAAACATTGGCTACATCACATTGTGTGTAGATGTAAACACTGCTGCATCACATTGTCTGTAGAAGTAGACATTGGCTACATCACATTGTGTGTAGATGTAAACACTGCTTACATCACATTGTGTGTAGAGGTAAACATTGGCTACATCACATTGTGTGTAGATGTAAACACTGCTGCATCACATTGTCTGTAGAAGTAGACATTGGCTACATCACATTGTGTCTAGTCACATTGTGTGTAGAGGTAAATATTGCCTACATCACATTGTGTGTAGAGGAAAACACTGCCTGCATCACATTGTGTGTAGAAGTAGACATTGGCTACATCACATTGTGTGTAGAGGTAAACACTGCCTGCATCACATTGTGTGTAGAAGTAGTAATTGGCTACATCACATTGTGTGTAGAGGTAAACACTGCCTGCATCACATTGTGTGTAGAACATTGTGTGTAGAGGTAAACCCTGCTGCATCACATTGTAGTCATTGCCTACATCACACTATGTGTAGAGGAAAACACTGCCTACATCACATTGTGTGTAGAAGTAAACACTGCCCGCATAACATTGTGTGTAGAAGTAGACATTTTGTACATCATATTGTGTCTAGTCACATTGTGTGTAGAGGTAAACACTGCCTACATCACATTGTGTGTAGAGGTAAACACTGCCTGTGTCACATTGTGTGTAGAGGTAAACACTGCCTACATCACATTGTATGTAGAGGTAAACACTGTATATGCCAGACTGTGTGCAGAGGTAAACACTGATTATGTCATATTGTGTGTCAGCGTAAACACTGTCTGCGTCGCGTTGCATGCAGAGGCAAACACTGTTTTGGCATGGACCTAATAGGAATAACCCTCTAGGCTTGGTCTACATGAATATGGACTCTGAGACCTTGGTGACCTTTCTATCCGCTAACCACGTGACGCAGATCTCCAGGTGACTGTACACCTGGCGGCAGATTAGAAGTTAATCCGTCACAGAAAACAGTCTGTTTGAACATAGGTTATTAATACATTACTTAGCAACATCTGCTTCTCTTGTGCATAGCTTGAAGACCACGGTAATAAGAGTGACGTTATTTAATCATTGTCATCTTAACTAATAAAAGAGAGTATAATTCGACTGGGTTCATTATTCTTTTCTTTGGCCAAACCGTGTGTGTAATCAACTATTATTGACGTCGACTCTCGATGGGCCTGTTTCAGTCTAATCTTGAAAGCTCGTCTGAAAAAAACCTGGGAAGTGATTGTGTTAATATCTGCCATGCCTATGTCGCAGCGTAATAATATCCACTGTTGTACGAGAATGAGAAAGATGTAGAGAAAATGGTTCTTGGCAGAAAGATTCCTAATATGGGCACGTTGTGTGAGTTCACACCGAATGGACATCACAGTGCCAGTAGATGTTAACACTTGGGACTCGCATAATGTGAAGCGTTAACCACACAGACGCAACCATGCAATACAATGTAACAATCCACATCACACCTCATCAAGATAGTAAAATCACTCAGCACACCAGACCATTAATAATTGGTTGGTTGTTGGAGTGTTTACGTCCTGGCAACATGTAAGGGCCTATCAGGACGGGTACCGACTTGTGACAGTGTGCACTCATGGAGATCAGGCATCCAGCACCATGACCTGATATCCTACTCAGTCACATTATCCTGACACCGAGCCAACCAGTCTTTGCCCTATTCTAATAATGTTGAGCGCCTGGCAAGGAAGACACAAGTATCAATTTTATAAGTCACTGATTTGACTCGATCGGGAATTGAACTCCCGACCATCCGCACGGGAGTCCAGTGCTCTATCGATTCGGCCACCGCGTCCGGGAGCATTAATAATAGTGAGAACCTTAATGCATAATAGCAAATTGCACAGAGCATAATACCTACATTTTCTAAATAACCATAAATGATATCAAATAGGAGGTAATTGCATTATATTCTGCTAGATTAAGTTTTTATTTAACGTTACAATGGTATTTACTGCGATCGTTTAGGACCAAAATAAAGCGATCAATATAGGGTAGTAGTCGATCAATGGAGGTGGTCGGTTATACCCCTGTCACACTACGACGTAACGAGCCAACGTGAGCCTAACGTGGGCATTTTTTGTCATGACGTTGGGTTACGTCATGATGACGTCAGAATGACGTTAGAAAGACGTCGAGCGACGTCACATTACGTCGTGTTACGTCGAGTTACGTCAAGGTTTTGGACATGTTCAAAACTTTTGCCGTAGGTCGAACGTAACGGTTTACGTTCGCCGTACGTTCTGTTCACGTTCAGTGAACGTCAATGACGTTAAACGGACGTTATTCCAACGCTGCTCACTACGTTCAACTACGTTCCACTACGTTGACCCACATTAAAACGAGTGCAAATGCCCACAGGGCGTAATGGGAACGTCAGGAGAACGTCAGGAGAACGTCAGGAGAACGTGCATTCAACGTACGTTCAACGTCTCATGACGTAGGGAACGTAACGTAACGTTCTTCTGGCGATGGAATAACGTTCATAACGTTCCGTTAGCGTAATGACGTTGTCCTCTCTCCTTGAATCACGGCATCACTACGCTTTACCGACGTTACGCTCTCGTCCACTACGCTGCATCCACGTTCAACTTCTGCCCAAATTTGCATACTACGCCGAGAAGTTCAACGTTCTTCACGTTCTCCCTACGTCGACGTCGTTACGTCGTAGTGTGACAGCCCCATTAGAGAGGTTTCACTGTATATATGTTCAACTCTAGATAAGGGTTTTGCTTTCGGAAGTCTAATGGTTTTATCAGACTATGCAACTTTAAAGCCAACAGAACAGAGGCTGGGCTGTCGGAGCCCTACTAGTGAGTCTGGGTCGGCGGACATCTGATTGGTTAAAGCCCTGTATAACGATGTCAGAGTAGCACTGCCAACAGCAGACCGGCCACACATGACATTACCAGCTAGGCTGACCCTGGGCGCCTTACACCGGAAGTGGTACCCCCGTGGTGACCGCGCCCCGGGAGCTGCCTACCTGGATGCAGGGCGGGTTCACGTGAGAGGATTTGGGGGTCACGTGGTACCACCTACCGTGTGTGGTAGGGTTAGGGACGGGAACATGCGCACTGCTGATGGAACTACATACAGTAAAACCTCTATAAACAACCGACCATGGGACCGACATTAAATGGTCCATTTAGGGAGGTGGTCGGATCAGGGAGTTGTTATTGTCGTAACAATGGTATTATAGTGGCGATCGTTTGAGACCCAAATAAAGCGATCGATATAGGAAAGTGGTCGATCTGTGGAGGTAGTCGGGTATAGAGGTTTTATTGTATTCAGGTGCTATAGACATGGGGCTATGATATATATCCGATGCACTATGTCTATACTATATAAATTATATAGAGACAATATATATGATATATAGACAATATAGATTGTGGTTGTTCGTTTGTTGGAGTTTTGCATCCTAGTAACATCCAAGGACATATAACTTATAAGGGCGTAAGTCAGTGCACACTGATGGTGACTTGATACTGGTGCCCCACTGAGAGTTCGGACCACTGGCACCATGGCATGATATTCCACTCATTCCCATTATCCTGATATTGAGCAAACCAGTCCTTGCCCTTCCTATGTCATTGGTTTGAGTACGTCAGGGTTCGAATCCAGAACCTCCTACACCGGAAGTCAGAAGTCAGACAGTGTTGTTACTAATGCAGCTATCGGGTCTGATAACATACACTGTCCATGTAAATACATCATCATCATCATCATTATCATGCTGTCGGTCACGATGCGACAAAGACTGCTTTCATTACTTGACTGCCGCTCTCCATTTAGTTCTCTGCTGTGAGAGTGATGTCCATGAGTCGGTCTTAATGTCTCTCACCTTCAGGTTTCTTTTGATGTTTTTGTGTGGTTGTACATTTCATGAAAGCTGCCTGCAAAAGTGTTGAAGTGCTGCTGGCTTTTGCAAGTTACCAGCGGCACTCTCTTGGGGAGCAAATAGAGGTCTCACACCGGCAAGAACATGTCCAGACAGGCGCAAAACTATTTGTCCCTGCAGTGGCTGGTCGGGAGATGTTGGGAGTTCCATACATCAACCACCCTTGATGCTGCCACAGTGACATGGTTTTCTGTTTAGGGTTTGCTCCCTTAGCCTTCAGTTCTGTCAAGAACCTGTACCACAAGGCAGTGGTTTACAACTCTGCAGGGCAGGGGCGTTAATCTCCCTGAGATATTGCAATACCTGCATACCTGTCCATGCAGGTATGCAGGTATTGCATGTAAATACACCATGACACTATATATATATGTTTTATAATTCATTATGGGAATATGAACAAGGGCATTTTCCATCTCAGTTATTACCATACTATTATTATTTAAACGTATCAGCTGACTACACAATGCAAAGGGTCTACTTGCGGGTTTCACCACGATGCGCTGCTATGCCAGGATACCAGGCTGCCAGCAGCATGACCCGACATCCCACCCTTAATGATGGACAGAAGGACCCTCTATCTACTCGGCTATCCCGGCCACTACCAAGGTAATATCGGAGCGTGCTGCATACAGATGACGCAATATAAAATAGTGAGAATAGTGTGCACATAAAACAGGAGAGAGGAGACAATATTTTGGGCGATCACTGCATCTAAGGTAAATAATGTATGGCTGCCGTGTTCTCCCCTGGAGGAGAGGTCACGGCCCATTGACCTTGGGACATTGGAATCCGGTAAGTAATGCCGATGGTGTCGCATGCCTCCAGCAAATAAATATCCCTCGGTGCGCCTGGACCTGCCCCCTGGCGGCACACTTAAACACATATGGCAGATCTGTGAGTCTAGGCACATGCCTTATAGTGCTTCACCATCGCTGACACAATGTTTGGTTTAACTCGGCCGGGGATCGAACCCACAACCTCAGACACAGAAATTCAGTTTTCAATGTGCATATGGAAGATACACTTCATACTGAGATGGTGTGTGGGGGCGGGGGTGATGGGGGTATTCCCACGGCATGAGGATTCGCTTGGACATTGGTGGTGTGAAGTATTCGTGGGACGATTATGAAGTACCCTTCCTGATATGACCTTAAATGTTGCCTGGATGTAAAACAACCACAAACAATGATGAAGTAACCCGGCTCCTTAGTAATAGTAGTAAGAAACGCCAGTGAGGAAAACATGGTATACATGGACCGGAATTAAGCGCAACCCTGCGGCGTAGAATGACTGTTGTATTGTACGAAGGCAGTGGAATATATTAAAGCCCGCCTAACACTTCGTGATAATTTGCTTTGAATCACATTGAGAAACTCAGTCGCCGTACACTTGAATAATGGATGCTGGTATTGCTCCCTCCCGAAAAGAAATAACACAAAATAAAGGAAAACAGTAAAGACAACACAAATACAAACTATATAATAATCAGCGTAACAGAACAATAATACGACCGAGAAAAGACCTGAACAAAAATAAAGCTACATTAAACTGCTCGCAAAATCATGTTCAGAAGTTTCCCGATTTCCGATCAAATGGGGTGAACTCAAATTCTCGTTCAGTGTGAGCCGGGCGTTAGGAAACTACACCGCACTGACTAGGTAGGCTCGAGAGATGTTGACAGTTTCGCGGAAATTTGAAAGAAACGAGATTCTCGTTTTGTTACTGGTGTAATTTCACACCTCCTGCAGTGTGACTGCGGAACGACAGCCGTGGTTGCACACCATTTCGCTAATTGCTGATTCTAATTGGACCAATTATGGCAATCACCAAGTCTCCAGCGTGCGATAATTAACTTACTTATAACCATTACATGCATTAGTTTCATTGCGCACACATATTTAGATTATATATTGTATTATATATAATATATTAAAATATCATAATATTTAAAATGATATAGTCAACAATATATATATAATAATATATATAATATATTATATTTATATGCTGTTGTAAGTTCATATTAGGATTAAGTTCATAGAGTGTAAGCGTGTAGCACCTACACGTAGGACTGAACATATTGGCTGAGATCGCACACCCCGCTGCTGCACGATCAGGTGTTGCATGGTCCTGTATATTCCACGGGGACCCTTGTTGGGGGAGTGCCAAGATGTGGGTACTGATATACTTTACTGTATACACAGAGCCAATCGATGCCTAGAAGGGTCAGGCAGGAGGCAAACTCCAGCAAATCAACTTGTCCGCCTTTATTGTTAGGCAAGAGGCAAACTCCAACAAATCCACCCTCGCACCTTCATTGTTACTAACGTTAGGTAGGAGGCAAACCCTCGCACCATCATTGTTACTAATGTTAGATAGGAGGCAAACCCTCACACCTTCATTGTTACTAACATTAGGTAGAAGGCAAACCCTCGCACCTTCATTGTTACTAATGTTAGGTAGGAGGCAAACCCTCGCACCTTCATTGTTACTAACGTTAGGTAGGAGGCAAACCCTCGCACCTTCATTGTTACTAACGTTAGGTAGGAGGCAAACCCTCGCACCTTCATTGTTACTAATGTTAGATAGGAGGCAAACCCTCGCACCTTCATTGTTACTAATGTTAGATAGGAGGCAAACCCTTGCACCTTCATTGTTGGGCAGGAGGCAAACTCTAACAGATCGACCCTCGCACCTTCATTGTTACTAATGTTAGGTAGAAGGCAAACCCTCACACACTCCAGCAAATCCAGCCTCGCACCTTCATTGTTAGGCAGGAGGTAAACTCTAGCAAATCCACCCTCACACATTCATTGTTAGGCAGAAGGTAAACTCTAGCAAATCCACCCTCACCCATTCATTGTTAGGCAGGAGGTAAACTCTAGCAAATCCACCCTCACACATTCATTGTTGGGCAGGAGGCAAACTCCACCAAATCCACCCTCGCACCTTCCTCATTAATCAGAATGCAAAATCTAGCAGCACCTCTAAAGCGTACACCAAAACTGAAAATCGTTCAATTAAATTAGCCTTCCAATTTCTAAATGTAGACATGCACTGTGAAAGCTTAACATTTCCTGAATCAATCTCCAAAGGATTCATTCATATTTATAATGGATTTAACTCAATTAAATTTAGTTAGAATTTGTAAATGTAATGTAATCAATGTAAGGTATTTTTTAATTATCATGGTCCACTCTGGTAATAATTGAAAGATCTTGGCGTCTGGGTGCCTGCTGACATGACAAGGCACAGGATTTAAAAAATATATTTCCTCAAGAGGACAGTGAACAGCTGAGTTGGATAAGAGCCGATGTGGAATCACACTGGACTAGGCGTAAGGATTCTTGGTGTATGACATGAGGATCAGATTAGGCAATCCAACTCGGAAATGGGGGTGGTGGGGGTTAATGATTTGCCAGTGCCGTGGGTGGGGTGGGGGGGGGGTGAAGTGATGGGGGGCGGGGGGGGGGGGTGAGGGAATATAAGAAGCTGAGAAAAATAGTCTGCTACTCATCGACTGACTGGTGAATGAATGTAGGCCTAGGCTTAATCGGGCAAGCCTAATGTGTGGCCTTATTATATAAGGTCTACATGGAACAATTTGATCCAAAAAAGGTAATCCAAAATGCAATGCCTGCTGCTTTACCATGTTAGTTTTAAAGAACATGTTCCAAATGTCTGCGTATTATTATTAAACATGTGTCATGTATTTTCAGGGAGTTTTGTTCTCTCATGTTCCAAATATTATTTCACTATTGTGCTCAAATGTCTGATGTGGACTTTGAGGACATTTATTTGCATTATATAATTTCGGTATACTCGCTTAAACATAGGCGGATAGACTTTATTTAATTAGCAACCATCATGAGCCAGAAATGTATCCAATGGCTGTAGCCGTTATATGCACGTGACCTCCACATGTGCAAACAGCCAATGAGCGGGCAGCTCCCGCTTGTGCCTCATTTGTAATGTATTCTCCATTGACATCAATTATTGATGGCTGGGGGCGGGTTGAACTGTTCCCGGGAGGGGATTGAAAGCACCGGCAACTCTTAACTTCACTCATGGCGGCATCTTGTGGCAGGTTATTCGGCAGAAATCGCCTCTAATTCTACAGCAAAAACATTACTTTTTTACCACAACATTATTGCACAGCATCTATTTCAATTTTCTTCAGCGCCTAAAATACTTAAGAATGTCTGCATCAGCAGGTTCTTCGGATATGCATGCTGTGTAATTCTGTTAAGTGCGTCGTTAGTTTTGAATGGAAATACCGTTGAATTACTCGCTTGAATGCACACTTTGGAGGCTTAGACATCTCAGTGGATAAACATTTCCGGATGAACCCCCCCACACAGGAATAGATGTGGGATTGCTACATTACAGAGCAACATGCTTTCAGATAACAACATGAAGGTGCCCAGTCTAGAATTGGATAATTGGATCGCTGCAATTCGGCTTTGATTCACTAGCCTGGTTAGATTTAATATCGTGAACCATCATTACATAATGTAAATAAATTATAGGTCCAGTTTACAATTTACTTAGATATTTAATATTTTCTTCAAAGTAATGTACATTTTAGAATACCCCTTGAATTTAACACACCGTTCAAAATAAGGTACATTTTCGAATTCCTCTTGACATAAAATAGAGATGCATCAACACTTTATTTTGATGCCGAAATAGAATCCTTAATTGTTCAATTATTGGCGCATCTGTACTAGCTGATGGGCCGATAACACTTCGGGTCCCACAGTTGTCATATGGCTATGATTAATGTGTCCATTCAGGTTCATCACTTAATGGGTGCACCGGTAGACAGCCCTTCTCGACACATTGACTCACGGCGACCAGCGGTGACGTCACTGACTGAAATGGGCACAGTATGTCAATGCTTCAATGCTGACACCCTACAAAGAGTGTATTCGTCCCAGATGTGTTGCTGACTTGCTGACTTGCTTACTTGTCTATTTGTCTGACTGACCTCCAGACGGATCTCCCCAGCTTTCACCACTTTCAGCAAGCAGTGAATCAGTGATAGAGGACACACTGCCCCATGTTCTTTTTCTGACGCGAATGCCGAATGAGTTGAGCGTCTGTCTCCTGTTTTAGGAGAGCAGGGGATCGTGGGTTTGTGAGTTTGAACCCTGGTCGAGTCAAACCAATGACTTAAAAATTGATACTTATCGCTTCCTAGTCAGGCGCTCAGCATTATTAGGTTAGGGCAAGGACTGGTTGGCTCAGCATCAGGATAATGTGACTGAGTGGGATATCAGGTCATCGTGCTGCCAGCCTGGTCTCCCAGTGGGCAGCACAATAAAGTTGCCATGAGTGTGCACTGTCACAAGTCGGTACCCATCCTGATATTATCTTAGATGTTGCTAGGATATAAAAGAACAACAAAGCAAACATCTTTTGCAGAGGAGTCAGTATTGATAACTGAAATCTCAATATATATTTATAGTCAAAGCTGAATTTTTCTAAACCAAAGCTATTATCAAGGTTTGATTCTATATATTTAACTTAGATACTGGTGTAGTTATTAAACATTTACTGCCACATAAATGAAATACTGAACCAATTTAATAGAAGCTGTTACTTTAGAAGCCTATGATACCAGAGTTTTGGCATTCTTGCCTAAATTAAATCGGTATGTTTGCACTTCAAATATCTCAAAAGTGAGCCATTTAAAATAAAAGTTACTTCAAAGAAATTGCGGTAGACTATAAGGATACACGTAATATATTTTCTCAGAATATGACAGAAACTCAAAACCGTCGGGCGATGCAACTTTAAGCAATTGATGCAACATTGCTTTCCCGAAACAGGACGCGCTCACAAAATGCTTACGAATGCATATTTTACCCACACCGCTGCATATTTCCAGTATGGCATCTATTCCAGACAATCTTTTGTTTTATATTCCCAACTGCTACAACAGATAATCTTTCGTTGTTGCTCACTTTTTCCCCTAAGCTGCACATCTGTGAGCATTTCCAGTGGAACCATTCCTTGTCCAAATACCAGGTTCACTATCTGTGTACATCATGCGACTTCCTTTGGCTGGTCCCCAGCAGGTCTGATTCCGCTGGATGTGCACCATCTTTTTCTCATTCAACCCCAACACTGATTCAATGTCTTCTTGAAAGTTTGTTTGTTTGTTTGTTGTTGTTTTACATCCTAGCAACATCTAAGGTCATATCAGGATGGGTACCGACTTGTGACAGTGCGCACTCATGGCAACTTTATAGTGCTGTCCCACTGGGAAACCAGGCCGCCGGCACCATGACTTGGTATCCCACTCAGTCACATTATCCTGACACTGAGCACACCAGTCCTTGCCCTATCCTAATAATGCCGAGCGCCTGGCTAGGAAGCAACAAGGATCAATTTTAAAGTCATTGGTTTGACTCGACCGGGACTCGAACCTACGACCCCACGATCTACCAGCACGGGAGACGGACACTCTAACTCATTCGGCCATCCCGTCTGGTCTTCTTGAAAGTAGAATGAGGAAGACCAACTGTCTGCAATTGATGTCTCCTGCTTAAATCAACGAATATCCTAAAAAATATACATATAATAGTATATATATTAATTATATATTATATATATATTATATGTATTTTATACATTATATATTATACATATAATATATTGTATATATAATATAATACATATATTTTATCACATTCTTTGATTAAACAGATACATGTCCATTACAGACGAATTGTATTCCTCATTCCACTGTGTGTCTAAAAATATCTTCTGTATCAATCTGTACTCAAGTTCACCGATCGAAATCGCATCCCAGTTTTAACTAACTCACATCCCCACCCCTCCACACACACACTGTGGGCTCTTTTGGCACCTGCTGCTGTAATTGGACATTAAATACAATCCTCGTGGGATAACCCACACATGTTGAGTTTGCAATGGACGGGGAGAGGTGTGGGGGGCGTGAAGAAGGTATCCTAATTTGAATCTAAACAGACTCTCGTAATACTTGTAATAGACCAGCTATAGACTAGATCTCCGTTCCGACTGTGCATGCGCTGAAAACGGCGCAGGCAGCAAAGCAAAGGCGTACAGCCATTGAGTTTGCCGATACGCATAGGGCAAAAGTTCGATTGTATTCAAAATTAATAAAAGAATACATAACAATTTGGCACAAACATGGATGGATGGATGCAATATAATAATATAATGAATATGTTTAAGACACAACTCTCCATCATTAAGCATTTTGAGTTAAGAAACATACAATTTCAGTCACTTTACAGGCTGATGTTTACATCACCATTGATTAAACATAAGTAATTCTTGTTCTACATATTAAATTGTCAAATGTGTCAACAAAAACTTGTTTCAAAGAAATATATAACCAATATTTGATTAACCCTACTCATTTTCTATGTCTACATATGTCATTAACCATAGGATATAAATAAAAACATGAATAAAATTTGTCAAGCTGACTCTGGCTATGGCTCTAACACTAGTCTGAGTGCCCAGATTTGTCTCAATCTAAATGCACATGGCATAAGATGTGCTGATTATATTGATGTAAATTCAATGCTGGATAAAAGATTAATATCTTACTTTATTATATATATTTGTTTAGTTAGTGTTCTATGTTTAAAACAAGAGCTGAGATGAGCTGAAGCTAGCACATTTCATAACTGCACCCAGTGTATTAGCATGTGCCATGTGCTTCTCGCGGGTTTGTTTTCTTTGACTCATCCCACAATACACCGCGCTGCTGGAATGGGGATGTAGTCTATTGTGGCACTACCAGACTTTCCCCGAGCACCCGGATGGAGACCTCGCAGTGAGGCATTCCTGAGCTGCTCCGCTGATATCGGCTTGTGTAAAATGGCGGCAGCATTGAGGGTGGCGGCGCCATGTTTAATGGAGAAGCGCAGTGTGGTTGCGCCGGAAATAAATGAACAAGCGGCATGATTTGATTACGAGACGCAGGCATTGTTTGCCGAGTTCTAAACACGGTGATGTCATGGATTTTACAGACTGGAGTTAATCAACGGGATGCATTAGTGAATGACTGGCAGCGGGGTGCAGGAGGGCAAGAGAGAGCCACACAGAGCCACACAGACACCCACACTCATACACGCATTGCATCGCAGGCCTTCTTTTCAATTGGAACACAATCACTCAGATTTACATAAGTAAACGACTGTCAAATCCCGTCCACATTAAAGTTGCATAGTCCGATGAAGGATAACATTTTCAAAACCAAAACACTCACCACCTAGATTGTATTGTGAATATCAAACTTAAACACTGATAGACTTATGAAGCATTTGTTGCCAGATAGAACTGGGGTAATACGTCAATTTAGTAGAAACTCTTACTGCTGAAGCCTATCGTGTCAGAGTTTTGCTGTCTTTGCCAAAATTAGTTTTGTATGTTTGCGCTTCAAATATCTCCAATGTTGGCCATTTAACATCAAAGTTACCACAAACTGAAGTAAGGTAGATATTATGACAATCAAATTAATATATTTATCTCAGACATATGGCTGAATCTCAAAACCATCTGACTATGCAACTTTAAAGTCGCATAATCCCATCTTTTTGAGCTTCTGCCACATCTTTCTTAGATACATGCATTTGTTGATTGTTTTAATGACATATTTAGCTTGAAGTAAGTTTTATTTTAAAGGGTTTAGTTTTGACTTACTATTTGAAGTGAAAACATGCCAAATTTATGTTGTTCCAAATTTATTTTGCTGCACACCTGGATGTGCTGGAGAGGCTTTGGTTACACATTTTTGATTGTAGCACTATAATTTAGGAGCACTGAACAGCAGCAAATATGCAAAGAGTCTAATGGTATCTAAATGGACACGTAGGGTCACATGTTAGTAAATGATTTGGGCTAAACAAGTTTATACTTTCATGGGATTATGCAGGTTTAATACCTACCACATCCTGTAATTAACTTTTTATTTTTAAAAAAAGGTCTCATGCTGTCCCACATAGGAAGTGAGCAATTTCCTCATTTGACATCCGGTGTTCTGCGCAGGAACTTTTATTCCCTGTGAACCTTTGATGTAGGTGTGATTTACGCTTGGCGGAATGGTACCAGTGCCATTTCAATATCATCAGAATCTAGTTCCATAACAAACAGCAAAATAGCAGATGACCAAATTTGGGCTGTCCTGATATGACCTTAGATGTTGCCGGGACGAAAAGCTACAACATGCAAGAATGAACCTAAGTTATAGTAGGATTCTTGCTCTACGTTTGGGTTTGGTAGAGATGACAGTGAAATTGGCTAGCAAGTATTCTACATTAAATATAATCCCACTTCCTATGTGTATACGTAGCAGTGTGCAGTGCCACAGTCCAATTTACCCCCACCTTTGTCTAACTCTGTTTATGTGACCAGTAATGTTGATTTCTGAAGAATATGAAATGCCCTCATGATCGCTTGTTCAATTGTTGAACCACTATTGTAGAGAAAGTGTTGATGGAGCCACAGTTGGAGCCCTCTGCCTATTTTTGGAACACATTTTGCGAACTACTACTGCCGAAAACGTATATCTACCCGGATGTACTTGCAGGGATATCAAATCTAATATGAATGTGCAGTGATGCACTGTGTGCTGTCATGGGTGATTGTTGTGAATGAAAAGCACACCCCTAGGTCGACCACAGCTTACTACCAAGCACAACAGTAGAAATATTAGCGTCAGACTTGCTATCCGGACCGCACTTCGTCCACACCTCTCTCTATCTCCTCTCTGTTGGCCTTGCTCCTCCTTGATATGTCTAAAAAGAGTTCCAGGAGGGGGAGCCCACCAGCATTTCACTTTCTATTCTTACTCTGTCTGTGTCTTTACCTCGCTGGTTGGTCACCATAGAGCAAATATACATGGTCTTTGACTCAACTCTCCTCATTTCTCTTTCCTAGACTCTACCCTTTCTATTTCTCCCAGGCATACTTCTCCCCCTGACCAGGGGAGTTGTGTGCTTGGTTGGGGCCCTATACCTTATCGTCTCTCTCTTGTTCTCATTGCTGGAACCGCTGTACCCCCCTTTGCCCGTCCCTTTCTCCTAAACCCTCGCTGCTGTCGACTGGATACGAGTGCTCTACTACCACCGGACCGAAGAGATTTGGGGCCGCCCCAACGCTTCGCCGTTTCAATGTTGTAAAGATGTTGTCCCCAGCTTCTACAACCAACCAAAGATTGGGCCGATTTATTGGAGCCTCTCTATAATGTTGCAGTTCTGCAACCAGTAACCGTTGTAAGGTTACAAACAACCCCACAAGCAAGTATAAGCATCTATTTGTATTTATGTATTTATATATATCTAGATATATATGATCGCAACCGGAAGTTCTGGTCGTTTTGAAATTCACCATTTTCGTAATCTATCAAATATATTTGATGTCCATGAATAATATTCAACTTAAATACAGATCTCATGATGAGAGCGAAAACCAGACACTCAAAAACTGCTTCAGGAATGACATATAAACTGGACTCATTACATCCCCCACGATATATATATATATGTAATAGGCTCTAGCAAGGCTCTGCAATAGGCTCTAGCAAGATCTATTGCTGATACTAATGTGCACCATTAATTTGGGAAATAATTCAGAATGGTGAATATTTCGAGTATTTCCCATATATAATATGTATAGGTAACAGTACAGGGATTAGCGAACAGTACTATGCGGGTAAACTGTGGGTTTCTTTTTCAATTTTTGATTGAGGAGTGGAAATTCAATCACGGACAATTGATCTTCCACATTCAACTGTTCATTATCCTCTTCTTAGTATTACTGAACGCCAGGCTAGATACTGACATGGGCAAATTGGGCAAGTATTGTGTTGACTCATCCGGGGATCGAACCTATGGTCTCCACCATAGAAGATGAGCAATCTGCTCTTTTGGCCCTTCCACTTTAATCCATCTTAGAAGTGGGAAGTTTCTCTCAACGCGACTGTTAGGCGAGTGTCACTTTTTTTTCCATTCACAGTTATTCACTTTAAATGTATACAGATAAGCCGATTGGGTAAAGACCACCGAAAGTCGTCCTTTTAAATTACTTTGCAAAACACAAACCGTGAGTCTACACACAAAGTAATACAACATGCGCACATATACAAGTATCCATTAGGGGCATACTAATAGTTGTAGGAGGATGTCTACAGCATCTCATATTCCCAGCTGGTCACCCATTGAAGCATTGATGAGGCTCAGTAATCGGATGAGAGCCAGTGTTTCCAATGTGAGATTTATATATGAATCTGATTCACATG
Source organism: Branchipolynoe longqiensis (assembly GCA_030323885.1). Taxonomy (NCBI): domain Eukaryota; kingdom Metazoa; phylum Annelida; class Polychaeta; order Phyllodocida; family Polynoidae; genus Branchipolynoe; species Branchipolynoe longqiensis. The sequence continues at coordinate 58,947,152 of CM059190.1, read as the reverse complement.
TAGTGTATCTTCCTATATTTTTGTTCATTGCTCCAAAACCATTTCATCACAAGAAAAGTGGATTAGTGAGAATTAATATTACCTTCAGGTAGATATAATTTAGATTAATTAGTTATTGGATCGGCGTTTACAGGGTTTTGCGGCTGAACTCTTCAAATATAAATGTACTGTACATTGAGCGGGGTGCGCGGCGTGGGAGCAGGGCAGGGCGGGATGGGGCGGGGTGGGGCGGAGCGGAGTGGGGGCGGGGCGGGGCGGGCGGGGGGGGGGGGGGGGGCGGGGGGGGCGGGGCGGGGGGGCGGGGCGGGGCGGGGGGGCGGGACGGGGCGGGGCGGGCGGGGCGGGGCGGGGCGGGCGGGGCGGGCGGGGGCTTTAAGCTGGTCCTTAGTTGGTCTTCGGTTGCCCTGCAACAATGAAATATGAGCAGGTGAACGTGGGACGAGAACATTCATGAATACTTGATCGTCGTGTGTTCATCGGGGGAATAGTGTATGGGACAGTGAATGCCAAACACCGCCGACTGCGTCACCCTGACTCCCCCCCCCACACCCTCCCCGCTGTCGCACTGCACTATGGGAGGTGCGTTATACCGCTTGGGATGTTGGACAGGAACCATCCATGTGGAGAGTCGTCAATTAATGCGCTCATTTATTCACATCAGTAGCCATTACGATTAAAATATCATTGATTGACATGTACTGTTACCTATCTATGTTGATTGGGAATGGATGGTGTAGGTGTGGTGTGGATATGGGTGCTGTGCGTGCCACTGACTGACCCATATATACACCCATATATACACCAATATATACACACATATGTACACATATATATATATATATATATATATATATATAGATTATGTGTAAAATCCCTATAGGCGCCTAATCTGGTGAAAGCATGGCATTTCCGTTACCAAACACACTTAACTTGATTTGATCCTACACGCCCAATTCAGATAGTGCCGAACTTGTTAAACATTTATTGTCTCATAAAAGGAATTCTAAAGTCCATTTAATAGAACCTGTCACTGCTGAAGCCTATATTATCCAGAATGTTGTTGGGAACACTCAAATTAAGTTGACACTGAAGCCTATGATATCCTGAATTTAGTTGTGAACACTCAAATTAAATTTGCACTCTTTCACTTCAAATATTCCCAAGGTTAATTGTTCAAATTAAGTTACTTAAAACTAAAATGAATTATATTACAATTATGGGATTGTGTACCTTTAAACACGAGTGATTACGGACTGTCTCACAAAAAGCGCACCCCAATGTCCAGTGGCCTGCCTGGAGATAAAACTAAATTGAAACGCACGGTAGTAGTACTGTCGAGAGAGAGAGAGAGAGAGAGAGAGAGAGGGATTCATCCATGGCTCGAGGGGAAAAAAAACAACAAGACTTATGCGGGGCTTTATATAGGGCAGCCCAGTTAGTTGACAGCCGATAAATGACGACTTTTCAACGGGTGTGCAGTTGACATGTAACAGGGATCCCTGATAATCAAGTGCCAGTTTGACATATTATTTAAATTTTAAACCGGTCACATAAAACCACATACCTTCAATTGAACACGGTCAACAATGATAACGTCAATAATGACTTCCTTCACAACAAACGACATTTACAATAGCAGACGACAGCGTCTGAATCTCCTATTCTTGCTCATCTGATTGACCCAGTGTGGAGAGTGCTTTAGTTGGGGGATACACTAGAGGCCGCACATGGAATCATAACAAAGATCAACCATTACCAGGGACCGTCATATTACTCCCATTATCGCCCTGTCACTCACTTTGCCGATGCACCCCTCCATGTAGTCGGGAAGCTTGTGTGGGTGGGGATGTGGAGGGTGTGGGTGTGGGGTGTGTGTGGGGTTGCGTGTGTGTTTGGGTGGGTGTGGGTGTGGGTGTGGTTGTAGGTGTGGGTGTGGGTATGGATGGTGTGGACGTGGGAATGGATGGTGTGGGTGTGGGTGTGGTGTGGATATGGGTGCTGTGCGTGTGGGTGTAGGTATGGGTGTGAGGGTGGGGTGGATATGGATGGTGTGGGGGTGGGGTGGTGTGGATGTGACGGCTGTGTGGTGATGGGGGTGGGTTCGATTGGGGGTTGGTATTGGTGTTGTGTGGAGTATGTTTAGGTGTGTATGGGTGGGGTGTGGCATGGGTGTGTTGTGGTTGGTGGTTGTAGGTCTGGGGTGGGGGTGGGTGTGGATATGGATGTTGGTGCTGTGGGGTGTAGGTGTGTGTAGGTATGGGTATGGTGTGGGATGGGGTGTGGGCGGGGGTGGGGGTGTTGGGTGTGGGGGTGGAGGTGGGTGTAGGTATGGGTATGGTGTGGGTGTGGGTATGGGTGTGGTGTGGAGTATGTGTGGGTATGTGTGTGGGTGTGGCTGCAGGTGTGGGTGTGGGTGTGGGCATGGATGATGTGGGTGTGGGTGTGGGTTTGGGTGTGGGTGTGGGGGGTGTGGCTTTGGGTTGTGGGTGTGGGGTGTGTTGTGGGTGTGGTGTGGGTGTGGGTGTGGGTGTGGGTGTGGGTATGGGTGTGGTGTGGAGTATGTGTGGGTATGTGTGTGGGTGTGGCTGCAGGTGTGGGTGTGGGTGTGGGCATGGATGATGTGGGTGTGGGTGTGGGTGTGGGTACTGCCGGTGTGGCTACAGATCTGGGTGTGGAGGTGGATGTGAATGGTGTGGTTTTGTGTCGGGAGGCTCGACGTTTGAGTTGCAGGTAGAAGGGTGTGGGGGGGGGGGGGGTGAGTCTGTTGGGGTCAGCCATAGTGTAGCCTCCTGAGAGTGCAGCATTAAGTGAATTACCCACAATTCATTGCGAGTGTTTAATGGACACCCATGTTGACCTCAATGATTTTCACATACAAGCATTCATACATACATGCATGCACACATGTATACTCAGATAGACTTAAAATAATGACATACTAACATACATATACAATATATACATGCATAGATGCTTACATACTTAAATACTTACATACAAACAGACACACACAAATACACACATGCATAGTTATAATAGACATGCATAGAAAGTCCACAGGGGAGCGGGAAGTAGCTCAGGGGGTAGAGTTTCCACTTGCGAAGGTGTGGGTCATCCTATCGATCCTGCTCAGTGGACACATATGCAGTTTGGGCTATTTCCCAGTCCAACCAGTTGTCCACAACTGGCTCATCAAAGGCTGCAGTATGTGCTGTCCTGTCTGTGGGAAAGTGCAGCCTATGTGGCAGAAGTGGGTTTCCTCCAAAGAAATATGTCGGAATGACCATATGTTTTATGTCTAATAGTCTATGATAAAAATCAATTTGCTCTAGAGGTGTCGTTAAATAAAACAAACTTTACTTTTTACAAAGCACACCACCCGCCCCTCCCCCAGTCGGCCATTCTTTTTTTTTTTAATTTGTTTTATTGAGGCTGTATTTATACTGTCCATAGCATATAAACCTGGGTATTCAGGCTTGTTTTCAATGCTGCCCAGCTGTGGTGTCGGTATTATCTTATCATACAGTAGCTGCTGATTAGGTATTTGATTGCCTGCATTTCAGCAGCAGATAGATAGTTGGTTGGTCTGGTTAGTAATCTATGTTAAGTTGTTTTGGATTTTCTTGGCATATATGTTTTTTATTTTTTCTACTCTTACTAGTAGACTAGCCTACTCCTATTTACATATCATAGGCTTGTACGTAGCTGTGTGGTGTGCTATCTGGCTACTTTTGGCATGGTTACCTTCCATTGGGTGTCCCGCTGGTGGGCCGTGACACATCACATGCCCCTTTGAAGTGCAGCTTAGTGGGGGTTTCCTAGCCTTATTTTGCACAGATATTTTTTGTATGTTTTTCTGGGAGACCGGGGCTGTGGGGCCCGCACGTATCCAATGTTAGACTGGATCCTGCCATCGATACCATGGGGCCAGTGTTATCTGATAAGGTGGAGGCGGGTTCGGCGAAGTGCCGTGACGCTGAGGCGGCGCGGGTGTGGGGGTGATGCGTGCCTTGACACCCCGCCTTGACACACCCCAGATGGCACTTACCACCGCCTTTCTAGCTATAGCACCCCACCCCCCACGTACTATCCACCCACCCCATCCCTCTCCCCGGGGTGTGGCCGGGGGGATGTATCTACTATCTACGGAGTCCCTGCCCGGAGGCACGGCTGCCTTCGGTGACCCATCGGGTCTCTCAGATGATCGCGTGTTGTGCGGTGTGACAAATAGGATTCGGATGAATCGATGAATCAATTAGTTTGGTTGAGATGGGAAAGTTCCCCTAAATCTGTATAACGAAGACTACGCTCCGCATATAGAATTATCATCTTATTTGACAGAGTAATATATATATAATTTCATATGAATTATGTACATATCATATATATCATCATATATATTTATATATGTGCTATATATAGATCGTCACATCTGCGAGGCAGGCGGGTGGGATAATAGTGGAAGGAGGGAAGGTGAGCGGGGGGGGGGGGAGGCGGAAACCATGACAGAGGAGAGGAATTGCACTTGCTATCCGGACCGCACTTGGTACACACCTCTCTCTCTACTCCTCTCCGCTGTGCCTTGCTCTTCCTTGATTATGTCTGAAAAGATTTTCAGGAGGCCAGCAATTAACTTTCTACTCTAACTCCGTCCATGCCTCTGGCTCGCTGGCTGGTCACCATACAGCAAAGAGACACTGCCCTTTGACTCAACTCTCCTCATTTCTCTTTCCTCTACTCTACCCTTTTTTTCTCCCAGGCTGAGTTCTCCCCCTGATCAAGGGAGTTGTTTGCGTGGGTGGGGCAGCTTTTCTTTTTTGCTGGTTCGCTTTGTTCTTGTTGCTGGAACCTGCCTTTACCCGCCTTTACTCGTCCCTTCCTCCTGAACCCATGCTGCTGCTGGATATGAGTGCTCTGCTACCATCGGACCGGAGTGATTCGGGGCTGCCCCAAAGATTCTTCGTTTAATTGTTGTAAAGAGGATCCCAGCTTCTACAACCATCCCACCTGAAGATTAATCTTCAACCAAAGAACGGACTACCTTTCTATATTTCTGCAGTTCGGCAGCCGGCAACTGTCATAGCCATAAGTTCAAGATAGGAATTAGAGAAAGATTGATGAAGGGGGGAGACAGAGGGGAGGAGTGTGGAGGAGGGAGAAGGAGGGGTGGAAGGGGAGGGAGGGAAAGGGAGGGTTGAGGATGGAGATTAAAGGAGTGGCTAAATGGAAGGTGGACGGAGAGGGGAGGGTACAGGAGAGGAAAGAGGATGCACAAGTGGGGGAAGGAGGGCTTAGGAGGAGGAAGGGAGGAGGGGGAGAAGAGGTCAGAGGAATGGACGATGGGGGAATGTGATCATTGGAGGGAATGTTGGAGGAGGAGGAAGAGGAGGATGGGGAGGTCGAAGAGGAGGGGAGAAGGAGGATGAAAGGAAGGAAGGGAGGGCAGAGAGGAAGATGAATGAGGCAGAAGGCGTTGAGTGAAGAGGAGGGACAAACCAGGATGTATGGGAGAGGAAATCGAGGGAAGCAGAAGGGATGGAAGGTGAGGCAGGATGGGGGAGGGTGATGGAGGATGAGGGAAGAGGAGGGAGGATGAGGGAGGATGAGGGAGGATGAGGGACGATGGGGAAGGATGGGGGAGGATGAGGGAGGATGAGAGAAGATGAGGGAGGATGAGGGACGATGAGGGAGGATAAGGGGGGAAAAGAGAGGATGAGGGAAGATGAGGGACGATGAGGGAAGATGATGGACGATGAGGGCGGTGAGAGGAGCAGTGGGAGCAGGAGGTGTGGGGGGAGGGTTGATGGGGTGATACTGCTAGCTGCAGTTGCAAGTGCACCCTGTGCACAGAATCGTGTCCACATCCTTCGTGAGGTCACTTCCGGTACAGTGTTCTGAATCAAAAAGTCTAAGTCGCGGCCGTCTATCGACTCACACTGCTTGGGTGCGACTGACCTTTCTGTCCACTGGAGCTTAGAGCTTAGAGCTTAGAGCTTAGAGCTTAGACACTTAGCGCGTAGAAGCTTGGTGCTGTCCCCTGCAGTGCACATATACATGCGCACGCACCCGGTGTACGCTGACCAGCCTGCAAATACCTACATCCATATTCCGGAGACTAATGGGCTCACTAGAATTACCTGGCGCTCCGGCCGGGCCCTATTACACTGCCCCACATATCCCACGTCCTTCCACTAATATGCCCCCGACACCCCTGCCCCTAATCCCGCATCGCAGCCCCCATCCCCACCCTGTTCACCCCACCCGCCCCGCCCGTTTCATCACAGGCGAATCACCCACAAAGCCTGTCTCTGCTACCTAAGCTGCCGGAGTCGACTAATCATCAACTAGCTGCTTGCTGCTCCTTCGCACCCTAGACCTGAGCGTTGTAGTTTGTACCATATTCCCGACATTGCTCGCCTAGCATACATATATGAAGACTTGCCTTTCTTCCGCGTAGCTTCCTTCGTAATAATAGCCTCGTTTCGGGTGGCTGGATTACCAATACCATCCCCTTTTCCCCCCTTGTTCCTCGTAACTGCCCTGCCGTCCTGTCCCTGACGTGAGAATTAAGCGCCCTGGCTCTCATGTCATGCCCATCCGCCGGCCCTGCTTATATCTGTTTATTTCATGTAATGTTTTCTTTCCCCTGCCCTTCATTCCTCCTGCGCTGCCCCCCCCCCCCTCCCCTCCTCCCCGCCGTGCGCTGTCCACTACCTCCGCAATTGCTCACCTTCGCTGCTCATGCTGCACTGTTCCACCTCCCATTACCAGGCGCTGTCTACTTCACCGAACGCGCACCTACGCTGTTGGTGCTGCGCTGCACTCCGCCCACTATATCGCGATGTCCACTACTGTACACCTCCCCTACCGCTCACATACGCTGTTCATGCTGCGCTGCCCCCTCCCGTTACCAGACGCTGTCCATTATTGCACACCTCCCCTTCCGCTCACCTACGCTGCACGTGCTGCGCTGCCCTCCGCCCGTTGTTCTACCTACCCTGCCCAACCCCTTCAGCTTCTCCCCAATCTACCGCTCCTAGCCCCATACCTGCCCATCCCCTCTCCCCCACTCCGCACGCATCCCCTCGCCACGACACCACTTCCCCCATGACCCTCGATGCCCCCTCCCCGCCCCACCAGCCCTCCCTCTCGGCGACCACTGCACATCCACCGGCCATCGTGACAATGCCCGGCCGGTATCTGCCATCAGGGGGCGCGGACAGAGTCGGCCTTGACGGCCGCCTCCTCTGTCTTGCTCGTCCGGACGCCGAGGTCGGCTGATCCATGACCCGTATCGGCAGATAAGAGGATAGCTTCATCCGCCAAGGCCGTGTGAGAAACGCTTCTCACCTGTTGTATTCATAATGTGCCCAAAGCAACAGCTGGCTAATACCCCCCCCCCCCGACTAAAAGGGACGAAAACACAGCCCCCACCCCAACATATATACATCAACTACCTGCACCCGTAGACACACACATTTCATCGCAAGACATTAGTGTAGCCACTGTTGAGATGTAGTATGGCGCCTAGTTGGTTTCGCACACAAATGTCACACCGTTGCTGTTACTCCAAAATAGTATTTGGTAGTACTGTGGAGACTGCCAAGTACCGGTTTTGGAAGTATTTGGCTGACTCAGCTGGGGATTGATCCCACGACCTCCCAGATTGGGAGTGGGCGGTCCACCCACCCGATATCCCGCTCTGTTGATACACATATATATATATATATATATATATATATTCGCCCCCAGTTTTCCCTTTAGCACATACACTACACTCAGCATGCAAACAGGCAGCAAACAATAGACTGCAAAGTACAGACATGTTACAAACAGCAGACAGCTGCAAACTGAAAAGGTCTGCAATTAGAAGGCAACAGATATGCTGCAAACAGCTACAAATAGAAGACACCTGCAAATAGGGCCCGCAGGTGTTTCTGGTGGATATGCGCAACACATACTTCCTTAGATACATATCTAGATACATGTAGATAGATGTGTGTATGTGTGCTTATGCGCACACGCACACACATATATATTTATATATATATACAGACATACATATGCAAACATATACACATATATACATATGTGCACATATATATATGTGCACATATACATATGTGGATAGACAACCATAACAAATTGCACACAACATATGAAGTAAAACAACCCTATTTGAATGTGTATATGTGTATATATGATTGATTGATTGATTGGTGGTTGCTTTACGCCGAGTCGGCAGCATAGGCCATATTCACGGCGAGAAATGTTTGTTTTTTGTTCAAACCATCGCTTTTACATGTAAAAGCAGACAATCAATTATGTGCCAATAGACACTAATTAAATTGGAAAGCTCACAATCATATATTTGTGGTCAAGGGAAACAAATTCCCATAGAAAAAGAAAAGTTTCATTAATAATTGATAGAATCCATTTAGTAAACTATATAAGGTGGTATAGTCCAACTGCCCTCAAAAAGGCTAAAATGTTTTCCTGTTTTACCTTATGGCCCTGTCACACTACGACGTGACAACGTCAGCGTAGGCAGAACGTGAAAATAAGTATTTTACGTCGAAGTTATCGGCGTAATATGCGGGCTAGCCTAACTGAAACGTTGGTCAAACGTCGGTGTAGCATCGTGACGTTAGCTGTAACGTGACAACGTTAGGCGGGAGTGTTAATTGGCGACCTGACCGGGCGTTAGTTTAACGTGACCGTAAAGTCGACGTAACGCGCGCGACGTGGACGTAACGTGACCGTAACGTGACCATAACGTGACCGTAACGTGACCGTAACGTGACCGTAACGTGCAAAACACCCGTCGCAGGGTAAATGTCTGGGTATATAGGCTGGTGTGTTGGTGGCTACTCACAAGACGTTCAGAACACGTTCTATTCACGTTCGGATCACGTTAGTCACGTTATCAAAATGCTACGCGATCGTCAATGACGTGAACTACGTGAAGACACGTTCGCAACACGTTATAACGACGTTATCGACCCGTTAGCGTTTCGCTCGCCCGACGGTCCGTTACGTCCGACCCCCGTTAATTGAACGCTGCCCACCCGTTCCTCCCAACCGGGCCGTCGCTCTGACGTGACATAACGTGACTCTAACGTCATTGATGCTGCTATAACGATAGCGGAACGTTTACCTAACGTCATTGTCACGTCATCCCGACGTAGCGGATTCACGTCGAGATACGTCGAAAGTTTTGAACATGTCCAAAACCTCGACGTAACTCGACGTAAGACACCGTAATGTGACGTAGCTCGACGTCACTCTAACGTCATTATGACGTCATCATAACGTAATCCAACGTACATCAACGTAATGACAAAATATCACCACGTTAGGCTCACGTTGGCTCGTTACGTCGTAGTGTGACAGGGGTATTAGTAAAAAGGTCATGCATACTGCCTGCAGTGTAGAACCGTTGGCGCAGGGCCAAAAAATCAACGCAACTTAGTAAAATGTGTTTGAGTGTCAGTGGGGACTGACACCCAATACATTCAGGGGGAGGTTCCCCCTTGAGCAGAAAAGCATGTGTAAGCCACGAGTGGCCAACACGGCAGCGACTAAGGACCACTTGGTCCCGCCGACCTCCCGCATGAGTCTGTGGTGGCTTTCCCACAGATGGTTCAATTTCTTTAAGTTTATTGATGTTTTCATCCCACTCATGTTGCCATTTGGATTTTATGTGGGTGGCTATTAGTGGTTTCAGATCAGAGTGAGGGATCAGACACGGTTCAAGATCACAGTTAGGGCCTTCTTCGCAGCCCGATCAGCTCGTTCGTTTCCTTGTATGCCAGCATGGCCAGGCACCCAGCACAGGTGGATATCATACCCATCTGTTGTCAGTTGGTTCATTTTATAAATGACCGTTGCTAGAATAGGGTGATTCGTTTTCAGTCCAGCAACAGCCAGGAGGCAAGAGAAGGAATCACTGTATATAACATAGTTAGTGTGGTTGGATACCTCGATACACTCCAAAGCGAGAAGGAGTGCTCGGGCTTCTGCAGTGAAAATCGAGCTCTGATCGGGCAAACGTACACCAAATTTTTCCCGTCGGCAGACTGCCGCAGCAGCTACCCGGCTTTGGTCTTTCGAACCATCAGTGTATATGGAGAGGTGGTCTGCAAACTGGCCTTGAATCTCTGCATGCAGTCCTTGGTACTCGAGTGGATGTGTCCCAGACTAGCAAATAGCAGATCTGCTGCAAACAACAGCCAAGCTTTGAACAATAGAAAGTCAGACAGGCTGCAAACTGCATGCAGACTACAAATACAATGCCGGCTGCAAACAGCATGCAGGCAGGTGGCATTTACGCGGCAGGCAACTTTGCACCAACCCAACAGCCGAAGCTGACGGTTGTCTCAGATCTCACTCACTCCGCCATCATCACTTTGGTTTGCTGTTGTTGGTGGTTTGTTTCCTTGTGTGTTTCATTTAGTCTTTGTTGTGTTGTTTTGTTCTTACCAGAAGACGCCCAGCTGGACCAGATTATCGCTTACCAATGAACCTTAATGCTCCTCGGATTGGATGGGAGCCTTTCGTGAGATCTGATTGTCACCCGAGGCTGCCTCGGTCCGAGTCGGCGCGGAACCGGCGGACCTGTGAGCCGGCCGTGTCAATCGAACGGAGGACGGCATCCGGCGCAACGGTCAACCTCATAGGGGGGCCGAGCCGTCAACACAGGGGGTCGCCTTACACACGCGGCCACCGGGGCCACGGGGCCCCGCTTCACCAACACGCCAACCAGCACGCCGCACAAACACGATCAACGAATCGAACGCAGCGCGCCAATTGAACTGAACAATTGTAGTACGTCTAGTTGTGCGCATAATTAACACAGGGACGGCTTGTATTACATTACAGTCGGGATTTAGGTGCTGATGTGGGCAGCATTCAATGTGCAATTGGATGGAACTCTGGTGATGTTCTGGCGACGCTGCCCCGTTGCTTTCAGTCTGGGTTGTGTGGCCTCTTAACTTGATTAAGATGGTGTCATGTAGCTGAAAGCTGCCTTTGACACGGCATAGCGCTGAGCGAGGGAGTGTGTGTGTGGGAAAATGTGAATAAGCGAGTGAATGATTAGGTGAGTAAGTGAGGGAGTGAGGGAGTGTGTGTGTGGGGGGGGGGGGGGGACTGAATAAGTGTGTTAAGGATTAAGTGAGGGAGTCAGTGGCTGAGTGGGTGTGTGGGGAATAAGTTAATCAATAAATGAATGAGTGTTTAAGTGTGTGAGTGAGTGAGTGAGTGAGTGAGTGTGGGAATAACTGAGTAAGTGAATGAGTGACTGAATGAGTGAGTGAATGACTAAGTGAGTAAGTGACTGAATGAGTGTGTTAATAAGTAAATGAGTGAGTGTGTGAGTGAGCAGGTGAGTGAATGTGTGTGAGTGGGGAGAAGAGAATTACTATTTCAGTCCCGACCTCGAAAAACACTACCTCACCCCCCCCCCCCCCTCGCCTCCCGCCTGACCACCCAGACAACCGGCTGAGGAGACATTCACAACAACAGAAGGGCTCACCAAGCACAATAATGCGACAGTTTATGTGCCAGGCGCTGCCCCCCTCACCCGGCCCCCCTCCCCCTTCACCCGGTCCCCCCTCCCACCTCCACTCAACCCCCCCCCCCGCCCGACCGATGGCAGGCGATGCGGACATAATGCTTGTATTCGGGTTTGCATTTGTTTATGTCCTTTTTGTAACGGTAACTGAACGGGGACTGTAGTACTTTGGGTGTTACCGTTAATAGACGACACACAAGGTTCGGGCAGGGCTGTGGGAACAGGTCAAGTAGAGTGTGTATTGGGGTGGAGGTGGGGGTTGGGGGGGGTGAGAGGGGGGGGTCCTACTTCCTCTCATCCTCTTTCTCCCACGCTCCACCATTCACTGCCCCCCTGTCACTCTCCCAGAACCCACCCACACACCTCCACACACACTCGCCCCAATGACAGGACTCGGGTTCCCAGAGCATTGCCGCTCCTGCCCGGCGCCAAGCTGTCCTGCTCCCGGTGAGCCCTCCAGCAGTCGGGCTTTACACGGCGGCCGACAGGTGAGCTCCCCGCCGTCCCTCCCTGACCCCTCCGGGGGTTGGGACTTGGCAGTGACTGGATGGGTGGGGATGGGTTTGGAGGAGTGGGCAGAGGAGGGGTGGGGAGGGGTGGGGAAGGGGGTAGATGGGTGTCGAGAGGTGGGGAGGAGTGTGGAGGAGTGTGTAGGATGGCGAGGGGTGGGGATGAGTGTGTAGGGTGGCGAGGACTGGGGAGGACTGGGGAGGAGTGGGGGCGGGTGTGGAGGGGTGTGAACGGGTGGTTACGGGTATATATGAGGCGCAGGAGGATCGGGTGGGAGGGGGTTAGAGGGGTGGGAGAGTGTGGGATGGGGTGCAGGGGATGTGGGGGTGGGGTCAGTCACCTTCACCCTGAGCTACATTTCTTTGCATCTGTCCTTCCAGAGTGCCTCTTGGCTACAGAGTCCAATTTACCGCCGACTTTAGGACAAGAATCCCCTTCTTCCTCCGTGCTACCCTCCAAAGGCCATTAGGGCTGCCACTCACCTGATATTTAATCAGGTGGATAGCGATCTGACTTCATTATGTATAGTATAACTAGTTATGCACATATTATTTACGCTGCAGGGCCTCACCTATAGCCCACCGGCGGGGGTGGGTGCTGTGTCGCCTTCGCTACCTCGGCTGCTGCTCTGTGAGCCGTTGCCATCCTCCCCTGGCGGGGGAGGGGGGTGGGCGCTGTCCCGCCTTACTCCCCCAGCTGGTGCTCCGCTGAGCCACAGGCTATCCTCCAATCAGGAGGAAGAATTGTGGGGGTGGCATTTTCGGGTGGCGCAGCTCCCACTCGGTCTCCAGTCGGCCGGAATTTTGACTTTTTGATTTATTTCGATGTTATATCTATTTTATTGATTGATGATTGAACTATTGATTGTTTGTATTGACTTCGAACTATTGATTATATGGAGGGGCTTTAGAGGTACCAGCCAGAGTATTGTCTCGTCCAACTATATAGATGTTTCATTGTTCCTCCCCGGAAGAATATAAATAATGCTGCTTAAGATGCAGTAAATGTCGAAGGCTCGTTACATAAGACCTTACGCTGTTATAGCAACTTCATACATTGCTGCAATACTTACAATATACCTGTCAGGTGAGCAATGATCAATTTGGACAGATTTACATGAGAAGGCGGTTCTAAAAACAACTAGAATAAATTAAATGGTTAACTCTTTTCTAAAAGTACCATTTAACCAATGCCTCTGACCGAACAGTGTGAACACTATTAATTCAGAATATCCACGAGTTGCCTCTCTAATCGATGCTATTTGGAGCTTTCTCCCTTTGAGCCAACTCCCATTGAACTCAGTGCAATGTTAAGCCCTTGAGTTAGTTTCATTGTCAATGAAAACCCAGCCTATATTCTGTTTAACTGTCAAAGTAAATATGCAATGTATTGTTAATGCACCATGAAGGACAATCAGGAGCTAAATTCTTACTTAGCCTTTAGACTCGATCGTTCATTGCACTTTAGACTCGATCGTACATTGCATGTAACCACTGTCCAAATTTCTACATAAAATATGGCATTCGGAACTGTGTGCGCCGAATATGACGTAAAGCCGCTGATTGAATTAGCGGCTAATACAACGTTACCTTCTAATATCCTGACAGCTTCCAGGGCTGAATCCTAAGGGCGATTCTAGGCGCCCATCGCCCATCGCCCATCCCCAACCCCCACCGCGCGTACATTGAGGGCGCAGTTATTCTAGTCAGGCGGTGCGCCGTTAGGGCGCGCGATTTAAGACCCTCCCAGGGGGCGCCACATATCCGCATCAACTGCCCCTGGCGGTCTCCCGAGAAGCGCCAGCGACCGGCCAAATGCGGAAGCCCTTTTAAGGTCCTAGTCAGAGGCTGAGCACCTTTATTGTCCATCCATCCCAGAATTAGGCCCGTGAGCCTAGGCTCTCCTTTTCCAATATGACATGCGCAGAGAGACTGGCCAATCAGAGAGCGTGCTCACTCATAGAACAGGACACCTCATTTTAACTGCTATTTTAGAAATATCCACTAGATAGCACTTAGATACGTACCAATAATAAAGATGATAGGTCGGGGACAAACTGGTTCCTACCTCCCGGGGGTTCGTCCACAAGTGGCTCATATCGTTATGTCACGCAGGGAAGAGATACCTGGTCTCACATGGGGTGTAATGCATGATCAAAATGCTTCAAGTCCACTATTAAAAGTATTATAAATGTTAATCAAAGTAGCTTTTTGAGATACTTTCATTAGGGGATCTATATTCTAATAACCTGCTGCTTTACAGCTCACTTCTATTTTTGACTCATGAGACTGAACAGGTTTCATTTCGGTTTCATAAAGAAATTATCTACCCAGTTGTGTAAGTATTTCATAGTCACATGTTTCAGTCCTATTTCATAAAGATAATATCCGCCCACTTGTTTAAGCATTCGCTAACCTTCATCACCTCAATAGCTGAGGAGGGTCAATGGGGCTGAATGTCAGTAATGTTTGTATTGAACACAGAGACACCCAGCCTTGATTGGGTCTTAAATATAGAATATCTGTTCAAGTTATGCACACTAGAGGACTCCAGTCATATTATACCGACCCACCCATGGGGAGGCTAATGACTAATACGTGTACATATATGCATAAACAATACCTACTCATAGAGGTGGATCATGAAATCACCAAAATCCAGCAAACGGAAATGGAAATAGCCCTCTATGGGCACCGCCATTTGTAAAATCGTGTTGACTAACAGAGTAATCCAAATACAGCAAACGGAAATGGAAATCGCTCGTCGAACTTCGGTCCGCAGCAAGCAGGGTGGACGACAGCTATTGGTTAATAATATATCAAAACAAATGCCCGCTGCCATAGAATTTGCTGATACATGCAGTTCAAAACTTAGAGTTTATTCAAAATTAAAAGAAAGAAATAACAATTTGGCATAAATGAAATATTAATAGTTTACTCCGCGGAAACGACAGGGTCACCCAAGTTGATAGAATTTCAAATCGAACACCGTGAGTGGAGTAAAAAAAAAATCATAAAATACTTTGCTGTAGTTAATCGGTGGGTCGGTCCTAAGCATTGCTTATTCATATTACCTTAACGATGTTGAATGAGTGAAGTTGTGTTGGGGGTGTCACTTACTACGCTCTAAGGCCAACCAAAACACCTGTTCTACAGGCTCCCGTGGCTGTGTAAGCTTTGTGACGATGCCCACCGTGAATACAGACACAAACGATGGTTTTAATTATATCTCACTCGAGCATTTGACAAAGCAGTGTGTTTGGTAGTGGTAGCGGGACTCGCTTCTCATGTTGGGACATTATAGCATTCTGGGTAAGGCGAGGCTCATGTTCGAACACTATGGAATGATGGGTAGAGTGAAGCGCCTGTTGTGACACTAAGGAATTCTGGGTAGGGTGAGATTCACGGTCCATTTGCCATGACGTATGTGAACCAGGTTATGACCCAGGTTTTACCACGGGGACGAACACAAAGTGCGTCACGCTAATGTTGACTTTTTTCAACACTACTCACTCACCCTCATGTTAGGTACATTCCTCCTTATATCGCCCACCCACCTCGGTCAACAAGGAAACTAGTTCGCTTTGAGGAACACTTCCCTTCACCCCAAACATCACCACCGCCACGCCACTACTCCCAAATTTGCCCTCCAACCCTTAGATATAAAAGAAAATCCCCTGCCACTGCTGTAGTAAGAATTGGCTTTGGGGATACACGATTGCCACCACAAGACGCAGCTCCTTGGCGTTCAGAAAGGCGGTATGAATACAAACGGTTTTTAAATGAAGGATTAGGAGTGGACTTGCATTTTGGATAACACCACTATTTCTTGGTGATCGAGATCCATCGCGAGAAAAAATGTGGACAATTGTAGCGGTATTCAACATTCACATATATATATATGTATATATATTATCTATATACATATGATATATATACATATATATATATCATAGCATGTATATCACATACATACAGGTGTAGGGTGGAACGGCACTGGTTACGTCTCCCTTGGTACTATTTTTGGTGTCAGGATAGTTTTCGGTCTTGCCGCGAGGAGAGCGGGCGGCGTTACTGTCGGCCTTTTAGCTAACCCAACATCGGTTCTGAGAACAAGAAGTCCACATTAGCGAGGGTTGACTGTGTGTACCTTTATATTTATATATATAGGGCAGCGTAGACAGAGAGAAGGAGAGCTGTGATATCGCAATGGTCTGTCACATCCGGGGCTCCACTCACGGACACAACAACAGGGTTTCCTTCGATCACTATGGGGCGCAACCTGTTTATGAACTAATTAGCTGTAGGCATGACGCATGTGTCCGCGCTTAAATGGAGTTTCAAACCGAGGCGCCAGTCGCCTGCGCATGCGTGCTGGTCCAACAACTGCGCAGCTGCCAGTGCGCATTAGCTGTGAAGGATATGCTATTTAATTGATCCTCTGAGCAGGGTCCCTCCGTGAAGGGACCCTGTCGTCTAGGAATGAATGCTATACGCAGCGATCATCCGCCTTCTCACAGGGAGATGGAGCGGCGGGGATGGGGGGGGGGGGGGTAGGGGATGATAGAACTTCGGACTGCAGGGCCCAACGCTTCATGTCACACTTAAAACTAATTTGGAAAGGGAGTATCCTATGAACCTTTCACTAAAAGGGACTGTGCTATGAACACTTCACTGAAAGGGACGGTACTATGTACACTTCACTCACCATATATAGGATAACCAACCTGACCATATGTATATATATATACATATTTATATATATATATATATATATATATATACATATTAATATGTATATATATATATGTATATATTTAAGTAATACAGTTGTTTTAATGTTGTTGGGGTTTTACGTCCTGACAACATCTAAGGTCATGCCATAGATATATTCACATGTATAAAAATAGTAAAATAGACATATATATAGATACAGAAATTTGCAGATATATATATATGTATATATGATTATATTCATGAAATAGTACTATGGAATAATGCATAACTAATAATTCAGAAATCATCAGATATTTCTGATGGCTACACGTCAGTAACTGTACATTCTAGATTCATGGGGATGAATTTGCTACACTTTCAAGCTAAAATAAAAACCATTTGCAAGAGGTACCTTGGTGAAGTGTGCCCTTTTGGGAAGGGTTCGCGTGGAGGCTATCCACAGAGGCGACATGTGGGTGTGAGGAGGGGGGAGGTGTACTAATACTAAATAGGTACGCCAGCCTACACCAAAGGTTTTCACAGATGATTATCTGGAGGGCCGGCCGGCCCCTCGGGGGTGTTTGCCCGCCCGGCCCTCACCCTCCTACCGACCGCACCAGAATAACAAGCAGCCAACACCGCATCCATTCACCCGCTCCTTCCACAAGATCAGAATCGCAGCCATTCAGTGAGAATTGTCTCATGCGGAAATCAAATTGTATTAAGCACTTATTGCCCGATTTAGGAGTCGGAACTTGACGCACGGGCACCTCGAGGTGAAGCGGGGTTAAGATTCCCTGCAGTTGTGTGCAGGATTGACAAGTTAGAATTCAAGAAGAAAGAAGTCGAAGTAAGAATGGGGGGAGTTGATTTCATTACGGTAACTTACCAAAGGGTAGCGCCCATTGCAGGCAATGGTGAAACTGGCATTGCAGTGTGTTTCAACTTGTAAGTTATGGTAGTCTGCACTGACCTCTCAGGCAAGGAGCCACATAGACAGGTAGGTGTCCACATGGTGGTGACACATTGTCCCAGAATTCAATAGATGTGGGTTCGATTCCGGCTCTCGGCACAATATTTCTCATTTTCATCGCCCCCAACTTATAACCAAAAATCAAAATGCCAAATAAGTTATATCAGAATATGGGTAGACAAGCTGATGATATCAGTTTTATCAGACAGGGCATGGTGAAGGACACTGCACTGGACATCCCTACAGGTGATATCGCGTCAACACCATGTAGGTGTTTACTAGAATCCCCAGTGACCCACGGCGTTAAGACAACAACAGTATTAAACATTCTGTAAGCAGCTTGTGGACAACATAGAGGGCCCCATCTCACCTGGGGGGAAGCTCTCCTTATAAGGAACACAGTTACTGTGATGTGCAGGTGTGAGACAGTTCACAGAAAGCAGCGTGATATTCCTGGGATATAATGTAGGATCACCTAACCTTTCACATCGACACAATCAATGAGTGGTGACCATTGTAAGCCGTGTCTGTAGCAAAGCCCATGTTCACAATGACAAGTGAGTAATATTTTATCCATCGTTACATTTTTTATTCTATTTATTTTAATTATGCATATATTCTTTTATTTGTATGTCATGAATTTATTTACCCTGCTCATAACGGATAGGTGTATTAACACTTGATTTCACCGCTGGGCAGCACTAGTTCAATTTGATTAAACTAATTCGAATTTACTTTTATGCCCGGTACACACCTAGCGTATACGATCGTTTTCCCGCACCCACCTAGCGTATACGACCTAAAACTGCCCCAAAATCGTGAGGTGTGCACTCCCCTAGCACACCTACCGATTGCGATTCCCGATTTTTAGGGATAAAACGGTAGGTGTGCGCTAGGATTACGATTGCGATTCCCGATTCGAAAAATGAATCGGCCCGATTTCAGTTTTAAGCGGATCGGGAGTTTTAGTGCGCGAATCCTATACGCTATGTGTGTACCTGGCATTAGTAATATTACTTTTCTATAATTAAACAAAACAAATCACATGGAATTCTAAATGGTCAAATTTGCGTCAACTGACGGTCAGATATATTTGATCAAATCGGCAAGCTATTTGGCGATCACTGGAAAGTCACCCAAACCTCTAAAGATGCGGATTTAATTACTACAATTGACGTGGGTATCTTTATAAAGTGCCGATGGATTTATTTAGTAATTGGTCAAATCTAAAAGAAAAAGCGAACAGAAACCCCAATGTTCAAACATCCGTCAATATTGATAATTGATGGTTGACTGGTTGTTGGATTTGTACGTCCTGGAAACATCTAAGGTCATACCAGGACGGGCATAGCTAATATCTTTGATGGTTCTTTCAACTTAGTGTGTCATCTAGATCCTGATCCTGAGAGTGGGGATACAGAGGGAAAGGAAGACTCGCGAATAAAAATGAAAATAACAAAAATATAAATTATAAATAAAAGAAAGTCAGCGCCCCCATCTCCATACAACCTCAGTGCAGGGTCGCCCTGTTCACGACACATGTTGTATGTAAACACAGCTTTCTACCACCAGGGGCAGCACCGATTGTAGTGTCAGCGCTCCCCTCCCCAATCACCCCGTCACCCCCCCACCCCCCGCTCTCTACGCCCCCCCCCCCCACTCACACACACATCACGTCGTGCAGCTTACTACCTCATCATCTTTAAGGTAAACACCAGTCTTGCTCCCAAACAGCCCTTCGCCATTATGTGTGACTGTGGCCCTTACTTCTGGAGTAGTCAAATCGAGCACCCAACTGTGACACTACAGCCCGTCGCTTCTCCAAGCAATCAGGCTCGGACTGAGATTCTTAATAATACTTCTACTAATATAATATTCATAAGTATGTACACTTGGTAGTGTGCCTTCACTAGCAGGAGCCAATCAGAATCAGGCTGGGCTGGGCTTCGTGGAGCTGCATAGAGTCCGGTCAAGCACACTGTCAATATTTGAGTCTACATATCTAACTTAGATACTGATGCACTTATTAACCATTTGACGCCACATAGAAAGGAATACTGGGTAAATTTAATAGGACCAGTTCGTGCTGAAGCCTATTGTGTCAGAATGTTGGCATTAGTTTTACGTGTTAACACTTCAAATATTATTCAAAGGTTATCCATTTCAAATAAAAGTTCCTTCAAATTAAACTAGATCTGACGTATGGCAGTGAAAGACCATATTTAGAATGTGTTCTTTCGAGTTTGAATCGAGGTCATGATTGGTCTATGCAGCACCATTAGAGTCCCAGTAGCACATACTCATTAATATTATTAGTAGTAATGTGGCGTCACGCAGGAAAGGATGGATTTGCATAGGTTTATATTCAAAAGCCTTCAAATTCTCTCTAAAAGATAGAAGGATTGGCATTACTTCCCACCTCTGTAATAGGCCTTCTTCTATGTCAATGCCGGTAGTTAATAAAGCCAAATGACACTAGGGGCCGTAACTTGACGGGACCTTCAGGGACCGTCAGGGACCTTCAGGGTTCTTCAGGACCTTCAGGGACCTTCAGGGACCTTCAGGGACCTTCAGGGACCTTCAGGGACCTTCAGGGAACTTCAGACCATGGTTGGACCGTAAATAACTCCTGGAGAATAGATTATGGGGAATCAGTCATATTTTATCATAATAATTGTGAATAAGTAACGTTGTATACCTCTGCAGGATTATACCAGGAAAATTATGAATAAATAAATTGGTCTTGGTAAAATTACTTCCCATTTTAATAGATGAGTCACAATGACAGAGTACAGATTTTCAAGAGATGATTCTGTTCGTACCTCCTCTAGCAATTTACTACAGGAAGTGAGGATTGCTTCACAAGAAGCACACTAATTATATTAGGTCAGCCAGGTGCTTTCCTATTCTTCATTTTTCCTCAAATTGTACCGGGATGGTTATTTGAAGGTTTACATTTTAATTATGCAAACAATATCTAATTCAAATTGAAATAGAATTGTGACAGTGTTTCCGGCGGAAATGGTTGCGGTTCTTCGTCTCTATTTAACTGTATTATTGGCAATGTCGAGTATCTATCGGAAGTTATTATTGCAAATAATATGTGATTGATTGGTTGTTGGAGTTTTACGTCCTGGCAACATTCATAATATGTGAAAATCTAGCAATAATCATTGCAAGTGGTCAAACTGAGTGCACATGACGTCATGTCGGTAGGTATAAGTGTAGTCTGCTGAGCTCAGTATTACAAGTATTACTCAGTAGGGATGACCTAAAGTTGGTGGACCTGCTGAACATGTCTGTCTGTGCGTCCCCCCACTATGTCAGCCAGTTGACGAGAGTCGTCGCACACAACGCAGACGCACATACCGAATCCCGGTAGGAATAGTTCACACAACCATATCGTTATGTGCCCTCACAAAATGTCGTCTGCCAGTGAAAAGAAGAAAAGGTAAAAGGAAGACTAAATGCGAAACAGATTCAGATTTCACTGTTTGGATTTAGAAAATTTGATGCATCCATCAGATTATGCAGTTTTACTTATAGTAATACAGAGGTACATTATTGGGTAAATAGTTAAGCGTCGGTATCTGATTCATTCGTGTAAGGCATATTCCACACCAACATCAACGGCTGGTTTTTACACTTGATGCGTCCATGTGCCTGAGCATTTCACATGCTGGGCAAAAAGTGCAATACAGCTTCAGGCTATTGTGCCAGCATCGTGCTTTACTGCGCGATATAGAACACGAGCCGCCCCATTGCCATATTTATTATATATAATAATTATATATATACAGTAAAACCTCTCTATACCGACCCATCCACAAATTGACCACTCTCCTCTATCGATCGCTTCATTTGGGTCGCAACAATACCGTTGTAAGGATATTCTACCTCTCTAAACCGACCACCTCCCTAAATGGACCACTTAAAGTCGATCCCATGCTCGGTCGATTTAGTGAGGTTTTACTGTATATACATACCAGTCGAAGTCCCCCCCCCCCCCACCGACTCCTGTGTCATGGTCATGTATACCATGTAACCGTACCGTTGATTTACGAGCAGTGGGCCCGTGCGTGTAAAATTAAGTCATGCCAGATGCTGATGTCAACAAGTCATAAACATCAATCAGAAAAGGCAGCCTTCAAACATTGCCTTAAAGGTAATATCACATCCAGACACTAATTAGCTGAACAAAACAAATAACAACTGGAATTAGCTATTTGCATCTACATTTGATTTTACTTGAACAACACCGATGTACGTTTCAGTTACTCTTATTTTCTCCTTTATTAATATGATTTATTTCTTCATAGTTTACTTTAATTATTATCATCTCCCCCAATTCTGTATATTTATTGTTCATATATAATATACACAAATAGGTATCTGTCGATCTACAAACTTTTATACTGCAAAATACTGCAGATGCATTGAGCTATTAGTACTAGGTACTGTGGACATAGGGGGAGGGGCTCTCTAGTGTGAAGCGGTTCCTCGATGTGACGCTTTGAAATAGACAGCAGTTTGGAAGATAGGTCTCATGAGAGTTGTACAGGACAGAAGGCCAGGTTCGGGCGGCCCCGCCCAGTACTGCCCCGGTAGCAGGCCTTACTGACAACATTCTCCCCGTGGAAATGTGTGTAGTTGTCTGAGTTGCATGGCAACAGTGATGTGTACCTACTATATTGTGATAATGGTAGTGCTGCATTGTGATAATGTAGTGTATGTATGTGTGTTGCATTATAACAGTAGAATGTATGTGTGTGTTGCATTATAACAGTAGAATGTATGTATGTGCTGCATTATAATATTGTAGTGTACATGTGTCTGCTGCATTACATCAGTGCAGTGTACATATGTGTGTTGTGTTAGAACATTACAGGGTACGTGTGTGGGCTGCATTATAGCAGTGATGGGTACATTTGTGTGATCCATTATACCAGCGCAGTTTACATGTGTGTGCTACATTATAACACAATAGTGTACATGTGTGCTGCATTATAACAGTGCAGTGCCTCTCATTGTGTGCTGCATTATACCAGTGTAGTGCACATGGTGTGCTGCATTAAACCAGTGTAGTGTGCATGTGGGTGCTGCATTATACTAGGACAGTGTCTAGGACAGTTTGGGTGCTGCATTATACCAACGTAGTGTATGTGCTGCATTATACAAATGGTGTGTACTTCTATGTGCTATATTTTAACAGTGTCATGTGCATTTGTATTATAACAGTGTCATGTACATTTGTGTGCTGCATTATACCAGTGTAGTGTACATGTGTGTGCTGCATTAGAAGAGCATTAGGAGACCTGCTGGGTTGGTATGTGTACTCACAGATGCTACACGGCGGGAAGTCCGACGTCACCTACCCGGCTCACCCCCCCCCCCTCCCACCCCCGCCGTACCAGCCAGGCGCCCTCACTCCGCCCACCCGTACCTGATACGGATACCTGTCCAATTACTCCAGGTGATAAGATAATGGCCCGGTCGCCTTCCACTCACATGTTCGTGCAGGAGAGCCCCTGCCTCGATGCTAACATGCTTATCTACCAACTCGGGTCCAAAACTAAAATTCTTTACAGATAACAGAATGAGGTCATCAAACTGGGTTTGGACTCGTCACCTTTTGTTGTATTGATAATTGGGATAAAAAAGGATATTTGTGAAAAAATCAGAGTACTTAGCTCATCACAGTCACATTCAAAACTCAACCAGGATGACTTAATCATTAAGTTAATGAGGAGGGGGTTTGCTTCCCATGAGGGATGGCCTAGATTCAATTTCTGGTTGAATTCAAGAAAATACTTACAAAGATGTATAGTTCTTACTCTCTTGTCTGGTGGTACTTGCTAGACACTATTACTACGTGTTAGGATAAGGAAATAAGCCGCAGAATTAGAAGCTGAAGTGCCTACAATTGGAAATACCCCAGCTTAAAGTTGTACAGTCCGATGGTTTTGAGTTTCAGAAGTGTTCTGATATAAATACATTAGGTTAATCATTATAATGTACCTTACTTTAGCTTGAAGTAACTTTTATTTTAAGTGGCTAACTTTTGAGATATTTGAAGTGCAACCATGCAAAATTAATTTTGGGAACCTTGCCAAAACTCTGACGCCATAGCATTCTGCAGTAACATGATCTATTCAATTGCCTCACTATTCCCTTCTCTGTGATGACAAATGCTTAATATGTGCATCAGTATCTGAGCTAGGTATGTAGAATCAAATTTATATCATTGTTTTGGTTTTGAAAATTTAATGATTAATATGTGCATCAGTATCTAAGCTAGGTATGTAGAATCAAATTTATATCATTGTTTTAGTTTTGAAAATGTAATGATTTCATCAGGCTATCCAGCTTTAATCAATGACTATGAAATGAATAAATAACCAAAGATGTTAATGATTAAAATGTATATCACAGTTAGTGTATAGCGTATCCCCATCTTATCATAGTAGATTAGTATTGCTCTAAGGGATTGGACAATTGTAAGTTGAGAGGCAACACATGCATGCGCTATAGATTGTTACCATAAGATCCCATTATTGGAATATAGAGAAAAAAGGTCAGATATTACAGAGTGATTTTGTTTAAACTATAATCAGCAGCAGTTATTATAATGACGTTGAACGTTGTCTGAGTCGGGACCATGCCGGGCAACTTGCTGTACTTGACTTCTGGGGTGTTTGTAACCTTACAATGGTTACTGGCTGCAGAACTGCAGCATTATAGACAGGCACCGATAAATCGGCCCAATCTTTGGTTGAAGAATAATCTTCTGGTGGGATGGTTGTAGAAGATTAAATGACGAGTTGTTGGGGCGGTCCAGAATCACTCCGGACCGGCAGTAGCCGAGCACTTGTATCCAGCGGACAGCAGCAAGGGTTTCCGAGGAAGGGATGGGTAAAGATGGCTCCAGCGGTTCCAGCAAGAAGAACAAAGCGAGAGAAATGTAAGGGTAAAGGGTCCCACCCAAGCAAACAACTCCCTTGATCGGGGGAAGAAGTAAGCCTGGGAGAGAAAAAAAAGGGTACGGTGTAGGAAAGAGAAATGAGGAGAGTTAAATCAAAGGACCATGTCTATTTGCTCTATGGTGACCGGCCGGCAATCCAAAGAACTGGACAGAGTAAGAATAGAAAGTGAAATACTGGCAGGCTCCCCCCTCCTGGAACTCTTTTCAGACAATATCAAGGAGGAGCATGGCCAGAGGAAAGGAGAAACAGAGAGGTGTGGACGAAGTGCCCATGGGATAGCAACTTGCTGTATGTTTAACCTGCATATATATACACTTTTACTTCAGCAGAGTCCTTCTGTACGTCATTCCCAATACAATAGGCTCTGTGGATTAGTGGTTATCTCCGTGGGGGGGGGGGTCAGTACTCTGAGTGACGTCACGTGAGGTGCATTGTGGGTACGGTACGCTGAATACGCCCACTCCGTTTGATTTACAACATATCTTGTGTCTTACTAAAAAGAAAACAGACAGAAAAGTTTCCCTATCATAGCCGTACCTCATGTCTTGTGTTAGAAAGGAAGAGAATATATTCTGATTCGCTGAAAATGGAAATGCGCAAGGCGGGACTACAACGCACGAAAGTATCTAATTATCGCCCACTACTACATGGCTAGCAGTGTCTTCGGGATCCATGGTTGTTATTGTCTTAATACAACGCTCCCCGGAGATCAAATACGGATGATTGAGGACCTGAGGACTCAGTACGAGCCATTTGGCAACTAACTTGTCGAAAAAGTGAGCCCACCTATAGTAAGATTCAAATTTAGCCTCATCTTAACCCCTTAATAGTAATCAAATAACACATGCGAGGGGCCGAATGGGAACGCCTTAACAGGACCTTAATTAGCAGTTGGCTGCCTTGCCAGCAGAATTACGTCATGGTCGCGCCTCTGATATTTAAATTTGGCGGGATTTGCAGGGTGGTGTTTGGTGAAGCAGGCAGGGTGCATTCAGTAGGAGATAGGTGTTGAAGGTGTGCTCGACACCCCAGACAAGGTTGAGATTACAGGGCAGGCTGTACAGTGAGAGTGATGCGGCTGGTGCGCCGGTGTTTGAGGTAACGTCGGCCCCGTGTGTGCACCGAGTGTGACAAGATACACACGAAAACTTCACTGCAGCACAGGGCGCTGATCTATATACCCGCCAACACATACACTACGCACCACTGACTGGCTCACCTCCAAGCAGTGCCCGCCTCACCCCGCCTCACACCCCGCCTCACCCCGCCTCACACGCCGCCTCACCCCGCCTCACACCCCGCCTCACCCCGCCTCACACCCCGCCTTACACCCCGCCTCACACCCCGCCTCAAACCCCGCCTCACACCCCGCCTCACAACACCCCGCCTCACCCCGCGTCACACCCCGCCTCACACCTAGCATATTCCCCCGCCCCCAATGGCAGTGATGGTGGTGATGTAATGCTACTGATGTTGGTGTTGGTGGTCGGGATGATAATGATAGTGGTGATGTTAATGGTGGTGACGATGATACGGTTTATGGTAACGGTGATGACAACGGTAGTGGTGATGGTAACGATAGTGATGCTGATAATGGGCATGCTAATGATAGTGGTGATGGTAATGGTGATGGTATTGATAGTGCTGATATTAATTGTGAGTGCAAAGAGAGAGATGATCGTGATGATAATGATAGTGATGATGGGGACGGTGATGACAATGATAGTGATGGGTGATAATAATAGTGATGATGGTGATGATAATGGTAATGGTGGATGATAGTGATAGTGATTATGGTGATGGTTATCATATTGATAGTTGTGGATAATAGTGATAGTAATTGTGATGATGATGATGATGATGATGATGGTGATGATAATGATAGTGGTGGATGATAATGATAGTGATGATGTGATTGCTGGTGACATTGGTGATGGTGATGGTGATAGTGATGGCGATGGCGGTGGCGGTGGCGGTGGCGGTGGCGGTGGCGGTGGTGATGGAGATGGCGATGGCGATGGCGATGGCGATGGTGATGGCAATGGTGATGGGCATGGTGATGGTGATGGTGGAAGTGATGCTGGTCGTGATGGTGATGGTGATGGTAACGATAGCAGCCCCAACCAACCAACGTGACGGCATTATAAACAATGCACGTGCAAACAAGCGCACGCGGCGTCTGCCGCCTGGAGCGCCGCCAGTGGAGACTTGGGGAACCACCATGTGGCGCTGTCTGATAAAACAGCATCCCAGGATATGTGACATCAACATGGCTGACACTGTGGGCGACATGTCAGCGCGCCTCAATAGTAGAACAGTCCTGTTAGGGGACCTTTACTGATATGTTGCCATGTTCAGCTCCCAGGCCACACAACACCTCATTCCACCCAACAACTCATTCCACCCAACACCTCATTCCACCCAATACCACATTCCACCCAATACCACATTCCACCCAACACCCCCATTCCACCCAATGCCCCATTCAACCCAACACACCCATTCCACCCAGCACCTCATTCCACCCAACACATCATTCCACCCAACAACTCATTCCACCCAACACCTCATTCCACCCAATGCCCCATTCAACCCAACACCCCCATTCCACCCAGCACCTCATTCCACCCAACACCTCATTCCATCCAACACCACATTCCACCCAACACCTCATTCCACCCAACACCACATTCCACCCAACACCTCATTCCACCCAACACCACATTCCACCCAACACCTCATTCGACACAACACCACATTCCACCTAACACCTCATTCCACCCAACACCACCTTCCACCCAACACCTCATTCGACACAACACCACATTCCACCCAATGCCCATTTCAACCCAACACCCCCATTCCACCCAACACCTCATTCCACCCAACACCTCATTCCACCCAATACCACATTCCACCCAATACCACATTCTACCCAACACCACATTCACCCCAACACCACATTCCACCCAATACCACATTCCACCCAACACCACATTCCACCCAATAACACATTCCAACCAACACCTCATTCCACCCAACACCACATTCACCCCAACACCACATTCCACCCAATACCACATTCTACCCAACACCACATTCACCCCAACACCACATTCCACCCAATACCACATTCCACCCAACACCACATTCCACCCAATAACACATTCCAACCAACACCACATTCCACCCAACACCCCCATTCCAACCAACACCATATTCCACCCTACACCACATTCCACCCAACACCCCATTCAACCCAACACCCCCATTCCACCCAACACCACATTCCACCCAACACCACATTCCACCCACCACCCTCATTCCACCCAACACCACATTCCACCCAACACCACATTCCACCCAACACCACATTCCACCGCAACACCCTCATTCCACCCAACACCACATTCAATCCAACACAACATTCCACCCAACACCACATTCCACTCAACACCCACATTCCACCCAACATCTCATTCCATCCAACGCCCCATTCAACCCAACACCCCCATTCCACCCAACACCACATTCCACCCAACACCCACTGAGCAGCTCGCTCTAAACTTAAGCCTCGAAACTCCTGATATGACCTTAGATGTTGCTAGGACGTAAAATAACAACAAACAAACAACAAACAAACAAACGAAACTCTACCCAGCGGATGAGAGGGCTGACTTGCTAGAGCGCTTACAGGTTACATCTCATGCGCGAGGTCGTGTGATCAATCTCCGGCCGAGGTAACACTTAAACCAGTGACTTGCGCAAGGGATTATTGTCTATACCTGGCCGGTGCTCGGCATTATTGTGATCGGGCTAGGACTAGTTGGATTAGTGTCAGTATGATGTTTCTGTGGCATAATGGGACCTGGTAGCAGCGCCACGGTCTCCTAGTCCTAATACAACAACACTTAGACTTAAGAGTGTCGCCTTCAGTGCAAGTCAATGTTTATACTGTTATGACCGTACAGGTTGTTAGTACACTAAACTCCAATACACGAAACCAATCACACCTATAGCAACCTATTCTAACTCCAGCCAGTAAAATTGGTGACAAGGGAACCGCACCAGAATTTGCTTCCAATGCAACTGAACTACACCAACATTAAATTGTTTTCAACACAAGCCAACCACAGCAGCATTTGGTCCCAACACCAAATGCAGGGTATGTACTTGGCCTGGAAAGTCTTGAAGTCTGGAACTTCATTTGCCCCCATGTGAAGCCTTCAATTGAACCTATTTTGGGTAATTAGTCTTGACAATCTTTGAATTCCATCAAACTGCCCACACTGATGTAAATTAATCCAAGATTGTCTTTCGCCATTGTTTTTTTTCCCCTGGAATCCAAATGAAAATAGTCTAGAATTCCTATAATAAAAATAACTTTGCAAAGCCTTGAAATCGCCTTGACTTCGATAGCTTAATATGTGTACGGACTGTGCAAATGATGCAGCATTTCCCCCATTTTTTAATATGATGCAGTGTGACACTTACTGCGAATGTGTCCGATAACTGTGGGCAAATTGGCCTATATATAGACGGGAGTGTCCCGGGAGTAGTGGGATATAGACAGGGATTACAACATTGTATCTCTTGATGAAAGTCTTCAATGAATGAAGTAACCCGTGATGTGGGCAAAATCGTGTACTATCACCTTGTGCAGACCATACACAACCCTGCAAACAAAGATACGGGTCTAGCAATGGATTCTGGCAGTCTATGCTTAGTTACTCCGAAATGATTCAACAAATAGTTAGTGAGTGAGTAGTTTATAGTGGTGCCACACTGCGATACAACGCAACCAGTGTCAATGAGCAACTGTCAAACTGAGTTACATTATTCGGACTCTGACCCAACCACTGATTGTCTTACCCGACTATAACGACAAGAACCAGACAAGATACGACAAGTATCAACTTGGTAAATCGGTAGACTGGCTCGATCGGGGATCGAAGCCACTGGACGCGGTTTAGTCAAACCGTCACGTGACCAGCCTATTTTGTGTTAACTCTAGCCTCTCACTGAAACACATGCGGACCTAGATAATGTAAGACTCCGACAAGCAGACAGTTGCGCAGATTGTGTGATAAGACCTTGGTGATGGAGTAAACACAGCCTCTGCATCATTTACCAGACAGTTGGGACGACCATGGTAGTGAACAAGTGCATCTTCTCAAACAGTGTCAATTAATAGCCATATTTTTCTTCCTAGTGACCAATGGCTGTGGCATTAGATGTGTGGGGGTTGGCGGGCACCAGAACCGTCGGGGCGCCCTCCAGGGTATGTATGTGAGCGGGGGAGGAGGAGGGGGTGGGGAGGCACTGCCCAGGGAATGGTAACCAAAGCCGTGTTGTAGAGGTTGAGGAGGCCCTCATCCTAGGGCGAGCCCCCTCCCCTGCAAATATATACGTGCATACGTACACAAACATCCATGTATACACCAACATGCATAATGCAAACATACATAAAAATACATAAACATAAATACACACATAGACATGCATCCATACATATATACACACATTTGCACATGTATACATACACATACACACAGATATACAGCCATCCACACACACATCAACATCATCATCCAAACACACATCAACAGAAAATGAATTAAAAACACGGCCGTCGCTTGTCCAATCCAAAGTTCGTCACTCATGACCATGTTACCGGAGTACATTCTGGTTTTTTTCTAATGTTCAGGTGATGATTCTGTGTGAAATGGCGTGGTGTTTTTGTGTGTGGGTGTGAGTGTGAGGTCGGCCAGCTGTCATTATACATCACCGGGCTCATCCTCGCCTGTCTGCCGCTGTGGGTTATGATTGACACCAAAGCGAGGCCGGGGTCGACGCGCCACCTAGCGGTCCTATTTATTACATGTCGCGGGTGTGGGAGTGTCGGGGCGGGAGAGTGTGTGTGTGGGGGGGGGGGGGGGGGGTTAGCGGGAGGGGTCCCCCAGTGGGAAGTAGGGGTACGGGTGTGTTTAACACAGTGAATTCCACAAATCATGCTCCATGCAATAATATGATTATCATCGCCATTTCCTAGATACACGTGTTTTGTGCGCAGGTGTTTCTGGTGGATATGCGCAACACATACTTCCTTAGATACATATCTAGATACATGTAGATAGATGTGTGTATGTGTGCTTATGCGCACACGCACACATATATATTTATATATATATACAGACATACATATGCAAACATATACACATATATACATATGTGCACATATATATATGTGCACATATACATATGTGGATAGACAACCATAACAAATTGCACACAACATATGAAGTAAAACAACCCTATTTGAATGTGTATATGTGTAGATATGATTGATTGATTGATTGGTGGTTGCTTTATGCCGTGTCGGCAGCATAGGCCATATTCACGGCGAGAAATGTTTGTTTTTTGTTCAAACCATCGCTTTTACATATAAAAGCAGACAATCAATTATGTGCCAATAGACACTCATTAAATTAGAAAGCTCACAATCATATATGTGTGGTCAAGGGAAACAAATTCCCATAGAAAAAGAAAAGTTTTATTAATAATTGATAGAATCTATTTAGTAAACTATATGAGGTGGTACAGTCCAGCTGCCCTCAAAAGGGCTAAAATGTTTTCCTGTTTTACCTTAGTAAAAAGGTCATGCATACTGTCTGCAGTGTAGAACTGTTGGCGCAGGGCCAAAAAATCAACGCAACTTAGTAAAATGTGTTTGAGTGTCAGTGGGGACTGACACCCAATACATTCAGGGGGAGGTTCCCCCTTGAGCAGAAAAGCATGTGTAAGCCACGAGTGGCCAACACGGCAGCGGCTAAGGACCACTTGGTCCCGCCGACCTCCCGCATGAGTCTGTGGTGGCTTTCCCACAGATGGTTCAATTTCTTTAAGTTTATTAATGTTTTCATCCCACTCATGTTGCCATTTGGATTTTATGTGGGTGGCTATTAGTGGTTTCAGATCAGAGTGAGGGATCAGACACGGTTCAAGATCACAGTTCAGGGCCTTCTTCGCAGCCCGATCAGCTCGTTCGTTTCCTTGTATGCCGGCATGGCCAGGCACCCAGCACAGGTGGATGTCATACCCATCCGTTGTCAGTTGGTTCATTTTATAAATGACCGTTGCTAGAATAGGGTGATTCGTTTTCAGTCCAGCAACAGCCAGGAGACAAGAGAACGAATCACTGTATATAACATAGTTAGTGTGGTTGGATACCTGGATACACTCAAATGCGAGAAGGAGTGCTTGGGCTTCTGCAGTGAAAATCGAACTCTGATCGGGCAAGCGTATGTCAAATTTTTCCCGTCGGCAGACTGCCGCAGCAGCTACCTGGCTTTGGTCTTCCGAACCATCAGTGTATATGGAGAGGTGGTCTGCAAACTGGCCTTGAATCTCTGCATGCAGTCTTTGGTACTCGAGTCGATGTGTCCCAGACTTCCTCAGTTTCATGAGTCAGAGGATAACCGATGGCTTCCTCAACGACCACGAGGGATGTTCTGGGACTTTGGCATCCTCCAACATGTCCAAATCCACGCCCAAGGCCTCCAAATGAGGTTTCATTCGGAGCCTCAGTGGCCGGATGTAATTCGGCCTGGCTTCATACCTGGATTTGTCATGTTGCTCGAATAGACAATTGTGTGCAGGATTCAATGCATTAGTTTTTATCTTGACTACATATTGCATGGCCAGTTTGATTCTCCTGTTGTTAAGTGATGGTTCATTGGCTTCAACGTAGAGGCTCTGAACCGGTGAGGTGCGGAAGGCCCCAAGGGCCAGGCGCAGTCCCTGGTGATGGATCGTGTCTAGCAGCCCAATATATGATTTCCTTGCGGAACCGTATACTATGCTGCCGTAATCCACTCGTGACCGAACCAAGGTTCTGTACATGGAGAGCCGAACATCTCTGTCTGCTCCCCACTCTGAGCTGGACAGCACCCTCAGAATATCTAGCGCTTTCAGGCATCTTGTTTTCAGGTACTTTATATGTGGCACGAAAGACAGTTTTGCATTGAGAATGAGGCCTAGAAATTTGGTTTTCTCAACCACTTTAATGGGATCCCCATCCAGGGTCAGCTCCAGTTCCGCATGCATTCTACCCAGCAGGCAGAAGTGCATGCAGACTGTTTTGGTCTTGGAAAATTTGAAACTGTTCAGAACTGACCATCGATGGATCCGATTTATGCTTGGTTATAGCTGTCTCTCTATGACATTCATGTTAGCACCGCTGTAATATAAAACAAAGTCGTCCAGGAAAAGACTACAGGAGACCGCCCGCTTTACAGCAGCAGCAATACCATTGACCTTGACCCCGAAAAGGGTCACGGTCAGTATGCTGCCTTGAGGTTGTGTATATATAGATATGTGTATATATGCATATAGACACATGTGTATATATGTAAAATATATGTATATATGTGTATATGTATATATATATATGTAGATGTATATATATATATGTTTGCATATGTATACCTGCATGTATATATTTATATATTTATGCCCAGGGAGGCATCCGCTGACAGCACCCAGGATGTCTTTGTAGTTTCTGGGTATATGGCTTGTTTATCTTAGTTATCAATAGTTTGAAAACGTCATTGAAAAGTTGCATGGGAACCGCTGGGAGAAAGAGTGCCACTTTGAATGGCCACCTCGCGCACGGGTCTGTATATAAATACGCGCCGGTTTGTGTGTGAGCACAATGATGAGTGGCCCATCTGCAAACTCTCATATTGGCTTGGCGTGCTAACACTAACAGTTCCCCCCCCCCCCCCCCCCCCTACCGGACCGCAACGGTAAAACTTCCGGAAATGATGCTAGACGAAACCCAACATACATAAATGCTGATGTATACCAACACAAATGCACAGATGTGTATAGCTTAGCATTTATAATCTATGAATATTATGTGAATATTAATAAATCAACGGCCCAACAAACCAGTCTACTTTCATATTCCCCACCACCTTTATTCAAGTCGTCATCGAAATGGTGCTGGTGCCACCTGTCTCCTTTTGTCACTACCATTTTCCACCACCCCTCCCATATATTTCTCGGCGTTAAGTGAGTAGGACAGTGAGCAGGCGAGCGGTGGCACCACCGTCGTCGGAGTTGAAGCCTGAGCAGTAGATGAGCAGTCCGAGGCTCAACCACCCGATTACTAATGGGTGGGTGTTAGGATAGTATATAATTATGGGTTATTATACTCGTATAATTCTTAGACTGCATATATATACGTATATATGCAATCATATATATGTATATTATATATAGGTATATGTGTATATATACAATTATATATATATATATATATATATATATTCCTGATATAACCTAAGATGTTGCCATGATGTAAAACTCCAACAACTAATCAACTATATATATATATATATATATATATATTATTATATGGGGGGGGAGAGAGGAGATTATTCAGCGTTGTGGATGATTGATGACTTGTTGGGTTGTGTTTACATCTGACAATGTTTAATCCTCTTCTTTGGTTTTTTAAAGTTCATGCATTTAACAATTAACATTTAACTTCTGGCATCATTTTCAGCAAATTGCGAGTGCAACACGGCGCTGGTAGCGAGAGAGTGGAGTGCATGAGTCAGTCGTAGATGACGCTGCCGTCAGAGTGCATAGGGCGGATGGTTATTATATTGTTTACCAGCACCCTTCTCGTTGTCCCCTGCCCCGAGCCCAGCACCCGCCCGCTCCCATCGGACACCCCTGACAGACATAGCTGGTCCGCATCTCCCCCGCAGCGCATGTGAGTTATGGGCACCCGCAGTGATCGCACATCGCTAATACATCGACATACACAAGCGCACAAATATTTCCCTTCCCACCCACCCTAAAAAGACAACATGCTAGTGCCCTTCATTCGAACACCCTGAAATATGGCCTTTCCCACCCCCTGAAAAATACAAACAAATAAACCGTCCTACTTCCCTTCCTTCGGACCCCACTAAAAGATTCCCCTTCCCGCCCTAAAACAAAAACCACTAAAATATTCCATGGCCCCTTTCCCGTCTACACTCTAACAAATAATAATGATCGTAGAAATTATACTTCCTTTCCCACCCGCCCCCAAGAAATAAAAACAAACCCTTATAATACTCCTCTGCCCTCCCACCGTTAAAAGAAATCATCAGGTAAATATTTCTATTCCCACACAACCTTAAAACATACTCGCTTAAATATGTCCATGTCGTCCCACCGCATGAAAAAAAATCACTCAAATAATACCCATCCAAACCACATTCCAAAATAAACCACTCAAAATCAAATAGTCCTTTTCTATCCTAAACAAAACGGTTCGATCATTGCCCTTTCTACCCGCCCTCGTGACCAAAAAAAGGGTAATGAAATCACGTCATATCCTATATCCTATCGAATGCCCTCAATACAAAGTGGTGGTTGGCTGGTTGTTGGAGTTTTACGCTATTGCAACATCTAAGGTCATATCAGGACAGGTACCGACTTGTGACAGTGCGCACTCATGTCGACTTTATAGTGCTGCCCTACTGGGTGACTAGGCATCAGCATCATGACCTGATATCCCACTCAGTCACATTATCCTGGCACTGAGACAACCAATCCGTACCCTACCATAATAATGCCGAGAGCCAGGCTTGGCAACATGTTTCAATTGTTATGTCATTGGTTCAAATCCCACGATCTAGCAAAACGGGAGACTGACTCTCAACTCATTTGGTCATCCCGCGTCTGAAAGTGGTAGCAAACCCATTTGTTGATAGCAAACAGTAAATATCACGTCATATTCCAGATATCGATAAGGAGGCATACAGAAGCTAACTTCGTCTGGAGAGCTAAGATAGGAAACAACTAGAATTCACATCGGGGTTCAGTTGGTGAGTGTGAGGGGCTAACGGTGAAGTGTTGGTACACCAGTAGGCCATCATTGCCTTGAGGTGTTACGCGGTGTGTACCCAGAGTGCAGCATTCCTACACATATTGCTGTGGATGGCTTTTTATAAACGCTGCATGGATATGTAAAATTGGAGCCTCGAAGCACCCGTGTCACCCGGCTTAAAGCCCGCCGCACATTCCGCGTGGTTCCAGGCCAAAACGAGGCGAGCGCTGCCTGGTTGTAAACGTGCCGGCTGGTGGTGTGGGTGGTGTGAACAGGTCAAGTGAAAACACTACAGGTAATAAAGGAAAACAGGGTAAGAAGGAAAAGTAAGAGAGTGAGACTCTGGTTTAGCTTATATGGTTCTCAAGATTCAGATGGCGTTGTCACATATCCTATTATCATCACAGTACAATGCAGTGGTCACATGACTCACTCCTCAATCAATGAGTGGTCAAGATCATACAATACCATGTGGGGGGGGAGGGGGATGTAGGTGATCTTCCAAAGATGTTTAGCAAACTGGAAGTACATCCTTCAAAGACTATTCAATATACAAGTTCTATACCTAATGAATAATAGTTTACCAAGTTCACACATCCTCTATATGTCTTTGGGTTTTTATAATTTAACATTTATCATTATATAGACAGCTTGTAATTTACTATAGTAACTTCACCTCGGTTCACATGTATTATATCGGACAATTTTACATGGTGTCGGTTATTGTTCCCCAGTCGGGTGGCTGGTGGTTAGGGAACATAGAGAATGGATGTTCTAGTTTCCAATTGTCTATTTGCACTGCTCTGTGACGAATCCATGTCTCACATGTACTTATCGCTCATTGGCTAGCGCTAGGCTCTGGTTGTGCCTTGTAAACCAAGCGCCTAATGTGATTCCTGTTATCGGCTAATGTTCACTACACCAATAAGTAGGTCAACTTACCAATAACTGATATCTACCAAACTTACTCTATACATTCATTTGTGACACTCTCACTTGGGCGCTTCGTAGCAGGTGTCACTGGTTCCTGGGTGGCTGCTACATAAACCATGGGGTCCTAACTTAACAAAGTTTGGCTTCACGAATTCCTCCCCATGCTGACTAAAGCTAGCATTCCTTACATGCAGTACGCGGCATGCGAATGCGAATGCGGTAAATAATGGAAATGCATGTAAGTGTATGGGGGTGCTTCCATGCCTCCGAATGCGAATGCGAATGCGGCGACTGAATCGGTCCCGGTAGCCATCGGTGCGGCATGCGAATGCGATTGTTGGTGCGTTTGCCATAGAGAACAGTGGTGAGAAACCTGACACTATGTGTGGGTGTGGGTGTGGGTGTGGGTGTGGGTGAAAGGACCCAACCTGTTCACATCCCGCATGCCACATGCCGCATTCGCATTCACATTCGCATGCCACATACCACATGTAAGGAATGCTAGCTTAAGGAAGTGCCCTGGGAGAAGTGGTTCAACTCAGAGATGTGTAGTTGTGGTACTGATCAGATCATTCAAGTGTCTCGTGTTTGGGTGGGTTTATTTTCCACAGCAGAAATGCTTTTCTGCCATGGAAACATAACAAGCAGGACTAAGAAACATGCTGTAGGTATATGTATGTTATTGATATATCTGTAAAAGAAAGAACATGTATGAAAGGTTTAATTAAAGGTCCAGCGCGGTTATAATAAATATCAGGACCCACCATTCGGGTTGAACTTGTAGTCACCAAGTAACCAGGGACATGTGGCAGGAACTCCCAGTAACCAGCGACACCTGTGCCCAAGCACTCAAGCGAGAATGTTCAGAATTAGTGCATCAACGAGATATTGGTCATTGGTAAGTTAACTTATTTATTGACTTAGTACCGCATTAAGCTAAGATTCCTTCTACGCGGTATGCGGTATGTGGCATGCGGCATGCGGTATGCGAATGGGAGGATTCCTTCTACGTGGTATGTGGCATGTGGCATGCGGCACACGACTGGCTATATTTAAAAAATAAAAATAAACAAGTATACTCCATACTGCACTGCATATGGCCTAATATGGCATTTATATATATGTACCTCTTGCAGGAGTCTTGGTACGTCACATGGGGGTTCCTATCTTTATAATTACCAAATTATAGATAAGTATTCATATTTCTGTGGCTATGGTAGCATTTTTACGAACCTGTAACCCCACCACCACCACTACCATATGTTTCCCCTCTGCACCCTTGTCTGTGACCATTCCGTAATGTTCAGTCACCTCTCCTCGTCTAAAACTAATGGACAAGTGCGACTGACGTTTCTATTTGCATACCGTGTGCCACATGCCACACCAATCGCTACAGGGACCGATCGAGTTGCCACATTCGCATTCGCATTCGCATTCGCATTCGCATTCGGACATAAGGAATCACCCCCATTGACCTAGAATTTTAGATGCTTTCCGATTTTTTGCCACATTCGCATTCGCATACCGCATACCGCATACCGCGTGTAAGGAATCTTAGCTTAAGCCGATATATCAGTGAGATAATACAGCATGCTTAACTTTGGCAATAGCTGATGGAAGCGGGTTCTCAAAAACTAGTCGTCATGCAATGTACGGCAGACTTTGTACTTGCTTTAATTAACTTCTCGAGTAGACGCCATTCAACAGAAATGATTTTAAAAAGGGAATACAACAATAATTTTTTTAAATGGCGGATATAGCGGTTAAGGATAATTGTGTGACGGCATTGTAGTCGGCGTGTCGGTCATAAAAGAACGTTTGTCCTGCCAGTAACAGGGCGCGTTTGCAGTAAAGTGTGAAAAAAATCATTTTGTAGACACATATTGGGAAAGAAGAATGCGCAGCTATGTCAAATGTCAGAAAACAGAATAGCACGCTCTGTCTGAACTTTCCGTTTGT
The DNA here is from genome assembly GCA_030323885.1 of Branchipolynoe longqiensis. NCBI lineage: Eukaryota > Metazoa > Annelida > Polychaeta > Phyllodocida > Polynoidae > Branchipolynoe > Branchipolynoe longqiensis. Next base: position 58,908,613 of record CM059190.1, on the reverse strand, counting down.
CTGAACCAATTTACCATAGAAAGATGGTATTTGTGATAAGGAATATATATTATCTACATATTATATATGATATACATATATATATATATAGATATAATTATATATATATATATTTATATTTTGGTGTTGTTCTTGAATTATTATTATATTTCCTATGCCTATTTGATCAATTAAGTAAATGTATAAATATTGACAATAACGCATTCTCTTTTGGGATATTTATTGCATGACCGGGTGACTTCCTCATTTTGGGGGGATGATATCAAAGTGGCTAATTTTATATCAAATCTTGGTAATGTTTCTCTGATTAGTTATTTGTTTAAAAATATACATTTCAATACAAATTTCGAATAAACAACTGGCAGTGATTTGAAAGCTCAATCTATTTAGTAAATGTTTCATCGCTATAAACAAAATAGTGCCTTAAATTTAATATTTAAAAAGAAAATATAATCAGTTATTTACCGATGCCCCAATCCTTTAATAATAGACCAACATGCATAACCCCAATTTCATCAATTATATTTGTTGGTACATTAGTTGATTAAGCTGGGTAAATTTCAATCGTGGACAATTGGTCTCCCTCATTCCGCTGCTCCTTGCCCTATCCTATTATTGCTGAACGTCAGACTACGTAGCGACAAGCCAACGACATACCAGAGCGGGAGGCAGACGCTCAACTCATTCGGCCATCACGGCTGGTTATTTATAACATATTTCAAATATCGTTGGAAATTTGTATTGCACATGCGTCGCAGCTGAACCAAAAGTTGGTGTCGGACACGACCTATTTCCGACTGGTAAAATGTCAGAGCAACATTGCTCTCTGATGTCAGTCACCCTGATGTAGAAGCTGACATTGAACGGATATCGGAATGACGTCACACTGCAGACTGGGAGTTTAGGGTCCTCTAGCTGGGACCTGGGCATGAAGCCCAATATCGGGAAATAATTGCATAGTATCCTGGATGGCAATGGGTTACACACGTCACCCACTTGTCTCCCAGTACCACTCATGAATGAGCGATGTCTGTAGGAGCAGTTCTTCAGGGAGTATCCTTCAACCGATAGCGGGTCACGTGACACATTTTCCACTTCCGGTCAGAGAATTACCAACGTCCTTCACGTGTATAGTGGCATATTACGTAGCGATGCAGAACTATGGTATGGAGCCGCGACCCATTCGTCTCAATGCCACCCCCCAACACCCACACATCTCCATATACATAGATACACTTCCCTACATAGCTCTACACACCTCTACATTATATACATCACACCTACCTAAATACACACACACCTTCATATATATAGACAAACTTCACTACATAATTACGCACACATCTCTGCATGTAGACAACACCCCTACGTAAATACCCACACACAGATCTCCATATATATACACACATCTACATATACACACATAACTTTCTACATAAGACACACCTTCCTAAATACCTACACACACCTGAACACATACCTAGAGACACGTCCATACATAGCTACACACCCTCTTTAACTAGTTTAAGCCCCTCTCACACTTCACCGGATCAGCCCCTTTCACACTTCACCAGATGGAGGAAACGGATTGAAATGGAACAAAGTCTGTTGATATCCGGCAAAGTCTGGTGTGTGTCTGTTGCATATCCATTGATATCCGTTGATATCCATTGATATCCTTTAATATCCGGCCTGATCCGTTAAAAGTGCATGCACAAAATGTGCAATGGATTGCGCCAGACAGACGTATGAGGTTATTATCTGTTACCATCCGTTCCCCGTCCATTCCCATCTGTTCCCATCCGTTACCATCTGTTACCATCCATTACCATCCGTTACCATCTGTTCCCGTCCGTTACATATCCATTACACATCCATTGCCAGTCATTATAGTTCTTTTTGTATATTGAATTGTAAGTTGATCGTTAGATACATTATCAACCGTTACTGTCCATTACATAATCGATACATTTCAAGTCCGAATCACACCAGATTAGAATATTTTTGTCCCGGTCTGTCTGTGTCCTCAACCCGGTAAAGTGTGACAGGGCCTTAACATATACATATATCTACATACAGTATAACCCCGTTAAACTAAACTTGAAGGGATCCTAGAAATGTGTTTGGATTAACCGATCATTGGTTTAACCGAGCTTTGGTTTGACTTGGTTTTGGTTGGGTGGTGGTGGTGGTGGGTGCTGTGTGGTGGGGTGGTGGTGGTGGTGGTGGAGGTGGGTGGAGGTGGGAGGTCGTGGTAGTGGATGTGTTTGTAGTGGTTGTGGTGGAGGTGGTGGTAGTGGTCGTGGTGGTGATGGTTGAGGTGGTGTTGGTGTTGGTGGAGGTCGTGTTGGTGTTGGTGGAGGTCGTGTGGTGGTCGTGGTGTTGGTAATGGATCCACGTGGTGGTAACTGTTAATGGATCCCACCGATCGCGTAATAATTTTGTTTGGATTAACCAATAATATGGATTAACTGACTTTGGTTTGACCGACTTTTGTTATATGATAAATGGTAGTATTTTGCCGGGCCGCCGAAAACAGTTTGGATTAACCGATCGTTTGGTTTAACCGATCTTGGCTTAACGGGTTATACTGTATATAGATAGACGTGCTTCTCTACATGTGCACAAACCTCCCTACTTTACACTCAACCACCTTCCTAAGTACACACACCTCCATACATACCTATACACTTCCAAACATATCCACACACACACCCTACATACCCACACCTCCTCACGTACCCACACACACATCCCTACATACCCAAACACACCTACACACACCGGCCTCAACACACAGCCACAAGCTAAGAACCCCTCACACGAGTGTCCAGCTAATATTAGTAATAATAGTAATACTAATACTAATAACAGTAGCACCACAGGATGGCGTGTTCGGATTTATCCCGCCTCTGGCTTTGTTTTTGTGGTGCACTGATTGTTCACTACACAGGAGGGGATTGCGGACTGCACGTCCCTGGTAGTCACTGCACATGTGTGCTAGGGACTGCGCATGCGCAACCCTCAGCCGCGTTCACCTCCTGTGAACTGCAGGGTTCTACTCTCATTGGTGGACTCATATGGATTGTGTACAGGGTCAATACGAACGCATGGAGTAAACCACAAATGTGGCACTCTCATTCACCACTGGGTGACCTGCTTTAGGGTTAGTGATAAACCCTTCATCGCGTGTAATAATGCCTGTGGTGTCCTTCACCACCACCCTAACCGGTGTGGGGGTGGGGTACCATCATGCACCGCTCTACCTCCTGCGCAGTGCCAATTCTCCACTCGGTCGGAGAAATGATATATATATATATATATATATATATATACATATATAAATATATATGTATATAAATTACCAGTATATAGGCAGTGTGTGTGGCGCGAGGGGGCCCACCCGTACACAACTCCCCGTCAGGTGTGGGGGGTGGGGGGGGGGGGGGGCACTCCGCCCCTATGGAGGAAGTAGCAAAGTAGCAAAGTATATATATGGCCTCCACTAGGGACAAGGAAGACGGGTGATGGCGCCACTGGTCACATGGGCGGAGTCAAAGAGGCATAGTACAGAATAATAAAATACAATACATAATAACTAATATTTCCCTTCCGTACTTTAATACTCGCATAATGTGTTATGCATCACATATATTATATGCATATAGTGTATAGATTGTATGGGTTTTTCCTCACTGGTGCTTAAAGTTGCATAGTCCGATATGGTTTTGCATTAAGGTAATTTTTCTGAGATAAATATATTAAATTGATCATTATAATCTACTGTATTTCAGGTTAAAGTAACTTTAAATGGATAAGTTCTGAGATATTTGAAATTCAAACATGCAACTTAGTTTTGGCAAGCACGCCAAAACTCGTACACTATTCATAGGCTTCAGCAGTAACAGGTTCTATCAAATTGTCTCAGTGTTCCCTTCTATGTGGCAATAAATACTTAATAAATGCATCAATATCTAAGTTAGATATCTAGAGTCAAATCTATTACATTATTTTGGTTTTGAAAATTTGATGCTTCATCGGACTATGCAGCTTTAAGCAGGGACAATTTTAATAGACGTGATCACGGTTCCGACTGCGCATGCGCTGAAAATGGCATTGGCAGCAAAGCAAATGCGATTGGCCATTGAGTTTGTCGATACGTGTAGGGAAAAACTTTGATTTTATTCAAAATTAATAGAAAAACATAACAATTTGGCATAAACATGTATGTACACATCTGATGAATATAGCTAAGACAAAATTAGCCATAGTTAAACATTTTGAGTTAAGAAACATACAATTCCACACAAAACAATCAGTGATATCCACATCACCATTAATAATTCTTGTTCTAAATATTAAAATGCCAACTGTGTCAACATACACTTGTTTCGGGGAAATAGATAACCAATATCTGATTAACCCTACTAATTTTCTAGTTCTACATATGTCATTAACCATAGGATATAAATAAAAACATTAATAAAATAAGTAAAACTGACTCTGGCTATGGCTCTAACACTAGTCTAAGTGGCCAGATTTGTCTAAATCTAAATGCACATGGCATAAGATGTGCGTATTAGATTGATGTAAATGCAATGCTGGATAAAAGATTAATATCTTAATTTATTATATATATTTTTTAGTTGGTATTCTATGTTTCAAACAAGAGCTGAGATGAGCTGAAACTAGCACATTTCATAGCTGCACCCAGTGTGATGTAGTCTATTGCAAACACTTTGCACTACTACTTACCATATGCTAGTAATGCCAAGCACAAGGCTAGGTGGCAGTAATAACAAAGGATCTAGGTCTTTGGATTGACTCACTTTACCACACTTCTATTAATAGTGCGTCATTTTCTGAAAGGATCTTGTACTACACTCCTCCACGCAAACCCCCACCACGCGCAGTAATGCTATATTGTTATAGCAGTGGATAGTGTGTAGCAGCACTTGTAATTAGTGCTGGAAGACCGATGCCTCTGCACTGACAATGGGTTATTCAGACAAATTAAATCACTTGAACGAAAAAGAAGAACAGAAATCATCAAATTATGGGTCAATTTGTAAAAACGTGGAGATGCTCTCCACAGCGGTCTTTTCTAATCAGAGAATGCACTTTCCCATCTCTGTCTTGCCGACTGGCCCTTACTTGATTTGATTTGATTGGAGCTCCACCACTGCGACCAGTGTGTTCCTAGTCCCCCCCCCCCCCACACTACTACACCCCCACTCCCAACTTTGCACTTGCCCGGTAATGGCCACCAGACTCCGCCTGTGGTGACTGAATGGGCAGCGCGCAGGTTCCGGGGCTGAGTGTGTGCGGGTGAGGGGGGTGGGGTGACGGGGGCGGGACGGAGTGTCGCCGGCTGACGACTATTTGGTCACCGACAACAATGCCATATCATTGCCACTGCGGGGCACCCCGGACCGGGCCCGGGGCCACAGCTGGCCGGGTGGAGACACTCCCCCCCGCCACACCCCTCCGCCCCTTCTCCCCGCCCTGCCCCCATCTCCACCATCCCCGTCCGACCAAGCCGCTGACCCCTCCCCGGGAGGCCGGCGACGATTCATTACCTCTATTATCGCTCAGCGTGACCACGTGACTCCTCTGACTCGGGCTGGTCACCTGAAGGTGGCCCTGCGAGCAGACGGCGCTGGGAGGTCAAGGTCAACGCTTATATTTGCGGGCAGCGGGCGGGCTCCTTTGCGGGAGGCCCGGCCATTATTAGCTGTAGCGGGGCGGTCATCCTTCATTCTCCATCTACTTGTTTCCAGAGGGATCGATGGGCCAAACTTTGCCTAGGTTTACTGCTTTTTTCTGATTAGGAGTGGGGTTTTCTGGGAGGTTATTTGGCCAGCCCCGTCAGAGAAGAATTTCGTCAGTGAATGCAGGGCTTTTACATACCCCTTTAAGGTGTGTGTTTGGGGGCGGGGGGGGGGGGGCACACTGCAGCACAACACACTATTATGCATACATCCAGAAAGTCGCCTTTTATTTAATAGACAATATATGTTTGCAAGAAAAATCTGAAATAAATGGACGGCAAGAAGCCTGCTAAGGGTTGGTCATCAGAAAGCAATCTGTTTATGGGTTCAACACGACTACAGACTATGACCTATATTGAAAGCTAGGGCTGGGAGGGGGACACCCCCCTACCCCCACTCCTGGGTGTGTAAACACGCCGGGACACAGCTTCAGTCCTTCACCAGGGACCGGCGAAAGGTAAATCAAAATACATATACAGGATCAGCTTAGTAATATTAATCTAGATAACTACTAAGCACTCATTAAGTAATTAAGGCATCCTCTTTTTCGGAGACAGGGGGCCCAGAGTGCTAACAAAAAAGTTAGCTTTCAAGGGGAAAAGAGAAACATGTTTATCGGAGGAGGCATTTAAATAGACTATATGAAACCTGGTGCCACTAGCACTAACCATTTAGCCAAGGAATATTACTAATAAATTATGTTAGTAAAGAAAAAGAAAAAAAACTAGACCTGTTACTCTTAGTGGATATGTTTTTTTTTCAAACAGCACAATCGTACATTACTTCTTGTTTAAGCAAATGAAAGTGAGCAAAGTTATAGGAATGACGGGACATGTACAGTCTGGCGAGTCATGAGTAAACTGCGTGCGTGACGCAAGCTGGGCACACGGTCACGTGGGTACAAGATGGACGACGCTCTGGAGACGGGCATACATACATCCGCGGTCCCCGATGCGCGGGTGTAAGGCGGGCTGAGGCGACTAGTTCATCACAATATTCGCCCAGCTTGCCACATGCTCCATTTAGCTCCTCACCTCCCACCGCTCCCTTCACCCCGCCGCCCTGCCGCCCATCCGCCCCGCCGGCCCCACCGCCCCGCCGCCCCTACGCCCCGCCCGCCTCACTGCCCCACAGCCCCGACGCCCCGACGCCCCGACGCCCCGGCCCATTGGTTTTACCCCAGCCATGCCCACATGTGGTCCACACCCTACGGTAAGGGTGTGACCGACCTCAGAGCTCGGAGGCCATGGAGGTGCGGCAATGCACACATATGGTGGTCACTAATTGGAAATAGCATTCTGCTCTACAGCCAATCGTATTCATATATATATATCTAAATACATACATGTATATACACATATATATATACATGTATATATACATGTATATACATGCACACATATATACATGTATATGCATATATATATACATATATATATACATGTATACATATATATATACATATACCAATGTACCATCATGTACATGTCTATACATATATATACATATAATATATGCATATATATACGTATATATGCATATGTATACATATATACATATATACATATATATACATATATATACATATATATACATATATATATATGCATATACATATATACATATAATATATATATACATATGTACACATATACATATATATTCACATATATACATATATATATAATTAGAAGTATATATTTATAATCCTAAGCATATACATATATATACATGGATATGTACATTTATATGCATTTATATACATTTATATACGTAATTATATATACAAATGCATACATGCTGGTGTGCTTGCATGCATTCAAACATGCATACATACATACATAAGCGCATACACACATACATCCACACATACATAAACACACACATATCAACACCTTTTAATTAAAAAGAACACAGTAAAGAACAACACGGAGCACCACACACGAATGGAAGAGGGCCATTGAATGCGGAGAATAGAATGAAGGAGTGCCTCTTCAGAATCAACACGTGATGCCAGGACGCTAAACCCCACCACAATCACTCACCCAGGATCAGCCACCACCATGAGAGCTCGCTTCTCAGTCGGGTATCTTTGGTGTAAATGCCGAGGCGCGTGTGTGACAAAGCAGGCCTTCTGTCCTGCAGATCGCTCACACACAGGGCCCGGGGCGCATTCCTGCCCAGTAAGGAAGCATGGCATTGCGCAGGCCTGCGCCGCAGCGCCACCTCTCCCCCCGCCCCCCCCCCCCCCCCCCCCCCCCCCCGTCAGGTCTAGTCAGTGTGGGAGGGCCCCCGCGGCGCCCCCCGCGCCCCCCCCCCCCCCCGTCAGGTCTAGTCAGTGTGGGAGGGGTCAGCCACAGGGCGGGTCTGTCTGCTTCGCAGTCCCCATACACCCACATGACGCTACTGTAGAGTCACAACAAGGGGCTGCAGGTCAAGAAGGAGCTTAGTCATCAACAATGCACTTATTAAAATCACAACAATACACTCTTGTCAATAGTGGACATATTCAATTCAAATTGATACCGCTTAGTCAATAACGGACTATTATTAAATTCACAATATTGAGGTCAATAATGGACGTGTTAAAAGTTATAGAAACATTCGATAGAGGTTCAACGTATGAGTTAATCGGGAAGTTCTAATTGTGTGGTTCAATATATGAATTATTTGTTTGAAAGGTACCACTTGTATATATGTGTAGAAATTCAGCATTGTTTCCTGGTACTAATGTAAGAAAAGGTGTGTCTGGTTAATAATAATGACCTTATTTTAAATAACGATACCAAAGGTGGACTGAAGATTGGACACACACATATACAGTAATAGTATATGCCAAAAGTCAGCATTTTTTTTCATGAAGCATGATATCACAATTATAATTACCTGATCAATAATATGCATATATATATATATATATATGTCTTTATTTATTTATTTAAAGAGATGCAAAAAAGGATTGAACAAGTGTATCAACATGGATAAACTCAAAATGGATTAGTAACTTTCAATAGTACTACGCTAATCAAACGATCCCTCAAGTTACCTTGATCTCCATTAATTATTGTTATGTCAGAGTACACCCTGTCAATACAAAGGTGCTTCTTTTTGGGGCGGGTTAGGTGGGGCGGGAAGTTATTTCCTCTTCCATAAAACCAAACAATCCAAAGGGAATGCGTTTCAAATGCATCACTTAGTATTAGCAATGTCCACACAGCAGATTTCTACACGTTGGAGTGATTTCTCAGTCTGTACAGTGATATAATCTACAGAAGAATGCTACAACTAGCACAAGTTGTTTTACTTCGAGGAAATCGCACACCCATTTTCTGATAGTTCACAAAGAACGCAACGAATATAGGAGTCACGTAGACCATCTCTAAACAAGGATGTTACATACATTCCACGCAATGCAATCAATTTGCCACGTGACTGCTTATCTGTTTGGAGGACCATGGCGAATTTGATAAGCATACTCTCTATTTGATCTCAATCAAATGTAAAAATAGATGCAATAATAAGCAGTACTAAAGAGGGCGTTGTGGTTAGATCTGTTTGCGTCACATTTTCTTTTCACAATTTCGGGTATGTTGATTTACAACTAGCAGGGTTCCCGGATTGAGATTCGACAGCCACCTAGCTGTTCCCGCCGCAGGGTCAAGGACGCTGATGGCTGGCTACACACCCTGGAGGAGTCGGGATTCAATAAACAGTCGACGACAGGGATTGGTTTACTAAAGAAGAACCAACTCCTGCGCTATATAAATGTAGAGCACCCAGAGCATGCTGTTAACATTTGACACCGGGTGGTTTTCAACATGTGTACAAATGTAAGCACGGTGGTGTGAGCTTGCGCAATGTGTACAATTTAGTGGGTTGCTTGTTGGAGATTTACTTCCTGGTAACATCTAGGGTAATAATCATACAATTTATTTCCACATGATCAATATTACTACGCTATTTATATCAGTATTTTTTCACATGAAAAAGGTGAAAGCAAAAGTACAATACTTATGAGGTGATTTCCCCATTTAAAAATAACACATATATGTGGTGTATATATACAGTCCTGGTATGCAGGTATTGCATGTATTGCAATACCTAAGGGAGTTTGACACCTCTGCCCTGCAGAGTTGTAAACCACTGCCTTGTGATACAGGTTCTTGACAGAACCGAAGGCTAAGGAAGCAAACCCTAAACAGAAAACCATGTCACTGTGGCAGCATTAAGGGTGGTTGATGTATGGAACTCCCAACATCTCCTGACCAGCCACGGCAGGGACAAATAGTTTTGCGCCTGTCTGGATATGTTCTTGCCGGTGTGAAACCTCTATTTCCTCCCTGAGAGAGTGCCGCTAGTAACTTGCAAAAGCCAGAAGCACTTCAACACTTTTGCAGGCAGCTTTCATGAATTGTACAACCGCACAAAACTCACTCTCACAGCAGAGAGCTAAATGGAGAGCGGCAGTCAAGTAATGAAAGCAGTCTTTGTCGCATCGCGACCGACAGCATGATGATGATGATGATGATATACATTACTTATACCATAGAAATAATAAATAGAAAAATATAAGTAAAAAGCATATCAACATTACCCTCAATACTGTCAATTACATCTGAATATTTATGTACTAGAATACTATGTATTTTCCCTCTGGTAAAGCTTAAAGGTTTTCTTTTTATACATTTGTTGAAACATATAGATGTTTTTCGAACATTTCATATTATCATCAAGTGAGGTGGATATTTTTATACCACATATAGATATATATTGAGATTTTAAAGTTGTTCTTGCAAATACGTGTCTTAGGTTGTTACTTTGCCTTGTATCATGGCTACTATTTGATCTTATTTTGAATGAAGACTGTAGATTTGTTGGCAGTAGCCCTTTGGTTGCATTGTAAAATATCATACTAGATTTGATTTTAACCAGGTCTATTAATATTAATACATGAAGATCAAAGAACAGCTTATTAGTGTGCTCTCAATATCCAATGTTGCAAACAATTCTCACTGCTTTCTTCTGGAGCAAATAAATACACTCCATAGTTGTTTTATATGCATTTCCCCATACTTCACAACAATACGATACATAAGGCAGATATAATGAATAATACAATATTAAGCATGCATTTTTGTGTAGTACATATTTTGCCTTGTGCATAATTGCAATAGTTTTGGACAATTTAGATTTAATTGTACTAATATGCTTTCTCCAATTAAGTTATGATCTATTAGCACCCCTAGAAATTTACTGACATAAACCATTTCGATATCAGTATCATTTATATGTACAGTAACATTAGATTGTTTTTTTATAATTACTAAACAGCATTAAATTTGTTTTTGCTACATTAACTGATAACTTGTTTGCTGCAAATCATATGTTCAAATTAATAAGTTCTTTGCTTATATCATTGCCAAGTTGAACTGGGTCATAGTAGTGTCATCAGCAAATAGAATGAATATAAGAAGTGGTGATACATTACAAATATCATTTATATATAAAATGAACAACTTAGGTTCCAGAATTGAGCCCTGAGGGGCTTCACATACCACATTTGCTAAGTCTGTGTCCTCATCATCTAAGTTGACATATTGTTGTGTATTTTGTAGATAACTAGTAAGCCAGTTATTTACAATGCCTCTGATACCATAGTGATTTAATTTTTGTATTAACAAATTATGGTCAATTGTGTTGAATGCTTTTTTAAGGTCAATAAATACACCAATAGTACATCTTTTGTTGTCCAGAGCTGAGGTAATTTCTTCTGTCATGTATACATACATGGGTAAATGGTTTGACAATGTAATATATTACTTCTTTAATGATGCTCATATCTATGTTACACCCCCCCCCCCTCCCACCCCCCCTTGCTTACAGAAAGAGAGGGCGCCCTCGTCTCCGGTTCAAGGATACCATCAAGAGAAACCTGAAGCTGAGAGACATTAAGGCCGACTCATGGACATCACTGTCACAGCAGAGAACTAAATGGAGAGTGGCAGTCAAGTAATGAAAGCAGTCTTTGTCACATCGCGACCGACAGCATGAAGATGATGATGATATCTATCTTATCATGGCCTGTTGACCTTTTGGTATTACAATTATTGACCACTTTAATAATCTCATTCTCCTCCTTCCCTGCTAAAAACATTGATTCAGGATTTTGTGTTTTTTTAAAGTCTAGTACATCTATATTTTTGTTATGTCTTTAATATATTTTGCTAAATTGGGGTCTACATTGACAAAGAAATCAGTAAAACCATTTGCTATGGCCTTTTTATTTGTAATAGTTTCTCCATTTGACTTAAACTTATTTGGGTAAGGAGAATGTTGTCGTCTTTTTCTTATAACAGTATTTAATATTTTCCAAGTTCCCTTTATGTTATTTTTTTCTTGATCCAATAGCTTATTATAATAGCTTTGTTCACTATCTCTTAGAATTGATGTCAATTTATTTTTATATGTTTTATACTTGTTTTCTGCACTCTTTGTCCTCCATCATAGATAGTTTCTGTACAAGTTGTTCTTTTGTTTGCATGCATTACGAAGACCATTTGTAATCCATGGTTTTGTTTTGTTACTGAAGTCTTTAGCGCACACTCTTTTGATTGGACAATGTTGTTTACTGCATAGATCGACAAACGTTTTTATCAAATTATCATATGCACTATTTAAATCATTTGTATCCATGACACTATTCCAATCTTGTAATAATAGATAAGTTGTCAATGCCGCAATACAATTTTCATCCGATTTTCTAGTAAGGGTATATTTCCTATTAGAGGTTCTATTTATATCTAAATATTTACATATGGCAAATACAGGTAAATGGTCACTGATGTCACTTATAAGTAATCCACTGCTAATGCTGTGATCCAGTTCATTACTGAAGATGTTGTCAATTAGGATAGTACTGAGGTCTGTTATCCTAGTTAGTTTATCTATTAATGGATAGAGCCAAGGTCACATCTGGACAGGTACCGACTTGTGACAGTCCACAATCATGGCAACCTTTTAGTGCTGTTCCCCTGGGAAATCAGGCCACCGGCACCATGACTCGATATCCCACTCAGTCACATTATCCTGACACTGAGGTAACCAGTCCTTGCCCTTTCCTATCAATGCCAAGCGCCAGGCTAGGAAGCGACAAGTATCGAATTTTATAAGTCATTGGTGTGAGTGTGACTCGACCGGGAACCGAACTCCTGACCTTCCGCAAGTTAGGCCTGTGCTCTACCAATTCAGCCATCGCGCCTGGTATTCGAGAATACTGAAGAGGCCCTGGTGGCAGGGGTGAGTGTGTAAATCGGAGCCGGGGTCACTATTAATAGTATTATACAACAGCGTCAGGTCAGTTGTGTTGACCGCCGAGGCGGGGTTTACTAACATTCCCCCCACAATTCACCTCAGCCCAAAGTAACTTTTAGTAAACCCTCACCATGGGACTTAAGGCGAATCCCGTCTCATGTGTTTGGCGCAACTACTTGGCTCATGTGACGTCATACAGGCGGATGTGTGAATGTGAGAGATGAGGATGGGTGTGCTGGGACATTGCGGTGTTAATAGTATATAGTACGCCCCCGCCCCGGTGTAACTAGTACCGGGACTGTTTACAGATGCGGACGGATACATGGGTAGTGGTACACTCGCGGAGTGATACAAGGGTAGTCGTACATGTATGTAGCCGGCCCCGGGTGGCTGATAACGACCCGTGTTTATCTGCACGTGTTTACGCGTACTGAACGCGCGTCTATACCGGAAGTACCGATAGAGAACAACATAAGGGTGTCGGGATTCAGGCCCGGGAAGCTGAGCCGCACTGAGATTCTGTATGTCGTGCAGGAAGGTTCGGCACCCCCCCCCCTTACCCGTCCCTCAACACGCACACACACCTCACCACACACACACACACATACTTCCCCACCATGTCGCATCATTCAGGCAACTTGCTATTTGAAGACTGTACATTGAGGTTATTTTTTTTACATCAAAGCAACATTTAACTTCTAAGGTTACAACAGTATGGGCACCTACTTGTGACGATGCACACTGAAGCATGCCGGCTTCACAGTGCTGCCTGCCTTGGACATCGTACCACTGGCACTGACACCAGGATGCAATATACCGCTCAGTTACATTAAGTCCGGCATCGAGCTAACCAACACGTGTACAATATATCCTAATAATTTCGAGCATCACCCGGTGAGGCCGGTTCCGCAATCCTTGATTTACACATAACTGGTTCATGTAGGTTGGTTGCTTCTTGGAATTTTACGTCCTGGCAACATCTACGGTAATATCAGGAGGTTCATTTAGGAGTAGGTCCTAGGCTAACATTAGTCATCAGTCACATTGGACTAGACAGGGATAATTCAGGACTTCCGTTCTAATATCTAATGGGCATTTTGTGTATATCACGTTGACTATGTTTACTTATTCTATTGACTAAGGTTATCCAATTTCTAGGGATCAAACTAAAATTTAAATAATATATAATATATGAATATATGCATAAAACAGACGAGGCTACTGAGTGGCCACCGATTGTCAGCCACACTCCGGAACCATCAGCATGCACACGTACTCACGCACACCAATGGATTCCCAGGGGGAGACAACTAACTTCTACACTAGTTTTTTTATTAAAGGTTTGAGCAATTCTGAAATTAAATATGAGGTGTTCCTATTGACCTCAGATATAGATCGGCGTGTTATTACGTAATGGGGTGCAAAGGTAAGATACTGGCATGCACGGGGTGGGGCATTAAACCGCCCCAGGTGTACTTTTTACAACAGGTACTAGCGCCGAGTCGACATCCCCCACCTAGTGGCACGCATGCGCCGCTGCCACTTACTAACAGCACGCCGACCGATTTTGCCAACAAAACACTAGTTCGATTTCAATGTTTATCTCAATTTTTGGATTAGCATTTAGAGTTTTATAACACCAATATACAGCTCTCTCTCTCTATATATAAGTAAGTTATTTATTTATTTAATACATGCTAGAACCATTTCTCAGTATCTACTCCTAAAGTTATTAACATTGAGTTATTAGTGTAATACTCATTCGGCCATCCCGTCCGGGCGCTAGTGATAAGAGCATGTACTCATACCGATGGTTTTGTGGTGTTCTCTGTGGCGGAGTGGTTAGAGTGTCTGACTTTTTTCTAGATCGGACTCCTAATCTGAAGGTCAGTGGTTCAATTCCCTATGCCCCCCACCTCTGCCAATTTGGATTTCCACTGCTGTGTATAACTTACAGCATCATCAAGGGCCACTTGCTCTCATACCATGTCTATGTGGTGTGCGAGGTTAAAAATCCCTTGGGTCGGTAAAAGTGTAGGCTCGGGCTTTCTATCGACAAACTGTCTAATGGTGAAAACAAGCCTATTCAGGCTTATCCATGATAGGCAGTATAAATCTTCGAGAGAGAGAGAGATGCGGTCATCTTGGATATTCAAGAAGATCACAGAAAGGGCCACGTGAAACAATCCATGTCTGCAAGTATGCATATGATTCCATGCAGGAGGTTGTATGATCATTTACCCAGGCAGGTCAAAGCAAAAACTTACAAGGGTGATACTTGTCGGTAATTTGTGCGCCACTCCGGAATACGATGATGGGACATGGACTGGTTAACTCAGTATTAGGATAATTTAATAGAGAGGGGTATTATTAGTTCATGATTTTGGCAGTGTAATATCCCAATGATTCAGCACTAAAAAGCTGCCATCAGTAGTCGGTACCCATAATACTATGACCTTGTAATCCATGCCCTGACACATCATCATACACTTGCCCGACACACATGCTTGCCCAACCCACTTTCCAAGCACACACTTTCCCAACATACACCTGCCCAACCCACACACATTGGCCCAATACATACTTGCCCAACACACACTTGCCCTACACACACTTGTCCAAAACATACTTGCGCAACACGCACATACTTGCCCAACACACACTAGCCCAACATCCACACACTTTCCCAATACGCGCACACTTGCCCAACACAGACACACTTGCCAAACACACTTTCCCAACACACACACTCTCCCAACACACACACTTTCCCACCACAGACCGTCTGCACGTGGTGAATAATGATAGCCCGGGGTCAGACACGAGGGACGACCCCGATGTGAATGCTAATCATACAACAAATTTGCTTGCATTTGTAATTACATCATTAGTCCTGTCTGGGCGTGAAGTTGGGATTAATAGCGTGTGTGTATGTATGGGCGGGTCATTCATTGCATGTGGGTGGTTGATGTGTGTGTATGGGAGGGGGTGCAGGTGGTGTGTGAACTTATTAGGTTGGTTGGTTGTTGGAGTTTTACGTCCTGGCAACATCTAAGGTCATATCAGGACGGGTACTGATGTGTGACAGTGCGCACTTACGTTGACTTTATAGTCCTGCCTCACTGGGAGACCAGGCCACCAGCACCATTACCCGATATCCCATTCAGTCACATTATCCTGACACTGATCAAACTAGTCCTTGTCCTATCCTCTTAATACCGAGAGCCAGGCTAGGAAGTGACAAGTATCAATTTTGTAAGTCATTGGTTTGACTCGACTGGGAATTGAACTCCCGGCCTTCCGCATGGAAGGCCTACGCTCTCCCGATTAGGCCACCACGACCAGTGTAACGCTCATTGGGAGGCGGGTAGCTAATCTACTCAGATTCGTCCCAGTGCACCATTTTGTGTATGTATGATACCGCAATTACTCCCCTATGGTCGCCCCTCATTCACCAAGGTGGTCTGCCAATAAATCAAATTTAAATTGAGATACTGACAACTAATTACCTAAATACATAGACATTCGGTTGTAATTGTATACTCAATCCAGGAACACCAATACAAATTACCGGCATATATTTGTTGTTTGTTTGTGTGGTTGCTTGTTTTTTTTGTTGGAGGGGGGGGGGGGGGGTGCTCAATAGATTATTGAGTGTCCTACCTTCTTGTAAAACTAGTGCTATCATATGTTAATATTTAGGTTTTACAGCATGTGGCTGCTTTGCCAGCTAACTTTGTTTGGGTAGCTTTTATTGCACAGTTTTATGGAATAGTGTTATTGAAACACTGTTTGAGCCAGTAAAAGCGCGAACGTGATGGCACAAATGGTTATAGCTTATGTAGATTGCTATTAGTTTGTTTCTTGGGCATGTAGCTTTGATACAATGGTGTATTTATGTATTTATATCAGTATTACATATATATATACATATATATATAATCCGTGCGATAGTGAAACCAGTTAGTTTTGTATTTTAAGTAGGCGGTAGGTTCGAGTTTGCGCGAAGCTCATTGAGGCTGTATATCCATAAGGTGTCATAACTAGAGGGTCTACGGGGTGCAGCAGTTGAAAGGGATAGGTGCGCATACGTTGTGTGGATACAGGTAACCGAGGTAGTAATAGTGATACTGATAGTCTTGTTATTGTACACCTTACTCGAAGTCCCTACCGCGTAATATATTATATATATATATATTTATATATATATATATATATATAGTTATATGTATTATTATGATATATATATATATATTATATTATATATATATTATATTATATATAATATGGACATTATATGTGCATATACACATATATAGGTTGGTTGTTGGGAGTGAACGTCCTGGCAACATCTAAGAGCCTATCAGGATGGGTACTGACTGGTGACAGCGCACACTCATGGCGACGTTATAGTGCTGCCCCACTGATAAATCAGGCAGTCAGCACCATGATCCAATATCCCACTTAATCACAGTATCCCTACCCTATCCCAGTAATATTGAGTGCCGAGCTAGGAAGCCACAAGTATCACTTTTACTCGGCCGGGAATCGAAGTATCAATCTCCCGTACGGGAAGCCTGCGGTCTACCGATTCAACCACTGCGTCCGGTTTGTACATATATAGAGATGCGTTATATATGCGACCGAGTGGCGAAAGCAGCACCCCAGGGAAGGGGGAGGGGGGTCGAGGTGCATGCTGGGCACCCACCCTCCCACCCCATGAAGGGGGATGGGGTGGGGTGGGGTGGAAGGAACCACTATAGAGCTTGTTACCCGCGATAAAGGGGTTTATCACTATCCATATAAACACTTGTTACATACAGAAGTCGTTTGTGTGTTGGGGTTTTACATCCTACCGACATATAACGTGATAAAGTGATATCAGAACAGGACCATCAAAGTAGAAACTTCCATGATAATAATTGATATATATCTATATATGATAGAAATACTTTAAAGATATATCTAGCTAAATGTATAATACTATGTTTAATCACACATATCCATTATGTTATAAATATACCAGATCTTAGTGCACCAACACCCTACATCATACTCATAGGAGTTAAGTCGAGTTAAATGGCCACCTTTTACGTGTGGCAGGAGGTCCCAGGAAAGGACGAGATGCACACGCCGACTGATATCTCCGAGTGGTTCATACCAGCTTATCCACATATTTATTTGAGCACCTGAGAATGATTTGCCCATAAGTGGAGTCCCAACCTCTTGCCATGTATACCGACCACGATTCAAACTTTGGAGAGATAATGGGGATGCGCAAGGTAGTTTGAGAGCCAACAGCTGCACGATATACTGCCCATACTGTGTATACTGGGCCTGGACAGTGTACAGAGGACAGGTGAAAAAGGTGCATGCCTTCATGATGCGACATCTGCGTTCAATCATGAGGACAATCTGGAAGGACAAAGTGACAAATAAGGAAATACTCGAATGGACGGGGCTGCCCTCTATGGAAGATCTTCTGATCAAAAAGAATCTCCGGTGGACTGGACACCTCAGTAGGATGTCATCAGACAAGCTACCAAAACAGATCCTCTATTCTCAACTGTCTTCTGGTTACAGAAAGAGACAGCGGCCTCGTCTCCGGTTCAGGGATACCATCAAGAGAAACCTGAAGCTGAGAGACATTAAGACCTACTCATGGACATCACTCTCACAGGAGAGAGCTAAATGGAGAGCAGCAGTCAAGTAATGAAAGCAGTTTTTGTCGCATCGCGACCGACAGCATGATGATGATGACTGAGTGGACTGCATAGTATCATAGTGAGAATGATGTGTGTAGTCCATCCACCGAGGCAAGATATACCAGTAGGCCCTACTTTCACATTTAATTGTTTAGTATTGGCAATGAGTGTCTTGAGCGCCTGCCTCCCATTTTGGTAGATCATAGGATTGCTAACTCCTGGGTTCAATCCAATGACTTCAAAATTGATACTTGTCGCTACCTAGTAGTAGTATGGCGGTCAGTATTACTAGGATAGGGCAAGGAGCAGTGGAATGACGAAGGCCAATTGTCAGTGATTGGAAATTCCCCTATTTAATGGACTCACGGACAAAACCACACAAAACAAAACCCACAACACATTGATTCTTAAGACGATGATTTTACATGCGGGTCGCCATAGTCCACGTGGGTGAGGGGAGGGATTTAAAACAAGAGCCCCATTTGAAATGAGTGCTCATTGTCCTGACAATTAGGATAATGTGACTGATTGGGATATCGAGTCATGGTGAAGGCAATGCGTTATCTAAAAGGAACAGCTTTATCAAGCAGCTAGGACGCAATAACCCAATGAACAAACCACCGAAACCCGCCAGACTATTATGTTGCTTACATGTAGGTGAAATCATGTATTTTGCATTTTATGTCACAAATTCTCTGTATTTTGTCATTCAATTGGAGTTTTACAACAGTTACTTCATCCGGAGCCATTGAATGGAGCAGAAGGCCCCATCGTATCTACGTAATGCATGACACATGACAATGACAGCGTGCGAATCCAGGGAAATCAGGCAGTGGATTAATTCACAAACCCGATCAGCCCACCGTCACCCATCAGCTCTACAAACTAACACCATTACAATCACCCTTACCCCGAACTGACCGGAAGTCAGCTTACTACCGGAAGTCAGCGGTTCTACAAACTGACACCATTACAATCACCCTTACCCCGAACACATGTCCTACACACAGCCCCGACGCGCCGCTTTGACGGCTGTGAATCTCGCGGATGCGCTCCTGATTTACCCGTGGGTTATTGGTAATTTAAACAAGGCTTACGCCGCGCTTTGAGTGGCTGTGAATACAGTGAGTCCTCTCTGGGATATGGGGGGAGGACGGAGACCGTGGGTGGAGGCTGGACGACGGAGGACGGGGTATGGGGGACGGGAGACGGGAGACGGGAGACGGGGGACGGGGGAGGAGGGACGAGGGAGGGATCAGTGAGGCGGAGGAGGGATGAAGGTGGGGTAGGAGGGAGGAGGAAAGGGGAATAGGGAAGAAGTAGGAGGGAAGACGGAAGAGTGAGGGGAGGAGTGAAGCGGAAGGAGAAGGGGGGAGGGATAAGGAATTGGGGATGAGGGATGAGGGAGGGAGGAGGGGGAGAGGGAGGAGGGGGGAGACGGAGGAGGGAGGACTGAGATGGGAAGAGGGAGGGGAGGAGTGACGTGGGAGGCGGGAGGAGGGAGAACGGAGAAGGGAGGGGGCGGATTCACACCCCTGCACATGTCATATTGATGTCGGTCTTTCGTCACGTCATCAACATTGCACAGCCTCGCTTTGATGTAGCCCTGTGAACCGGAACCGGATCGATGACTCGCGGGCGATGGGGGAGACTCACACTCTTCGAGCAGATGTTGGCTGCTTCATCGTGCGGGCTGTGAACTGTCCGCCTAAATGCGCAGTGAGGGTGATTGGAGAGCGTAGGGCTTTGTGGTTGTGAGGGGGTGGGAGGGGGCAGGGGGGCGATGAGGGGATCTGGGTGAGGCTAGAAGGTCAGACACTTGAATACGCCCCTAGGCTTCGACACTCCACCCCTGCTCACCCACCCACACCCACACACCCACATCCACACCCACACACCCACACACTCCGCCGCATCCCCTGTAAACCTACAGCGGGGCAATAATCATAAATTGAGGCTCCCCACACCAGTTGTCAGCCATCTTCCCTGACCCATCCCAGCCCCTCACTCCCCCCAACCGTGATGAGAGACACTCAACGTAGATAGCATAACCATTTGGCGATTAATTCACAAGTAATCATATCGGAAGTAATTGGTTGCTCACTTATATGCATAATATATATAGCATATATGTAACATAATTATATATATAATATAAATATAATATATAGCCCATGAAGTACAGTATGTATATGTAGTGGATGCATGGTCGTCTAGGGGAGAAACCCATGGACTGCCTGGGTGGGCAGCTATCCAAATAGCCGGTCATAATGGGGATTTGGGAGGACGGACGGGGCTTTTTGTACACGCTGACAGGTGTTTGCCTTGTGGATTTAAGGACGCTAACAACAAAAAAGTAAGCCGCCTTTGTACGAGGAGCGGGGCGGGAGGGGGGGGGTGCTTAAGGGGCATTTAAGGAGGGGGGGGGGGTCGGACCACCAGGTTTTCTTGTAAGTTCTATCACGACGGAGACTCATCTGAGGCCACGTGGCTAAAGCTAGGATTCCTTACACACGGTAAGCGGCATGCGGCATGCGGCAAGCGGCATGCGGTATGCGAATGGGAAGATTCCTTACACACGGCATGCGGCGTGCGGCATGCGGTAAGCAGCATATAAAAGTGTGCACCCATGTGTACATTCATTGGTATTCATATTTATGTGCATATGGTAGCATTTTCCAGTCAGTCTCCCGATTGGGACGGTCCTAACATCCTAAACTGAGCCATGTTAGGACCGTCCTTTTCGGTCAACAAAACCATTATTTTGTCTTTATGTGTGCTATTTCTACTCCTGGGGGTTCCTACCTTTATTATAACCAAATTATAGATAAGTATTCATATTTTTGTGGCTCTGGTAGCATTTTTAGCAACCGAACCACCACCACTACCATATGTTTCCACTCAGCAGCCTTGGAGACTGCTTCCTAACAGGTCCGCGCTCTACCTTGTCCTGGCTGTCCGTAATTATCAGTCGCCTCCTCCAGCCTTATATCAATGGACAAATGCGACTGATGCTTTTCTATTCACACCCCATGTTAGGACCGTCCTTTTCGGTCAACAAAACCATTATTTTGTCTTTATGTGTGCTATTTCTACTCGTGGGGGTTCCTACCTTTATTATAACCAAATTATAGATAAGTATTCATATTTTTGTGGCTCTGGTAGCATTTTTAGCAACCCGAACCACCACCACTACCATATGTTTCCACTCAGAAGCCTTGGAGACTGCTTCCTAACAGGTCCGCGCTCTACCTTGTCCTGGCTGTCCGTAATTATCAGTCGCCTCCTCCAGCCTTATATCAATGGACAAATGCGACTGATGCTTTTCTATTCACACCCCATGTTAGGACCGTCCTTTTCGGTCAACAAAACCATTATTTTGTCTTTATGTGTGCTATTTCTACTCGTGGGGGTTCCTACCTTTATTATAACCAAATTATAGATAAGTATTCATATTTTTGTGGCTCTGGTAGCATTTTTAGCAACCCGAACCACCACCACTACCATATGTTTCCACTCAGAAGCCTTGGAGACTGCTTCCTAACAGGTCCGCGCTCTACCTTGTCCTGGCTGTCCGTAATTATCAGTCGCCTCCTCCAGCCTTATATCAATGGACAAATGCGATTGATGCTTTTCTATTCGCACCCCGTGTCGCATGCCGCATGCCGGACCGATCGCTACAGGGACCGATCGAGTTGTCGCATTCGCATTCGCATTCGCATTCGCATTCGCATACCGCGTGTAAGGGTTGCACCTCATTGACTTCAAGGCGTTTCGATTTTTTGCCGCATTCGCATTCGCATTCGCAGATCGCATACCGCGTGTAAGGAATCTCAGCTTTAGTGTAAGAAAATATAGGAATCGGGAGGAGGGGTCTGGAATGGTGATGGGAGGAGGGGGGAGGAGGAAGGAGGGACGAGGGAAGAGGGAGGATGGAGGATGGAGGATGGAGGATGGAGGAGGGAGGAGGGAGGAGGGAGGAGGGAGGAGGGAGGAGGGAGGAGGGAGGAGGGATGGAGCAGGGAGCAGGAAGCAGGGCGCAGGGAGCAGGGATGGGGGTTGTGGTTAAATTAAACCAACTAGCAGCTAGTGAATGGGTGGAAACAATGGGAGTAGGCGGTGTGCAGGTGAGGGGTGTTTTACAGCTGGGATGGTGAGGATGGAATGTGGTGATGTGGTGTGGTGGTGTGGTGGTGGTGGTGTGTGGGGGTGGGGTAGGGGTGTTGTGGTGGTTTGTGGTGCTGAGGCGAGGTGTGAAGGTGCGGTCTGAGAGTGGGTGGTGTGATGTGGGTCTAATGTGGGTGTGGGGTGAGATTTGAGGGTGGGGTATGGTGATGAGGTGGGGGTGGTGTGAGGAGGAGGTCTGAGAGTGCGGTGGGATGTGAGAGTGTGGTGGGGTGTGAGGGTGGGGTTTGAGAGTGGGGTGTGAGGGTGGGGTGTGAGGGTGGGATGGGGGTGGGGTGGAGTGAGAGGGTGGGGTGTGGTGTGAGGGTGAGGGGTGGTGTGTGACGATGGAGTGTGACGGTACGGTGTGGGGTGTGAGGGTGTGGGGTGTGGGGTATGGGGTTTGGGGTGTGGGGAGTGAGGGTGTGGGGTGTGGGGAGTGGGTGGAGTAAGAGGGTGGTTTGTGGGGTGGGGCACGGGGTGCTGCAGTGGGGAGGGGAGAGGAGGAGGTCTCCGTTGATGTAGTTAGTGACGAGAACCACGTATACGTTGTGCCACCTGTGCGTGATGTGTAAGGACCAGTAGTGGCTGTATAGTGACTGCAGCTGGCCGAGCCATGGCAGGTCGGCCCCACATGGGGGCCTGTATATGTAATTAACCAGTTCTTATAGAGACACAAAAAAGGCAGGGGGTCCATGGGTGCACACAACGCTAACGGCTGGTAACCGGCGCTTACAACTCTATAACCAGCTGCCCGAGAAAGCTGCGTAAACCTCGGCGAACCTCGCTTAAGGTAAGCTTCTTAATAATAAACTAAACAAGAGTACAGCACCCACAACCCTTGTTGCCTTTCTTCTTCACTAGGCAGAGACTTCTTTGATACAGGTTTAATCTGACCGCATGCTGTATCACTAGGCCGGGACTACTTTGATACAGGTTGAATATGACCGCATGCTGTATCACTAGGCAGGGACTACATTGATACAGGTTGAATATGCCTAGACCTCAGCGTCTTTAAATATTATACAGATTGAAAGTTATAGCTACATGCTGTATCACTGCACATGTGTTACTTGGATACAATGCTACAGGACAGATCAATGGGTTTGTATTATTTCAATGCCCTTTGTGAGTTATAACTACATGAGGTCTCACTGCACAGTGGTCACATTGATACATGTTCCACATGGCTACATTATGTATTACTACTATTCACCATTAGTTCGCACGAGTTAACTTCGATGCAATGGTGCCTTCTACTCGAACCAATGCCACTAGCATCATACGCCAGTAGAAAATAGTTCCATTGTGAATTGTAAAATAATTCAGTAACTGTGCAATACCATTATGAAATACCTGAGTTTAGATATGAAGAATTCGGGTGCAAAACCCTGTAAACGCCAATCTAAAAATGGAGTTAAAGAGTGGAGTCAAACCTTCAAAAAGTTCTTTAAAAAAAATTATATTCCTATATTCTTGTTCAGTGCTCCATAACCATTTCCTCGCATGAAAAGTGGAATTAGTGAAGGTCAGACACTTGAATACGCCCCTAGGCTTCGACACTCCAACCCTACTCACTCACACCCCCATTCCATTTCCTCAAATGAAAAGTGGAATTCGTGAGAATTAAAATTACCTTCAGGTATAAATCTTGTATTTTAATTAAATTCCTTGATTGGGATTCACAGGGGTTTTGGGCCTAGACTTTTCATAATGTACAGGCCCCATAATATTCAATCAGGGGTATTTTTAAATGAGCCTTAGCATGTAGTATTGATCCGTCCGAAATTACCCTGCCCACCCAGTCAGACAATTAATTAGTAAGCATGTGGGTATATACAATTATGTATTCTAATTATACCAGATTGCTCCCAGGGTGCTGTTCAGCACCCAACATGCTAGTGATGAGCCGGCTGTTCCTGTGTGCAGCATGGTGCCCCTCTTACATTATCCCACTGTCGCTGTGTGTAGATATTCCCGGCATGCATTGCCCGTGCTATCCTATAAATCCGCCCCCTTTATTGCTCAGTGGACCAGCGTTATGAAGGCGTCGATAGATCACGCCTGGCCCCTTCACTGAAGACTCCATTAAAGGTCAACCCACGTGCCGCCCGATTATCGCCCAGATCAATGCTGGCTACGCCCAGCACTCCCCACCGGTTGGACTGCGGGACGACGGTTTGCATCAGTAGAAAGAAGCTATATGGCACGATGCGCGCACATAAATACATATTTACATTGATATCCCTATATAGACATTACATACACACACACATATATATATATGCTCTATAATCTATTATGGGAATATAAACAAGGACACTATCACTTATCAGTTCTCTCTATATTAGTTATTACCTACTGTACTACTTTCATAGGACTTAGTTATTACCTACTGTACTAGTCCATATATATATATATATGCTGTATAAGCCATTATACGAGTATAATAAGGCCGGAAGCTTCCATCCTCTCCCTAGCCTATCTACTACCCCCCCCCCTCCCAGTCATCTGCTGGTTGGGCCTTCTTAACCTACAACTACCATCCTGCTCTCACTCATGTCCGTTGGGGGGCGCCACGTCTGCGCACGCACCGCTCCCCCCCCCCCCCCCCCCCCCCCCTAACATCCACTCACTGTACCGCTGGATTTTTCTATATATCTCTGAGGAGTTCATGCGCAAAACACATTAAACATCAATCCAAAAATTGAATTAAAATAAAAGATGTTTACTTGAAACTCATTTTAATTCTCATTACTTCCACTTTGCGTGTGATGGAATGGTTATGGAGCAATGAACACAACAATAGGAAAGTAAAAAACGAACCTTTTGAAGGGTTGACACCAATGGTTATGTCAATATTTGGATTGGCGTTTACAGGGTTTTGCGCCTGAACTCTTCATATATATATTTATATATATACATATATCATAACGCTATGGATTTTTTTTCCGAATATGATTTTACACTAGGGTAACATAGTTGTGAGGCAAAACATAGTTTGGTTGATTCTAGTATAACCTCAATATGCTATTGTATGCTACACTCAATTTTCTAAAAGCTTCAGATTGATAAATAACTAGTGGTATGCTCATACGGAGAAAATTATTGGCAGATAGCATTGCCTAATGTTAGAGGGCACAGGCGTGCAAGGGCTGGCTGTTAGATCCATGTAATAGATAGTTGTGTAGGCATACTGTTGCAAGCTGGAGTGTTTCGTGCACGTGTCTTTAAAAGAATGACATCCACTGAAAATACTGTTAAGAACAGACATATCCATATAAAAAGCGACTGTGCGAACATGGAGTGAAGAGTTGTTACTCAGCCGGTTATTTCCGGATTTTCAATTTCTGGAGAATCTTATAATTGTAGGTTTCCATGGATTGAGGTCGGGAAAGCATATGGTGTATCGACTGAGGTCGGCGAGGCGGGACGAGTTGGGAGAAAGGGGAGGATGGGGAAAGAGTAGGGAGAAGGCGGAAGGGGGAGGGAAGATGACGGGGGAGGGAAGATGAAGTGGGCTGTGCCATTAAAGATCTGGTCACCTGAACCTGAACCAAGCAATTCTTTAAAACCATTCTAGAACTATGAATAGCATTATACTGAGAACTAGTAAGAATAGCCCTGTGGTACTTAATGTGATGGTTTTGGAAAGATCAAGCCCTACATATTGTGTTGCAGCTCAACTAGCCCATTCTGTGACGTCATGTAGGGAAGAGATAGTTGGAATTACATTTAATTATGGTTTATATATATAGATATATTGTGGCTTAGGTTTTATGTACATACATATATAATAACCTATCTATATATGGTATGCAGGTATTGCAGGTATAGCAATACCTCAGGGAGTTTGACGCCCCTGCCCTGCAGAGTTGTAAACCACTGCCTTGTGGTACAGGTTCTTGACAGAACCGAAGGCTAAGGGAGCAAACCCTAAACAGAAAACCATGTCACTGTGGCAGCATTAAGGGTGGTTGATGTATGGAACTCCCAACATCTCCCGACCAGCCACTGCAGGGACAAATAGTTTTGCGCCTGTCTTGACATGTTCGTGCTGGTGTGAAACCTCTATTTGCTCCGAGAGAGTGCCACTGGTAACTTGCAAAAGCCAGCAACACTTTTGCAGGCAGCTTTCATGAAATGAAACCTGAAGCTGAGAGACATTAATACCGATTCATGGATGCAACTCTCAGAGCAGAGAGCTAAATGGAGAGTGGCAGTCAAGTAATGAAAGCAGTCTTTGCCCCATTGTGACCGACAGCATGATGATGATGATCTATATATAACCTAAGCCACAATTAAATGGTTTTCAATCCACTTGTGGTCAAAATAGGCACTGTGATATTTCTCTTGGGCAATTCTATTGCAGTGCATTCCTCCTTTTTTAATAAATTACTTCTATGATTAGTGGCTCATAAGTCCAAATGTATTCTAGTTGTATTTTCTAATGACAGCCTATCCAACTGTCTAAGCATGCCCTGCCCTACACCACTGTACTAGCTGTGGCTGATCATTAAGTTTAAATGACTGCAACAGTCACAGCCTGGCCACAAAGGTAAAGACCTAAATAACTCTCAGAGACTAGAGTAGTTTCAAGATATGCAACATTTTGAGTATGTTCTTCCACTGCCTGTAGGTACATGAAGTAATGTATTCTAATTTTACCAGATTGCTCCCACAGTGCTGGTCAGCACCCGTCACACTAGTGCTGAGCCGACTCTTCCTGTGTGCAGCACAGCGCCGCTCTTCCATTGCCCTATTGCCGCTGTGTGTAGATATTCCCAGCATGCATTGCCCATGCTATCCTATAAATAGTTGTATAGTCTGATGGTTTTGAGTTTCTGTCATTTTTTCTGAGATAACTATATTAGATTGGTGATTATATCTACTGTACTTTATGTTAAAGTAAGTTTTATTTTAAATGGCTAAATTTTTAGATATTTGAAGTGCACACAAAGACATTTAATTTTGCAAAGGATGCAAATCTCTGACACCATATCCTTCTACAGTAACAGATTCTATTAACTTGCCTCAATATTCTCTTATATGTGGTGACAAATGCTATATAGCATAGTTAGATATATAGCATAGTTAGATATATAGCATCAAATCTAGGTAATTGTTTCAGTTTTGAAAGTTTGATATTTGCATCGGACTATGCAGCTTTAACCTCAAATACAAATATATAATCCATAATTTGAGGCATTGCGGTGTATTTTACTGTACTTCTTTAATTACAACAGGTACGACATAGCTTTTCCACAATTCCATGCTGAATCTAGGAGGCGGGTATTTCTGAATGTGTATAACGAATGCTTATTTAATGATACCAGTCATGATCTACCAACCGTCCACAACTATTTTAGCTGAAACTACTTTCATAGCTACTGACCTTCAGAAGGTATGTGAATGACCTACACCCTCGTCAGGACTTTTTAGCTCAATAGCTAGATGATCACAGCCTCAGCGTTGCAACAAAGCCAAATTCCGTGGAAGACCAATTATGTGGAGTGAAAACTACATAAATATTTGCTGCAGACTTATTAAATAACCATATAGATGGATGGATATATGTATATATATATATATATAACTTGTATAGATATCTTTACTACAGCCTTACTCAATATCTCTTTATAAAAGTATAAAGCATGTGAAAACACCAAATAAAGGCAAGACTTTACTGAAACTTCACTCAATATGTATATATATATATATATATATATATATATATATATATATTCTTGTGACAAGTTTTTTATTCTGCCCATAACGTGTAAGCTCCCGTGAGGGTGCTTGTTTTCAACGCTGGACAGCTGTGATACTGGATTGGTCTGGTCCAACACTCAGGAGTGTTTACCTGATCTTTCTCGGGCCAACCTTTTGCAGTTTAGGTGTTAGTAGTTTCTATATATATATATATGTTTTTTATTTTCAAAGTTTGTTCCTAACCTGTATATGATAACTTAGCCCACTATGTACATCTATGCAGATGACATACAGGCCTGTGGGAGAGGATCCCATCCCAAATTATGCTCGGGAAAAACATAAATAAACTCGATGAATAAACAGCCTCGCCGAAGATATAATGAATATATATACACATATCTATATATTACATATGTCGCCGTGAATATGGCCTATTCTGCCGACACGGCGTAAAGCAACCACCAATCAATCAATCACATATTACATATATGCAAGTCATGAGGCGGGAAAAGAAAAGTAAACAACCTTTACTACAGATTCCCATCTATATATATTATTTATTAGGTGAGTCTGTGGTAAAGATTTGTTAAACAATTTTTAAAAACAAATCTTGACCTCAGTTTGTGTGTGTGCACAGACAGGGTGCGAACGCCAGTGGCAAGGTCTAAGATCAGCGCCCCCTATGAACACAGATATGCAGCTAATCTCACGTCTTAAGGCCCTGTCACATTACGGCGTATGGCGGGAGCGTATGGCGGCGTAGCCGCTTTACGTCATATACGTCGGCATACGCCGTATACGCTACTCATACGCTACTCATACGCTACTCATACACTACTCATACGCCGCCAGATGCCGCCAGATGCCGGCTTATGTGAAGCGTATGAGGCATACGCCGCCATACGCTTTCATAAATCCGTCCGTCCAAATTTTTTTGTGCATGCTAAAAAAAACTCGACCTATGAGGGCGTATGGCCCATACTGTCAAAAAATGTCACAGCACGCTCCCATACGCTCCTCATACGCTCCTCGTACGCTCCTCATAGGTCCCCCATACGTTCAAACCCACCCGAAAGTTCACCGAAGGTCATCATAGGCTGGCACAAGCACGGCATACGTAGGTTTTCAATACGCTCCCGCCATACGCCGTAATGTGACAGGGCCTTTAGCTGACTCCTTTGACAGGACGATCAGCCCCTGAGCACCTTTTCGTCACCCATCCTATATCCTATATGAAGCAGCCTGATCAATACCGAACCATCCCCATCGCCTCATCCGTTATCTGCCTGCACTGACTATTGATTTAGGTAATAAACAGGAGGTCCACCACACCATATCATACACACCACACCACACACCTCATCACACACGACATCACATACCACATCAGACACACCACATTACATACACCACACTGGCACAATATCACACACCACACACAGCACACCACACCACACACAGCACACCGCACAGACACGAAACACAACACACAACACACACAATATCACATGCACCATGCAACACACACCACACACACCACATATACCAAATACATCACCCACACAATCACAAACCACACCACACACACCACACCACACACACACCACACTACATACACCACCCTGTCACAGACACAACACGCAATGCACACCATATTACATACACCATGCAACACACACCACACACACCACATACACCAAACACACCACATACCATATCACACACCACACCACAAAGACCACATCACACACACCACATACAGGAAAAACAACACATACCACATCACACACACCACACCACACCAATCACATGGACCACACACCACATCAAAGACACATCACATACCACAGATTCACACCCCACAATACAGACCATATATACACCCCACCTACACCACACATACCACACACAGAACATGCACCAAATGCACCACATATGCAACACATACCACACATGCCACACACACCACATGCACCACATGCACCATATGCATAACACACACCACACACACCTCACACACCACACACACCACACACACCACACACACCACACACACCACACACACCACACACCACACACACCACACACACCACACACACCACACACACCACACACCACACTCGCCACACATACAATATGCGCGGTTTGTCGCTACCCCATCCAGTATATAAAGACGCGGCAAATCGGGTTGTTGGCGATCCTGACAGGTTACACTCACAAGACGCCGGTTCCATTCGGTGAAGGTACGTGCGCGTGTCATGCCGGGAGTCTATAAACTTTATTCTATTAGCGCGGGTCGATACCTGTCGTTGTTCCTTCCATAGCACAGCGCGTGAAAATGGTGGGTTGTTGGAGTTTTACATCCTGGCAACATCTAGGGTCAAATCAGAATGGGTACCGACTTGTGACAGTACGCACTCATGGCGACTTTATAGTGCTGCCCCACTGGGAGACCAGGCTGCCAGCACCATGACCTGATATCTCACTCAGTCACATTATCCTGACATTGAGCCAACCAGTCCTTGCCCTATCCTAAAAATGCTGAGTGCCTGGCTAGGAAGCGACAAGTATAAATTGTTAAGTCATTGGTCTGACTGGACCAGGATTCCAACCCGTGGGTTCGAATCCCACGATCTACCAGGCTTGTGAAGAAGGATCCGGCGAGCTGCTCAGGGTTAGAGCTGCTCATACCGCCTACTTCTACCAGCACCAGCGCCGCACCAAGCAAGGGCAACACTCACCCTAACGAGGCACCGGGCGCGGTGGCTGAATCGATAGAGCGCAGACTTCCTGTGCAGAAAATCGGGAGTTCGATTCCTGGTTAATTCAAACCAATGACTTACAAAATTGATACTTCTCGATTCCTAGCCAGGCACTCAGCATTAGTAGGGTAGGGCAAGGACTGGTTAGCTCAGTGTCAAGATAATGTGACTTAGAGGAATATCAGGTCATGGTGCTGGTGCCCTGGTCTCCCAGTGGGGCAGCAATATCAAATAGCCAGGAGTGTGCACTGTCACAAGTCGGTAGCCATCCTAATATGACCGTAGGTGTTGCCAGGACGTAAAACTCCAACAAACAAAACAAACAGACATATCAGATTGGTTTCCCAAGGCGTCTCCCTGACCCACTTACGACAGATTCGCAGCGCGGGAACCAAGACTGTTACTGCTCACGCAGGGTGCATTTGATGACAACCTCTCTACCCACAACACCATCAATAAGTAATCAACTCGTTGGTTTCTGCGCAGCGTTCGCAGCGCTCGAGCCAGCAGTTTTATAACGGGCGGGAACTGATTGCCAACCGTGATAACTGCCAATGGGGAGGACTAGGCGGGGATTGATTCAGTAGAAGTGGCTTTCCAGTAGCCCAAATATTCGCACAAACTAAGAAATAGCCTATATTAGGTTTTAAATTAAAAATTTGCCTTTAGAGATTTGTTTAAATGTATTATGTTTCACACCAAGAGTTTTACTTGGAAATGGTATTCCGAGAGAATGTATTTAAAAGGTAGTGCAATAGAGTGTATGTGTGTGTTTGTGTGGATGATGATACTGTTAATTTGTTATGACGGGTAATAATTCTGGAAGCGTGATTGGTTCCTACACTGCCTCGTTGGAAGGTTGTATCCATAGGGGATTGAACCAAACAGTGTATATATATGTGCCCGTGTGTACGTATGTATGTGTGTTTATACAGTCAACCTTCGATAATTTTAACTACCTTGTCCGGAGCAATTTTGTCGGATTACCCGAATTGTCGAATAAACCATTTAGAGCAGACCCCCTCCGCCCCCCCCCCCTCCCACCACCTACCACACACACAACCTCTGCTTCTCCGGCCGACTTCCCTAGTTACTGCCGACTTCTTCGGCGCAAGAATCAAACACCACCAATTTTATCCGCCGGGTTTCGATTGACATGCTTGCTGTTTGACCTAGATTTTCCATATCGGGGAGGATGACCGTCGAGGTGTGTAGGCCCTATGCGTGTGAGCGCGCTCACCCATTACTGAGTTTAATTATAGTTCCCTTCCTCAGGCAAAATTAGCAAAATGGCTGAATACTTTGATGTAAAGTCACAATGAAAAACTTTAATGTAGTCATATTTCATGATGACAACAACACCTAACCATATGGAGTGTGCACACTCCAGTGCCCCTTCCGGTCCAGTCGCCCATCAGATAGCCCCGGGGGGACCTGTTTCCGGTATGTGGGGAGGACACCGGAAGTGACGTGTCTCTCCTTCACTGTAGGGATTGCAGGCTGTCAATACACCTCTAGGATGCGTATGCTGGTTGAACTGTGTGCGCTGAATCATGATGTGTTGCATGTTTTAATATGCCTATTTTATTACCAATAGAGCAGTATTGTTTGGTGTAGTTCCGTGAGTCCTCACTAGCCGCAACTGGCACCCTTGGCATTCAACCTGCATTGGCTGCCGTCAATCTCAGACAATAGACTACATCATGGTTCCGACTGCGCATGCGCTGAAAACGGCCGTGGGAGCAAAGCCAAGGCATACGGCCATTGACTTTGCCTATACGCGCAGTGAAATACATCAGTTTTATTAAAAAAATAATAGAAATCCAAAACCCTAAACTTATCAATTTAATATAAACTTTTTGTTAAACATGTTTTCTATATGTGTTCCAAGTGGTTTGTCTGTAGGTGGTGTGGTTTTATCAATATTTTACTTTTTCTGTATGGAGATTGCTCACTGCCATTGACAATGCATTGAGTACTCTGGCTATGGCTCTAACACTAGTCTGAGTGCCTAGATCTTTCTAAATCTAAATGCACATGGCATAAGATGTCCTGATTTTATTGATGTAAATGCAATGCTGGATAAAAGATTAATATCTTAATTTATTATATATATTTTTTTAGTTAGTATTCTATGTTTCAAACAAGAGCTGAGATGAGCTGAAACTAGCACATTTCATAGCTGCACCCAGTGTATTAGCATGTGCCATGTGCTTTTGGGGGGGTAGTTTGGCTGTGATGCATCCCACAATGCACCGCGATGCTGGAACCGTGATGTAGTCAATTGGTCTTCCTCATTCCATTGCTCATTTGCCCAATCCTAGTAATGCCGAGCACCAGGATAGGTAGCAAGACATGTCAATTTTAAAGTCATTGGTTTGACATGACCAGGTTTTCTAACCCGGGGTTTCAAATCCCATGACCTAGTAAAACTGAAGGTGGACATTCATTCAACTCACGCGCCCATCCCGTCTGGAAAGAAAACTGCATGAGCGTGATATTGACAGTACCAGCCAGAGGTGACTGCACTCAACCGATCATATTGTTGTTGCCTTCATTGAACAAGCGTGACGTCTAGCAATAATACAGTTAATGTGAGTTGGGTCACGTGACTACCCTACTCGGCATTACATCACGGGTATAGATGTTGTCCCACTCTCCAGCCACACAACGTGATCACTCAGCCCGAACCAAGCCGAGGCTGTTCATAGCACTCGGAAACATTACCTCATAAATGACTGCGCTCTACACTCTCCACTAACAGTAACATCCTTCACGCCCCCCCACCCCCATCCTTTTAACCTTACGTAACTCACACCTTCCACTGCGCTGGTGTATACATGGTACAATGGTACCTTCAATAGATATACAGAAGAGGGTCCACGCAATCATAATGATGTACTATTTATTGGAAGATTGTACACATTGTAGTCGTCTGCACTGACCTCTCAGCCAAGGAGCCGTATAGACAGGTCGGCGTGGGTAGTATGGTGATATCAGGGAGCCTAGGTGGTGTAATGGCTAGCACACTGGCCCGGCATGCAAAGAGATGTGGGTTCGAGACTCAGTCTAGGCACAATATTTCCCATTTTCATCACCCTATGAGACTGGTCCCGTGACCAGCATCCTGTACAAGCTACACACTGTGCTGTATGGTTGTTGAACCTACCTTGTGTATGTATATGTAAGTGCATTGCCTGTATGTATGTAAGTGTAAGCATTAAAAGACTTACAGTTCTAGGGGGATGAGTGTAGAGGTCTGCACTGACCTCTCAGGCAAGGAGCCGCATAGACAGGTAGGCGTGTGGTGGTAAGCTCCTTCCCATTTCAATGGATGCCCCCAATGCCTAATAGCACACAGAACCCGGATCGCTCACCTCTGGTCCGGCAATTGTTCCCATCGCCATTTCGCGTGAAGCTCATAATTGCGAGCATTAGGAAATACTTGTGGGGAATATTATTGGAGGCCAGTTAGGCTGGAGACACGCACTTGCTGGCCCCACTGTGGGGATCCAACGCCTGTCAACTCCTCCCCGCCCTTCAGTCTGCTCCCCCAACACCCCTTACTCATCCCTCTGCCCCTCACTCCTCCCCCCGCCCGCCCCTCAGTCCATCCCCACACCTCACTCCTCCCCCGGCCTCTTACTCCTCCCCCGGCCCCTCACTTCTCCCCTCGCCCCTCACTCCTCCCCCGGCCCCTCAATCCTCCCCCGGCCCCTCCCTCCTTCCCCCGCCCCTCACTCCTCCCACGCCCCTCACTTCTCTCCCGCCCCTCACTCCTGCCCCGGCCCCTCAATCCTGCCCCGGCCCCTCACTCCTCCCCCCGCCCCTCACTCCTCCGTCCCCCTCATTCCTGCCTCCGCCTCTCACTCTCCCCGGCCCCTCACTACTTCCCCGGCC
The DNA here is from genome assembly GCA_030323885.1 of Branchipolynoe longqiensis. NCBI lineage: Eukaryota > Metazoa > Annelida > Polychaeta > Phyllodocida > Polynoidae > Branchipolynoe > Branchipolynoe longqiensis. The sequence goes on along the minus strand of CM059190.1, from coordinate 58,873,288 downwards.
CCTCACTCCTGTGCACACCTCACCCTTCTCCCGGCCCTCACTCCTCCCCGTCCCTTCACTCCTCCCCTGGCCCCTCACTCCTCCCCCAGCCCCCCCCCCCCCCCAACATTCCTCGCTGCATCCCTTAACCTCCCGGCCCCTCACTCCTCCACACCCCTCACTCCTCTCCAAGGACCCTCACTCCTCCCCCTGCCCCTAACTTCTACCCCCCCGCCCTTCACTCCTCCCCCCCCCCTGTATCCTCCTTCTCCCACGGCCCCTCACTCCTCCCCCGGCCTCACTCTTCCCCTAGCCCCTCACTTATCCACCCCGCTCCTCACTCCTCCCCAAACTCACTCTCTCGGCCCCTTATTTCTCCTCCCCCCCCCCCCCCCAATCACTTCCGCCAGAAAAATAGCATTCACCGGTTGGCATCGGGGAACTGATGTTGCGTGTTGATGGCGGGCGAGGGGCGACGGGTTTATTTTAGGATCTACTAGTTGATCAATGGATGCTGCTCACAGTGGCCATTATCAATGGGGAAAGGTCAATGTGGGAATGGGGGGAGGTGACTGATAAGGATTGTAGTGATGAATGGCGGAGAGGAGGGTGGGAGGGAGCGGGGAGGGGCAGATGGGCGGGAGGGAGGGGGGCGGGAAGGAGTGGGAGGGAGGTAGGGGCAGACGGAAGGGACGGGCGAGGGGCAGGAAGGAGTGGGTGGGGGATCGGGGAGGCTGAAGGGAGCCGGGAGTGGGAAGCAGAGGCGAGATGGGGGAGGCGGGGGGGGGGGAGGTGGGAGGGAGGTGGCAGAGAGGTGTGAGGGATGCGGGAGGGAGGTGGGGGGAAGGTGGGGGGGGGGGAAGGTGGGACCCCACCGGAGGTGGGAGGGAGGTGGGATGGAGCCGGCGGAGGGAGGCCGGAGGGGGAGGGCTGCGGGTCAGAGGCCTTTCATGATATCATCATCCTGGACTGGTTTTATATGGGTCTTAGATGGGACTCAGGGAGAGTGGGGCAGGGGACTTCAGGGGGCAGCCAATGGTTGGTCCGGCTCAGTCTGCAGGCGGTGGAATTGGGTGTGGGTGATTAGGGATTCTACCACGGCGGTTATGTTGCTGGAAGATGTGTGTGTACTGTTTCTTGTGATACTATTGCTTGTGGCGTTGATCATAGTACCGTTGGTTGGCTGTGGTAATGATAGTACTGTTGCTTGTGGTGTTGATGATGGTACCGGCTATGTGACATAGCCGTTAGTGGACGTAGTTGAACGTAGTGGAGGCTAGCTAATGTAGTTGAAAGTAGGTGAACGTAGTTGAACGTAGTTGAACATAGTTGAACGTACCGGCATTCCATAATTGTCTGTGATGTTAACTTGCTAATAATGTCGGTGAGCCGTGATCTCTGATATAATTTGTGGACATGTTCAAAAGAGTGCTATGTTAGAGGATGAATTTGCATCTGTGATACTAACATACTCTAGCATTCTCTAGCATACTCTATCATACTCTAGCATACTCTAGTGTACTCTAGCACACTCTAGCATACTCTAATGTGCTCTAGCCAACTCTAGCGTACTTGGATGAAGCCCTGGTCAAGCCATTAGTGGACGTAAGTGAACGTAGTGGAGGCTAACCTAGTTGAACATAGTTGAACATCCCGGCATCCATACTGAAACGTATTTATCCATACCATAATGTATTTATCCATACCAAACCCTGCCATACCTTAACTTATTTCAACGTAGTTTAACGTACTTACACTATGTTTGACCCACGTTAGCCTCCACTAAGTTCATCTACATTCAACTACGTCCACAACTGGCTATATGACCAGGCCTTAAGAGTCTTAAGCCCCAGTCACATAGCCATTAGTGGACGTAGTTGAATGTAGTGGAGGCTAACGTAGTTGAAAGTAGTTGAACGTAGTTGAACATAGTTGAACATACCGGCATCCGTACTTGTCCATGATGTTAACTTGGTAATAATGTGGGTGAGCTGTGATCATCGATTTAATTTTTGGACATGTTCAAAAGAGTGGTATGTTAGATGCTGAATTTGCATCAGTGATGCTAGCATACTCTAGCAATATCTAGTGTACTCTAGTGTACTTGGACGAAGCCCTAGTCACATAGCTGTTAGTGGACATAGGTGAACGTAGTGGAAGCTAATGTAGTTGAACGTAGTTGAACGTAGTTGAATGTACCGACATCCGTACTGTAACGTATTTATCCATACTGTAACACATTTATCCATACCAAAACCGGCCGTACCATAATGTATTTCAAGTAGTTTAACGTACTTCCACCATGTTTGACCCACGTTAATCTATCCTATGGATCACTACGTCCACCAACGGCTATGTGACTGGGCCTTCACTGTTTGTTGTGCTACCAGTAGTTGCAGTACTGTCAGTTGTGGTATTGTTGGTTGGGATACTATTGCTTTCGGTGAGGTTGAGTAGGGAGTTGCTGGTTGTTATCTGTAGGTTATCTGTATATTAGCTCCAAGGGTGTCACATTGTTGTATGTCTACGTCTACGTCTATCTCTCTGTCTATGCGTATTGAACAGCGAAGTTTTGTTATTGAGGTCTTACTACATTCGCTGCAATCACGGTGCATGTGGGCATGTGGGGTGTTGTTTGAAGTTGAAGGTGTAGGAAAGTGGCACTGAAAGTTAGCTGGAGAGTGTCTTTGGCAATCATATCGCCATGGTAACGGTTGAATAGCTTATTCCACCACCGATAGTAATAGTAAGCGCATTCAGTTACAAATCACCGGTAGGGACCCCCAACAAAGCCGGGCCCTCTCTATCTGCTGGGCGAGTATGTGCTTCAGAACTGATATCTGAGCCATAGCTCTTGAGTACATTTGCCGTCAGTAATGGCATTTGGAGTGATTGGCCGCACGTCGTCTAGCTATAGGAGGCGACGGGTAGCATTTGTCACAGCAAAGAGACCAGCGTCAAGTGCTGCTAAACCTTTGGTCCTCTATGGCCTATCCGTGTCATACCATAGGATATATCATGGTGTGGCGCATACATGGAACATACGGGGCATGTCGACTGCTCGGGATGTACAATAAGGTGATGGGTTGACCCCCAAGGATGTTGCTAGAGCAACTCTGGCAGCCGAATATATAGAGAGAGACAAGCCCAAAGAGCAATATATATAGACTTCTCACAGAGTCACAGGATCGGGACAAATGGATGGGAGCCGCAAAGTGAGCAGTAGGACTAGGAGGCACACGATTCGCCCAATACCAATTACCCAGAACACACCATCTTTGTTTCCGCCCTGTCTAGACTTGCGTTACTATTATACCACACAAATATCTAACTGATACTGCTTTAACAAGTTATTCGCGTCGACGGGGCATGACATTTAATTCACAAAGCCCTCCTTCAAAATCCGTCACTTACCTTATTGATATATATATAAACCTATTGATATATGTATATAGAACTTATTCATATATATATATATATATATATATGTTTGATATTCAGCAGTTATTGAGAATTGTTGGTGGTTTGAGGTCTGGGGCACTTTGGAATCAAAATGGAGGCGCATAGAACATTATATTTGATCTTGAATGCATCCAAATGTACAATCAATGAGAGGAAATCATCGACACGTGATAATCTACTACCCTGTGTGATACCAAGTTTATCAAACTGCGCCGGTCACTGGGTATTGCAATGGATACGCCACATAACACATGTTATCAACAGCATGTAGACACTTTAGCCGCGTTTACACGGGCGAGTTGAAACGTCCTAGGTAGAACCAGTTGCCTAGATCGTTTTAAATGTGTCCGTGTAAACGCGGCACTGCGGCGTTTTAGGGCTGAACCGTTTCGGCTGGAACGTCCCGCGTATACCACCTAATCAGGTGGTCTACAGGAAACGTTTCAGCTGGTTCCTAGGCAGCGATAGTGTACAATAGTGGTGCTCGCCGGCTACAGTCTCAGCAGTAACTAATCGCTGGTGCCCGGCAGAGTTAAGGACCGATTAGACTGAAATCTATTGAATGCGATCATATTTAACAGAATTACATACTCAAATAATGAAATTTAATTAAATTAACCTTAAATTCCAAGCGATATTAACGTAGCAGCTCGATCAGCATTGAATCGCCGAGTGTAAACAAAACAAATAGCAGTGATCGCCGCAACGTGCGAAAATCCGCGCATGCGCAGAAGCCACGACAGGCCGCTGACAAATAGACCGGGCGCTGAAAATACGACACTGTGTAAATGCGCCACGAGAACGTTTCAGGTAGAACGCTTTGTCTTGAATCGTTTTACTTTTGGCCGTGTAAATGCAGCTTTAGGCCATAATCGATTAACATGACCCGGGCGACTCGGGTCACCCGAGTCATCAGAATTTCAAATAGAACACGCGAGTGGAGTCGACAAATACACATGCCGTGTGCAAAACAACCCGACCCCAGTAACCCACCTCTTGGCTGGGGTTTGCAAGGAGCGATGACGTCATATTTGGGCTGGTACCATCCTGCAGGATAACAGCCACCGGTACCAGTCATACATATCTTTTTTTCGTAATAACATAGATTAATAAAATGGAAATATCACTAAACTATGCCATCATAAAAATAGTTAAATCATATTTTGCTGTAATTATATCGGCTACTAAAAAAATCAAATAAAAGGGCCACCATTTTTGTCACCCGAGCATGGAGAAGCTTATTCGATTATTCGACCCGTGTCTGCAGGATGTGCGTGTGCACCAAAAAGTGGCTCGGGTGACCAGAGTCGATTAATCGATTATGCCCATGATGGATATATTGTTGAGCTGCGAGTGGCATGGAGCATTGAAAGCAGCCGGTGGTGGCATTAGTGTCAGGTTAATTCAGGGGCGCAGTGGAAAGTCTGCATGAGGTGCATAATACTGATAGATTTATATTCGCTTAACTGATTATACAGCACATATACAATTAAGTAAATACAGACAATGAAGATCCTTTGATATCGAAATTCCTATAGATGCGCTGAATCCTTGTACACCTATAGGAAAGAATGATAGAATGGGATGGGATTCGAACCCACTCCGGAGTAGGTTGCTGCTACAGTTAAACGCTCAGGAAAAATCCTGTGGTCACTTACGTAGCCTGTAGGACCTAAGGTGCCGGGAGGTGGGTAGTGCTATAGGGGGACGGGGGGTGGGGGTCTAGTCCCATCTGTGGCTGACAATGGATAGGATTGATTGTGAAATGTGGGCACCTGAGGGAACCATGGGCGTTGGGGGGGTGAGGGTAGGGGTGAGGGACCAGCTGGCTGCGCTTGATCGGATCACAAGGGGCCGGGCAATGAGGGCCTGTTACTAGCAACTCGCCAACCATTTAAGTAAAGGATTATCTGATTAAACATCGAATATCGTACATATAGTACGACTGGAGTTATATGTTTTAACAAATATGACATGCCGACTCTATTCCATTGATGAAGTGAAATATATCAGCGTATTAATAATTAGTTTTAAGTCTGCTTGTGGGGGGGGGGGAGGGTATGTTAAAAAAATTCGCTTGTCTATTTGTTAGTAACCATAGCCCCACCATGGCGCTAATCTTTCGCAGAGAAAGTCCGGTGTTCTATGGCTTGACTTACTAACAAATTGAACCAGTCCAATAAACAAGTGCAGAAAAGAAAGTATTCAAAATACAGCCCAAATACCACCAAGAAAACTTCCCATTTTCTGCTCATAACTTCTCGCTTTCATATGCTAAAATTGCATTGAAGTGGAGACGAAAATGAGATCAAAAAGAAGGTTGTGCCTCTTGAACATAAAAGATTGATTTCCCCCCCCCCGCCCCCCCCCAAACAGAGAAGTGTATAAGAAGCCGTAGCTCGTCTATATTAGTAGCATCGATGTAGGTGGAACCGAATTTCACAACCAATGTGCAGCCAGAGATATGTGTATGTATATAAATGATAAATACACATGGGTATATCCACACACACACATATATATATATATATATATATATATATATAAAGTATGGCTACGTAAGAAAGGACGGATACAGACGAGTGAATGGAAGTGACTTGCCGGGAGGGGTTAGCAGCGGAAAGCGCCCGATGGTGGCGCTAGTAGTGGGCAACCGGGGCAAATCTGGGCAAGTCAGCGATTGGACAATAATATATCAAGTAATATAATGGAAATAAATAATAATAACGATACTCCGCCTATTTATATCTGCATAATTAATTATACATACTATATATATATATATATATATATATATATATATATATATATATATATATATATATAGACTCGAATGTCATGCTCCAATAGTCTTTCGACAAATCGACAATTAAAGCCAGATAGTCCGATGAAAACATAGAATTTTCTAAACTAAGACGCTAACTATATTTGACCGGACTTATCCAACTTAGACACTGTTAGTGTTACATTTATTAAAGGTGCAAAGTGTGATGATGTTGAGTGTCTGTCATTTTCAGAGCTAAATATATCAGGTTGATCCTTATACTCTACATCGCTTTAATTTGAATGAACTTTTATTTTAAATTGCTAACTATTAAGATTTTGTTGTTGAAGATTTATACTGCCTATCATGGATAAGCCTGAATAGCCTTGTTTTCACCATTAGACAGTTTGTCCATTGAAAGCCCGAGCCTACACTTTTACCTACCCAAGGGATTTTTAACCTCCAACACCACATAGACATGGTATGAGAGCAACCAGCCTTTGATGATGCTGTAAGTTATACACAGTGGTGGAAATCCAAATTGGCAGAGATGGGGGCATGGGGAATCGAACCACTGACCTTCAGATTAGGAGTCCGACCTAGAAAAAAGTCAGACACTCTAACCACTCCGCCACAGAGATATTTGAAATCCAAACATGCAACATTAATTCACCAAGGATGCCAAAACTCTGACCACATGGGCTCCAGCACTAACAGGTTCTATTTAAGTGCCTCAGTACTCTCTTCTATAGACTCAACATATCTTCAATAAATGCACCAGCATCTGAGTTAGATGTGTGGAATCAAATCTAGATAGTTGTTTTGGTTTTGAAAATGTGATGTTTCAATCGGACTGCAGCTTCAATAAATTGTTGCTCGGCATAGCAGGGCACGTGGAATCAATTTAGTAGAACATATTACTGCTAAAACCTGTGCTGTCAGAATCTTGATGTGCATGCCAAAATCAACTTAGATAATAGTACACTTATTAATCAAGTGTCGATGAATAGAAGGGCATAGGAATCAATTTATTAACAACATATTACTCCTGATACGTATCCTGTCAGAATCTTAATGTGCGTGCCAAAATTAATTTATCATATTTCCACTTTAAATATTTCCAAGGATAACCATTTATATTGAAGCATTATTTCAAACTAAAGTAAGGTCGATTATAACAATGAACCTAACTTCAAATGACCTCATAACCCGACCTCACAAATGCACAGTGTGAACTGAGTATCCCTACCAACACTAGAGCAGGGTATACCAAAATGTTGTAAATGTGGCACCAAAATAAAAAACAAAACAAAAACTAACATAACAACTAACAGCTAAGATGACAAGCCTACTAGTAGTACTACCAAATTGAGACTATTGTTGTTCAGCCATGAAAACAAGCCACAATGCGAATTACTCGTTATGGCCAGGGTAAATAAACGATCACACACAAAAAAACAAAAAAAAACGAGAAAAAAACCCCACCAAAATATCTAAAAAGGAAGAAAAGACAAAACTTCAAAACCATGCGGTTATGCCACTTCAGCCTAACTCTGGAGCTGCTAGTGTTCTCAATATAGCCAGATATGACGGCGACATGGTGGGTGTAGGGTGTTGGGTGTTGGGTGTTGGGTGTTGGGTGTTGGGTGTTGGGTGTCGGGTGTTGGGTGGTGGGTGGTGGGTGGTGGTGGTGGTGTTGGGTGTTGGGTGGTGGGTGGGGTGTGGGTGTTGGTTGGTGGGTGGTGGGGTGGTGGTGGTGGGTGCGGGTGGTGGGTGGTGGGTGGTGGGTGGTGGATGTTGGGTGGTGGGTGTTAGGTGTTCGGTGGTGGGCATTAGGTGTTGGGTGGTGGGTGTTGATTGGTGGGTGGTGGGTGGTGGATGTTGGATCTTGGTGGTGGGTGTTACTGTTAGGTGGTGGGTGTTAGGTGTTGGGTGTTGGGTGTCGGGTGTTGGGTGGTGGGTGTTGGGTGTTGGGTGGTGGATGTTGGGTGGTGGGTGTTAGGTGTTGGGTGGTGGGTGTTAGGTGTTGGGTGTTGGGTTTTGGGTGATGGGTGGTGGTGGCGGGTGTTAGGGTGGTGGGTGGTGGTGTTGGGTGGTGTATTAGTGTTGGGTGTGGGTGGTGGGTGATGGTGGTGGATGTTGGCGGTGATGGGTTTATAGTTGGGTGTGGTGTTTAGGTGTTGGGTGTTGGTGCTGGGTGTTGGGTGTTGGGTGGTGGTATTAGGTTTGGGTGTTTGGGTGGTGGGTGTTTGGGTGGTGGGTGATGGGTGGTGGGTGGTGGGTGTTAGGTGGATGGGTGGTGGGTATTAGGTGTTTGGGTGGTGGGTGTTGGTTGTGATTTGGGTGTTGGGTGTGGTGATGGTGTTAGGTGTTTGGGTGGGTTGTTATTATTGTTGGGTGTTGGTGTGGTGGTGGATGTTTGGGTGGTGGGTGGGGCTAGGTGTTGGTGGTGGTGGTATGTGTTGGGTGATGGGTGATGGGTGTTTAGGTTTGGGTGGTGGGTAGAATTAGGTGTGGTGATGGGTGTTGGGTGTTGGTGTTTGGTGTGGGTGATGGGTGGTGGGTGTGGTGTTAGTGATGGGTGGTGGTATAGGTTTTGGGTGGGTGTGTTGGGTGTTGGGTGGTGTGATGGTATTAGGTGTTGGGTGGTGGGTATTAGGTGTTGGGTGTTTGTGGTGGATGTTGGGTGGGGGTGGTGTTAGGTTTGGTGGGGGTTTTAGGTGTTGGATGTTGGGTGTTGTGGTTGTGTGTGGGTGTGGTGTCAGGTGGTGGTGGTGGGTGGTGGGTGGAGCTGCTAGTGTTCTGAATATAGCCAGATATGATGGCGACATGGTGGGTGTAGGGGGTAGGGTGTTGGGTGTTGGGTGTCGAGTGTCAGGTGTTGGGTGGTGGGTGGTGGGTGGTGGGAGTGGGTGTTGGGTGGTGCATGATGGGTGGTGGGTGGCGGGTGTTGGGTGGTGGGTGTTGGGTGGTGGGTGTTAGGTGTTGGGTGTTGGGTGGTGGGTATTAGGTGTTGGGTGGTGGGTGTTAGGTTTTGGGTGTTGGGTGTTGGGTGATGGGTGTTGGGTGCGGGTGTGGAGTGGTGGTTGTTGGGTGGTGGATGTTAGGTGTTGGGTGGTGGTTGTTGGGTGGTGGGTATTAGGTGTTGGGTGGTGGGTGTTGGGTGGTGGATGTTGGGTTGTGGTGTTGGGTTAGGGGTGGGGGTGATGGTGGGTGTTGTTGGTGGGTGTCACATGGTGGGCGGTGGGTGGTGGTGTTTTGTGGGTCTGGGTGTTTGGGTGTCGGTGATGGTGGTGGTGGTGGTATTGGTGTCGGGTGTGTTGGTGGGTGGTGGGTGTGGTTTTTTGGGTGGGGTTTTGGGTATGGGTGGTTTTTCACTGGTGGTGGAGGGTTGTGGGTGTCAGGTGGTGGTTGTTGGTGGGGGTTTTGCGTGTTGGTCGTGGTCATGCTGTTGGCTGTTGTGCGTGGTTGTGGGTCGTGGGTGTGAGGTCGTGGGTGGTGGTGGTGTGGTGGTGGTGGTGCATGGTGGGTGGTGGTTTGGTGGTGTTGGTGGGTTGTGAGTGGTGGGTCGTGGGTCGTGGCTGTTGGCTGTTGGGTGGTGGGTGGTGGGTGGTGGGTGGTGGGTGGTGGGTGTCAGGTGGTGGGTGGTGGGTGGTGGGTGGTGGGTGTGTGGGCGGGTGCCTTGGGTGTCAGTAGGTATTAGTGCGATGACCGTAATTAAATGTAATGAATTGATTAATTATCGATAAGCCGCCCAGATAGGGAATGCGGGTTGCCGGTTGGCCCGTTCTGAATTAGCCAGGCTATCAATAATTCAACTTGATTAACGTCTATTTGGTTCGCGCCTCGCCCGCACGGGTCGCGTGCCCGTGCGCATGCGCGTGCATCTAAATGGGTGGTATTCGGCGGAACTGCGTTGTTCATCCCTGATGTCCAGGTAGGAGAAGTCGGACGTGATGATCGAGTGGGTAGAGCAGTTACAGCATGTGCGAGAGGTCGTAGGATAAAAACCAAGAACTTGCAATTTGAGACTTGTCGCTACATCGTTTGCTGATCGGCGTTACTTGGATATGGTAAGGACTATCAATATTGGGTGGCTCAGTGTCAGGATAATGTGACTGAGTGTGGTATTGGAGTGAGGCAACATAATAAAGTCAACAATCGCGTGCAACGTCATAATTCGGTACCTGTCCTGGTGTAACTATGATGACTAGACGGGATGGCCGAATGAGTTGAGTGATTTCCGTTTCGGTACAGCCTGGGATTCGAACCCATGGGTTCAAACGATGGTCGAGTCAAACTAATGACGTAAAACATTGATATTTGTCACTCCCTCGCCAGGCACTCGGTATTATTAGGAGAGGGTAAGGACTGGGTTGGCTCAGTGGTGTTCTCTGTGGCGGAGTGGTTAGAGTATCTGCCTTTTTTCTAGATCCGATGCCTGATCTGAGGGTCGGCGGTTCGATTCCCCGTGCCACCCCTCCACCTCTGCCAATTTAGATTTCCACCGCTGTGTATAACATACAGCATCATCAAAGGCCGGTTGCTCTCATACCATGTCTATCTGGTGTGGGAGGTTAAAAATCCCTTGGGTCGGTAAAAGTGTAGGCCCGGGCTTTCTATCGATAAAAACTGGCCACAGCAGGACCGTCCACATCGCGGCCCTGGGAATCAGCTATCTGATTGCAAATCCTGCTACCACCGAGAGCACGTCCCACGAATAAAGATCATACGTCTGCTTGAAAATCCCTTGAGATAACTGGTGGAAGGACACGATGAAGAAGAAAAAGTGTCAGAATAATGTGACTGAGTGTGATGGGATATCAGTTCATGGTGCTGGCAGTCTGGGCTCCCAGTGGGGCAGCACTATAAACTCACCATGAACATGCACTGTCGCATGTAGGTACCTGTCGTGATATGACCTTATATATTAAACATGTGTTACTGCAGGCGGAGGTCACTCTTTGAATCGCACGGTTTTGTGGGTGGACAGGGGAATTGGGTGATGGAGATATTGGTAAAGGAAAGCTTGTTTTATTTAATGACGCCTCTAGAGCACATTGATTTTTATTATCGGTCATTGGACATGAAATGGAGATATTTGTAAACAGGACCTCCGCACGACCATCCACGCGAAAAGTAGCCAACTACATGGCATAGAGATAGAGGGAGTGCACGTGACGTCATCACTCAGCAGTCAGCGGTCAGCGGCCAGCCATCTTGGATTATGAGCACCCTCCCTAGCCATGTTGTGAATGCATGCAGATGTAGTAAAACAGAGTTTTCTTGTGTTCTGGGAAGTTCTGGGCAGTTTACATCCAATGTGTTTACTTACAGCACTTTAGCAACCACTTCTGAGGCCAAACTGCTCAAAACAGTGACAGATAAACCAACAAATCAGTAAATAAGCACAGAGTCCACAGTGTAGGCAGTTGCAAGCCTTCTGTATGTAATCCAATACGGCCACCGAAAGTTGTCTTGTGACGTCATTACACCCCCTCTATTGCCCCAGTTCACATCCCCCACGAGCGGAATCCACACAATGCCCAGTGTGATGAAGTATGAGCCGGTGCTTCGGACGAGCAGGGCCGGCGGTTGGCTGCCCCTACCGAGCTCTCCCGTTGAGGGGTCCGGACAGGTGAGGTGAGGAGGTGCTTAGTGGTGCTCAGGGTGGAGTGATGGGTTTGCAGTGGAGTCTGCACACGCGCCAGTCCATGCACAATGGCTTCAAGAAGCCTGTTGCTGGTTGCAGGAAATGGCGATGGGCAGCATCACTGGAAGATGACAACAGGCTCCCGCCAACCATCCATGGATATCGGAGGACAGTGCCCACTTCATATATATATATATATATGAAGTGGGCACTTCATATATATATATATATATATGAAGTGCCCACCCCCCCACCCCCCACTCCGTGGGACTAATAACCACCTTCTTAACTTAAACATGAATAACAAGTAGTAATATCTCAGGTGTTTATAAATGACAGCGGCGGCGGAGTACACCAGTTGCTTTATTTCAGAATAATATCAATTAATATACATTGAATGCAGGGCAGGGGTAGAGCCCGTAGAGAATGAAACTTGAAAGTAATTAATACATATTAAATAACCCTGAATTGAAAAATGACTGGAAGACCAGTGCTTCAGCACTGACAAAAGACTTATTCAGCAGAATAAACATATTTACCAACAACAAAAACTAAAATGCGGGAGCGGTAGAGCCTGTACATATGTAGCACTCAGGCTGTCAGGCGTCGCCCGGAATTCATCCAACAAAGGCACTCAACCGGCAGAGGGACGGAGAGGCGGCGGCGGCCCATGGCAGGCCAAGGAAAAACCATGGAATCATATGGAAATCAAACAGACGCGAACGGTTACACACATATATATATATATATGTATATATATATATATATATATATATATATATATATATAAATATATACACATACATGGTACTGTTGTGCGTGTGCTGGAAATGGGAAATATTGCGTCTAGAGAAGGATTTGAACTCACACTTCTTGACATTCCATGTTTGGCCAGCTACACATTACACTACACAGCTTCCCTGATTCAATCACCCTACATCCACGCCAACCTGTCTACGTGGTGTCTTGCCTAAGGGAGGGGGGGGGGGGCAGTGCTCACGCCCCCCTGGAATTGTAAGACTTTTAAATGGTTAGGTTCAAATGTTGACATGAACACCAAAATTAAGTTTTCATGGTTTCATTTCAAATATATCCAAAGTAAATCATTTGAAGTAAAATGTACTTCAACATCAAGTTGAAATAAAGTAGATTACAGATTGGCATAAACTCAAAAGCATTCGATTGTGGAACTTGACTAACACACAGACGTTCGTTAAATACATTCTAAGGATGCTAATCATAGAAAGGCCTTGCTAACCTCTCCCCACTCCTTGACTGTCACCCACCCCACACTTCTTCAAAGTCACCCATCACACACTCCTTCACTGTCACCACCCCCACTCTCCTTCACTGCCATGTATCCCCCACTCCTTCATTGTCACCCATCCCACACCCTTTCACTGTCACTCACCCCACACTCGTTCACTGTCACCCACCCCCACACTCCTTCACAGTCACCCATCCCACACTCCTCCATTCTCGTCAGGGACGGAGAAGTGACAGTCTAGTACATGCTATTTATACATAGCTTTATTTTGTGATTTAGTTGTTTAAAAAAAAAAAAACATTCCTGCGAATAAATATTTGTCCAACACCGATGCACTGATCTTCTGGCCATAACAAAAGGGTTTCTGGTTTTATTTGTTTTGATCAAATGTGATTATTCCCCTTAAGTAATTTTTTGTTATTGGAGTTGGCTGAGGATGCTTTCTCTCTTTTAACACATTAAGCAACCAGTGCCTAGTGCAGGTAGCATTGGTTTGTTGTTGGAGTCTTACGTTCAGGTAACATCTAAGGTCATATGCAGGTAGCATGTTGTCCTATTGGGCTGAGGTTGGGCTATGCCCTCAGAGTGTAGTGATACCAGTATAATATTGGAAAAGAAAAGGGGTTAGTTCATATCAGACTTTGGGGAATGACAGATTCAAATTGCAGAATCAGATGGTTTATAGTTGTATACATAAAAATATTAGGGAGACTGTCAGGACCTAGTTCACTATAGTTTTCAGTAGCTTATATTTGAAAAAAATAACTTAAAAATAACCCGATATATTTGAAATGCAAACATACCAAATTACTTGTGGTATGCACATGAAATGGCTGGACACCATAGCCTTCATCAGTGACAGCTTCCCTTAACTTGACTTAGTGTTCCTTCCATTTTTAATTGGGAGAAATGCGGTATATAATTGGGAGAAATGTATTTATCTCGGATATTTTGAATAAAATTGAAGTAAATGATTTGATTTTGGTTTAGAATATTTGATGGTTTTATTGGGCAATGCAGGTTTAACCAGAAAAGACCAATCGTGGTGTAGAGGCTCTGTATGTGAGAAAGGCGAGTTTCTACCCTTGGATTAAGCCTAACCTTTGCTAGCCCTGGTTTACTTGGTTATAACCTTATTACACGCGCAATGTTTATACTTCAATGGTTAGAATGCATAGATTGTTCTCCTCACACAAATATGTTGGCAAGTACTTAAAAGAGCCAATTGAAATGTTATTTTGATTTAGTTTCACGTTGATGTTTTTGAAGGTTGTGGGGAGGAGAGAATGTGTCCTGTTAATGGTATTAATAAGGGTGAGGGGATAACGGGAACCAGCAAGTATGATAAGACTGGAGTTATTTTTTCTCTTCTGATAAGAAAGTTGGGGATAATTCAATATGGCACCGCCAGATTTATACAAAGACCCCCTTTCGCCCAGTCAGCTTGGACTGAGTTGCATTGGTTTTGACTCGACGTTACATCTTGTTGCCATGTCTACCTCCTGCTGCAGCTGGGTGGCAGGTAACCCCGTGATATATGGACGCTCAGTGCGGGGTTATATATCACTGAGACACCCACTCCTCACCTCGCCGTCTTCCCACTGCGAGAGGTCACTGAGGTCATTCATGAATGGGCTTCTGAAATACCGCCGGACGTGGGCAATATCAATTCAGGCTTGTATTGATGAAATTGTTGAAAGCCCGGAACAAAGATGTGGATATCAGTAGTTAAAGGATACCCTTTGTACTGGGTCTCCCATATCTACTGACAGTGACAATACATAACGCAGTTTGTTTGGTCTTAGAGCTTTGGGTCCCACATTCAAAGCAGGTATGAAATAGTTGGCAAAAGATTTAACTTGAATGTGTGTGTTGTTGGCGTAAGAACTAATATTAAAATCAAATACCTGAATGCTTTGACCCTTTATGGTTAATTATAGTCCCCAAATGGGAAGAATCGGGGCTATATAATTCATCATAGGCACTTTATATATTTGGATAATAACAATTTTGAATTTCTGCATTAAAACGCCTA